>JAOPSE010000016.1:43577259-44777259 GCA_029449295.1 Zea luxurians
TATGTTTACAGGTAGTATGGTTCGGTCACTTGGATTTCCCGGCAAGTTAGTTTCAGTGCCGTTATCAATAATTCACGCTTGTACAGCCTATTCCTACCAGTTATGGGCTGCAGCACACCCATGAAAATGCACACATGTACACTGACAACTCCAACCAATAATGTTACATACACTCCTTTTTTTATAATGTTTCACTACAAGGCCATATACATGGTGTCATGGTGACAACTTGTAACATTGTGCCATTTATGATGCACACGATCGACGAACTGCAAAATCGGCTGAGATGTCATATCATCACTCACTACTACGAAATCAGCAAATGAGCAACCAAAACTATGCCCCTCCGCGACCCACTTTCCTCAACCTCTACATTTAATGCCATCATCTACAGCTTACGTGTCCAATGGATGACACATATACGGATATACCATGGTGATCAAACACACACCAGTACACCAGATCGCGCAAATTGGTCGTGGAATACAGACTAAACCTGCAAGCGATTGCTAGTAAACAACGATCCACTGATCAAACAGCGATGGTACGGATCCCGCACGAAATTTAAAAAAATCCGGCGACAACGGACGCGGGGGATGGCCAGTGCCCTTCCCCTGGGCCTCCAGCCCACCGCACCTACGCACCACGACGGCCCACCATCACCTCGCCCTCGCGCACGGACACGGTGCACATAAACCGCAACAGCAGCAGGAGACCGTGAATTCCGAGGCACTCACAGGTGGGAGGCGCCGACGGCCTCCGTGCGGCGCTCCGGGGCCCGCGGCGGGCGGACCGACGCTTCCGGGTGACCCGCTGCGGCAAGACGTCGCCGGATGAAGAGGAGGTGGAGGCCGGGGAGGTGCGGCGCTTGGTAATGCCGGCCATGTCGTAGAACGACGACGAGCGGAGAAGGAAGGAAGGGAGGAGGTAGCGGCGGCGGCGGCAGCGGCAGCGGCGGCTAGGGTTGGAGAGGGCGAGGCTTTTATAGCCGGATGGGGGCGGGCGGGCGGAGACGCGGAGGCGGGGCGCGCGGTGACAAGTGTCGGGCGGGCTCTGAAATGGGTGCAAAGTGGGGGAGGCAGCGCCAACGCCCCCGTCGGGGCGATGCCGAGGGCGCGCAGGCGCGGCCAACCGCGCGCGCGCGAGGTGGCAAGCGCCGGGTGGGAGGCGCGGGCTGGCATGCATACGCTTCAGCTTTCAGCATCCGCGCATCGGGATTCCCTGCGGGCGCCGAGACAAATAGCCCGCCTGTTTCTGTTTTGAACTCAGCCCCCAGCCGCGGATGCTGCCTGCGCCCTGGTTTCCCGGGGTCGCCCGCCGCCCACTGCCGGCTGCTTGGGCTCGGGACTTGGTGGTGGTTCGATTGGACGGATGGCTGGGTTTCACTGCCGCACCGAGCACCGGCCCCGGCCCCGGCCCCCGGCACCGCGCGCTCTGTGGCGATTCACTGGTAAAGGCTGCGGTGAAGCTTAAAAGTTGGGGTTCGCCAAAAATAGCAGCTCTGCCTCTCCTGCTCCTCGACTTCCCGGCTTGCTAACTTGGGACTTCCATTCCGGGTCTTGAAAGGACTGAAACACCGCGGCCAAGTGCTTTGTGGAGGTGCAACCGTGCAAGTACAAGGAAGTACGTCCAGCATTCTGTCGTCTTCGGCAACTGGCAACATTGCGATTGCCAGCACTGGATCGGTTCAGAATACCTGCACTTAACTGCCATATACAACGTTCAGTGGCCAATCTAGCTAACAATAATATTATTAGAGTAATTGGAAGCAGCTTCATTATAGGATACAATATTTTAAAATTTTAACAGTGTTTTAGGCCATGTTTGGGAGAGCTTCACTTCCAGAATTTTAATTTCGTTCTAACTTCTTCAACCCAAACAGGTCCAGCTCCACGAGCTTTAGTTTTTTTAAAAAATCGAAACTAGAGGCCCGTTTTATAAAATTCATGAAGCTCCTTAGAGGGTGTTTCAAAAACACTGTTTTTATATCTCCTCATGAAGCTGTAACGAAAATTACCCACCATGCCACTGGTTACGTAACATACAACTTCCGTTCTCTCTGGCGACAACACGCTAATTATCAAGGGTAATCAAGGAAACTCATACAAATCAATTGTACTATAGAAGTTGGAGTCCATATACAAAACCAAACGCTCCTAGAACTCACCTTAACCATTTGCTGGAGTTGTTTTATAGTGAAACTGGAAAACCAAAGCTGAAGTTTTTGAAGCAAAGCTCTCTTAAACAGGCCCTTACTAAGACCCTGTTTGTTTCTTTCTAAATTATATAAGTTGGATTGGAAGAGTAGAAGAGTAAAATATCACTTTAAAAACACAACTAAGCTAAAATAAACTATTCAATATTAACTTATTTGTGCTTATAAAATGATATTTTACCCTCTTATTCTTTCACAATAATTCAACTTATATAATTTAGTAGAGAAACAAACACGCCCTAATGGCTAGTTTGAGAACCTCATTTTCAAAGAGATTTTATTTTCAAAGATTAAAATAAGAATCCTTTGAAAAAATGAAGTCTCCAAACTAGATCTAAGAGTTAGTTTGGGAACCTTATTTTTTAAAGAGATTTTCATTTTCCTAAAGAAAATTAGTTCATTTTTCTTTGGAAAAATAGGAATCTCTTAAAAAATGAGGTTTTCAAACTAGCTCTAAAAGATTCACATATCACTATAAATCACTCACCCTGATAAACTATCTAGATTCGCCGGTGACAACGTTGTGTACAGATTCATGGTCATGGGCATGGAGTCGACATTCTAATAATAATAAAAATAAAAAGGAACTCGAATAGCACGCATACTGCTGAAATACGATCGATCGATTTGTACGTTTCGACGTGCGTTTCCTCTACACCGGGATCATGGACTGCTCGGGTTATTTATAGCTAGCAGTCTCAAAAGACGAGTCATCCACTGTTTCATCAGCGCAAGCGCAAGCGCAAGCATACGTTTGCTTCCTTATCGCCACGTACCGAACGTATTCTGCTCTTCTGGAATCTGGAGGGTGGACTCTAGGGTTTGGTTCCGATGTCAATTGGAATGAAACGGCTCCAAAAATTATCCGAGAGATTTTGAGAAACTAAATGGTTTAACATTTAAATATAATTTTTCATTTTTAGAACCACTCTATCCTATATAGAATCAATCTAAACAACAACAAATTAAGAGCAGAGCGGCTCAGTTCCACCATACTCAGGAACCAAACGCTACCTAAGTTAGTGTTGGTTCCAGATCATGGAGCGGCTCAGCGGCTCTGTCCGAGAAATTTTGAGTAGTAGGATAGTTCGGTATTTAAGTATAATTTTCTTTTTTAGAGCCACTTTATTCTATATAAAACCAATTCAAATAACAACAAATTGGGAGCAGAGTGGCTCCGTCCTATCATATTCTGCAACTAAACACTACCAATTTTTTTCTAAAGGTTGGTCGTTCTATCATATTCTGGAACCAAACACTAATTTTTTTTCTAAACGTTGCTTTTGTTTTAGGCTCAAGAGCAAGTATAGTAACTAGTCATAAGAAGGCTAAATGCTAAGTTAGAGAAGAAATATGAGAAAGAGAGAGAGTTTCGATACAAGAACCAAAAAAAACCTGATAAGAGAGACAAGTGAGTCCTACAGTAATAACAAAGAGCTAACTATTATATAGGTGGGATAAGCGGTTGGTTGTAACGATCCTTGCACTTGGCCGTAGGCTATATTATTAGCCTTGTTCTAATGACAATGTTTAGATGGCGGTAAAGATAAATTCTCCAGGCGTGCAATTTATTTGAACTAGTTGTCATGCGGTGCGGCATTTTCGAGTAATATACATCATCGGTCCTTAAACTTGACACGTCGTGTCAATTGGCCTTCGAACTTAGAAAACCAGGAAAACAGGTCCTTCAACCTAGTCGACCCATGCAAAATTGTGCAAAACCGAATTTGTTCAAATCGAATGTCATTGTGGCGTGCCACATTGAAAGGGACTAATGAAATTAAAGTTCAAGGATCCAAATGACATATTAAGCCAAGTTCGAGAACCTAAGTAACACAGTATGCCAAGTTTAGGAATTGCATGTACCAAGTGACGCCCGACAAGCATATGGAGGCTCCAACGTGTCAATGTCACGTCGTCATTCAGTTTGAACAAATCCAGTTTTGGATGGGTTTTGCACGGGTTAGTAAAGTTCAAGGACCCGTTTGTAGAAAGGAAGGATTGCGTATAATGTGTTGGATGATATTGCATTGAGCCTTTAAGAAGAATATGTATGAGTACACTGACTTGGAGGGCAAAATTCTATTCTATATATAAGGAAGGTTATCCTATATATAATGAAGGTTATCTAGGGATTACAATCAATCCTAAACCAACCATATCAGGAGTTATCTAATATACTCTAACATCCCCCATAGTCATAGCATTAGCAACACGAACATACAGATGGGAGAACAATGAAGATATCCCCCACAGCCGGAATGCCAGTGCGAATACTGCGACTAGAGTGGCCCATGCAGATGATAGCCCTTTATGCCGATAATGTCGAGATAGCCGAGTGCACAGGCGTCGAGACATTGTTGAGGTGTCGTGTGTCAGTAGTTGTGGCTGATGTAGCTATCGAGGACGCAGAAGAAGACAAGCCGCACAAGTCACGGACACAGGCGCAACATGCGGGAAGGCCTACGGCGCAGCAGGAGACACCTGGGTGATGGTGGCTCAGAAGGAGGGCGCCATAGATGAAGACGGTGATGCGGTTGAGGCAGTCGTAGAGGAAGTAGCTGATGTCGAGGATGATCCTGTCAAACCGTCGTGGACGAGGCGCTTCCAGTTTTTCCACACCTGGAAAACGCGTCATAGACGAAAGCACATGCCGGTGTTGCTAGTACCACATGTCTAGGTACGTAGAAGGCCCCAACCAAGTGTCAGCGTCTAAAGGGATCAGCACATAAGACCTCCACGACGGTTGCGGTGCGGTATGGCAGGAGTACCGTCGCAGCTCACGGTTTTCAAAGCGGAGTAGACGAAGTAGTTGAGGATAAGACAACGATGTTGGCAACATGGTTGTGCTAGAAGCAGGAGAAGAGGTAAGCGTGGAGATGTATCAAAGATCCTAGAGTCATGACGGTGAGACCCACGACACACAGGAAAAGAGACTCGACGATGCAGTGGGCCAGTGAAGCACGATAGTGGTACTTGTCATCAATGAACTCGATGACGAACGTGGTGTAGACCAGTGATAGAGGGTGTCGACGCAGCATGTAGGTACAATGCAGATCGACGGTTATGCCGACGCAGCTTGCAGGTGTCAAACAGCTCGTAGATCATGCGCAGAAGACGTGCACCGATGGAGTCGACAAACCATGTAGATGCAACAGCGGGGGTTGACAACAAACGGCAATGCTGCTGCCCGAAGAGGCGACGTAGCAGCAACCCTCACGCTTGGTTAAGAAACTCACAACAGACGGCAGACATCATAGGAGGATGAGGTCGCGCGTGTGATCGGTTAGCCAGAGCCAGACCGACTGCGTACGAGACGAAGACGACGATGGTGATGTAGATGGCAGAACCTCCCGATCAGTAGTGGCAACGATGAACCGACAGATATCGATGTGCAGGCAAAGAGGCACAGAAACAACATGTGGGTATCCCCTGGCACGCTGCTAGCCACGCCATGCAGCATAGTCAGAGAAGATCAAGGAGCCAGTGTTGTCGAGGTCGATGTTGATGACACGTGAGTCGACGGGCGATGGACCATGGAGACGCAAACCCGATCGCTGACTGGGAAAACAAAATGACATAGTAGCAATAGATTTGGTACATCACTGGGTACCCTAGTGGAGGGGTGGCCACCAGCGCGGGGAGAAGACGAAGGGTGGCACGGAACCGAGGCAGCACGAGACCCGACTCGTCCTCCCCACGACATGTCGGTCCCGAGGACTACCCAGTCGCGGTCCCACTAGCAATGGAGGTCGCATACGCCTCCATGGCAGCGCGCGATGTTGCTGGCGGTGGGGATACAACCCGATCACAGCCGCCACCACAACGACGTGCAATGGGCTAGATCCGGTAGGGGTAGTTGATGGGAAGGTGGACAAAGGTCACCGATGGGGCCTTGATGGTGAGTTCCAATCTGGTGTTGTGCTTGATGATGCTACGACGAACACAACATACCAGATGGATCTGTGGCGCCTCCAACGAGGACGCTGTCCTCGGCGGAGATCGATCTCCCTAGGGGTGGGGCGGCGGCGGAAGGGAGGCTAGGGCGTAACCTAAACTCGTGATACCATGTAGGAAGGAAGGATGCGTATAATGTGTTGGATGATATTGCATTGAACCTTTAGGGAGAAAATATAGGAGTACATGACTTGGAGGGCAAGAAGCCTACCATAGAGATAAGGAAAGTTATTCTAGATACAAGAAAGGTTATCTCATGATTACAATCAATCCTAAACTAACCATATCAAGAGTTTCCTAATATACTCTAACATTGTTTTCTTGGTTTTATAAGTTCGATCCTAGGTTACATAGCATGCTAAATTGAAGAACCGCTGGTGCATTTTACTCGACCTTTTACGTTTGAATGGATGACCTTTTGTGTATCGTCGTAGCATCTATTTCCTAACCTTACAAGTTATAATAAGTTTTAATAGTGAGCATGTTTTCTTGTTTTCTTATATATACTAATGCTTCTTTTTAAATAAAAGCTAAAGGTAAAACCATCTTTCCAGTATCTAAAGCAATGTTTTTAGACTCATTGGCCGTGGACGGTGGTGTAACCGTGTAGGATACTGTGTCTCAATCATTTGGAGTACATGTAAAAATCAACAACGAGATTAACATTAGTCTATAAATATAAAAATATTATGCACATAGTCGTTCTATCAGTCAAGTCTGAATTTATAAATTTTTATCGGCGGATATAGTGATGAGAGGTGTATCGCTTAATCGTTTGAACAGCTGACCATGGTTCTGAGGATGTGTCTCCCGCCCCTCTGCCTGCCTCCACCCCTTCATCCCGGCGCTCAAACCAGCCAGAACCCCACGCCGACGTCTGCTCCAGGCCCGGCGGCCACAACCCTCCCCTCCCCGTCAGGATCCCCCTCCCCCTCCCTCTCTCCGCCTTCGTTGCCTGCTGGCCGTTCCAAGGCCCAGCGTTGGAGCGATGGTGGTGGCAACTAGAGATGGCAATGGGTACCCGCGATCTGATACCCGATGGGTATTTACTCCATTAGGGTATGTATGTGGGCTAAATATTCTACCCGTGGGTCTGTTATTGGGCAAAAATCTTCACCCAATGGGTAAACGGGTATTAGAACGTTCCGCCTTCACCCATACCCGTTAACCCGTGGGTATAAAATACCCAATATAAACTTATCCGAAGCATGAACTTGGACTTTAGTCATCCAACTTTTTTACTATTTAACAACAATTTAATGACCATGTAATGGAACATGTAATGTGCTATGCAGTACTATCATTGTGTTACTACTTTATCCAATTATCTTTGGTGTGTTGAATGGATGGTTAAATGATGCTAGAAAATTTTGTAATGGTATTTATATGGATATACTTGACATTTGTATAGTATAATATTTTGATAGTTGTTTAATTTTTGTGGGTACGGGTGACCCGATGGGTGACCCATACCCACATGGGTATGGGTATGGGGGTAAATTCATACCCGCCAGTGTATATGGGTGACCCAGTGGGGTTATTTTTGTGTCGTGGGTATGGGTATGGGGTAGTAATACCTGGTGGGTATTTACACATTGCCATCTCTAGTGGCAACCATGATGGTCGGCTGCCTTCTTATAAAGATGTGCTCGTCTCCTCCTCCACCCCCCCTCGCCACTCACCCCGTTGCTAGTGATGACTGGGTGATGGTCGTCAATTGTTGTGCTCGCTGGCGTCATCCTCGCCCGCTGAAGCCTCTACCCAGGCCCGTCCCTGCCGACCTACCTGGAAAGTGTTTCAATTGCTTCTCCCCCTCTCATCGCGCGGTGGTGTGTCATCGGTCGGTGAGGTGCTTCATCTGTAGGCTGCTGGGGCACCGTGCTCACGTGTGCCCACGCCAGCGGACGACACCTCCCAGACCACGACGTTCCAAGGTGTGGCGCCCTGTCTCCCACGCTCTGCCTCCCATGGATACCCCGGACTACGCTGCTGGCGATCATACGGGTGGCAGCGGTGCTGGTTCTGGTGGTGGCGCTGGCTCGGGCTCTGGTGGCGGTGGACATAGGCGCACTCGTCAGGGACATAGACGGCGAAGGGCCAGCAGTGCGGCTGGTACTGATGGTCATGGTGACCCTTCGGATGGGCTACCCCAGACCCCTCTGGAGGACGTTCGCACCATTTCTAGACCCCCTTCCCCGCCTTGTCATTTCATCAAACGCACCAGGTGGATTGCCCAGGCTGAAGATGATCTCCGGCGTGCTCCTCTCATCTCCGTTGTGGGGCTAAGGTGTTATGGCCGCACCGTGGAAGTCTCTAATGCGCTCTCTCTGAGATTTGATCTCGAGGATGATGCGCTCGACCTTCGCCTGGTTGCGCCGAATACCTTTATCGCCTTTCTACCCAACGTGGAGCTGGCTGATCGGATGCTCAGTGAGGGTCAGTCCTTCTCTGCACCTCCTCTTCGGATGCACGTCAGGAGGTGGTCCCGTCAGTTCATGGCCTCTGGTGGAAGGGAGATGCCTTTCCTATTGGATATTGAGCTTCGCGGCCTCCCGGTTCACGTCCGAGATATACATTCTGCTGGGCAGCTTCTCGTTGGACACTGCCTGGTTCATGAGCTGCTTCCTGTTCCTGAGGATGTTTTTGATTTATCTTCATTCTGGCTGCGTGTTTGGGGTGATGATCCGGATAATCTGCCTTCATCATTGGATCTCCATGTGGAGGAGCCACCTATGGACGTTGGGCCGACTTCCCCACGCACAGTGACTTATTGAAAGGGAAATAGGGTCAAACCTTTTCCTAGTTGATTTTGGTGGTTGAATTGCCCAACACAAATAATTGGACTAACTAGTTTGTTCAAGATTATATTCTACAGGTGCAAAAGGTTCAACACAAACCAATCAAAAGAACAAGTTAGGTCTCAAGAGAAAGGAACAAGAAGGAAACCGAAGGCTGCCCTGGTCTGGCGCACCTGACTGTCCGGTGTGCCACCGGACAGTGTCCGGTGCACCAGGGTGCTTCAGCTCGAACTCTTCACCTTCGGGTTTCCCAGGCGCCGCTCTGCTATAATTCACTGGACATGTCCGGTGCACACCGGACTGTCCGGTGTACCAGCGGAGCAACGGCTACCTGCGCACAACGGTCGACTCTGCAAAGTGTACAGTGCAAATCAGATGTCAGAGCAGACGGTCAGAGGGGCACCGGACTGTCCGGTGTCGCACCGGACTGTCCGGTGCCACATGAGGACAAAGCCTCCAACGGTCGACCAGCTCCAAGACCTAACGGGAGGATGACGTGGCGGCGCACCGGACACTGTCCCGTGGCGCACCGGACACTGTCCGGTGGCGCACCGGACACTGTCCGGTGCGCCCTTCGCCAGCAGACTTCACCAACGGCTAGTTTTTGGATGGTGGCTATAAATACCACCCCAACCGGCCACTTCAAATGGTGGGAGCCCAAGCAACATTCCAAGTCATCTAGTTGACATACTCAAGCCCTCCCAACCACATATATTCATTAATCCATCCTATACACAAGATTTAGTCCACTACAACCAACACAAGTGCCACAAAAGAGAGAGCAAGCAATTGAGAGCTACTCAATTGAGTTTAGCCCTAGCGCCTTGTGAGATTCATTGAGAGATAGTGTGTGCTACATCCTTGTGTTCATTTGTGCGTGGAGTATTGACTCCCATCGAACTTCCTCCAAAGTTTTGGAGGCTTGTAAAAGCTAGCAAGAGACACCAAAGAGTGTGGTGGCCCTTGTGGGATCGAGAGTGATCCTTGAGAAGAAGAAGAGCTCGCCGATCCTTGTGTGATCGGGGGAGAGAGGGAAAGGGTTGAAAAAGACCCGTCCTTAAGTGGACTCCTCAACGGGGACTAGGCCTTCGAGGGCCGAACCTCGGTAAAACAAATCACCCATGTCCATTGTGTTTATTGCTTGTGATTTGTTTGTTTTCCCTTGCTCTAAGTTTTCTTGCACCATTACTTGCTAATATCATTTGGTGTTGCTTCTAGTTAAATTCCCATTTAGTGAAGCAACACATTGCAAGAAATAACTTGTCCTAGTGCTCTTCTCATCTAAGGCTTCTTGCTTTGTTATTCTATAACTTATTAGTTGTATTGATTTATCACTCCCGCATTATTTAGCAATACTCTTTTCAAGCAAGAACTTAGTTTTGTATACTCCTACATTTGTATATCTTGTTCTAACCACTAATCAAGGGATCTAGTTGGGGGATAAAGTTTTAATTTTCAGGTTTCGTCTATCCACCCCCCCTCTAGGCGACTTTCAATTGATATCAGAGCCAGGTTCTTCATCTTGAGTCTAACAACTCGAAGTGATGGCTCGAAGAAGATCCCAAAAGAACAAGAAGTCCAAGGAGAACAAGGAGGTAACTCTTGAAATATTACTTCCCGATTGTTCTAATTATGATTCGTGGTCTACTAGGGTGATAAATGCTTTTAGAACGGTAGATCCTCAATTAGAACAAATTTTAGACAAGAGTATTATTCCTCCTAGTTATGACAGGAAAAATGCTTCCGAGGAAGATCAAAGATGTATTCGCTTAAACTACCTAGCTTATGACATCTTAAGTAATTCTCTTAGCAAAGAAGTTTATCATGCCTTCATAATGAATTATAATGAATCTATTCGTGATGTGCATGATAATTGGACTAGAATTAAAAAGCAAATTTGATGAGTCCAAACATGATAGTTCATTTTGTGCTTCTACTTCCTTTGGTCTTTGTGATACTAACCCTTGCAAGGAAGAAGAAGAAAATGAACGATGGAGACCAAATGATGAATCCACCTCTCCAAAAGGTTTGTCTTCCCATTTTGATTCCCACATATGTTGTGTGGCTAATGAAAATAATAGCGGAAAGACAAATGAGGATGAGGAGGAAGAAAGAAGCTTCTTGCAACTCTACGCTCGCCTAAGCCAAGAAGATAAGACGGTCATGCTCAAACTTCTAGAAAGAGCGAGAGAGCAAAGAGAAGCTCGTCAAAGGCTAGAAGATATTCTCTCCATGAAAATGCTACACTTTGATGAGTTGACTAAAGAACATGAGGAGCTAAAGTCCTCTCATGTTGATTTGGCCCAAAGGTATGAAACTATTTCAATTGAGCAAGATAACGCTTTACATTGTATCACTCAATTAGTAAATAGAAATGCCTTGCTTAAGGACCAAGTAGAAAAGCTAAAAGTTGAAAATCTAGCTTTTCAAGAAAAATATGATATGCTCCTATGTTCTCATGAAAATCTTATGGATGATCATATCATATTAAATATTGCTCATGAGGTTGTGATAGAAAACTTAAAATTCCAACAACCTCACTCATGCACATGTATTCAAATTGATACTATATTACCATGTGCTAATGCTTGTTGTCCGTCGACAA
Organism: Zea luxurians; assembly: GCA_029449295.1. Taxonomy (NCBI): domain Eukaryota; kingdom Viridiplantae; phylum Streptophyta; class Magnoliopsida; order Poales; family Poaceae; genus Zea; species Zea luxurians. The sequence continues at coordinate 43,588,835 of JAOPSE010000016.1, forward strand.
GCAAATCTTATTTTGAGCTAGAACTTGCAGGAACAAAAGATGATACATATCAAAAGCTCAAAGAAGAGAATGAGAGGCTAAAGATGAGCTTGACACAACTAAAAGGGAAATGCATTGCCCAACCTTCTCAAGATAACCGTGATCACATGGTGAATAAGCTTGAGACGGGAACAACCGTGGCATGCACTACATCCCTTGAAGAAAATGTCAAGGATTTGAGGATTGCCAAGAGGAAGAAACAAAAGATGAAAGTCAACACCTCCTCCAAAAGCCTCAACCATGCCTCCACAAAAGGTAACATCCAAGGTAATGATCAGGCCACACTTCACATTAAGAGGTGTAGTGAATGCTTTGAAGAGGGGCACTTGATTAGGTCATGTCCCTACATTAAAAATGGCTTAATTATTAACAAGGATGATAGACTTTGTTTTAAATGCTCCAAGAAGGGACACTTGCTTAGATCTTGTCCCCATTTAAAACAAAAAGGCATAGGGTTAGAAAAGAAAGTTTTTACTAACCATGTAGCAAGCAACAAACAAGGAAAGAAGAAAACTTTAAAACTTGAAAAACGCCTATGCTACACATGCCGAAAGAAGGGACATCAATACAAGGATTGTCCCATTGGTAACAATTCCACTCCTAGCTTGTCAATTAATTCTCATGTAACTAGGCAACCCAAAATTGCAACTTGTGCTAGAAAGGTAATGAGTTTACCTAGTGCTAACACAAAGGTCTTTTGGGTTCCTAGATCTTTGTTGACTAACCATGATGGACCCATCAAGCGATGGGTACCAAAATATGCTTGACAAGCTTTGTAGGAGAAGGAGATGATATGAAGCCTTGGGGTGCTTGAGAGAGTCCATTCAAGCTATCAATCTTCAATGATCTATATCCGTGATTGACCCAAGGTTATTCTTCATATTACTATGTCTTAAACTCATATCATCTCGAGGAAGACATTGACGTTGTAGGAAATAAAAGAAGGATCATGTGTAAAAAATCAAGGCCTACAACATGAAGGAAAGTCAAAGGATGGTAATTTCTATGCTTTTAAGTGCAAGTGTCTCAAATTATCATTTCTTAAGTGTCTTGTGTAGTCACATAGAAATATGTAGCACTTCAAATGTCTTTAAATTTGTATTACCATTCTTTGAAGAATTTCCTCTCATATGGTAGATTGCATACTCATCATTTCCATCCTATGGCAATCTACATGCTTTAAATTATTGCAAGTCACATGGCATGTTTTTCGCTAGTCATTCTATTATTGCCATGATTCTAGATATAGGGAGATATTTCAAGTTCTTAAAAGAATAAGGTGTCATGTAAGAAATTCAAATCCTTAGGACACTTATAAAAGGAAAACTCTCTCTATAACTAGAATAGTGAGACTAATGATTTTATCTAAGTAACCCAAGTAGTCTCACTTGTAGAGAATAAGTTTCTCTTTGGAAATGTGTAATCTAACATGAAAAGAAAAATCAATCCAATATTTTATGATGTGTTTCTACTTGGTTAAATTGGATTTGATTCTTTCACATTTATCGCTTTCCATATCATGAATTAGACTTATAATCTTGAGAGATTATTTATGCTTGTTTTAAGAATTAAAATTGAGCATAACATCATCTCTAGATAATCTAGTTCATGCTATGAAGTTTCCATGTATTAGTAATCTAGCTTTTCATTCCTTATCAAAATGATTACAAAAATGGAAACTAGTGCTTGTGTTACTAACAAAGTATCTCTTGAGCCTACTTACGAATATCTACAAAAAGAGAAAGTGCACAAGCCTCATGGGTCGCTCTTCACCCGAAAGAAGAAAGGCAAAAGCAAAGGTATGGGAACTCATCTTCTTAATCAAATCTAGTTCCCATTTCAATGGCTATTTACTTTATATTATCTTATTCTTCCCATGTGGGGAATAGATTCTTTTTGGACTTAAATTAACTAAGTGAGCATTCAATATCATTTTTATAAATGAGTTTGTCCATTAGAATCTAATTCATGCCTTTGCTATATCCATTCTCATATTGATGCGCTTCTAAGTCATGATAATAAATTCAATATGAAGAAGTAAAATACCTATGGTTGATCAAAAATGTTTAAAAAGGTGCTCATTCCTCTTTTCTGATAATGTGCACTAACGTTAAGGTTTTTACTTCATGTCTATATGACTCATGGATGATGAATTACTTTTACCTCCTATCTAAAAGAATCATCTTCCATCATATACTCCCTTGCGCTATTAACATCTTTCTTGAGTATTTTCAATAAGTTTGAAAGGAAAAAGGAAACAACTACAAAGGGAGGACACTCAAATGAAAGAGGAGGACATCAAGAACAACACCACCTACTTGGATAGTAAGATCTACCAAATAATCTATGGTGTGGTTGTGAGTATTCTAAATCCTTTCATAATGAGAATACTAGGCTTAAGTTATTTATTGCAAAATTTATGAGCCTTGATCAAGATGTATAATGCTTCTCCCTCTTCATCTTTAAAGTAAATGCATCCATTCAATTCATTCAAACACTTGATGCATATCTCTAGGGGGAGCCTCTATCTACATCTTGATTACGATGAGACTATCACATTGTCGTAGTAATCTCTTATAGTCTCTTGTATGAGAACAAGCTTCTCATAAGGCATGCTACTACATTTCAATCTTGATTATAGCCTTCAATGTTAAAGTAGCATATTTATTGGATTCTCCTATTTTTGAGCTTGATTGAAAATCTAATGCCTATGTTGTTCTTTTGATCGCATCGATTGTTTGATCATTGAACAACTTCAATCATCACTTATGCTTCTTAGTGCCTCATGTAATTTCAATTTGATTTCAATCGACATCTATCTTGATATGCACTAAGGAAAAAGGAGAATTCATGATTCATTTATGCAATTTGTGATCCATTTGCCATATGCTAACAATAACTTAGAAAAGGATCACTTGTTGTAGAACTCTCTTTTGTGCAAAATATTCCCATATATTGTCTTAAGAATAGGTCTTAAGCAACTAAGACAAAGGACAAAGCACAATGAAGAGAGCATCTCTATGTAAAGGTACAAAACGGTAAAACTACTTCCATTCATTTACATATGTACCTAAATCTTCCTTTTGTATACATTCCTTGCATATCTTGTATAGAAGGAAGAGAAAGCATGTCCATGCATTATCCCTGCTTCATATCTAGTTTAACTTCTCAAAAATTCATTCATGCTTTAATGCATCTTTGTTGAAACTAGATGAAGTGATTTAATTGTCAAAGAGCTTAAAGCTTAACCGTGTAACGAGGATAAGCTGCCTTTATTCCAAAGGTGGATGGTCCTTAAGCCTCTTTGAAATCCTTAAGGGAAAATGCTTAAAATGTTTGCAACATGCTTTCATAAGTGCATAAACTGTCATGAGCATCACACTTATACTATGACACAATGCACTTCACATTCCGTATAATATAGATATGTTCTCATTAACCTAATTATGTGCAATTGGCATTTAAGGCCAAAATATATGTTCCTCTCCATGCACATATTTAGGGGGAGCAATCTATGTTATATACAATTATGATCATGCTTAATTTGACATATCCTTTTGCTCATATCTCTTTTATGTCTATGACTAATGTGTTTTCAAGTATATTCTCATGCTTAGTCATAGGATTGAAAGGGAAATGGAGTATTCGGCAAAGACGACGCTTCCACTCAACTCCATCGGTATTATCCACTCTTTGCCGGTATTCCGCATAGTTCTTCACTTTGGTATAATCTTCACTCATATCTCTATTTCAATTGAATATTTCAATTATTTGCCAAAGGGGGAGAGAAAGAAAAGGGCTTATATTTCACTCGAAGTATCCGTTTTTGGCGATTCATGCTAAAGGGGGAGAAAGTATTAGCCCAAAGCAAAAGGACCGCACCACCACCCTAATTTTAAAACTAATGATTTTCAATTGGTAAATTTCAAATTGGTATCTTATTGTGTTCAAAAGGGGGTGAAAGTAGTATTTTCAAAATTGATATCTTAAAACCCTCTTGAACACTAAGAGGAGAATTTATTGAGGGGGAGTTTTGTTTAGTCAAAGGAAAAGCATTTGAAACAGGGGGAGAAAATTTCAAATCTTGAAAATGCTTCTCAAAATCTTACTCATTTACCTTTGACTATTTGCAAAAGAACTTTGAAAAGGATTTACAAAAAAAGAATTTGCAAAAACAAAACATGTGGTGCAAGCGTGGTCCAAAATATTGAAAATGAAAAGGAAACAATCCATGCATATCTTATGAAATATAGATTGGTTTAATTCCAAGCAACCTTTGCACATATATTATGTAAACTAGTTCAATTATGCACTTACATATTTGCTTTGGTTTGTGTTGGCATCAATCACCAAAAAGGGGGAGATTGAAAGGGAAATAGGGTCAAACCTTTTCCTAGTTGATTTTGGTGGTTGAATTGCCCAACACAAATAATTGGACTAACTAGTTTGTTCAAGATTATATTCTACAGGTGCAAAAGTTTCAACACAAACCAATCAAAAGAACAAGTTAGGTCTCAAGAGAAAGGAGCAAGAAGGAAACCGAAGGCTGCCCTGGTCTGGCGCACCGGACTGTCCGGTGTGCCACCGGACAGTGTCCGGTGCACCAGGGTGCTTCAGCTCGAACTCTTCACCTTCGGGTTTCCCAGGCGCCGCTCCGCTATAATTCACCGGACATGTCCGGTGCACACCGGACTGTCCGGTGTACCAGCGGAGCAACGGCTACCTGCGCGCAACGGTCGACTCTGCAAAGTGTACAGTGCAAATCAGATGTCAGAGCAGACGGTCAGAGGGCACCGGACTGTCCGGTGTCGCACCGGACTGTACGGTGCCAAATGAGGACAAAGCCTCCAACGGTCGACCAGCTCCAAGACCTAACGGGAGGATGACGTGGCGGCGCACCGTACACTGTCCGATGGCGCACCGGACACTGTTCGGTGGCGCATCGGACTGTCCGGTGCGCCCTTCGCCAGCAGACTTCACCAACGGCTAGTTTTTGGATGGTGGCTATAAATACCACCCCAACCGGCCACTTCAAATGGTGGGAGCCCAAGCAACATTCCAAGTCATCTAGTTGACATACTCAAGCCCTCCCAACCACATATATTCATTGATCCATCCTATACACAAGATTTAGTCCACTACAACCAACACAAGTGCCACAAAAGAGAGAGCAAGCAATTGAGAGCTACTCAATTGAGTTTAGCCCTAGCGCCTTGTGAGATTCATTGAGAGATAGTGTGTGCTACATCCTTGTGTTCATTTGTGCGTGGAGTATTGACTCCCATCGAACTTCCTCCAAAGTTTTGGAGGCTTGTAAAAGCTAGCAAGAGACACCAAAGAGTGTGGTGGTCCTTGTGGGATCGTGAGTGATCCTTGAGAAGAAGAAGAGCTCGCTGATCCTTGTGTGATCGGGGGAGAGAGGGAAAGGGTTGAAAAAGACCCGTCCTTAAGTGGACTCCTCAATGGGGACTAGGCCTTCAAGGACCGAACCTCGGTAAAACAAATCACCCGTGTCCATTGTGTTTATTGCTTGTGATTTGTTTGTTTTCCCTTGCTCTAAGTTTTCTTGCACCATTACTTGCTAATATCATTTGGTGTTGCTTCTAGTTAAATTCTCATTTAGTGAAGCAACACGTTGCAAGAAATAACTTGTCCTAGTGCTCTTCTCATCTAAGGCTTCTTGCTTTGTTATTCTATAACTTATTAGTTGTATTGATTTATCACTCCCGCATTATTTAGCAATACTCTTTTCAAGCAAGAACTTAGTTTGTATACTCCTATATTTGTATATCTTGTTCTAACCACTAATCAAGGGATCTAGTTGGGGGATAAAGTTTTAATTTTCAGGTTTTGCCTATCCACCCCCCCTCTAGGTGACTTTCACTTATCCTATTTCGATCCTGGTTTCTAGACCTGGGAGTTCGTCGGAGGTGCTTCCGCCGCCTCCTCCACCTTCATCGCCACCATCAAACAGTCAGGATGAGAATCGTGGCCACGATTCCGGGAGTCAGCAGAGGCGCCGTTTCAACTCCCAACCTTCAGTCGATCAACCATCAGTTCATGCGCGTCTAGGGCCGCACGTTCAAGTTAATTTGGTGGCTCGTAGGTCAATTAATACCGCAAACAAGAATGCTTTGGTTCCTAGGCGAGGGAGACCAGTTGATGCGCCAGCTCTCTTCGTTACTTCGGTTCCTAAGTCGGCGGCGCCTGTGTCTCCCTCACCTTGAACGCTAGTGGAGCCAGTTATTGTGCCAGCCCTGCCTAATAATGCTTTGGTTCCAACGTTGGTGGAGCCAGTTATTGCGCCAATAATGTCTAATGCTTCGGTTCCAGTGCTTTCGAAGAGTGGAAATCCTTCTCGTGCTCGTCCTTCGATTCAGTCTTGTTTGCCGCGCGTCATTGTTAATGCGACGGCTAGCATGCCTGTTATTGCACCTAATCTGGTGGGACATGCGCCTGCAATCTCTTCGGATTTAGTATTAATGGCTGAGGCTGCTTCGTTTCCTGTGCGGTCGAGACCAGTTGATGCGCCAGCTCCCCCTATTGCTTCGGTTGCTGAGCCGGCAGCGCCTGTGTCTCCCCCACACCCAGCGTTTGAGGAACCTGTTTTGTGCCATTTATTCCTACGTGAAAGTCGCCTAGAGGGGGGGTGAATAGGCAGAATCTGAAATTTATAAACTTTAAGCACAACTACAAGTCGGGGTTAGCGTTAGAAATATAAACGAGTCCAAAAGAGAGGATGAAAACAAATCACAAGCAAATAAGGACGGATGACACGGTGATTTGTTTTACCGAGGTTCGGTTCTTGCAAACCTACTCCCTGTTGAAGTGGTCACAAAGACCGGGTCTCTTTCAACCATTTCCCTCTCTCAAACGGTCACCTAGACCGAGTGAGCTTCTCTTCTCAATCAATTGGGACACCAAGTCCCCACAAGGACCACCATACAATTGGTGTCTCTTTCCTTGATTACAATTGAGTTGGGAACAAGAAAGAAAGAAGAAGAAAAGCAATCCAAGCGCAAGAACTCAAAAGAACACAAATGTCACTCTCTCTAGTCACTATTTGATTGGAATTAACTTTGGACTTGGGAGAGGATTTGATCTTTTGTTTGTGTCTTGGAATGAAGTCTAGAGCTCTTGTATTGAATGCAAATGGCTGAAACTTGGATGCAATGAAGTGTGGTGGTTGGGGGGTATTTATAGCCCCAACCACCAATATGGCCGTTGGTGAAGGCTTCTGTCGTATGGCGCACCGGACAGTCCGGTGCGCCACCGGACACTGTTCGGTGTGCCAGCCACGTCACCAGGCCGTTGGGTTCCGACTGTTGGAGCTCTGACAAGTGGGGCCACCGGACAGTCCGGTGGTGCACCGGACAGGTCCTGTTCACTATCCGGTGCGCCTTCTGGCGCCTGCTCTGACTTCTGCGCGCGTAGGCGCGCACTATTTGCTTTTACTGTTCCTTGCAGACGATCGTTGGCGCGAAGTAGTCGTTGCTCCATTGGCTCACTGGACAGTCCGGTGTTACAACGGACAGTCCGGTGAATTATAGCGGAGCGGCTTCCCCAAATTCCCGAAGCTGGCAAGTTCAGAGTCGTTCCTCCGTGGTGCACCGGACACTGTCCGGTGGCACACCTGACAGTCTGGTGCGCCAGACCAGGGCTGCCTTCGGTATACTTTGCTCCTTTGTTTTGAACCCTTTCTTTTATCTTTGTATTGGTTTGTTGTGGACCTCTGGCACCTGTAGAACTCATAATCTAGAGCAAACTAGTTAGTTCAATTATTTGTGTTAGGCAATTCAACCACCAAAATTCATATAGGAAAAGGTTTGACCCTATTTCCCTTTCAATCTCCCCCTTTTTGGTGATTGATGCCAACACAAACCAAAGCAAATATAAAAGTGTAGAATTGAACTAGTTTGCATAATGTAAGTGCAAAGGTTGCTTGGAATTGAAACCAATATACTTATTTCAATAGATGGCATGGATGGTTTTCTTCTTATTTAAAATTTTGGATCACATTTGCACCACGAGTTTTGTTTTTGCAAATTCTTTGAAAAATTCTTTTCAAAATCCTTTTGCAAATAGTCAAAGGTACATGAATGAAATTGAGAGAATCATTTTCAAGATTTTGAAATTTTCTCCCCCTGTTCCAAATGCTTTTCCTTTGACTTAAACAAAACTCCCCCTTAACAAAATTCTCCTCTTAGTGTTCAAGAGGGTTTTGCAAGTTTTGAAGATACTACTTTATCCCCTTTTTGAACATAATAAGATATCAATTTGAAAAACTTTTATTTTTTTAAAATTCGATGGTGGTGCGGTCCTTTTGCTTTGGGCTCATACTTTCTCCCCCTTTGGCATGAATCGCCAAAAACGGATACTTGAGTGAGATACAAGCCCTTTAACTTTCTCTCCAATGGCAAACACATAGATATGAGTGAAGATTATACCAAAGTGGAGAACGATGCGGAGTACCGGCAAATACCAATGGAGTTAAGTGGAAGCGCCTTCTTTGCCGACACTCCATTTCCCTTTCAATTCTATGACTAAGCATAACAATACACTTGAAAACACATTAGTCATAGACATAAAAGAGATATGATCAAAGGTATATAAATGAGCTATGTGTGCAAAGAATTAATCAAAATTCCTAGAATCAAGAATATTTAGCTCATTCCTAAGTTTGGTAAAGGTTTTCTCATCTAAAGGCTTGGTAAAGATATCGGCCAATTGATCTTTGGTGTTTATGTAGGCTATCTCGATATCCCCCTTTTGTTGGTGATCTCTCAGAAAGTGATACCGAATGGCTATGTGCTTAGTGCGGCTGTGTTCAACGGGATTATCCGCCATGCGGATTGCACTCTCATTATCACATAGGAGAGGGACTTTGCTAAACTTGTAGCCATAGTCCCTAAGGGTTTGCCGCATCCAAAGTAATTGCGCGCAACAATGGCCTGCGGCAATGTACTCGGCTTCGACGGTAGAAAGAGCTACTGAGTTTTGTTTCTTTGAAGCCCAAGACACCAGGGATCTTCCCAGAAACTGACAAGTCCCTGATGTGCTCTTCCTATCAATTTTGCACCCTGCCCAATCAGCATCGGAATATCCTAATAAATCAAAAGAGGATCCCTTGGGGTACCAAAGACCAAACTTAGGTGTTTGAACTAAATATCTCAAGATTCGCTTCACGGCCTGTCGGCGTTTTGGACCCGCAAGGACCCTCAACCGACTAGTGAATTTGATGTTGTGTGTCCCTGGCCAGATGGATTGATGCAAGATGAGACACAAGAGGGGAGATGGAGCTTATGTTATCTTGCACCGGGGTGCTCGTAGTAGGGGTTACAAGCTTCACGAGAGAGGGTTTGGCCTTGAGGTGAGCCGCCTGAGTTAGCCCCCTGCTTTTTCCTCCTCCCTCCCTCCCTCTAGGAAGGCCCTGAGCATCCCCTTTTATAGATACAAGGGGATGGCCCAGCTGTACATATGGGGGTGTAGCTATGTGCTAACATGGCCGGTGGAGAAGTGCTTGAGCCCTATAGAAGCGTAGCTAGCGGTGCGACCCTGGGTCCTACTGACGTTTCTTTGCCTTCGTAGAGAGCTGAGAACAATCGACGTCATGGACGCATGCAGGGAACCATCATTACCTGTTGTCGGAGTAATCTAGATGTGACACCGGTCTTGTTCCTTCGTAGCCTGAGGCGGCTAGCTAGAGGTAGGGTAATGATGTATCCCCTGTAGCGTAGTCGGTCCGAGGCCAAGGTCGGGCGAGGCGGTGACTTCTCCTGAGGCCGAGGCCGAGGTCGGGGGAGGCGGGGATCGGGTGAGGCGGAGACCTTCTCCCGAGGCCGAGGCCTGGGGTCGGGCGAGGTGGAGACCTTCTCCCGAGGCCGAGACTGAGGCTGAGGCCTGAGGTCGGGCGAGGCAGAGACCTTCTCCCGAGGCCGAGGCTGAGGCCGAGGCCTGGGGTCAGGCGAGGCGAAGACCTTCTCCCGAGGCCGAGGCTGAGGCCGAGGCCTGAGGTCGGGCAAGGCGGAGCTCCCTGTTGCGCCCGAGGCTGAACTCGGGAGAGGCCATGACTTACTGTTGTTAGTCTTACCCTGGTGGTTGGCACAGTAGTCGGAACAGGGTGAATAGTGTTGTTTTCCTGTCAGAACGATCAGTAAAAGGGGCGAAGTGACTGCGGTCATTTCGACCCTACCAACTGAGGCGCGCGTGTCAGGATAAGGTGTCAGGTGATCCCTGCATTAAATGCGCATGCGATACGGTCGGCGGTAAGGCGATTTGGCCGAGGTTGCTATACGACAAAGTTTGCCCGAGCTTAGCCTCAGGTGGGCTGGGGGTGCGCCCGCTGCCTGAGGGGGCCCTCGGGCGAGGCGTGAATCCGTCCGGGACTATGGTTCTTGCCTGAGGCCGGGCTCGGGCGAGACGAGATCGCGTCCCTTGGTAGATGAGGCTTTAACTTTGAGCTGTGCTTACCAGTCTTTACGGTCTGTTTTGAAGTTGTTTTTCAGCCATGCTTAGGAGTATTGGGGGTACCCCTAATTATGGTACCCGACAGTAGCCCCCGAGCCTCAAAGGGAGTGTAGGCACTCGCTTGGAGGTTCTGCCGGATTTTTTGCAAGGAGACTAGCCTTTCTCGGTTATATTTTGTTCCGATGGGTGCGCGCGAGCGCACCAGTCGGGTGTAGCCCTCGAGGCCTCGGAGGAGTGGTTTGACTCCTCTAAGGTCTTAGTTCTTCTTGTGATTCCTCGGTCGACCTTGTTGTTCCCTCATGCGGCCTGGCCGCAGCCCGGGTGCATGGTCAGGCTTCGGGTTTTTAAGCTAGTTTGTCGACGTGGTCAACAATTTGGTCGTAGCCTGGTGCGAGAGCAGCCTCCGAGCCTCTGCACGGAGCGAGAGGACGATCGAGGACCATCTTGACTTTTTATTGTACGCCACTTCATCGCCTTTCCACAAATAGGAGGGGGGAACGCGCCATGCTACCCTCGGTGGGCACCGAACATGGTGTTTCCAGTGAGTTGCTATTGAGTAATCCGAGCGAACGCCCGAGCCCTGTTCGATAAGGGTCGGCTAGTGGCCCAGAGGCACGCTCCAAAAGTACCTGCAGGTGATTTGCTAGACCTAGACACATTCGATAGGGTCCAAGGTCCCGGTGCCTCCCTTCGGTGGGATTCCATTACAAACCGTTCCCGCTGGTCTCAGAAATGTCTTAGGGTACCTCGGGAGCGTAGCCCGAGCCTTGGCCATGTAACAGACGTACCCAGGGTCATCCCTGACTCTGCATGTTCTGGGGCGGCTGTCGAATCCCTTCGAGGGGCCAGCCTTCGAACCCCTGATCAGTAAAGGGCTCGGAGCCCGAGTGCTCTGGGGCGGTCGCCGAACCCCGCGGGGCGCAACCTTCGAACCCCTAATCAATAGGAGGGCTCCTTCGAAATGTCCCTTTTCCCGATCCCTGCAGAGAGAGAAAGAGGAAAGGAAGAAAGGAGATATTTCGAAACAGTGTGGCGCACCTTTTTTGAGGCAGTCATCATGGTGGAGGCGAAACGGCGCCCGCCCGCTTGCCAGAGGAGACGTGTGTCCTGCCAGGGAGTTAATGCGATGGGACGGGCGACTCGCGGGGTATCCGTTGCGCGTGCGCGAGTCGTTCGAGGAATGGAACACGGGTGCATCGTCTTTATGCTATAGGAGAGGGCTCCCTTGCCGCTTCAGAGGAGGATGCGAGCCTGTAGGTGGGACCAGGGCCTGGTTGGTGGTTGGACCGCTGCTTCCGCACGTCTGTTGCTGCAATTACTGCCGGTCCACCTATGGTCATACCAACTATCGCGTCTATCCCCACGGTTGACTGACCCGTGACCGTCGCACTTAATTGGCACTGTTGGGTCATGCGCGGGGCTGCCTCGAGTCGTTGCACTGGTTCTGTAGTCCCGAGAAGACGCGGCATTGGCGCAAGTGGCGGTGCGGTTTCTTTGCACGTGGTAACCGGTGCGCCGGTTACATGACACGTGGGCCCAGGCCTCCATGCTGGACTGCTGGTTGCAACGAAGCTGAAAGGGTGCACAACCGTGGTGCGGCCGCATGCTTCTTGCATGGCGGCCCGCCTTTTCGACCGCTGGTTTCGGCGAGGATGAGAGAGCGCTTAACCGCGGGGTGGTTGCATGCTTCGTGTGCGGCGGTTCGCCATCTTCGTGTTTTGGGTCAGTTTGTATGACATGTGGGACCTAGCCCCCGTGTCGTAGGGCGGGAACCCTAGAGCACGTCAGGGGAGACTTTGCCCGTGATGCTTTGGGGCGTGAGTGGGGAGATCTGTCTTTAAAAAGGGATCGATCTCCCGTGCAGTAGCCATGCCTTTGCTCTTCTCGCATTCATTGCGTCTTTCTATCTTCCGGGCCTCCAGATGGGGTGCACCGGTGTTGCCTTCTTCTTGCTGCTGTTGGAGGAGCACGACCTCGTGGGGGTTGGTGCTCTTTAGTCATCGCTCGGCTTTAAGGATTTTCATCATGCAGCCCGGCTACAGTTCCCCGCCAGTGGTCACCCAGAATGATGACCGTCAGCCTTGTGGTGGAGAAGAGCGAGCCGGGCTGTGGCCTCGCCTTTGCCCTCAGCTTCAAGGATGTTCATCATCCGTGCTGGGGGGAGGGCAAGCCGAGTTGGGGCCCTGCCTTCCGCATGGGCTGGCGACCCGCTTCTTCCTCTAGCATTCGGGGGAGAAGGGCGTTCACCAGCCTTGCGGAGGAGGCGAACTGTCACCTGCTGCCTGGCCGGGGTGTGGCTGTCCGTCCACCGCACGGGCGACGGTCGCGCTGTGCGCAGGTCGGCCACGTCCACGGCCGTCCTGTGCTGCCAGCCACACCGGGGGGTCGTACAAGACGTCGTACGCCGCAGGGGCGGTGTCCGCGTTCCTGGATGGTCTTGTCCTCACTCCCGTAGCGAGGACGGGAGCGAGGACCTCCTTGTGCGTGCTGTGGCGGCCGCCATTCGCCGATGCGGCATTGGTGCGCAGGTGGCCGCTGTCGTCGGTGCTGAGGTGGTGGCCGCCATAGGTGAGGCTTCCCAATGCAGAGGTGGTTGCCTCCGCCGACGAGACCGTCAGTGCCGCCTGTGGCCAGACCTCTGGCTCTTTGGCTTTAATGGCTTGTTCTCGCCCCCCATGTGGGGATGGGGGCGAGGGCCTTTTCACAGTAGCGTTTGCCCTGGGGCAATCGCTGCTGTTGTCTAGCCGTGCGAGGCAGAGGTCGCTGTCGCTGCTGGTGCAGTGGTCGTCGGTGAGCCGCTTGGAGTTTGTTATCTTGCAGTCCTTCTGGTGTGGAGGTAGTTCATTCCTGCGGGAATGGAGCTGGGGTCCCATTTGTAAGGGAATGCAACGGTATTTGCCGGAGAGCAAAATGTAATTGCTTTAAGTACTAAGACATCTGCCGCAGGTCGAGAAAACCGCCGAGGGTGCTGCCGACGTCTAAGTCTATGTAGCATAGTTATCCTAAGTATGTGTGTTTGTTTTCTGTGGCTGCTGAGGCCTGAACATTTGGGTATTTTAGTATAAAGTCGTGTTTCTTTCCTCTTATTTCGAGCATTAGGACTTGTCCGTCGGTAGCAGAATCACTTATCCGAGCGTGAGCTACCTTTCGCGGAAGGTGATGAGTAAGGTATCCGTATCCCGGAGGCGTAGGAGTCCCTTGGCTCGGTCGGCCTTGCCGTTCGAGGTCTCTCTTGTCGTTTTTAGGATTCCGCTATCGATATAGTCGAAAGGCACGAAAGTCGTTTTAGTAGAAAACTTTTCCGAGGAAAATTTTGACGCAGAGAGGGTTCCCCCCTTTCTAGACCCGAGGCGACCGCTCGGGCCGGGACCCTTGCGGAGGGCCTGGCCGTGGTCGTCGGGTCTGCCCGGTCCGCCCAAGCCATGGCCTCACAGTAGCGTGCCCGGGCCGAAGGTATGTTTTGCCTGCTTTGTGACTTCGTTTTAGCTTCATTCTTTTCCTCATGTTTGAAGAATATTGTCCGGCTGTCTTCAGGGTTCGAGACAGCTCTTAACGAGTCCGTCAAGAAAGGTAGGGCGCTTGCCCAGGCGGCTGAGCAGAAAGAGGTCGACCGCATGGCCATGTCCGAGGCCATCTCAGCCTTCTGCCGGACCTTTGGCCTCGATGACGTCCCCTCGGGCAGCTCCCCCCAGAGTCGCCTGTGGGCCTTGGGCAGCCACGTGCGCAGCAGACTCCGCGGGGCGCTGCACCACGGCGTTAGGCGGGCCTTCGCTGTCCTCGCTTCCCACTATGACGTGGATTTGGAGCGGGTCAGCGAGGGCTACTACTTACCCGACGAAGAGGAGGCCGCCCTAGCGGAGGTCCAAAGGCTTGATGCGGCTGTCGAGGGCCCAGGCGCGGCGTTGGCTTCCTTTTCTGAGGAGGAGATCCTTCCGCCTGTGTCACCGTCCGAGGTCAGGTCAGATTCCGCCGCGGGTAGGAACAACGCTGAGGGTGCTGCTCCTCCCCCTGCCGACACCTGAACCTGTGGGGAACAGTTTATTCTAAGTATGTGTATGTTTCTTGCGGCCGCTGAGGCCTAAACATTTTTAGTGTCAGAGTATAAAGCTGTGTTTTCTTTCCTCTTGTTTCGAGCGTTAGGACTTGTTCGGTAGCAGAATCACTTATCCGGGCATGAGTTACTTTTCGCGGAAGGTGATGAGTGAGGTATCCGTATCCCGGAGGTGTAGGAGTCCCTCGGCTCAGTCGGCCTTGCCGTTCAAGGTCTCTCTCTCTCGTTTTTAGGATTTCGTTATCGATATAGTCGAAAGGCATGAAAATTTTGACGCAGAGGGGGTTCCCCCCTTCTAGCCCCCGAGGGAGGGTCGGTTTTTGCTGAGGCAAGGCCGATCCTCCCTTGACGGTTAGACTTTTTATTTCTACATGTAAAGGGACTGAGATACATGAACGACTTGAAAACACTTTAAGGGTAAAAGCGATGTAGCTGTTCGATGTTCCAAGCGTTGCTGTAGACCTCGCCTTGATCGTTGGCCAGCTTGTATGTCCCGGGCTTCAAAATTTTGGCGATGATGAACGACCCTTCTCAGGGAGGAGTAAGCTTGTGGCGCCCTCAGGCGTCTTGTCGTAGCCGAAGCACCAAATCTCCCACCTGGAAGCCTCAGGGCCGAATCCTTCGGGCGTGGTAGCGTCATAGAGACTGTTGATACCGCACTGAATGTAGTAAGGCTACGTCTCGAGCCTCTTCCAGCTGGTCCAATGAATCCTCTCGGCTGGTCTGGTTGTTTTGGTCATCGTATGCCTTTGTCCTCGAGGAGCCGTATTCTAAGTCTGCGGGTAGGATGGCCTCGGCCCCATAGACTAGGAAAAACGGCGAGAAACCCGTGGCCCGGCTCGGCGTCATCCTCAGACTCCAAACCACCGAGGGTAGCTCTTTTATCCACCGCATGCCAAACTTGTTGAGGTCGTTGTAGATCCTTGGTTTTAGCCCCTGCAAAATCATGCCATTGGCGCGCTCCACCTGCCCATTTGTCATTGAGTGAGCTACGGCGTCCCAGTCCACATGGATGTGGTGGCCTTCGCAGAAGTCTAGGAACTTTTTCCCAGTGAATTGCGTGCCATTATCAGTGATGATGGAGTTTGGGATCCCAAAGCGGTGGATGATATTTGTAAAGAACGCCACCGCCTGTTCGGACCTGATGCTGGTTAAGGGTCGGGCTTCGATCCACTTGGAGAATTTGTCGATGGCGACCAGTAGGTGCGTGAAGCCCCCGGGTGCCTTCTGCAAGGGACCGACGAGGTCCAGACCCCACACGGAAAACGACCAAGTGATAGGTATTGTCTGTAGGGCCTGAGCGGGCAGGTGCGTCCGTCTTGCGTAGAATTGACACCCTCGGCAGGAGCGTACAATCCTAGTGGCGTCGGCCACCGCGGTCGGCCAGTAGAAACCTTATCGGAAAGCATTTCCTACGAGGGTTCGGAGTGCTGCATGGTGACCGCAAGCCCCCAAGTGTATTTCTTGTAACAGCTCTTGTCCTTGGGCTATGGATATGCATCGTTGGAGAATGCCTAAGGGGCTGCGGTGGTACAACTCTTTTTCATCACCCAGTAAACGAACGACTTGGCGCGCCGAGCTAGTCGCCGGGCTTCAGCCTTGTCGAGGGGCAGCTCTCCCCGGAGGAGATATTCCAGGTATGGGGTCTGCCAGTTTAGGTTTGGTGTGACCCCATTCTGCTCTATCTCGACGCGCAGGGCCTCACCCTTGGCGGTCGAGGGTACCTCGGGCTGGGCCGAGGTCTCCTCGAGTTTGGGTGCGTCGTTGAGTTTGACGGATGGTTGATATATGTCCCTGGAGAAGACATTCGCGGGAACCGTTGTCTGTCCCGAGGCTATTTTAGCCAGCTCATCCGCAGTCTCGTTGTACCATCGAGCAACATGGTTGAGTTCCATCCCATAGAACTTATCTTCCAAGCGCCGAACTTTGTCGCAGTAGGCCTCCATTTTTCGATCGCGGCAGTGAGAGTTCTTCATGACTTGGTCAATAACGAGCTGTGAGTCGCCACGAGCGTTGAGGCGCCGAACCCCTAGCTCGACGGCGATGCGCAAACCCATTAACCAAGGCCTCGTATTCGGCCACGTTGTTTGACGCCGGAAAATGGAGGCGTATCACGTAGCGCACATGTTTCCCGAGGGGTGAGATGAAGAGCAAGCCGGCACCTGCTCCGGTTTTCGTAAGCGACCCATCGAAGTACATGGTCCAAAGTTTGGCCTGGATTGGGGCTGTCGGCAATTGGGTGTCGACCCATTCAGCCAGGAAGTCTGCCAAGACTTGGGATTTTATGGCCTTACGAGGAGTGAATGAAAGTGTTTCCCCCATGAGTTCCACTGCCCATTTTGCTATCCTACCCGAGGCCTCTTGGCACTGGATGATCTCTCCCAGGGGGAAGGATGACACCACAGTCACTGGATGAGACTTGAAGTAGTGTCGCAGCTTTCGCCGTGTTAGAATCACTGCGTACAGTAGCTTCTGGATTTGCGGGTAGCGGATTTTGGTCTCGGATAGCACCTCGCTGATGAAGTAGACTGGCCTCTAGATGAGCAGTGCATGCCCCTCTTCTCGTCTCACGACTACAACCGCAGCGCTGACCACCTGAGTGGTTGCGGCTACGTAAATCAAGAGGGCTTCTCCCGCAGCGGGGGGCACCAAGATGGGCGCATTAGTAAGGAGTGCCTTTAAGTTTTCGAGGGCTTCTTCGGCCTCGGGAGTCCAAGTGAAGCGCTTGGCCTTCCTTAAGAGGCAGTACAGGGGTAATCCCTTCTCGCCGAGGCACGAGATGAAGCGGCTCAGAGCCGCAAGGCATCCCATGACCTTTTGTACTCCTTTTAAATCTTTGATGGGTCCCATGGTGGTGATGGCCGCAATTTTCTCTGGGTTGGCCTCGATGCCTCGTTCGGAGATGATGAACCCTAGGAGCATGCCTCGAGGGACTCCAAAGACACACTTCTCGGGATTGAGTTTTACGCTCTTCGCTTTTAGGCACCTGAATGTCACCTCAAGGTCAGAAAGGAGGTCGGAGGCTTTCCTTGTTTTGACAATGATGTCATCGACGTAAGCCTCGACCGTTCTGCCAATGTGCTCTCCGAACACATGGTTCATGCACCTCTAGTATGTTGCACCTGCATTCCTCAAACCAAATGGCATAGTAGTATAACAATACATGCTAAAAGGTGTGATAAAAGAAGTCGTGAGCTGGTCAGATTCTTTCATCTTGATTTGGTGATAGCCTGAATAGGCATCGAGGAAAGACAGGGTTTCGCACCCGGCGGTGGAGTCCACAATTTGATCGATGCGAGGCAGAGGGTAGGGAAACTTTGGACATGCTTTATTTAACCCAGTGTAGTCTACACACATCCTCCATTTCCCACCTTTTTTCTTTACAAGTACAGGGTTAGCTAACCATTCTGGATGGAATACTTCTTTGATGAACCCTGCAGCCATTAGCTTGTGGACCTCCTCGCCTATGGCTCTGCGCTCATCAAAACGGCGCAGGTGCTGTTTCACGAGTCGGGCACCGGCTCGGATGTCCAGTGAGTGCTCGGCGACATCCCTCGGTATGCCTGGCATGTCCGAGGGACTCCACGCAAAAATTTTGGCGTCTGCGCGGAGAAAGTCGACGAGCACTGCTTCCTATTTGGGGTCGAGCTCGGAGCCGATCCTGACTTTCTTGCTGGCGTCGTTGCTAGGGTCGAGAGAGGCGAATTTAACCGCCTCGGTTGGTTCGAAGTTGCCGGCGTGCCGCTTCGCGTCGGGCGCCTCTTTGGAGAGGCAATCCAGGTCGGCGATGAGGGCTTCGGATTCGGCGATGGCTTCGGCGTACTCCACGCATTCCATGTCGCACTCGTAAGCGTGGCGGTATGTGGATCCGACGGTGATGACTCCCTTGGGGCCAGGCATCTTGAGCTTGAGGTAAGTGTAGTTGGGGACGGCCATGAACTTGGTGTAGCACGGTCTTCCCAACACCGTGTGATAGGTCCCTCGGAACCCAACTACCTCGAAAGTGAGGGTTACCTTTCGGAAGTTGGAGGGAGTCCTGAAGCAGACGGGCAAATCAAGTTGCCCAAGGGGCAGGACACGCTTGCCGGGGACAATCCCATGAAAGGGTGTTGTACCGGGCCGAATCGTGGACCAATCAACCCCCAAGAGCTCTAGGGTCTCGGTGTAGACGATGTTGAGGCTGCTGCCTCCGTCCATGAGGACCTTGGAGAGCCTAGCGTTGCCGATGACAGGATCAACGACAAGCGGGTACCTTCCTAGGCTCGGTACGTAGTCGGGGTGGTCGCCTTGGTCGAAGGTAATGGGTTTGTCGGACCAGTCTAGGTAGACTGGCGTCGCTACCTTCATCGAGCAGACCTCCCGGTGTTCTTGCTTGCGGTGTCGAGCCGAGGCATTCGCCACTTGCCCACCGTAGATCCTGAAGCAGTTGTGGACCTCTGGGAACTCTTCTTCCCCGTTGCCTCCTTTCTTGTTGTTGCATTGGTCCTTGCCGCCCTCCGCCGAGGGTCCAGCCTTATTGAAGTAACGCCGGAGCATGTCGCACTCTTCAAGCGTGTGCTTGACGGGACCCCTGTGATAGGGGCACGACTCCTTGAGCATCTTGTCGAACACGTTGGCCCCTACGGGAGGCTTCCGAGGATTCCTGTGCTCAGCAGCAGCGACGAGATCCGCGTCAATGGTGTTGCGTTTTGCTTGCGCCTTCTTCCTGGTCTTCTTCTTTGTGCCACGCTGGACGGACGCCTCGGGGACGTCTTCCTTCTGCCTTCCCTGAGGCTGCTTGTCCTTCCGGAAGATGGCTTCGACCGCCTCCTGACTAGAGGCAAACTTGGTGGATATGTTCATCAATTTGCTCGCCTTGGTGGGTGTCTTGCGTCCCAGTTTGCTTACTAGGTCCCGGCAAGTGGTGCCGGCGAGGAAAGCTCCGATGACGTCCGAGTTGGTGATGTTAGGCAACTCAGTGCACTGCTTTGAAAACAGCCGGATGTACTATCACAGGGATTCCCCTGGCTACTGGCGGCAGCTCCAGAGATCCCACGAGTTCCTAGGGCGCACATACGTACCTTGGAAATTTCTAGCGAAGGCCTTGACTAGGTCGTCCCAGTCGAAGATCTACGCAGGAGGCAGATGCTCCAGCTAGGCCTGGGAAGCGTCGGAGAGGAAAAGGGGGAGGTTGCGGATGATGAGGTTGTCATCGTCCGTCCCTCCCAACTGGCATGCCAGCTGGTAATCCGCGAGCCACAACTCCGGCCTCGTCTCCCCTGAGTACTTGGTAATGGTAGTCGGGGCTCAGAACCGGGCCGGGAACGACGCCCGTCATATGGCCCGGCTGAAGACCCGCGAACCTGGTGGTTCGGGCGAGGGGCTCCGATCCTCCTCACTGTCGTAGCGTCCCCCGCGTCTAGGGTGGTAGCCTCGGCACACCTTTTCCTCGAGGCGGGCTCGACGGTTGCGGCGGTGTTTCTCATCGCCGAGGCGATCCCGAGCTGTAGGTGTCTCGTCTCCTGTGTGCTCGGTGTGGACCGAGGCCGCGCGCGTGTGTTGGGAGGACGCTGCGTGATGCTCCGAGGGGCATCCTCGCCTTCGGGAGGCAGAGCTCTCGGCTCGTCGGGCTGCGGCATTTTCCAGGTGGTCCTTGAGTTTGCCCTGGATACGTCGCCCCTCGATGGTGGATGGCTCCGGTATTGTTCGAAGTAACATCGCCGCTGCAGCTAGGTTCTGGCCAGCCCTGTTGATGGCCGGGGGTAGCCTTGCCCTGGCATCGTCAATAATACGGCGCTGGACATCCCGGGCCCGATGACGCGCTCCTCCAGCGAGTGCTCGGCCTGCCCACTCTTGCTCGAGGTTTTGTCAGAGCTGCACAAGTCGCCCCGTTTCTTTGTCGAGCTTGGCCTGCATCTCGCGGAGTTGCTCGAGCTATGTGCCCTGACTCCCCGCAGGGACCCGGGCCATGGCTAGCTCCCGTGGGATCTCAACGCGAGACGCAGGCACATGGGCATCGTCGTTTCCTGGCACGCCGGGGTGGTTGTCTTCGTCGTGATCCCCCTGATCGATGTGGAAACACTCGCGAGTTGGGTCGCAACCCTCGTCGTCGGGGCTGTGGCCATCGTCAGAGTCACCGGAGAGGCAGTGGTCACATGCGGACATGAAGTCTCGCATGGGCCCGGGATCACGGAGTCCGGTGATGTCTAGACTGAAGTCGGAGTCATCCTCTCCCTTGGGACCCATGGGTTCGGAGGTAGAGACGGCCGTCAGTCAGTCCCAAGTTGACCACATATGGTACCCCGAAAGGTCAGGATATGCCCTTGCGAAAGCACTTGCCAAAGTGGGGTCGCCTGGCGGATCGAAGCTGAATCTGAAAAGAACAGGATAGAAAACCGATGGTACCTCTTGGTTGGTGGACGGTGGTGAAGTTGCATCGGAGATGGAATGTGTCGTTATCTCAGGTGCGAGACTAATGCCCGACAAGTCCCTCGCAAGGGTGTCGGCATCATTAGTCCGCCTGGGGTTTCCACGTTGCTGGGAAGCGACACCCGTCGTTGTCCCAGGTGCGAGGATAACACCTAAAATGTCCCCCGCAGGGGTGTTGGTGTCGTCGACTCGCTCTGGTCCAACAGCCGACGAGGTGCCGCCTCCTGCCTGGCCATGGTCGCTCCGTCTCCTCCTCATCAGGCGAGGAGGGTGGCGGGGCAAACCCAGGTGTTCCTCTTCCGCCATAGGGAGATGTCGTCATCGAGTTCGCCTCCGCCGGGCGAGCCGACGACCGTCGTTGTTGTCGTTCTACGGGGGGAGGAGTACCATGTCGTAGCTGCCATCGGGGGACATGAACTCGAGACTCCCAAAGCGGAGCACCGTCCCGGGCTGAAGAGGCTGCTGAAGATTGTCCATCTGGATCTCAACGGGAAAGTATTGCCAACACGCAGCTGGAGCCCCTACCTGGCGTGCCAACTGTCGACGTTTTGGACCCGCGAGGACTCTCAACCGACTAGTGAATTTGACGCTGTGTGTCCCTGCCCAGATGGATTGATGCAAGATGAGACACAAGAGGGGAGATGAGGCTCATGTTATCTTGCACCGGGGTGCTCGTAGTAGGGGTTACAAGCTTCACGAGAGAGGGTTTGGCCTTGAGGTGAGCCGCCTGAGTTAGCCCCCTGCTTTTTCCTCCTCCCTCCCTCCCTCTGGGAAGGCCTTGGGCATCCCCTTTTATAGATACAAGGGGATGGCCCAACTGTACATATGGGGGTGTAGCTATGTGCTAACGTGGTCGGCGGAGAAGTGCTTGAGCCCTGTAGAAGCGTAGCTGGCGGTGCGACCCTGGGTCCTGCTTACGTTTCTTTGCCTTCGTAGAGAGCTGAGAACAATCGACGTCATGGACGCATGCAGGGAACCATCATTACCTGTTGCCGGAGTAATCTAGATGTGACACCGGTCTTGTTCCTTCGTAGCCTGAGGCAGCTAGCTAGAGGTAGGGTAATGATGTATCCCCTGTAGCATAGTCGGTCCAAGGCCGAGGTCGGGCGAGGCGGTGACTTCTCCTGAGGCCGAGGCCGAGGTTGGGCGAAGCGGGGACCTTCTCCCGAGGCCGAGGCTGAGGCCGAGGCCTAGGGTCGGGCGAGGCGGAGACCTTCTCCCGAGGCCGAGGCTGAGGCCGAGGCCTGAGGTCGGGCGAGGCGGAGACCTTCTCTCGAGGCCGAGGCTGAGGCCGAGGCCTGGGGTCGGGCGAGGCGGAGACCTTCTCCCAAGGCCGAGGCCTGAGGTCGGGCGAGGCGGAAATCCCTGTTGCGCCCGAGGCTGAACTCGGGAGAGGCCATGACTTACTGTTGTTTGTCTTACCCTAGTGGTTGGCACAGTAGTAGGAACGGGGTGAATAGTGTTATTTTCCTGTCAGAACGATCAGTAAAAGGGGCGAAGTGACTGCGGTCATTTCGACCCTGCCAACTGAGGCGCGCGTGTCAGGATAAGGTGTCAGGTGATCCCTGCATTAAATGCGCATGCGATACGGTCGGCGGTAAGGCGATTTGGCCGAGGTTGCTATACGATAAAGTTTGCCCGAGCTTAGCCTCGGGCGGGCCGAGGGTGCGCCCGCTGCCTAAGGGGGCCCTCGGGCGAGGCGTGAATCCGTCCGGGACTATGGTTCTTGCCCGAGGCCGGGCTCAGGCGAGACGAGATCGCGTCCCTTGGTAGATGAGGCTTTAACTTTGAGATGTGCTTACCAGTCTTTACGGTCTGTTTTGAAGATGTTTTTCAGCCGTGCTTAGGAGTATTGGGGGTACCCCTAATTACGGTACCCGACACAGCCCTAAGGTGAACTTCTTTAGGATCGGCTTGGAATCTTGCACACATGCATATGGAAAGCATAATGTCCGGTCGAGATGCACATAAATAGTGTAAAGAACCTATCATCGACCGGTATACCTTTTGATCTACAGATTTACCTCCCGTGTCGAGGTCGAGATGCCCATTGGTTCCCATGGGTGTCTTGATGGGCTTGGCATCCTTCATTCCAAACTTGGTGAGTATATCTTGAATGTACTTCGTTTGGCTGATGAAGGTGCCCTCTTGGAGTTGCTTCACTTGAAATCCTAGAAAATACTTCAACTCCCCCATCATAGACATCTCGAATTTTTGTATCATGATCCTACTAAACTCTTCACAAATAGATTTGTTAGTAGACCCAAATATGATATCATCAACATAAATTTGGCATACAAACAAATCATTTTCAATTGTTTTAGTAAAGAGAGTAGGATTGACTTTGCCGACTTTGAAGCCATTAGTGATAAGAAAATCTCTTAGGCATTCATACCATGCTCTTGGGGCTTGCTTGAGCCCATAAAGCGCCTTAGAGAGTTTATAAACATGGTTAGGGTACTCACTATCTTCAAAGCCTGGAGGTTGCTCAACATAGACCTCTTCCTTAATTGGTCCATTGAGGAAGGCACTCTTCACATCCATTTGATAAAGCTTAAAGCCATGGTGAGTAGCATAGGCAAGTAATATACGAATTGACTCAAGCCTAGCTACGGGTGCATAGGTTTCACCAAAATCCAAACCTTCGACTTGTGAATATCCTTTGGCCACAAGTCGTGCCTTGTTCCTTGTCACCACACCATGCTCATCTTGCTTGTTGCGGAAGATCCACTTGGTTCCTACAACATTTTGGTTAGGACGTGGAACTAAATGCCATACCTCATTCCTTGTGAAATTGTTGAGCTCCTCTTGCATCGCCAGCACCCAATCCGAATCTTGAAGTGCTTCCTCTACCCTGTGTGGCTCAATAGAGGAAACAAAAGAGTAATGTTCACAAAAATGAGCAACATGAGATCGAGTGATTACCCCCTTATGAATATCGCTGAGGATGGTGTTCACGGGGTGATCTTGTTGGATTGCTTGGTGGACTCTTGGGTGTGGCGGCCTTGGATCTTGTTCATCTTCCTTGTCTTGATCATTGGCATCTCTCCCTTGATCATTGTCCTCCTCTTGAGGTGGCTCATCTTCTTGATCTTCTCCTTCATCATCTTGAGCCTCATCCTCATCTTGAGTTGGTGGAGATGCTTGCATGGAGGAAGATGGTTGATCTTGTGCTTGTGAAGGCTCTTCGGATTCCTTAGGACACACATCTCCAATGGACATGTTCCTTAGCGCGATGCACGGAGCCTCTTCATCATCTAGCTCATCAAGATCAACTTGCTCTACTTGAGAGCCGTTAGTCTCATCAAACACAATGTCACAAGAGACTTCAACTAGTCCAGTGGACTTGTTAAAGACTCTATATGCCCTTGTGTTTGAGTCATAACCAAGTAAAAAGCCTTCTACAGCCTTAGGAGCAAATTTGGATTTTCTACCTCTTTTAACAAGAATAAAGCATTTGCTACCAAAGACTCTAAAATATGAAACATTGGGCTTTTTACCGGTGAGGAGTTCATATGATGTCTTCTTGAGGATTCGGTGTAGATATAACTGGTTGATGGCGAAGCGGTGTTATCCGCCTCGACCCAAAACTAACCCGAAGTCTTGTATTCATCAAGCATGGTCCTTGCCATGTCCAATAGAGTTCTATTCTTCCTCTCCACTACACCATTTTGTTATGGCGTGTAGGGAGAAGAAAACTCATGCTTGATTCCCTCCTCCTCAAGAAAGCCTTCAATTTGAGAGTTCTTGAACTCCGTCCCATTGTCGCTTCTTATTTTCTTAATCCTTAAGCCAAACTCATTTTGAGCCCGTCTCAAGAATCCTTTTAATATCTCTTGGGTTTGAGATTTTTCCTGCAAAAAGAATACCCAAGTGAAGCGAGAATAATCATCCACAATAACTAGATAGTGCTTACTCCTGCTGATGCTTATGTAAGCTATCGGGCCGAATAGGTCCATGTGGAGGAGCTCGAGTGGTCTGTTAGTCGTCATGATGTTCTTGTGTGGATGATGAACACCAACTTGCTTCCCTGCTTGGCATGCGCTACAAATCCTATCTTTCTCAAAATGAACATTGGTTAGTCCCAAAATTTGCTCTCCCTTTAGAAGCTTGTGAAGATTCTTCATCCCAACGTGGGCTAGTCGGCGGTGCCAGAGCCAACCCATGTTAGTCTTAGCAATTAAGCAAGTATCAAGTTCAGCTCTATTGAAATCAACTAAGTATAGCTGACCCTCTAATACTCCCTTAAAAGCTACTGAATCATCACTTCTTCTAAAGACAGTAACACCTATATCCGTAAAAAGACAGTTGTAACCCATTTTGCATAATTGAGAAACAGAAAGCAAGTTGTAATCTAAAGAATCTACAAGAAAAACATTAGAAATAGAGTGGTCAGGTGATATAGCAATTTTACCCAATCCTTTGACCAAACCTTGATTTCCATCCCCGAATGTGATAGCTCTTTGGGGATCTTGGTTTTTCTCATAGGAGGAGAACATCCTTTTCTCCCGGGTCATATGGTTTGTGCACCCGCTATCGATGATCCAACTTGAGCCCCCGGATGCATAAACCTACAACACAAATTTAGGCCTTGTTCTTATGTACCTAAACGGTCTTGTGTCCTTTTACATTAGAAACAAGCACCTTGGGTACCCAAACACAAGTCTTGGAGCCCTTGTGTTTGCCCCCAACATATTTGGCAACTACTTTGCCTGATTTGTTAGTGAGCACATATGAAGCATCAAAAGTCTTAAATGAAATGTTATGATCATTTGATGCAATAGGAGATTTCTTCTTAGGCATTTTAACATGTGTAGAACGCCTAGAGCTAGAAGCCTCATTCTTATAAATAAAAGCATGGTGAGAATGAGTTTTCTTTGCATGAATTCTCCTAATCTTATCCTCAGGATAACCAGCAGGGTACAAAATGTAACCCTCGTTATCCTGAGGCATGGGAGCCTTGCCCTTAACAAAATTAGACAATCTTTTAGAAGGGGCATTAAGCTTGACATTGTCTCCCTGTTGGAAGCCAATGCCATCCTTAATGCCAGGGCGTCTCCCACTATAAAGCATACTACGAGCAAATTTAAATTTCTTATTTTCTAGTTCATGCTCGGCAATTTTAGCATCTAATTTTGCTATATGATCATTTTGTTGTTTAATCATGGCAAGGTGATCATGAATAGCATCAATATTAATATCTCTACATCTAGTACAAATAGAAACATGCTCAACGGTAGATGTAGAGGGTTTGCAATCATTTAATTCAACAATCTTAGCATGTAAAATAGCATTCTCATCTCTAAGATTGGAAATAGAAGCATTGCAAACATCTAAGTCTTTAGCCTTAGCAATTAATTTTCCATTCTCATTTCTAAGGCTAACAAGAGAGGCATTCAATTTATCAATCTTAGCAATTAAACTAGCATTATCATTTCTAAGATTGACAATTGAATCATCACAAATATTTGACTTCTCAACCTTAGCAATCAAATTAGCATTCTCAATTCTAAGGTTAGAGATAGTGTCATGGCAAGTACTTAGCTCACTAGTTAATTTTTCATTTTTCTCTACCTCTTGAGCATAAGCATTTTTAGTCTTAACATACTTTTTGTTTTCCTTAATAAGAAAGTCCTCTTGGCTATCCAAGAGTTCATCCTTCTCATGAATAGCACTAATCAATTCATTCAATTTCTCTTTTTCTTGCATGTTAAGTTTGGCAAAAAGAGTAAACAAATCATCCTCATCATCACTAGAATTAGCCTCATCACTAGATGTTGCATACTTAGTGGAGGATCTTGATTTTACCTTCTTCTTCTTGCCGTCCTTTGCCATGAGGCACTTGTGGCTGACGTTGGGGATGAGGAGGCCCTTGTTGATGGCGATGTTGGCGGCGTTCTCGTCGTCGGAGGAGTCGGTGGAGCTCTCGTCGGAGTCCCACTCCCGGCAAACATGAGCATCGCCACCCTTCTTCTTGTAATACCTCTTTTTCTCCTTCTTCTTCCCCCTCTTGTCGTTATCCCTGTCACTATCACTAGATAAAGGACATTTAGCGATAAAATGACCGGGCTTACCACACTTGTAGCACACTTTCTTGGAGCGGGGCTTGTAGCCTTTCCCCCTACTTTGCTTGAGGATTTGATGGAAGCTCTTGATGATGAGCGCCATCTCCTCATTGTCGAGCTTAGAGGAGTCGATGGGGACCCTACTCGGTGTAGAGTCTTCTTTCTTCTCCTCTGTTGCCTTGAATGCAACGGGTTGTGCTTCGGGTGCGGAGGAGGTGCCTTGCTCGATGATCTTTATGGAGCCTTTGATCATCAACTCAAAGCTCACAAATTTTCCTATTACTTCCTCGGGAGACATTAGTTTATATCTTGGATCACCACGAATTAATTGAACTTGAGTAGGGTTAAGAAATACGAGTGATCTAAGAATAACCTTGACCATCTCATGGTCATCCCACTTGGTACTCCCGAGGTTGCGCACTTGGTTCACCAAGGTTTTTAGCCGGTTGTACATGGCTTGCGGGTCTTCTCCTTGGTTGAGCATGAAACGGCCGAGCTCCCCCTTGATCGTCTCCCTCTTGGTGATCTTGGTCACCTCATCTCCCTCATGCGTGGTCTTGAGCACGTCCTAAATCTCTTTGGCGCTCTTCAACCCTTGCACCTTGTTATACTCCTCTCGACTTAGAGAGGCGAGGAGTATAGTGGTGGCTTGTGAGTTGAAGTGTCGGATTTGGGCAACCTCATCCGAATCATAGTCCTCATCCCCTACGGATGGTACCTGTACACCAAACTCAACAACGTCCCAAATACTAGTGTGGAGTGAGGTTAGGTGATGCCTCATTTTATCACTCCACATGTTATAATCTTCACCGTCAAAAACTGGTGGTTTACCTAATGGAACGGAAAGCAATGGAGTACGTTTAGAAATGCGAGGGTAGCGTAGGGGGATCTTACTAAACTTCTTGCGCTCATGGCGCTTAGATGTTACGAACGGCGCATCGGAGCCGGAGGTGGATGGGACGAAGAATCGGCTCATAGTAGACCACCTTCTTCATCTTCTTTTTCTTATCGCCACTCCGATGCAACTTGTTGTGGGAGTGTGATTCTCCCTTTCCTTTGAAGCCGGACTCCCTCGATGGAGCCTTCCCGAGACTTGTAGCGGGCTTCTTACCGGTCACCATCTCCTTCTTGGCATGATCTCCCGACATCACTTCGAGCGGTTAGGCTCTAATGAAGGACCGGCTTTGATACCAATTGAAAGTCGCTTAGAGAGGGGTGAATAGGCGGAATCTGAAATTTATAAACTTTAAGCACAACTACAAGTCGGGGTTAGCGTTAGAAATATAAACGAGTCCGAAAGAAAGGATGAAAACAAATCACAAGCAAATAAGGATGGATGACACGGTGATTTGTTTTACCGAGGTTTGGTTCTTGCAAACCTACTCCCCGTTGAGGTGGTCACAAAGACCGGGTCTCTTTCAACCCTTTCCCTCTCTCAAACGGTCACCTAGACCGAGTGAGCTTCTCTTCTCAATCAATCGGGACACCAAGTCCCCACAAGGACCACCACACAATTGGTGTATCTTGCCTTGATTACAATTGAGTTGGGAACAAGAAAGAAAGAAGAAGAAAAGCAATCCAAGCGCAAGAACTCAAAAGAACACAAATGTCACTCTCTCTAGTCACTATTTGATTGGAATGAACTTTGGACTTGGGAGAGGATTTGATCTTTTGTTTGTGTCTTGGAATGAAGTCTAGAGCTCTTGTATTGAATGCAAATGGTTGAAACTTGGATGCAATGAAGTGTGGTGGTTGGGGGTATTTATAGCCCCAACCACCAATATGGCCGTTGGTGAAGGCTTCTGTCGTATGGCGCACCGGACAGTCCGGTGCGCCAGCCACGTCACCAGGCCATTGGGTTCCGACCATTGGAGCTCTGACAAGTGGGGCCACCAGATAGTCCGGTGGTGCACCGGACAGGTCCTGTTCACTGTCCGGTGCGCCTTCTGGCGCCTGCTCTGACTTCTGCGCGCGCAGGCGCGCACAGTTTGCTTTTACTGTTCCTTGCAGACGACCGTTGGCGTGAACTAGCCGTTGCTCCGTTGGCTCACCGGACAGTCCGGTGTTACACCGGACAGTCCGGTGAATTATAGCAGAGCGGCTTCCCCAAATTCCCGAAGCTGGCAAGTTCAGAGTCGTTCCTCCCTGGTGCACCGGACAGTCCGGTGCGCCAGACCAGGGCTGCCTTCGGTATACTTTGCTCCTTTGTTTTGAACCCTTTCTTTTATCTTTGTATTGGTTTGTTGTGGACCTTTGGCACCTGTAGAACTCATAATCTAGAGCAAACTAGTTAGTTCAATTATATGTGTTGGGCAATTCAACCATCAAAATTCATATAGGAAAAGGTTTGACCCTATTTCCCTTTCACTATGCCATTTATTCCTGATGCTCCGGCTGTTGTGACTGGGAATAGGTCTGCTTCGGTTATGGTGGATTTTCCCCTCACGGTGTCCAAGATTTCACCAGCTTCAACGTCTTTGGGACTCCCTGAAGTTTCCCAGCTCCCCCTCAACCTTGGTACTGCATGCCTCTGAAGGTTTATTTTAGAAGGGGCCGGAGGATGCAACATCATCAGTTGGATACCTTGGCTGATCCTCAGTCTGTTCCTAGTAGTATCTCAGACATTGGTTTGGCTGCTAAACCTTTGCGGACACCTGATCTGGCCACCCTTATTCAACCTGGGTCTTCCTTTAGTACCATGGTTATTAAGGCTGCAGATCACATTTTACCGGCTCCTCTTCCTGTTAGACCAGGGAACATTAATTCTTCTGATGCACCTCCATGCCGTAGTAGGCGCATTGCTAGTATTGGAGTTGAATTTCAGTCTGCCTTTGGTGATGGTCAGAGTAGATTCAGGAAGAAGGTAATGAGAGCACTGCAGGTGATCGATGCGAATGAAGGCATCAGTCAGGAGGCCTTGGAAAAATACAGTAGACTTTTTGATCAGCCCCTTCCCCTGTCTCATGTCCAGGCACTTGCTGCCCTCTTCGGCTGGACAGCTCCTGACCTGGATGTGTGTTGAGCAGCTGTTCATGCCTTTTTCTTTGTTTGGTTCGGGTTGTTTACACCAAAGTTATCCATGAATCTGTCAAAAATTGTGAGCTGGAATGTCCGAGGTTTAAATTCCAAAGCACGTCAGGATACTGTTCACAATCTAATAAACTCCTTCAAAGCTAATGTGGTTTGTATCCAGGAAACTAAAATGGCTGAAATTTCCTTGCATACAATCTTGACTGCCCTTGGGAGTAATTTTGTGCACAAGATGGCCCTTCCCTCAGTTGGGTCTAGCGGGGGGATTCTCGTGGCTTGGAGTAATGAGATTGGTCCAGCCAGTGCCTCTAGGGTGGACCATCATAGCGTGACAATTCAGTTCAGCCCACGTGACCAACATCCTTGGTGGTTAACATGCGTTTATGGGCCCTAAGGCAACAGCGACAAAATTCAGTTTATGCTAGAGCTTCGCAATGTGAGATCTGCTTGTCCTGGGCCCTGGATTTTAATGGGCGACTTCAACCTCATCTACAAAGATGATGATAAGAGCTCTGGCAATTTTAATAGGCACCTTATGTACAGATTCAGAAGGCTCATTAATGATCTGGGGGTGAAAGAATTGGCCTTACATGGGAGGAAATTCACTTGGTCTAATCGTTAAGATCCACCCACTCTTGTCAAGCTTGATAGAATGTCTTGCTCGCCAGATTGGGAACAGCTTTTTCCTAATTGCCTTCTGTAGAGTGCTAGCACTGACGGGTCTGACCATTACCCTCTGCTCCTTGGGCTTCATGATTTATCTCCTGGGCGCAGGAGGTTCCATTTTAAATCTCACTGGACAAAGGCACCTGATTTTATGTTGACGGTGGAGGCTGCTTGGAACTCTGTTTCCTCCTCCCCTTGTCCTTTTGTCACCCTCTCCAAAAAATTCAGAGCCACTGTCAAACATATTCAGAGCTGGTCTCAAAAAAGGATAGGACATATTACCTCTCAGCTAGGGATGGCAAGGGAGATTATGCATAAGTTGCAGTCTGCTCAAGATTTCAGATCCTTGTCGGTGTTAGAAAATTGGTTGGTGGATCAGCTTGATGGTCGCATTGTGGCCCTCTCATCCCTGTAGTGTTCTATGGCTCGGAGTCGCTCTGGGATCACATGGTTGGCTGAAGGGGATGCTAACACTGCCTTTTTCCACCTCCATGCTAAATACCGCAAAGGCAAGAATTTTGTTGGCAATCTGATTTCTGATGATGGATCAGTTAAGACATCACGTGAGGAAAAGTTGGAGGTTATCAGTGAGTTCTTCCACAATCTGCTGGGATGTTCACCTAATCGGGCACACACCATTGACCTGGATCAACTTGATATCCCTACCCATGATCTATCATCGCTGGACAGCCCGTTCACTAAAGACGAAGTCTGGAAAACAGTCCTATCTCTTCCTTCAAATAAGGCTTCCAGCCCAAATGGATTTACTGGGAAATTCTATAAGTCGTGTTGGCAGATTATAAAAGAGGATATTCTGGCCACTGCTACAGCTGTTTGGAACAGAAAAGGGGTGAATTTGGATCTGCTAAACTCAACCTACATCCTTCTTTTGCCTAAGAAGGACGATGCATGCCAGGTTAAGGATTTTCGGCCAATAAGCTTGGTCCACTCCTTTGCTAAGCTTGTCGGTGTTTTGAAACCCGAGGGGTCCCTGGACCGACGAGTGAATTGTCGCCGCGTGCCCCAGCCCAGATGGGTCGACGCGAGGCGGAACGCGAAGGGGGGAAAGGAGGCAGCCGGAGGGAGGCAGACGTGAGAGAGTGGATCCCGCGGCCTTCGTGTTAGCCCCGCGCCTGAGTCGGGTGCGCTTGCAGTAGGGGGATACAACGTCCACGCGGGAGTGGGAGCGAGCGGCCTTGCGCGAGCGCCGTCCCGTCCTTCTCCGCGCGGGCCAACCCTCTGTAAGAGGGCCCTGGTCCTCCCTTTTATAGGCATAAGGAGAGGATCCAGGTGTACAATAGGGAGTGTAGCAATGTGCTAACGTGTCTAGCGGTGGTGAGCTAGCGCCCTAAGTACATGCCATCGTGGCAGCCGGAGAGGTCTTGGCGCCCAGTTCGCGTGGTGTCGTGTCCGTCGGAGGAGCGCTGGAGCCTAGCGGAGGGACAGCTGTTGGGGCTGTCGAGTCCTTGCTGACGTCCTCTTGCTTCCGTAAGGAGGCTGAGAGCCGCCGTCGTCACAGGGCATGCAGGGCGCCATCATAATTCGCATGGTGGGGCGAGCAAGATGGGACGCCGGTCTGGTTCCCCGTAGCCCGAGTCAGCTCGGGGTAGGGTAATGATGGCGCTTCCTGTTGACGTGGTCGGTCCGTGCCCTAGGCTGGGCGAGGTGGAGGCTCCTCCGAGGTCGAGGTCGAGGTCGAGCCCCCGGGTCGGGCGAGGCGGAGTTCGTCGTCTTCCGGGGTTGAGCCCATGTCCGAGCCCTGGGGTCGGGCGAGGCGGAGTTCGTCGTCTTCCGGGGTTGAGCCCATGTCCGAGCCCTGGGGTCGGGCGAGGCGGAGTTCGTCGTCTTCCGGGGCTGAGCCCGAGTCCGAGCCCTGGGTCGGGCGGAGCGGAGTTCGCCGTCTTCCAGGGCTGAGCCCGAGTCCGAGCCCTGGGTCGGGCGGAGCGGAGTTCGCCGTCTTCCGGGGCTGAGCCCGAGTCCGAGCCCTGGGTCGGGTGGAGCGGAGTTCGCCGTCTTCCGGGGCTGAGCCCGAGTCCGAGCCCTGGGGTCGGGCGGAGCGGAGTTCGCCGTCTTCCGGGGCTGAGCCCGAGTCCGAGCCGTGGGTCGGGCGGAGCGGAGTTCACCGTCTTCCGGGGCTGAGCTCGAGTCCGAGCCCTGGGGTCGGGCGAGGCGGAGTTTCCTATGACGCCCGAGGCCGGCCTTGGCTGCTGTCAGCCTCACTCTGTCGGGTGGCTCAGCAGTCGGAGCGGCCCAGGCAGCGCTGTCCTCTTGTCAGACCGGTCAGTAGAGCGGCGAAGTGACTGCGGTCACTTCGGCTCTGTCGACTGGAGGGCGTGCGTCAGGATAAAGGTGTCAGGCCACCTTTGCATTAAATGCCCCTGCGATTTGGTCGGTCGGCGTGGCGATGTGGCCAAGGTTGCTTCTCGGTGAAGACTAGGCCTCGGGCGAGCCGATAGTGTGCCCGTTGCTGGAGGGGGGGTCCTCGGGCGAGACGTAGGTTCTCAAGGATCGGCTTCCCTTGCCCGAGGCTAGGCTCGGGCGAGGCACGATCGTGTCCCTTGAATGGACCGATCCTTGACTTAATCGCACCCATCAGGCCTTTGCAGCTTTGTGCTGATGGGGGTCACCAGCTGAGATTTAGGGGTCTTGAGGGTACCCCTAATTATGGTCCCCGACAGTAGCCCCCGAGCCTCCAAGGGAGTACTAATACTCGCTTGGAGGCTTTTGCCGCACTTTTTTGCAAGGGGACCAGCCTTTTTCGGTTGCATTCTGTTCCGGTGGGTGCGCGCGAGCGCACCCGCCGGGTGTAGCCCCCGAGGCCTCGGAGGAGTAGTTTTACTCCTTCGAGGTCTTAGTGCGTTTCGCAACACTTCGGCTGGTCTAGTTTTCCCTCATGCGAGCTGGCCGTAGCCCGAGTGCACGGTCGGGTCCCAAGTTCTCGGGCTGGTATGTTGACGTTGTCAACGGTTTGGCCGGAGCCGGGTTTGCGAGAGCAGCCCCCGAGCCTCTGCACAGGGCGAGAGGACGGTCAAGGACAGACTCGTCTTTTTTACATACACCCCTGTGTCGCCTTTCCGCAAGGAGGAGGGGGGGAAGCGCCATGTTGCCCTCGGAGGGCGCCGAACATGGTGTTTCCGGTGAGCTGCTAGCGGGTAATCCGAGCGGACGCCCGTGCCCCATTTGCTAGGGGTCGGCTAGAGGCCCGGAGGCGCGCTCCAAAAGTACCTGCGGGTGATCTGCCGGACCCGGTCCCCTTTGACGGGGTCCGAGGGCTCGATGCCTCCCTCTGATGGGATTCCGTTACAAGATCGCTCCCGCTGGTCTCGGAAATGTCCTAGGGTACCTCAGGAGCGTAGCCCGAGCCTTGGTTATGTATCGAACGTACCCAGGGTCATCCCTCGCTCTGTGTCTGAGGCGACTGTGAACCCTTCGAGGGCCAGCCTACGAACCCCTGATCAGTAGTGGGCGCGGAGCCCGAGTGGCCTGAGGCGGCCGTTGAACCCTTCGAGGGGCCGGCCATCGAACCTCTGACCAGTAGTGGGCGCAGAACCCAATTGATCTGAGGCGGCCGTTGAACCCCTCCGAGGGGCCGGCCTTCGAACCTCTGATCAGTAGGGAGGCTCGGAGCCTGTTTCCTTCACGGAGAAGGGTCCTTTTCGGGGTATCCCCCTTTCCCGGTCCCTGTTGTAAGAGAGAGAAAGAGGAAAAAGGAAAAGGATACAAAGTCGAATGACGTGGCGTACCTTTTTCGACGCGGTCATTATGGCGAAGGCGAAGCGTCGCTTGCTTCTCCCGCCTGAGGCACCGCCTGTCCTGCCGCGGAGTTGATGCGATGGGGCGAGCGGTTCGCGAGGCGGTCGTTGCGCGTGTGCGAGCCATTCGAGGAACGGATCACGGGCGCACCATCTTCACGCCGTGGGAGAGGGCTCCCTCGCTGCCCCTAGATGGGACGTAAGCTTGGCTAACGACGTGACCGCTGCTCCTGCCCGCCTGTCACCGCCATTACTGCCGGCCCATTTTTTACCGCATTTGACCGTCGCGCTTGGCTGGCACTGCAGGGTTGCCTCGAGTCGCGGTATTGACTCCGCAGTCGAGGAGGCGCGATAGTGGCGTGAGTGGTGGTGCAGTTGCTCACACGTAGCAACCGGCGCGCCGGTTGCATGACGCGTGGGCCTGGACCTCCATGCTAGGCTCGTTGGAGTCGAAGGGGCGCGCCTACTTGGCACGGTTGCATGCCGCCTGCATGGCTGTCCGCCCTTTCACCCGCTGGTCTAGGTGAAAGTGGAGGAGTGCTTGTAACCGTCGGGTGGTTGCATGCACCGCGCGCGCGTGTCGGTTTGGCTTCTTCTCCCCTGGACCGGCTTGCATGACGTGTGGGACCCAGCCCCCGCACCGTGGGGGGGAGAATCTTGGAGCGTGTCGGAGAAGACTCAACCCGCGACGGTTGAGGGCGCAAGTGGGGAGAGTCGCCTTTAAAAGGGGGGCGACCCCCTTGGAGGGCAACCATGTCTTCGCGCTCCCCTCATGCATTGTGTCTTTCCACCTTCCGAGCCCCCGGATGGGGGACGCCCGCAACCCTTCCGCCTTGTCGTCGGAGGAACGCAACTTCGTGGAAGTTGGTACCTTTCGGCCATCGTTCGGCTTCAAGGATTTTCATCGTGCATCCCGGCTGCATCCCCTCGCCGGTGGTCACCCAAGACGGTGACCTCCAGCTTGATGGCGGGGAGAAGCGAGCCGGGCTGCGGCCTCTGCCCCTCCCTCAGCTTCAAGGATGTTCATCATCAGTGCTGGGGAGGGGAGTGTACCGAGTTGGGGTCGGTCCTCGTGCGGGCGGCGGCCCGCTCCTTCCCTCAGTGATCGGGGGGAAGGGCGTCCGTCGTTCATGGCATGGGCAGCTGCCGCATGCCCGACTCTTTGAGCCGAGCGGCTTCGGAGCCGCTCCCGGTGCCGCCTTCCGCCACGGCAGCTAGAAGAGGTTCCGCCGCCGACGAGCTAGCCGGCGCCACCCACGGACTGACCTCCAACTCTTCGGCCTTCTGCCCGTCCTTGCCTCTCGAGTTGGGGGCATGGGCAAGGGCCTCATGGCAGCAGCATTCGCCCTGAGGTCATCGTTGTTGCTGTTCGGCCCTCCGGGGCAGAAGTCGTCGTCGTCGCCGCTACCAGGGCGGGCGACGATGAGCCGTTCGTCGGTCTTCTGTTGCTCCGCAGGCCCCCCCAGTCGCGTGGGGTTGTTCGTGCCTGAGGAGGTGGAACCGGAGTTCCGTTTGTAAAGGCACTTTAAGTGCCGGTGTTTTGTTCAATGCGGCTGTCGAGGCCTGAACGTGTATGTATTTTCAGCACGGAGCCGTGTTTTTTCTTCATTTCGAGCACTGAGACTCGCCTTGTCGATTATCTGAACCGCTTCACCGAGCGTGAGTTGCCTCGTGCAAAGGTGACGAGTGAGGTATCCGTATCCCGGAGGAGTAGGAGTCCCTCGGCTCGGTCGGCCTTGCAGTCCGAGGCCCCTCTTGCTTAGTTAAAGGAACCCCTCGGCCACCCTTCGATGAGCCGAAGCCGGAGGTAGCGGTGCCAGCACGGACGGAGGCAGAGTTGGCTTCGAAAAGGAGGTGTAGTTGGCCAGAGCCTGGCCGGGTCGTCCACTGGCGGAACCGACGCCGGAGTTGAGCTACCGAGGCCACAAGCTGAGCTGATGTCTTTGGGGGACAGCTGGCCGAGGCCTCGGGGTGGCCGGCCGAGTCGCCTGCTCGGGCCGGATTCTCGAAGAAGACCCTGGCGGCGATGGCCCGGGTGTGGTGCTGATGTCGTCCTTCAGAGTGGGGGCCCTCCGACCGCGTCGCCGTCCGAGGCTAGGTCAGACCCCGCCGAAGGTGTAGTTGATGCCGAGGGTGCTGCTGCCCCCTTCGGCTATCGACGTCCGAGCCTGCAGGATCAGGTTGTCTTGTAGTGTGTGTATGTTTTTTGCGGCCGCCGAGGCCTAAACACACCATCGTCGTGTTGTAAAGTTGCGTTTATTTTCCTCTTGTTCCGAGTATCCGGACTCATTTGTCGGTAACAGAATTGTTTGTGCGGGCGAGAGTTGCTTTTCACGGAAGGCGATGAGTGAGGTATCCGTATCCCGGAGGCGTAGGAATCCCTCGGCTCGGTCGGCCTTGCCGCTTACGCGCGCTCTTACCCGTCCATAGGGTTCTGTTACCGACGCAGTCGAGAAGGCCCGAAAAATCATTTCGGCAGAGGAGCTCTCGAGCATGAAGACTTGTTCGGTCCGCGGAGTCACTTATCCGAGCGCGAGTTACTTATCGCAGAAGGTGATGAGTGAGGTATTCGTATCCCGAAGGCGTAGGAGTCCCTCGGCTCGGTCAGCCTTGGCTGCTTACGTGTACTCCGTCGTTTTCAGGATCCACTTTTGAAGTAGTCGAAGAGCACGAAAGGCATTCTGGTAGAAAAGATTTTTTTTCTTTTTTCGAGGAAAATTTCGATGCAGAGGGGGTTGCCCCCTTCTAGCCCCCGAGGGAGGGTCGGGCTTTGCCGAGGCAAGGCTGACCCTTCCTTGACGACCAGACTTGGTGTGTGAACGAGGTATACGAGCAACTTGAAAGCATCTTAAGGGTAGAAGTAACGTAGCTGTTGGATGTTCCAAGCGTTGCTGTAGACCTCGCCTTGGCTGTTGGCCAACTTGTACGTTCCGGGCTTCAGGACCTTGGCGATGACGAACGACCCTTCCTAGGGAGGCGTGAGTTTGTGTCGCCCTCGGGCGTCTTGTCGCAGCCGAAGCACCAGGTCGCCCACCTGGAGGTCTCGGGACCTAACCCCTCGGGCGTGGTAGCGTCGCAGGGACTGCTGGTACCGCGCCGAGTGTAGTAAGGCCACATCCCGAGCCTCCTCCAGCTGGTCCAGTGAGTCTTCTCGGTTGGCTCGGTTGCTTTGGTCGGTGTAGGCCCTCGCCCTCGGGGAACCGTATTCCAAGTCTGTGGGCAAGATGGCCTCGGCCCCATAGACTAGAAAGAACGGTGTGAAGCCCGTGGCTCGGCTCGGCGTTGTTCTCAGACTCCAGACCACCGAGGGGAGTTCCTTCATCCACCGCTTGCCGAACTTGTTGAGGTCATTGTAGATCCGAGGCTTGAGTCCTTGCAGGATCATGCCGTTAGCCCGCTCCACTTGCCCATTCGTCATGGGGTGAGCCACGGCAGCCCAGTCCACCCGGATGTGGTGATCCTCGCAGAAGTCTAGGACTTTCTGCGGGTGAACTGGGTGCCGTTGTCGGTGATGATGGAGTTCGAGACCCCAAAGCGATGGATGATGTTGGTGAAGAACGCCACCGCCTGTTCGGACCTGATGCTGTTTAGGGGTCGGACCTCGATCCACTTGGAGAATTTGTCGATGGCGACCAACAGGTGCGTGTAGCCCTCGGGTGCCTTCTGCAAGGGGCCAACAAGGTCCAGACCCCACACAGCAAACGGCCAGGTGATGGGTATGGTCTGCAGAGCCTGAGCGGGCAGGTGGGTCTGCCTCGCGTAGAACTGACACCCTTCGCAGGTGCGGACAATTCTAGTAGCGTCGGCCACCGCCGTCGGCCAGTAGAATCCTTGTCGGAAGGCGTTTCCAACGAGGGTTCGAGGTGCTGCGTGATGGCCGCAAGCCCCCGAGTGTATCTCTTGCAAGAGCTGCTGGCCTTCGGCGATGGAAATGCATCGTCGCTGGAGGATGCCTGAGGGGCTGTGGTGATAGAGCTCCTTCCCATCTCCCAGCAAGACGAAAGACTTGGCGCGCCGCGCCAACCGCCAAGCTTCGGCTTGGTCAAGGGGCAGCTCTCCTCGGTGGAGATATTGCAGGTATGGGGTCTGCCAGCTTTGATTAGGCGTGACCTCGCTCTGTTCCCCCTCGACGCGCAGTGCCTCACCCTCGGGGGCCGAGGGTACCTCGGGCCGAGCCAAGGGTACCTCGGACTGGGCCGAGGGTATCTCGGACTGAGCCGAGGATACCTCGGACTCAGCCGAAGGTGCCTCGGGCAGAGCCGAAGGTGCCTCGGGCTCGGGCGTGTCCTCGGTCTTGACGGAGGGTCGATGCAGGTCTCGGGAGAATACGTCCGGGGGAACTGTTGTTCGTCCTGAGGCTATTTTAGCCAGCTCGTCCGCAGTCTCGTTGTAGCGTCGGGCGATGTG
This sequence comes from Zea luxurians, assembly GCA_029449295.1. Lineage (NCBI taxonomy): Eukaryota > Viridiplantae > Streptophyta > Magnoliopsida > Poales > Poaceae > Zea > Zea luxurians. Next base: position 43,627,720 of record JAOPSE010000016.1, read on the forward strand.
GTTAAGCTCGAGCCCGTAGAACTTGTCTTTCAGGCGCCGAACCTCATCGCAGTAGGCTTCCATCTTCGGGTCGCGGCAGTGGGAGTTCTTCATGACTTGGTCGATGACGAGCTACGAGTCATCACGAGCGTCGAGGCGTCGGACCCCTAGCTCGACGGCGATTCGCAACCCATTTACCAGAGCCTCGTACTCTGCCACATTGTTGGACGCCGGGAAGTGGAGGCGTAGCACGTAGCGTAGGTGCTTTCCGAGCGGCGAGACGAAGAGGAGGCCTGCGCCGGCCCCCATCTTCATCAACGGCCCGTTGAAAACATGGTCAAGAGCTCCGGTTGGATCGGAGCCGTCGGGAGCTGGGTGTCGGCCCATTCAGCCACGAAGTCCGCCAAGACCTGGGACTTGATGGCCTTCCGAGGGGAGAACGAGATCGTCTCGCCCATGATCTCCACCGCCCACTTTGCAATTCTACCCGAGGCCTCTCGAGACTGGATGATCTCTCCCAGGGGAAAGGATGACACCACAGTCACCGGATGAGACTCGAAGTAGTGTCGCAACTTCCGCCGTGTCAGGATCACCGCGTACAGTAGCTTCTAGATTTGCGGGTAGCGAATCTTGGTCTCGGACAGTACCTCACTGATGAAGTAGACTGGCCTCTGGACGGGCAATGCATGCCCTTCTTCTCGTCTCTCAACCACGATCGCGGCGCTAACCACCTGGGTGGTTGCGGCGACGTAGATCAAGAGGGCTTCTCCGGCAGCGGGGGGCACCAAGATGGGCGCGTTCGTGAGGAGCGGCTTCAGGTTCCTGAGGGCTTCCTCGGCCTCGGGAGTCCAAGCGAAGCACTCGGCCTTCCTTAAGAGGCGGTACTGAGGCAGACCTCTTTCGCCGAGGCGGGAGATGAAGCGGCTCAGAGCCGCGAGACATCCCATGACCATCTGTACGCCTTTCAAGTCCTTGATTGGCCCCATGCTGGTGATGGCTGCAATCTTCTCCGGGTTGGCTTCGATGCCCCGCTCGGAGACGATGAACCCCAGGAGCATGCCTCGGGGGACCCCGAAGACACACTTTTCGGGATTAAGCTTCACGCCTTTCGCCTTGAGACATCGGAATGTCGCTTCAAGTTCGGAAAGGAGGTCGGAGGCCTTCCTCGTCTTAACTACGATGTCATCGACGTAGGCCTCGACCGTTCGGCCGATGTGTTCGCCAAACACATGGTTCATGCATCGCTGGTACGTTGCCCCCGCATTCCTCAAACCAAACGGCATTGTAACATAGCAGTACATGCCGAAGGGTGTGATGAATGAAGTCGTGAGCTGGTCGGACTCTTTCATCCTGATCTGGTGATACCCTGAGTAGGCATCGAGGAAAGACAGGGTTTCGCACCCAGCAGTGGAATCCACGATCTTATCGATGCGAGGCAGAGGGTAGGGAACCTTCGGACATGCTTTGTTTAGACCAGTGTAGTCTACACACATCCGCCATTTCCCCCCTTTCATTCTGTAATACCCAATTTATAAATTATAATAGATAATATAAAAGGAGACACAATTTCACTCCATCTATATGTGAATTTGACCTTTATGCATCATCACATGTGAACACCCTATGTAAAAACAAATAATTAATAACATAAAAGCCACTAAAATATGGATCATGCTGGTTTTCATTCTTGTGTGCATCTTGTGACCACACAATAAATCATATGTAAAAAAAATATATTAATATCCAAATTTGGAGATTTGATCCTGACTTGCAAATTATGGTTAGAAAGGGAAAGAAAAGAAGAAAAATATACAAATAATAATAAAATATATTATTTCTTTAATGAGATTTTAATTGGTATATTTTACTCAAAGATGAAACCCATAACAAGATTCAAATTCAAATTTGAGATTCAAATGGAAAGGAAAAGAAAGACAAATAAAAAGAAAAAGGAAAGGAACGGTTAACTGGGCTCGCTGTTCACATTTTGGCCCACCGAGACATTTCTTCGCCCCACCTACGCGGCCCAGTTCCCCTCTGCGCTCGGCCGTGTGACCCTGACCGCTCGTCCCCACTTGCCAGACATACCTCGACCGGCCCAACTCCTCAGCGCGGCCCCGATTCCTTCTTCAGCTGCGTGCCGACGATAGGGGCCCACTGGCCAGTAAGCCGCGGGCACACGAGCGTGGTTTGAGCATTGGTTGCGGGACCCTACTGTCAGACCCTGCGCTCTCTCTTTTTTTTCTTCCCCGTTCGCTCGCCGTAGAAGTCGGCCGCCGTGACCACTTCGTCGCAGAATCCGCAGAAGTGGGTAGGTTAGACTGGGTACAAAGGTGATTCCGCACCTCCCTTTCTCCCTCCTAGCTCGCAACCGACCTCACACAATCAAGGCGCCGAAAAGGGGGGGCGTAGGCGAGGGAGCTGGTGTGCGCATCCACGGCGGAAGTCCCCTGCCGCCACCAGTGCGTGGTCGACGTCCTGTTTGGCATTGGGAATCAGCGGGCGCAACGCGAGGAACCGTTCGGTGGCAGGCGAGTGGGCGGAGGCGGCTTCGTGCGGGCGGAATTTCTCGCCGTCGCTACATGGACATCGCGGAATCCCGCCACGGCGTGGCCGTACCTCCCTGCGGCGGAATACTTGGTATGAGGACCCTTGCCCTGTCCGCCTTCGTTCCCTCTATGCGTTGCCCTAGTGGATTGGGATACTTGGATCAATTGGGTTGTAGGATGCGGAAAACTATCTGACCGACGTGCATCTCTGCCGCTGCTTGAATGCTGCCGTGGTTCGGCCTGACCCATCGTCGATTCTCGGAATTGATTCCACCACAGAGTCCGCCTGATCTTTGTGATTGCGTAGCACCCAACGACATAGAGTTTCGGGCGCTAAATCACCGCGCTCGGAGGTCCGGCCATGGCGCCACCGCGCCTGGCGTCCGCGCCGCCGGTTGGGCGGTCAACTGTAGTCGGGTGTGCGTCCATCGTCCGATTGCGATTCGGCGGTCTAGATAGGGTGCGGATCAACGGGGACTCCAGGCCGTTGATTTGTTCACGGATGGCATAGATGGTTGCGGCGCCGCCCTCTGGTGTCGCTAGGATAGTTCAGAGCTCGACCGTGCGATCTCAAATCGAGGGCAGGATCTGATTCTAGAATCCCGGCTGGCTTGGGTTCAGATGTGCCGCACGATGGTGATCGGAGGGCTGAGAAGAAGCGCGCGCGTGTGCCGTCGATGTTTGATCCTACGGCGTGCGTTGAGTACCGGTTCGAGTGGGGAATGATCTAATCTGAGCCACCCACTTGAGATCGGACGGCTCACATTAAATCGTGCCCCTTTGGCCTGTCAGTTTAGCATAAGAGCCCCTAGCATATTTGCTATTCAACCCGCAGTACTGGCTGCTGGTGTATGAGTCTCAGGAATTTTCATAGGTTAGTCCCTGTATTTCCTGGTTATTGAGGCCCAGTCCAGAGCTGTTTTAAATTCAATAATTGAATTGGAAAATAGATTTTTAATACAAAAATAATGGTAGAAACTTGTATAAATCATATTTAATTCATTTTAACTCCTTTTTGACCCATTCCAGTTCCTATAATTTTATAATATTATTGTTTATCAAATAGTACCTCTGTTTTGGTATAAAAGTCACATCAAAATTTATATTCTATTTAATCTAGTACAAAATACATTAAACCTTAGGAAATTCATAACTCCTTTGTTTTAACTCCGATTTGATCCGTTCAAGTTGCGTTAGTCTCGTAGCAACGTGTAGATCATTATTGTGCAGTATATTCTTATGTTTGGTGTGATGTTAATTTTGTATATACCATGTTTGCTTGTATTGCTACGTCTAGCGCGAGGACACGTGTCATCTGAAAGGCAAGTTGGTACCTGGAATCTCAAGTGCCAGGCAAGTTGTGCCCTTGATCACTTCTTTTACCCATTCATGTTCTTATTAATCATAATGATCTGCATAGGATAATTTTGCTGGGACCCAATAGGATGCCCTAGATTTTGACTGTCTTTATACCTTGCTTCACCACTGGTTTTACTACTAAAGTTTTGGGTAGTTCATGCTATTGCTTTATGTGGATTTGGGTATAAAGATATTCATCACTCATTGTTATACTATTTATTGTTATCTGTTTTATTATTCCTTGTTCATGTTAAGATCATTATGTTAATGGGAACATGGAGCGACCACCCGGGAAAACAGTGCTACCACAAGGGTTTAATGGGACGCCCTTGGCTGATTAACTAGGAAAGCTAGGGGAGGGCTACCTTACCCGAAAGGGGCAAGGGCAGTAGGGGAGAGGTCAGTGCGGGGAGGTCCCTGGTTGATTTTGCTGCGATGGCGGTCAGCCAGGAACCCTGTACTGGATCTTCCCATAAACTGTAGCGGGTAGTCTGAAGCTAGTGGAACTTTGTAAAGGCCTCGTAGTGTTACCCTGCCTCGCCTCCTCGGTAGAGGTGTATGGGATTGGCCATCTCTTGGCAGATGGGTAACATGACTTGTGGGTAAAGATGCGCAACCTCTGCAGAGTGTAAAACTGGTATACTAGCCGTGCTCACGGTCATGAGCGGCTCGGACCCTCACATGATTAATTATGGAACTTAAATTCAATTTGACATTTGCATTTGGGATTATTTTACTATTACTGTTCTTTATTATTATTAAGGTTTGGTATTTACTTACACTTAGTAATTGCTAATAAAATTTTGACCAACTTATAAAAGCAATGCTCAGCTTTAACCTCTATTGTTGATCAGCCTTACACTTCATGAACTCCCACCTTTGTGAGTTCATGTCACATTATTCCCCACAACTTGTTGAGCGATGAACATGTGTGAGCTCACCCTTGCTGTCTCACACCCCCCCCCACAGGAGAAGAACAGGTGGTTTCAAGTGGAGTCAAGTATCGAGGAGTATGATCTGATCTAGGTGGCGTTTCTCAGTCGACATTGGCGCCGACGATCCTTAGTTCGTGTTATATTTATCTTTTATTATTTTTGTAAGTCTTCCGCTATGTAATATGTACTCTGACGTTTATGACATTTATCTCTATACACTCTGTTATTATGTATGTTGTCTTCTTGGCGCATGTATGAGATGCACCCGGCTTTGTCCTTTAAAACCGGGTGTTACAGAAGTGGTATCAGAGGAAATGTTGACTGTAGGACGAAACCTAGATAGAAATGGACAAACCCTTACCTACTTATCTCATTCTGAATCATTCTACACTTACCTTACTCTGATTCTTTCTATACTTATCTTGATCCTGTCTCACCTTCTACTGTTCTACTCTGATCATTCTTACCTTTTCTAATCTAAGACAAGATGGATTTCACACCTTGGAATCCTATGACTATGATCTTCTTAAGAGATAGGTAACCTAAGACGAAATTAAAACTATTTTCTTTATTTAAAAATGTTGGTTGATTGTTCTGATGATAAATGCTTGATTTGCTTCTTTGATTGATTGAAACATTATAGTTGGGCATCTTAGCATGTATCACCATAGGGTAATGTATTAGCTTTAGTGGATAACACATTAATCTACTTAGCTAATAAATCCCCCGCAGTAACATTCCTTGTAATTACTCTCCTTGTCTACAATTCTTCCTTCCTTACCCTGTGTTTCTAACCCAGATGGGCTACCCCTATACTGTTAGAAGAGAGCAGTATAGATTTGATCCTTGGTATGTCATGGTTAAGAAAGACAAAGGTAGTATATACACTGTACTAAAGGAACCGTAGAACTCACTAGTTCCAAAGGACAAAGATTTGAAGTTGAAGTTGCAGTAACTACCACCTTTAGACTAGCAACATTCTTAGTAGATGGGAAGTTGGTTGGTGACAACATCCGTGTGGTTAAGAATTTTCCGGATGTCTTCCCAGAAGAGTTATTAGGGATGCCACCAGATAGGGAAGTTGAGTTGGTCATTAATCTCTTACCTAAGACTGCCCTTATTTCTAAACGGCCATACATGATGTCCATAGAAGAGCTAAAGGAACTTAAGAAGCAATTAACGGAATTACAAGAGGATGGATACATTCGTCTGAATTCTTCACCTTGTGGAGCACTAGTTCTATTTATACAGAAGAAAGATGGATCGCAAGGGATAAGTGTGGATTATAGGACCCTTAATGATGTTACTATGAAGAACAAGTATCTGTTACCCCGCATTAAGGATTTATTTAATCGAATGAGAGGAGCCAGGGTATTCTCGAAGATTTATCTCCGATCGGGATACCATCAGATGAAGATTGGACCATCAGATATTCCTAAGACGGCTTTCTCGACTCGATATGGATTATATGAGTTCATCGTTATGTTGTTTGGATTAAATAATGCACCAGCTTATTTTATGGATTTGATGAATAAGATGTTTTTGGAGTATTTGGACAGATTTGTCGTGGTGTTCATCGACGATATTCTTATCTATTCTAAGAATGAGAGTGACCATGAAGAACATCTAAGGTTGGTGCTACAGAAGTTACGAGATAATCAACTCTACGCTAAGTTTAGCAAGTGCGAGTTTTGGATTGACAAGGTGCCATTTCTTGGACATATCATTTCTAATGGAGGGATATCAGTGGATACTGCTAAAGTCAAGGAGATAGTGGTGGGGAGCATACCCACTACGGTTACGGAGGACCGAAGTTCTTGGGACTTGCAGGATATTAATGGAGATTTATTGAAGGATTTTCTAAGATTGCTAAGCTTATGACCTCGCTTTTGGTGAAGGAAAGAGAATTTAAGTGGGAAACTAAGTGCCAAGTATATACGGATCATAAGAGTTTGAAGTATATATTCACTCAGAAGAATCTCAACCTTAGGCAACGCTGTTGGTTGGAGCTTATTAAGGATTATGATTTGGAAATTCACTATCACCCGGGCAAGGCAAATTTGGTTACAGATGCCTTGAGTCGAAAGGAGCATGTTCATTTAGCTGTCGTTGCCCAGCTACTCGATGAGATTGTTGAGGATTTCAGGAGACTTAACCTGGGGATAGTTACTCACACTAAAGGAGTTATTATTGATGTGGAAACTACTTTGGAGCAAGAGATCCGCAAAGGACAAGTTGGTGATGCTAAGATAAAAGAGATTAAGGATCTGATTACTGAAGGTCGAGTTCCGGAATTTACGAAAGATGAGCAAGGTACCGTATGGTTCGAGGACAAGAGATGTGTTCCGGAGATTGAAAGCCTTCGTGAGACTATGTTGAAGGAAGCCCATGACTTGGATTATTCTATTCATCCTGGTAGTACCAAGATGTATCAGGATTTGAAGCAGAAATACTGGTTATATGGATTAAAGGGAGATGTGGCTACAAGATGTGGCTATGTGCGAGGTGTGTCAAAGAGTTAAGGCCTAACCCCAAAGACAAGCTGGACTATTATACCCATTGAGGATGCTCGAATGGAAGTGTATGGATTTCATTACTGGATTGCCTCGCACCCCAAAAGGATATGGATCGATATGGGTTATTGTGGATAGATTGACTAAAGTGGCTCATTTCGTTCCTGTCAAGACTACTTATAAGGTATCTCAATTGGTAGAGTTATATATGGCTTGGATTATGTCTCTACATGGTGTACCTAAGAAGATCATTTTGGATAGAGGACCACAGTTTACCCCCAGATTTTGGAAAAGTTTTCATGAGAATATGGATGCGAAGTTGAATTTTAGTTCGGACTACCTTAGACTGATGGACAGACTGAAAGGACTAATCAAGTATTGGAATACATGTTGAGAGCTTGTACCCTTCAGCATGGTAGTAGTTGGGACAAGAGTCTACCTTATGCTGAGTTCTCATATAATAATAGTTACCAGGCCGGTCTGAAGATGTTACCGTTTGAGACTCTATATGAAAGGAAATGCAAGACTCCTTTATATTGGATTAGACTAGAGGAAGACAGTTCTTTGGACCTGAACTTATTCAAGAGCCAGAATAACAAGTTCGTATAATTTGGGAGAATTTGAGGATAGCTCAGACCAGGCAAAAGAGCTACGCTGATAATAGAAGAAGACCACTGGAGTTTGAGGAAGATAATCATGTGTACCTCAAGATGTCACCACTTCGTGGATTGAGGAGATTTAAAGTTAAGCGCAAATTGTCCCCACTTTATTGGACCATTCAGAGTTTTTTTTAGGCGAGTTGGAGAGATGGCCTACCAACTCGAGCTACCTGATAATCTATCTGATATGCGTAATGTGTTCCACGTGTCTCAACTTAAGAAGTGTCTCCGTGTTCCTGAGAAACAGTTACCAATGGGAGAGCTTAGTGTTCAGGGTGATTTGACTTACACGGAGTATCCTGTCAAGATTCTTGATACATTGACTCGAGTTACAAGAAATAAGGTGATAAAGATGTGCAGAGTGTAATGTAACCATCATGGAGAAGATAAAGCAACATGGGAAAGAGAAGAAGAATTTCGCATAGATTTTCCCCATCTTTTCCCTAGTTCTTCCTAAATCTCGAGGACGAGATTATTTTTAAGGGGGGTAGGATTTGTAATACCCAATTTATAAATTATAATAGATAATATAAAAGGAAACACAATTTCACTCCATCTATATGTGAATTTGACCTTTATGCATCATCACATGTGAACACCCTATGTAAAAACAAATAATTAATAACATAAAAGCCACTAAAATATGGATCATGCTGGTTTTCATTCTTGTGTGCATCTTGTGACCACACAATAAATCATATGTAAAAAAAATATATTAATATCCAAATTTGGAGATTTGATCCTGACTTGCAAATTATGGTTAGAAAGGGAAAGAAAAGAAGAAAAATATACAAATAATAATAAAATATATTATTTCTTTAATGAGATTTTAATTGGTATATTTTACTCAAAGATGAAACCCATAACAAGATTCAAATTCAAATTTGAGATTCAAATGGAAAGGAAAAGAAAGACAAATAAAAAGAAAAAGGAAAGGAACGGTTAACTGGGCTCGCTGTTCACATTTTGGCCCACCGAGACATTTCTTCGCCCCACCTACGCGGCCCAGTTCCCCTCTGCGCTCGGCCGTGTGACCCTGACCGCTCGTCCCCACTTGCCAGACATACCTCGACCGGCCCAACTCCTCAGCGCGGCCCCGATTCCTTCTTCAGCTGCGTGCCGACGATAGGGGCCCACTGGCCAGTAAGCCGCGGGCACACGAGCGTGGTTTGAGCATTGGTTGCGGGACCCTACTGTCAGACCCTGCGCTCTCTCTTTTTTTTCTTCCCCGTTCGCTCGCCGTAGAAGTCGGCCGCCGTGACCACTTCGCCGCAGAATCCGCAGAAGTGGGTAGGTTAGACTGGGTACAAAGGTGATTCCGCACCTCCCTTTCTCCCTCCTAGCTCGCAACCGACCTCACACAATCAAGGCGCCGAAAAGGGGGGGGCGTAGGCGAGGGAGCTGGTGTGCGCATCCACGGCGGAAGTCCCCTGCCGCCACCAGTGCGTGGTCGACGTCCTGTTTGGCGTTGGGAATCAGCGGGCGCAACGCGAGGAACCGTTCGGTGGCAGGCGAGTGGGCGGAGGCGGCTTCGTGCGGGCGGAATTTCTCGCCGTCGCTACATGGACATCGCGGAATCCCGCCACGGCGTGGCCGTACCTCCCTGCGGCGGAATACTTGGTATGAGGACCCTTGCCCTGTCCGCCTTCGTTCCCTCTATGCGTTGCCCTAGTGGATTGGGATACTTGGATCAATTGGGTTGTAGGATGCGGAAAACTATCTGACCGACGTGCATCTCTGCCGCTGCTTGAATGCTGCCGTGGTTCGGCCTGACCCATCGTCGATTCTCGGAATTGATTCCACCACAGAGTCCGCCTGATCTTTGTGATTGCGTAGCACCCAACGACATAGAGTTTCGGGCGCTAAATCACCGCGCTCGGAGGTCCGGCCATGGCGCCACCGCGCCTGGCGTCCGCGCCGCCGGTTGGGCGGTCAACTGTAGTCGGGTGTGCGTCCATCGTCCGATTGCGATTCGGCGGTCTAGATAGGGTGCGGATCAACGGGGACTCCAGGCCGTTGATTTGTTCACGGATGGCATAGATGGTTGCGGCGCCGCCCTCTGGTGTCGCTAGGATAGTTCAGAGCTCGACCGTGCGATCTCAAATCGAGGGCAGGATCTGATTCTGGAATCCCGGCTGGCTTGGGTTCAGATGTGCCGCACGATGGTGATCGGAGGGCTGAGAAGAAGCGCGCGCGTGTGCCGTCGATGTTTGATCCTACGGCGTGCGTTGAGTACCGGTTCGAGTGGGGAATGATCTAATCTGAGCCACCCACTTGAGATCGGACGGCTCACATTAAATCGTGCCCCTTTGGCCTGTCAGTTTAGCATAAGAGCCCCTAGCATATTTGCTATTCAACCCGCAGTACTGGCTGCTGGTGTATGAGTCTCAGGAATTTTCATAGGTTAGTCCCTGTATTTCCTGGTTATTGAGGCCCAGTCCAGAGTTGTTTTAAATTCAATAATTGAATTGGAAAATAGATTTTTAATACAAAAATAATGGTAGAAACTTGTATAAATCATATTTAATTCATTTTAACTCCTTTTTGACCCATTCCAGTTCCTATAATTTTATAATATTATTGTTTATCAAATAGTACCTCTGTTTTGGTATAAAAGTCACATCAAAATTTATATTCTATTTAATCTAGTACAAAATACATTAAACCTTAGGAAATTCATAACTCCTTTGTTTTAACTCCGATTTGATCCGTTCAAGTTGCGTTAGTCTCGTAGCAACGTGTAGATCATTATTGTGCAGTATATTCTTATGTTTGGTGTGATGTTAATTTTGTATATACCATGTTTGCTTGTATTGCTACGTCTAGCGCGAGGACACGTGTCATCTGAAAGGCAAGTTGGTACCTGGAATCTCAAGTGCCAGGCAAGTTGTGCCCTTGATCACTTCCTTTTACCCATTCATGTTCTTATTAATCATAATGATCTGCATAGGATAATTTTGCTGGGACCCAATAGGATGCCCTAGATTTTGACTGTCTTTATACCTTGCTTCACCACTGGTTTTACTACTAAAGTTTTGGGTAGTTCATGCTATTGCTTTATGTGGATTTGGGTATAAAGATATTCATCACTCATTGTTATACTATTTATTGTTATCTGTTTTATTATTCCTTGTTCATGTTAAGATCATTATGTTAATGGGAACATGGAGCGACCACCCGGGAAAACAGTGCTACCACAAGGGTTTAATGGGACGCCCTTGGCTGATTAACTAGGAAAGCTAGGGGAGGGCTACCTTACCCGAAAGGGGCAAGGGCAGTAGGGGAGAGGTCAGTGCGGGGAGGTCCCTGGTTGATTTTGCTGCGATGGCGGTCAGCCAGGAACCCTGTACTGGATCTTCCCATAAACTGTAGCGGGTAGTCTGAAGCTAGTGGAACTTTGTAAAGGCCTCGTAGTGTTACCCTGCCTCGCCTCCTCGGTAGAGGTGTATGGGATTGGCCATCTCTTGGCAGATGGGTAACATGACTTGTGGGTAAAGATGCGCAACCTCTGCAGAGTGTAAAACTGGTATACTAGCCGTGCTCACGGTCATGAGCGGCTCGGACCCTCACATGATTAATTATGGAACTTAAATTCAATTTGACATTTGCATTTGGGATTATTTTACTATTACTGTTCTTTATTATTATTAAGGTTTGGTATTTACTTACACTTAGTAATTGCTAATAAAATTTTGACCAACTTATAAAAGCAATGCTCAGCTTTAACCTCTATTGTTGATCAGCCTTACACTTCATGAACTCCCACCTTTGTGAGTTCATGTCACATTATTCCCCACAACTTGTTGAGCGATGAACATGTGTGAGCTCACCCTTGCTGTCTCACACCCCCCCCACAGGAGAAGAACAGGTGGTTTCAAGTGGAGTCAAGTATCGAGGAGTATGATCTGATCTAGGTGGCGTTTCTCAGTCGACATTGGCGCCGACGATCCTTAGTTCGTGTTATATTTATCTTTTATTATTTTTGTAAGTCTTCCGCTATGTAATATGTACTCTGACGTTTATGACATTTATCTCTATACACTCTGTTATTATGTATGTTGTCTTCTTGGCGCATGTATGAGATGCACCCGGCTTTGTCCTTTAAAACCGGGTGTTACACATTCTCACAAGCACAGGGTTGGCAAGCCATTCGGGATGGAATACCTCTTTGATGAACCCTGCCGCCAGTAGCTTGTGGATCTCCTCGCCTATGGCCCTGCGCTTTTCTTCGTCGAGTCGGCGCAGAGGTTGCTTCACGGGTCGGGCCCCAACTCGGATATCCAGAGAGTGCTCGGCGACTTCCCTCGGTATGCCGGGCATGTCCGAGGGACTCCACGCGAAAATGTCGGCGTTTGCGTGGAGAAAGTCGACGAGCACTGCTTCCTATTTGGGGTCGAGCTCGGAACCAATCCGGATCTGCTTGGAGGCGTCGTTGCAGGGGTCGAGAGGGACGGACTTGACCGTCTCCGCTGGTTCGAAGTTGCCGGCGTGGCACTTCACGTCGGGCGCCTCCCTAGAGAGGCTCTCTAGGTCAGCGATGAGGGCCTCGGATTTGGCGAGGGCCTCGGCGTACTCCACGCACTCCACATCGCATTCGTATGCGTGTTGGTACGTGGGCCCGAAGGTGATGACCCCGTTGGGGCCCGACATCTTGAGCTTGAGGTAGGTGTAGTTGGGGACGGCCATGAACTTGGTGTAGCATGGCCTCCCCAGCACTGCGTGGTAGGTTCTTCGAAACCTGACCACTTCGAACGTGAGGGTCTCCTTTCGAAAGTTGGAGGGCGTCCCGAAGCAGACGGGTAGGTCGAGTTGTCTGAGGGGTTGAACGCGCTTCCCAGGGACGATCCCATGGAAAGGCGCAGGCCCGTCCGGACCGAGGACAGATCGATCTGCAGGAGCCCGAGGGTCTCGGCGTAGATGATGTTGAGGCTGCTGCCTCCATCCATGAGGACCTTGGTGAGCCTGACGTTGCCGATGATGGGGTCAACAACGAGTGGGTATCTCCCCGGGCTCGGCATGTAGTCTGGATGGTCGGCCTGGTCGAAGGTGATGGGCTTGTCGGACCAGTCTAGGTAGACTGGCGCCGCCACCTTTACTGAGCAGACCTCCCGACGCTCTTGCTTGCGGTGCCGAGCCGAGGCGTTCACCACTTGCCCCCCGTAGATCATGAAGCAGTCGCGGACCTCGGGGAACCCTCCTGTCTTGTGATCTTCCTCCTTTGCGTCGTCGAGGGCCTTGCCACCCTCCGCGGGTGGCCCGGCCTTGTGGAAGTGTCATCGAAGCATGGCACACTCCTCAAGGGTGTGCTTGACGGGCCTCTGATGATAGGGGCACGGCTCCTTGAGCATCTTGTCGAAGAGGTTGGCACCTCCGGGAGGCTTCCGAGGGTTCTTGTACTCGGCGGCGGCGACAAGGTCCGCGTCGGCAGCGTCGCGTTTCGCTTGCGACTTCTTCTTGCCCTTCTTCTTGGCGCCGCGCTGAGTTGATGCCTCGGGAGCATCTTCCAGTGGGCGGCCCTGGGGCTGCTTGTCCTTCCGAAAAATGGCCTCAACCGCCTCCTGGCCAGAGGCAAACTTGGTGGCGATGTCCATCAGCTCGCTCGCCCTGGTGGGGGTCTTGCGACCCAGCTTGCTCACCAGGTCGCGGCAGGTGGTGCCGGCGAGGAACGCGCCGATGACATCTGAATCGGTGATGTTGGGCAGCTCTGTGCGCTGCTTCGAGAATCGCCGGATGTAGTCCCAGAGAGACTCTCCCGGCTGCTGGCGGCAGCTTCAGAGGTCCCAGGAGTTCCCAGGGCGCACGTACGTGCCTTGGAAATTGCCGGCGAAGGCTTGGACCAGGTCGCCCAGTTGGAGATCTGCCCCGGGGGCAGGTGCTCCAGCCAGGCTCGAGCGGTGTCGGAGAGGACAGGGGGAGGTTGTGGATGATGAGGTTGTCATCATCCGTTCCACCCAGTTGGCAGGCCAGCCGATAGTCCGCGAGCCACAGTTCCGGTCTCGTCTCCCCCGAGTACTTGGTGATAGTAGTCGGGGTTCGGAACCGGGTCGGGAACGGTGCCCGTCGTATGGCGCGGCTGAAAGCCTGCGGACCAGGTGGTTCGAGCGAAGGACTCTGATCCTCCCCGCTGTCGTAGCATCCCCCACGCCTGGGGTGGTAGCCTTGGCGCGCCCTATCGTCGAGGTGGGCCCAACGGCTGTGATGATGGCGCTCGTTGCCGAGGCGACCCGGGGCCGCAGGCGCTGTGTTGCGCGTGCGCCCGGAGTGGACCGAGGCTTCCTGCATGAATCGGGAAGTCGCTGCGCGATGTTTCGAGGGGAACCCCTGCCTTCGGGAGGCAGGGCTTTCGGCCCGTCGGACCGCGGCGTCCTCCAGGAGATTCTTGAGCTCTCCCTGGATACGTTGTCCCTCGGTGGTTGATGGCTCCGGCATCACGCGGAGGAGTATTGCCGCTGCAGCCAGGTTCTGGCCGACTCCGCTGGAATCCGGCGGCGGCCTCACCCTGACGTCGTCGGCGATGCGGTGCTGGATGTCCTGGGGGAGATGACGCGCTTCTCCGGCCGGGGGTTGGACCGCCCATTCCTGCCCGATGTCCCGGCGGATCGGCACAAGCGTTCCTGCTCCCTCGTCGAGCCTGGCCTGCCTCTCGCGGATTTGCTCGAGCTGTGGGTCAGGACCCCCCGCCGGGATGGGGACCACAGCTAGCTCCCGAAGGATGTCAACGCGAGGCACGGGCCTAGGGGGATCACCGTTTTCCGGCATACCAAGATGTTTGCCTTCGCCGGGACCCCCTAGATCGACGTGGAAACATTCACGACTTGGGCCACGGTCCTCATTGTCGAGGCCGCGGCTGCCGTCGGAACAGTCGGAAAGGCAGTAGTCACATGCGGTCATGAAGTCCTGCACGGCACTAGGGTTACCAAGTCCGGAGAAATCCCAACAGAGGTCGGGCTCGCCATCTTCCTGGGACCCCGAGGGCTCGTAGGTCGAGTCGGCCGTCAGTCGGTCCCAGGGTGACCGCACACGATACCCCAGAGGGTTTGGACTCGCCTCTACGAAAGTGCTCACCGAAGCGTAGTCGCTTGGTGGGTCGAGGCCGAATCCAAAAGACACGAGATGGGAATCGGTCGGTACCTTTCGGTCGACGGTCGGTGACGAGGTCGCGTCTGGGACTGACTGCACCGTTGTCTCAGGTACGAGGGTGACGCCCAGCAAGTCCTTCGCGAGCGTGCTGGCGTCGTGCGTTTGCTTGAGATTGGCGTGTTGCGGGGAGACGGCGCTCGTCTTCGTCTCAGACGCGAGATCGATGCCCGACGCGCCCTCCGTTGGGGCGCCAGCGCCGCCGACTCGCTTGACAGCCAACGAGGTGCCGCTTCCTGCTTGGCCTTGGTTGCCCCGCCTCCTCCGTCAGCAGGGGAGGGGACGGGACAAGCCCGAATGTCGTCCTTCCACCACGTGGGGAAGGCGTCGTCGATTTCCCCGCCGGCGAGCGGGTTGTCGACCGCCATTGTCGTTGTCGTGCGGCGGGGGAAGGAGTATCATGTCGTAGCTGCCGTCGAGGGACATGAACTCAAGATCCCCAAAATGGAGCACCGTCCCGGGCTGGAAAGGTTGCTGGAGACTGCCCATCTGGAGCTTGACGGGAAGCTGTTCGTCAACACGCAGCAGGCCCCTACCTGGCACGCCAACTGTCGGTGTTTTGAAACCCGGGGGGTCCCTGGACCGACGAGTGAATTATCGCCGCGTGCCCTAGCCCAGATGGGTCGACGCGAGGCGGAACATGAAGGGGGGAAAGGAGGCAGCCGGAGGGAGGCAGGCGTGAGAGAGTGGATCCCGCGGCCTTCGTGTTAGCCCCGCGCCTGAGTCGGGTGCGCTTGCAGTAGGGGGATACAAGCGTCCACGCGGGAGTGGGAGCGAGTGGCCTTGCGCGAGCGTCGTCCCGTCCTTCTCCGCGCGGGCCAACCCTCTGTAAGAGGGCCCTGGTCCTCCCTTTTATAGGCGTAAGGAGAGGATCCAGGTGTACAATGGGGAGTGTAGCAATGTGCTAACGTGTCTAGCGGTGGTGAGCTAGCGCCCTAAGTACATGCCATCGTGGCAGCCGGAGAGGTCTTGGCGCCCAGTTCGCGTGGTGTCGTGTCCGTCGGAGGAGCGCTGGAGCCTGGCGGAGGGACAGCTGTTGGGGCTGTCGAGTCCATGCTGACGTCCTCTTGCTTCCGTAAGGGGGCTGAGAGCCGCCGTCGTCACAGGGCATGCGGGGCGCCATCATTACTCGCATGGTGGGGCGAGCCAGATGGGACGCCGGTCTGGTTCCCCGTAGCCCGAGTCAGCTCGGGGTAGGGTAATGATGGCGCTTCCTGTTGACATGGTCAGTCCGTGCCCTAGGCTGGGCGAGGTGGAGGCTCCTCCGAGGTCGAGGTCGTGGTCGAGCCCCCGGATCGGGCGAGGCGGAGTTCGTCGTCTTCCGGGGTTGAGCCCATGTCCGAGCCCTGGGGTCGGGCGAGGCGGAGTTCGTCGTCTTTCGGGGTTGAGCCCATGTCCGAGCCCTAGGGTCGGGCGACGCGGAGTTCGTCGTCTTCCGGGGCTGAGCCCGAGTCCGAGCCCTGGGTCGGGCGGAGCGGAGTTCACCGTCTTCCGGGGCTGAGCCCGAGTCCGAGCCCTGGGTCGGGCGGAGCAGAGTTCGCCGTCTTCCGGGGCTGAGCCCGAGTCCGAGCCCTGGGTCGGGCGGAGCGGAATTCGCCGTCTTCCGGGGCTGAGCCCGAGTCCGAGCCCTGGGGTCGGGCGGAGCGGAGTTCACCATCTTCCGGGGCTGAGCCCGAGTCCGAGCCCTAGGTCGGGCGGAGCGGAGTTCGCCGTCTTCCGGGGCTGAGCCCGAGTCCAAGCCCTGGGGTTGGGCAAGGCGGAGTTTCCTATGACGCCCGAGGCTGGCTTTGGCTGCTGTCAGCCTCACTCTGTCGGGTGGCTCAGCAATCGGAGCGGCGCAGGCGGCGCTGTCCTCTTGTCAGACCGGTCAGTAGAGCGGTGAAGTGACTGTGGTCACTTCGGCTCTGTTGACTGGAGGGCGTGCGTCAGGATAAAGGTGTCAGGCCACCTTTGCATTAAATGCCCCTACGATTTGGTCGGTCGGCGTGGCGATGTGGCCAAGGTTGCTTCTCGGTGAAGACTGGGCCTCGGGCGAGCCGATAGTGTGCCCGTTGCTGGAGGGGGGTCCTCGAGCGAGACGTAGGTTCTCCGGGGTCGGCTTCCCTTGCCCGAGGCTAGGCTCAGGCGAGGCACGATCGTGTCCCTTGAATGGACCGATCCTTGACTTAATCGCACCCATCAGGCCTTTGCAGCTTTGTGCTGATGGGGGTTACCAGCTGAGATTTAGGGGTCTTGAGGGTACCCCTAATTATGGTCCCCGACAAAGCTCATCACTAAGCTTCTAGCAAATAGATTGGCTAGTCATTTTGACAATATGGTATCTCAGAATCAAAGTGCTTTTATTAAGGGCAGATCCATCCTTGACAATTTTATGCTTGTTCAGCAGACAGTCATTATGCTCCATCAGAAAAATTGTGCAAGGATCCTTCTTAAGTTGGATATCACCAAAGCGTTTGATTATGCCTCGTGGTCGTTTCTCCTCGAAGTTTTGAAGCATTTGGGCTTTGGGCAAATTTGGTGTGATATTATTAGCACTCTTCTTGCATCTGCTTCTTCCCAAGTTCTACTTAACGGTGCACCAGGCCATAAAATTCTCCATAGAAGGGGTCTTCGGTAGGGAGATCCTCTCTCCCCAATGTTATTCATCCTAGTTATGGATGTTTTGTGCTATCTAATTAAAAAGGCAGCTGTTGTGGGATTGTTGGAGCCGTTAACAGGAAATTCAGACCACTCCTGAATATCTCTTTATGCAAATGATGTGGTGATCTTCCTCCACCCGGTGACATCTGATGTTGTGATCATCATGGATATTCTTAGGATTTTTGGAGAGGCTTCTGGGCTTAAAACAAATATGGCAAAGAGCAGCATCTTCCCCATCCGGTGTGCTGCTGAAAATCTGGATACCATTCACAACTTGTTGCCATGCGTCATTGCCAGCTTCCCCTGCATGTATTTGGGGGTGTCTCTTTCCTTGAAGAAGCTTGGGAAACAGCACCTCCAACCGTTCATTGATAAAATTGTGAGTCATCTTCCTAGCTGGAAAGCTGATCTGTTAACTAAAGCTGGACGATTGATCCTTGTCCAAGCTGTTTTGTCATCAATGACTATTTATTTAACTATGGCCATGGATCTACCTACTTGGGTGATTAAAGCAATTGACAAAATCAGAAGAAGTTTCTTGTGGAGAGGAAGGAAGAATGCTTTGGGAGGACATTGTATGGTAGCCTGGAACAAGGTTACTAGACCAAAAAAGCTTGGGGGGTTGGGCTTCTCGGACCTGCAAAAGATGAATTAGGCTCTTAGGCTGCGCTGGCTCTAGCTGAAAAAAACTGAACCTGACCGGCCTTGGGCTTCCTTTAAAATAAAGGCTCACCCTTCAGTGAAGGCCTTCTCGGCAGCGGTTTCCTCGGTGGTGGGCAACAGTAAAAACACTTTGTTTTGGACTAATAAATGGATTGATGGCCAGAGTCTCTGTCAGTTGGCCCCTCACCTGGTCAAGATGGTCTCTTCTAGGGATAAAAAGAGGAGTGTCCACAATGCTCTTTGTGACGGAACCTCCCAAGTCATTAGGCCCACCTACAATTGTCCTTGTCCAACGGACCTCAGACAACCCTGTAGATGCCCCTGAATCACTTGACTAGTTCGGTATTTGCTTTTCTCACCTTACCCAAGAGCGTTTTACCCGTCACGTAGACATTACAGAACATCGGAGATATAGAAATGCGGAAGCGATTACATAAACTTACATTTATTTGAAAGTAAGATAAAGTTGGTTATTACAGACCAGCTTATAAACATGAGTGCAGAGTACTTATTATTACAATACCAAGCGAGGTAAAAACTCCTCCCGATAAGTTCTTACATAAAAGTTTTTATGGAGGACTAGGTCCTCCCGTAGCCTCATTCTTGCTTTTCTTCATTTGTCACCACCTTGGTACAAAAGCAACAAAAATTTGTTGATTCCTCACCTAAAAACAATAGGGAATAAAACCCTGAGTATGGAATTACTCAGCAAGTCTTACCCGACTAAAGAAAAGACTCTCAAGGGTATGCTGGTTATAAGGGAGTCAAGGTAAGGTTTCTCAATGATCAAAGACTCTGTTTTGCATGAATGCTTACTAAAAGTGGATCCTTAAAAACCCAATTTTATTGTCAAGTTAGGTAAAATTACCTGTATCTAGAGTTCTTTCTAACCTAGTTCAATCACTTAACTTGTACTAGCCAATTTCTTAACAAGTCCTTCATCTTTACTGGAGTTCTACGTATAGGTCAGTGGCCAAGTCTCCATAACCACGGAGGTACAGCAATCCAAATCGATTATACTCAGCTGAGGATCTCCAATCACATGACATATGTAGCACTTAACCCTTGCATATGTCAACCCGCCACCGGGGTTCTTAAGACCAGATCAGGTTCACGCGAACCGAGAGCACAGATACACCACCGTCTAGCCTCTTGCCACGGAGGGTACACGCTACTCTCGCCACCGCTCCACGCCCATTCCGTGTTATCTTATTCTGGCCTTAGTCTACCCGAGGCAAGGCTTACCCATGACGAGGCATGTGACCAGTTAAAGGGTCCTCGGTCAGCAGGCCTACATCGACACGGTCCTTAATCGACTCAGACGGAGACACTACACCGAGACTCTCTTCTCGTGCAAGTCACCCGCCCGGTCTCAGCTTAATCATTTAAAACCCAAAGTTTGGTACCTGGCAGAGGTACATCTTTTCCGATGTTGAACCCATCACGGCCATGATGGATCCACCATCAAGTTTTATTTTCAAAAACATCCTTCCCACTTTGCCAATCAACTTTTGTAAACAAAACCTTTGTTTTGCTAGAGCAATACTAAGCATAGTAAAACCTTTTGTAAAAACAGGGTTTCAAGGAAGGTAATCAAGTTCAAGGAAGGTAATGCAGGAATTGTTTAAGCATTCAACTCCTATCACCTAATACATTAATCAAGTGAGAAAGATTTAAAAACATCAAGGAAGGTGGCAAATGCACCGGGGCTTGCCTTCGTTGATAGGTGAGTCAGGCTCGGACCCGCAGATATCAAGGTAGAAACAATTTCCTGCCTGAGAGTCCGAAGGTGGTGGTGGTGTCTTCTCTTCAGTTACTTCGACTTCCTCTTCGTTTTCTAAACATCACCATATATATGTGTATATAAGAATGAATGACATGTAATGCTCATGAGAGTGCAAAGATAATAAGAATTTATTATCTAAGGTTCTTGAATACAATTTTCCTTCACGGTACTCCGAGAACTTAGCATTTTCGGAGTCAGTAAAGGAATTCAAATGGCAGGGGTGGGGGTTTTGGGTTCTAGTTATCAAACAAGGTCCAAATCCAACCAAACTCTACCCAAGGCTTCTGAATAATGTTTAAAGTTAGAACAAAAAGTTTGGGAATTTTTGGAATTACCATTTATTTTCTAAAAATCCAGAATCAATATCTTAAGCTATTTTAAATACTCCAAAATTCCCTATTTAATCTAAAAATCATGGAACTATTTTTATTAAATACTATGGAAAATAAGGAATCTAGAAAAATTGGTTTGGCATTTTTACCATTTTTTTGTAATTTTCTACATATTTCTAAAGTTGGACAGAAAAAGAAAAGAGAAAAGAAGAAACAGTACTGGGCCAAATCCAGCTCAGACGGCCCAGGTCCACACGGAAACGCGCGCGCCCGCGCCCGCGCTGGTGGCTTTACAGAAAGACCCTTGGAGTTCTGGCTAACTGGAGATGGGGTTTGGTTACTATTTCTCTGTGTCACTGATAGATTGCAGAGATGCCCTCGATCTTCTATTTCTTCCCCACGAACACCCCTGACCACGGTGCGCTCGCAGATCACCCCTGACGCGGTTTGTACAGGCCATGGCTGGCGATGGTTGTTACGGCTAACTACCGGGGAGGCATCACTGACCTAAGGCGACCTAGGAACGTGTGCTAATTTAGTTTGAACACTTGAAGAACGGTCTGCCCACGTGCATGGCGGACACCGTGTCTACGAGCTTGTGTTCCCACACAACCATAGCCGAATCGAGCAAACTGGCGCCACCGTGAGCTTCGCAAGCATGCAGAGGTACGGAAACAACACATGAATTGGACCGTGACTTACCAGAGCAAGCCGGCCACGGGCGGGCTGTTCTGGGTGACGCGACGGACTGATTTGGGGGAGAACGGCGATTCTCCAGCTAGGGTGGCTAATCGGGGACGGGAGTGGTTGCTATGGCTTCGCAATTTGGAGACGAAGGGCGGAGCTCGGTTGATTTGAGCGAAAGAAGCGAGGACGCGGTGAATTTATAGGCGCGGTGAAGCACTGCCGTGGCCATGGTGATAACCATTGCCAGCCTTAGCTGGCGATCAACGGCGATGTCAAGCGCTACTCATTCTTACGGGCCTGCCACGTCCAACCGCGGCCGCAAAGCAGTCCAATCAATGACGGCGTGGACGAATAGAGAAGAGCGGCGCCGGTGATCGGACATGGCCGGGAGGAGGGATGGCCGCGTGGCAGCCGGAGTTATTGCCTTCCACCGCGGCGGTCTTACCCAGAGCAAAAGAATCTTCGCGCGGAGATGCTCACCGCCCGATCATCCCGACCCTGGCGCTAATCGCGGCGTGGATGGGTCGTCGTCGCTGAGCTTATCCACCCGGTACTGTACCATGGCGATGATCTTCAGTTGACTGAACCGATCACCTCCCTCCCACATTATCTCCAGATTTTTGTTAAGAACAAAGTTGTCTTCCTTAATAGAATTTATTCACTATACATCAATCTACAACCTTACTATAGGATTCTTGGATCAACACCGAACGGATTCAAAGATATCGCGTGTCTAAAATGGCTCCATTCCACTGTGACCATTCCTGGTTTTAGATCTGGTTTCAGTCATCAGGCATAAGTCTGACAGAGCAATTTTGGACTTGTTTTTCTCCAATTTTTGTGTAACAACAAAAGGAGATGTCTGCATCAAAGTTGCTCTCCTATAATAGGTTTACAAAACTTATGTGGTAGCCTAGGGAAAATTCTTACTGATTTAAAAGTTAATAAGCTCCAAAGTTGAGCTTATAACCTGAAATTCAGACTTAGTATAGAACTCAATTGAGGTCTATTTTGCAATTAAGTCCAAAACCCAAGATTTGGCTTACAAGTCCACACATTTGTGAACCAAATGACTTTATATGCTTTAACATTGTGGTTTTTACACTTTAGTCCAAATGTGCACTATTTTTGCACATAGGCCCCTAGGGTTTAGATTTAGGGTTTTCCAGGGTTTCAATTAGGGTTTCTAGTATCTCAGGGGTATAAATGTGATTCAAATTCATTCTTAGGAGCATTTTATGACTATTCCACTAAAGCTTTTGGGTTTTCTCAACTTGGGTCATGTTTTACCCCCTTAATCCCTATTTAGGGTTAAGTATCCTATTCCAGGGTTCTATTTGAAAAACACCAAAACAATACAACTTGTTTGAAATTTTTACCTAGTGAATGCACTCTAGGTGTGTCAAACATATGCAATGCCAATGTTTATGATGTCATGCTCAAGTTTTAGTAGCAGTAACACCAGGGGTGTTACACTCTCACAACAAGGGGATGGGTGCAGGACATTCGAGGTGCTATCACCCTAAGTATTCTATCTGAATTCTTCAAAGTTTGGGACCTCACCGTACATTGGGATTTACATCAGGACCATGAGGATAAGCATCTGGCTACTCTCTAGCTCAAGTCTTTATTCCACCAATTTGGCATACGCTGGTTTCTTTCTTGGATCAACAACATTTAAACCTTGGGATAGGATTTGGAAAGCTTGTGCACCTGGAAAATGCAAATTCTTCATGTGGCTTGTGGCTCACGGTCGCTGTTGGACAGCTGACCGTCTAGCAAGAAAGGGGCTGCCTCACCCTCATCTCTGTCCGTTGTGTGATCAGGAGGAGGAGACCCTAAACCATTTGTTAGTATCTTGCGTCTTCTCACGTGACGTTTGGTTTCAGATTCTGAAATTTGTCCGTTTGCAGCACCTTGCTCCTAACCATGCGACCTCTTCCTTTGAAGTTTGGTCGGAAGGAGTTGTCGCGGTCCCGGGTGATCCAACGTATAAGGGGCTATCAAAGGGCCTCAATTCATTGATCATACTTGGGGCTTGGGCTATTTGGAATCACTGCAACCGTTGTGTCTTCAATGGAGAGCAGCCTTGTTCTAGCATGGTCATCAAGTGGGTCAAGGAGGAGTCTCATAACTGGTGTAGGGCTAGAGCCAGTGGATTAGATAGCATCCTTTCCGCTCCAGCGCACTAATTGGCGACCTTCTGTTGTGGGTTTTCATGGTCATGAGTGCAGTTGGACATAATATCATTGTACTTCTAGCTATCTTAGAGTGTGTGTGGGTGTGTGGGTTTGTTTGGCTTTGTATGAGGTTTCTATCCTCACCTTTTTCCTCTTAATATAATGATACACAGCTCTCCTGCGTTTTCGAAAAAAAAGTCTCTCGGTATTTATAGTAGAATGATTTGTCTTGATTTATTTCTTTTTTCGATCCTACTTATATGGAGCCTTCGACATTAGGTATTACAAAAATAACTAGTGGTTGTTTGGATCCCACCATTTTAGAGAAACTAAAGTTTACTTAATGATAGACTATTTAGTTTGGAATTTGACATTACACAACTTTTCAAAGTTTATAACCCTATCTCAAATATATACAATAGATTAATGAAAATTGATTTTATATGTCTCCAAGCTATAATTCTACCCTGTAATATATAACACACTCTTTAGCTCGCTCCTTTGTAGTAAAAATATAACACATAAATATCTCCCTCATATGATCAACAGTGGTACACAAATATATTCTGAAAAACCATATTAACTTAATTGATCTATTTCTAAATTACTATTATGTCCCGTTTGTTTCTCTTGAGGAATTGGAATCTAACTAATGGAGTAGTCTATTTTTTAGAATGTGACATTGCATGACTTTCCAAAGTTTATATATAAGACTATATCAAATTCATGGGGTGAGAGATGAAAATTGATTTTATAGATTTACATGCTACTTTTCTAATGTACAACTTATAACATACGCTTCTACTTACTTCTCTATAGTATAAATGTAGTGTATAATTATATCTCTCATATAATTTAGGATAACATACTTTCTACTTACTCAGGTATTTGCAAAAATACCTGAGTGTTACCTTTGGTTCTTAAGTTTCTTATACCAGCATCCATGTTCCTGATATTTACAAACAGTTACAATGCAGAGCAATATTATTTCCATTCAGCTGTGAAGTTGGGCAAACAACCTGCTTCATGTATTAGTCTCTCATGTTTCATACAATTGCTGTTTCCTGACTGATGCGCTCTGTTCTTTCCAGTCTGAACTGATATGTTTTTTTTTCTTCTTTCCCTTTGACGTCAGGTCATTTCCTTTCCAGATTGTGGAAATGATGTTGTAACGCGTGTTGATCGCACATGACATGAGACTGACCTGGCATTCTGAACTACAGCTATGCTCTACGATTCAGTTCGTTTATTCATCAGTGCCATACCCCATGCCTTACCATCGTTCTTAAATAAGTGAAACGTTTTTCAGGGCATCCTTTGAATTTAGCTTTAGAGTTGCCCACCACTTACCGCCTATCGACCTAGCCTGTTACATTGACCAGTGTGTTTGAGTTAAGTGAATAAACTATGAGATTACAAGTCTCCGAAGTCCCGTATGGCCATGTACAAATACAAATATACGCATTTTGCTGAGAGCCAAAACAAATAGCCTGCGTCATGATAAATCTGGCATCCAACCTGTGAAAATAAACTGGTGAGACTAATTATGTTGCCATCATGAAAGTCGTTTTTTAATGATACAACAAGGATGGGCAAGGGTGCTGGGCTTTTTGGACGCCACGTTGAGGACCTGCTTAGAGAGCCCAACAAGAAGCAATATATGGGTATGGAAGCCCGAAGGAGGATTGGGGGAATCCACAACACTAGTTTGAGACGTTGTTTAGGAAACATCACTCGTTTACAAGAAATTAAAAATACAACACCAGTTTCATTTCATAGCACAGCACTAGTTTGAGACGTTGTTTAGGAAACAACACTCGTTTACAAGGAATTCAAAATACAACACCAGTTTCATTTCATAGCACAGCACTAGTTTGAGACGTTGTTTAGGAAACAACACTCGTTTACAAGGAATTCAAAATACAACACCGGTTTCATTTCATAGCCTTGTTTTTTTTATCTATTTTGTCCAAAAAACAACATAAATCCATATAAATATATGAGCTCTATTTTATATTCAAAGTCTGCATGATACTGATGGTTGCAATGTAGTGGTGAAACAACTAAATTAAAATAACAAAATTTATGTATGGTCAGGATCACAAATGGATTATAAAACATTTTCCTCGTAACATTATAACATATATTTTGTATATAAGTTATCGTGATATTATATGTTTCTGTTACAACGCACGTGCAATCAACTAGTTTAGGATGAAGAGAGTACTGCCTCCATTCACAAATATATGACGTCGTTGACTTTTTTTAAAACTTTAACCACTAGTCTTATTGAAAATATAAAATTTAAAGTCACACTCAAACATACGTAAGTGATAAAACAAATCATAACTAAATAAACGATAACTCAAGATTTTTTAAAAATAAAACGAGTAGTCAAAGTTTCAAAAAACCAATGGTGTCATATATTTATGAATGGAAAAAATAATTTTTAAAAACATACAAATTTCTAAAAAAACGAGCGATTAAAGTGTTTTTTTTATAAAAAAACAACAATGTTAAATAAAAAAAGAATGGAGGAAGTACAATAGAGAAGACCTTTCCGTGAACTAAGTATGTCTAATTTTAACAGTTTAATACCAAAGATACCTGGATTTAAAGTTGAATGGTTGAATCTAGACTTCTTCTTTCATAAAAAAATATGTACCTATTTGTACGTTTAACGAGAACAATAAAAATACAACGAATCCTATACCAACATGTCAATTTCAGTCCAAGAGTAAGACATGTGCATCACTCAAAATTTTTCTTTAATGGAATGGGGGGGGGCCTCATTTTTTTTTCATTATTTCTTCCATGTTCTCCTCCTCGCGGAGCGGAGGCCGAACGGCTGGCTGGCTGGCTTGTGCCTGTTGGGCGGTCCGTCCCGTCCCGATAGAAGCCGTATATCAGAACAGAACCCGATTTCCCTGGCGGATAAGATGCGTGCTGCTGGTCTTTTTTTTTATCGGGTGCCCGCGCGCGGGCGTTTCACGTTTGATACCTGATCCGATCCCGATGCGCTTGCCTCGCATCTTTGATCTGTACCCATGTGGCGTCGCGTCAGCGTCAGCCAGCCGTGAAGCATCTGCAAATCACGTCTGTCTCTCTCGTGCACAGTTGTACTAATGTACATGTCCAGCTCCTCCTTCAACAAGAAAACGTCCGTGCACTGCGCTGCTGCACTTCTCGAGTCCAACACAAGGCAAACCGGGCACCTTTTTATGTATAATAATCTTTCTTTGACGCGTGAAATCCAAGGATCAGCAGGGAACGGCCAAATTAAAAGAGGGAGGATAGATATGAGTCAAGTTGGGAGCAAGGGCTTATCAAGAGAAGCGAGGGGCACGTCCCTTTTCGACACGGATAGGCAGGAATACTGGAGTACTACTCATATGTGTGTGGGCGTGGCGATGAGCTAGCGCGCATGATCGCTCGCTGCTCATGAGTCATGACATCTACTTTAGGTGAGGACCTATTATTCACTTTGTCCCATGCATGCATGTTGATCTTCACTCTACCGTAGTACTGTACATGACATCTATGGTTGGTTGTTTATTTTTTTTAGGAAAGCCTTCTACTTTTCAGAAATTAACCTACAGTTCATGCCATCTTTCATAAACAGTGTCTATGTCTACAGATGTTTTCTATAATCCTCTTGATGTAAATTTCGTTAGAAGGTGAAGAAGAAGAAGAAGAAACAAAAATTATTAGGACTAGCCCAGCAGCCTTTGTTCTTGAAGCCAATGTAGGGCGGTCGCCCCTCGCCTGATGTTGTAAATATTCCAAACCTCTATAGCGGAAGACAGCTCTGTGCCTGTGGGAGCAGCTGCTCTGTGGCACAACACAACCGTAGAGCCAGAGGCAAGCAGCATCAGCGACTCAGATTCAGCTCTTGTGAGGCCAGACAGACAAGACAAGTCACCAGTTGCTCTTCCACACACTTTCCTCTCCGCCATTATTTTCTTCTTTCTTTTCCCACCAGTTCAGTGCCCATTTTTCTCAGAAGTGATCGAACGCGACGGTTGAGCCCACCAACTATTTATTGATGGCTACCACAATCAACTCCTTTTCTCTTTCCTCTTCCGAGGAAAGTGCCTTTCCTTTTTACTTAGTACTATTTTTTTTTGGTCTCAGGCTACTGAAGAATTTTACTTGGTTCCAAGTAAAAAACCATCCCAGTTGTGCGCCAAGTCGGTCTCGTCTCTGTCCGCCAGTAGTACAGCCCATACACTTGTATCATGACACGTACTACAGAAATTTCACAAGGAGACAGCCGTGTGGCGGTGTGGCCTCAAGGAGGAGTGCATCACTGCATCAGCATCAGCTCGTGTGAGCCCAATACAATACAATGCCCAGACAAGCCACACAGCTCACGTACGTCTACGGAAGGAAGGAGCCTGGCACAAACTCTGATCCAAACAAAAGTATAGCTAATGTACAGCTGTGCAGCAACCGACCGCTCCAAGTCCTGGCTCGGCTCGAATCGGCATTGCGACGGCCTTGAATCTGATAGATTTGTTATAACTGTGGATATTTCTAAGTCGCAGAAAGCCAATCCAATCTAAAATAAATCTCGATGGAGAGTAGATTTTGATCTACTGAGTGCAATGGCGGTAATGCCTTGGAGTGGGCCGCAACCATGGTTAGAATGGCCCCCCTAATCAGGAACGCAGATTTAAGATCGTGGTTAAGGATAAACTCGTCCCTGTTAGCCGGACGGTTGTGCTCAATACCCCTAACCTAAAAGAATCCTCTAGTCCCAATCCAATCCCAACCTATATATATATATAGACTCTGCTGGGGGTGGAACTGTAGAGGCCACTTAACAAATGGAAGGCAGTGTGGCACTGGCAGGCACGCAACCACCGTGTCGCAACATGGGTTCGCCGTTGGTCACTCATGCGCGTTGCTCTGCATTTTGGCTCCGGGCACACAGCCCAACTTCATTCACAAACCGACGAGTCGATGCGTGCCCGGTTGCTACGCACTATTGCACTGCACGGGCCCCTTTTCTCCCCCAGTCCCGACCTATCTCAGCTGACTCAGTTGAGTGCGAGTCCGATGCACGCACGCCCCGGCGGGCCTTTTCCGTTTCGTGCCGAGTAGGCGCGCCGCCGATGAGTCGTCCCTTTCGCGTCGCCTTTTGCTGGAAAAGCACATGCAACGTAGTCCCCGCCGAGGCACGAGCGCCACAAGCAAGAGCTCCCTCTCCCTCTACCAGTTCTGTTCAATGCGTGCGACGGCGGCCTGACTCGGAGCACCACGATCCTTCTTCCCTCGTACGTGTTGCTGTGTCACATAGAGAGAACCAGAGCCGGGGGCGGGGCACGACTCGTCTCACTCAGCCTCGCCGCTCCCGGTCCCGGCGTCGTTTTCGGCCGAAGAAGATGGTCGGATCTCACACGCGACGACCGACGCAAGGGCGAGACGGCACCGACGGGATCTGCTTGATTGGGGTCTCACAAAGTCTAGTAATCTAATCTGATCGCCACCATTTGGGTAACACATCATTATTGGTCAAATCTGGCCAACAGTTAAGAAAAACTTGTCGCATATATATATATATATATATATGTCTAACCGTGAGACTCGTTGCGCTATGTCTGAATTCAGAATTGGGTGGCTTCTGATCAATCTTGGGTTGCCGGGCCGATCTAAAAGAAAAAATGGCGGCACGTGTTTTCGATTCGGTCCCAGATTTTCCGCCTCACACCAAAACACTCTATTATTATATCAAAACACTCTATTATTATATCATCACTAGCTAGATGTCGATATGTTGCTACGATTTTCTTTTTTATGAAACATACAGTATAAAACACGAAAAGAAGTAGAATACCCATCCAAAAAACGAAATAACGTGACACTGACACTCGCTGCGTTAGTCCTTCCCCTTTTCGCTGTTATAAATTGCCTCGCGCCGCAGCCAATAGAGGCCCCCACCCCCAGCTATCGCTTCTCCCTCCCTCCCTCCCTCCCTCCTGGCCCCGGCCTCCTTCCAAGCTTCAAGGAAACATCCAAGCACTTCCCTGTTCCAAGTCAGGAGACTAAACGCTGTTAGCAGTAGCGAATCATACACCAGCAGCCTAGTTAGAGTTGGATCTGAGCAATGGGGGAGGAGCGGGCGGCGCCAAAGCCGGGTCCGGCTGCCCCCACCGCGGTGGAGCTGACGGGGTTCGTCATGGGCGCGGAGGAGGCCGAGCGCGCGGCGGCGGCCGCCGGCGTGGCGACCGTGCAGGACCTGCTGCCGCTCCTGGTCCCGTCCGCGATGGAGCGGGCGCGCGCCCCGATCTCGCGGTTCCGCGTGGGCGCCGTGGGGCTGGGCGCCAGCGGCCGCGTCTACGCCGGCGTCAACCTCGAGTTCCGCGGCCTCCCGCTGTGCCACTCCGTCCACGCGGAGCAGTTCCTCGTGGCCAACGCCGCCGCCGCGGGGGAGCCCGCGCTGCGCGCCGTCGCCGTCTCCCACATGCCCTGCGGCCACTGCCGCCAGTTCCTGCAGGAGATGCGCGGCGCGCCGGGCGTCCAGATCCTCGTCACCAGCGACGCCGCGGAGGGCCGCGCCCCGGAGTGGCGCGCGCTGGCGTCCCTCCTCCCGCGCCCCTTCGGGCCCCGCGATCTCCTCCCCGAGGACGTGGCCCTCGTCCTCGAGCCGCACGGCAACGACCTTGGCGGTCCGCTCGCCAATGGCTTCGCCCGCGGCGACCTGGACGCGCGCCTGAGGGAGGCCGCGGAGGCGGCCGCGCGGGCGGCGCACGCGCCCTACAGCAAGTGCCCCTCGGGGTTCGCGGTGGCGGACCGCGACGGGAGGATCTACGCCGGGGGCTGCCTCGAGTCCGCCGCCTACAACCCGACGCTGGGCCCCGTCCAGGCGGCCATCATTGGGATGGTGGCGGCAGGAGGCGGGCCCGCCGGGGACGTGGTCGCGGCGGCGCTGGTGGAGAAGGAGCGGGCGGAGGTGGCCCAGGAGGCGACGGCCAGGATCTTCCTCGAGGCCGTGGCCCCACGCGCCACCTTCCACGTCTACAACTACAGGCCGTCCGATGCTTGATGAGCTTCTGTGGCGGTGGGTCAGTGGGTGGGATGGGCAGGACCTGATCGCGATAATGTTCATAAAAGAATAATTTAAGAATAAGATGGTAAAATCATGTGCAGGACTGTGATGTGGGGCCCACTTATTCAGCGTGATTATTGTTCTTCTGTTGCCACTTGTGTGCACTCTACTGTACTTATTTAGATTGTTATCTGATTCAATAGTTGGCTCGAGCCAAATTAGTTTTTGTTTTGCCACATTTGACAGAGGAAACACATACGTTAATATGGTCCCTGCTGCTAATGCGACCACAGGGATAACTTCTCAGTGTGTTCTATTCTTAGTTTCTCTGATCTGCTCCAAATTGCCTTGTTCCCATGTTTTATTTGGACTCGAGGTCTCTCACTGATGATGGATGTATGCAGTGTTCGACAATATCAGGCGGGTGTTTTTTTTTCCTTTTTTTTCATAACATGATTCATCTGACTTGTGTTTCTGTAGGTTGTTCTCTGCTCAGTGTCTGAAGTCTGAACATGTCATAGTGCCTGTGTACAGTGTGTGTGCTTATGTGCATTGCCACACTTTTATAGACCTATGATTCATCTGACTTATTGCTTTGCTTGAAAGAAATTTTAAAAATCATCCGGAATTCGCCTCATGAAACTGACTCGGCTGAAGTACCATGCACAGGAAGCTTTCTCGTACCATCACTGCAATCATCGACCCCACATGCCAGCGAAACGGAAACGGACGCGACGCGCGCAACGTTCGGGAGTACCAGCGACGAACCCAATCCCAATCCCTATCCGAGATTTGTCTGCGCCCCTGCGGCGCGCATGGCGCCACGACTGACCGTGGCCTTGGGCGCCGCTCGGGCATGAGTACATGGCGCTCGGTGGCCTCGCGTCGCGTTAGTGCGTTACTCACCCACCGGCACCGCGCCACGGCCGCGTTCGTCTCGACAGGAGCCGATGGCCACTCTCGCGCCACGGCCACATCTCCTCCTCGGCTTGACAAGGCCGCAGCCCATAGCGCTTCGTGCCTGCGCCGACTTCTCCCGCTCCCGCCACGCGCCAGTCCCACCGCGGGCCGCGCAGCCGCGGCGCGTTTTCCTCGGCCTTGGCGCCGCCTTCATCGACCAGGCCACCCGCATGGCCTCCGGCGGCACCTCGTCCCGCTCTTTCGTTGCCGGAGCGCGGCCGAGGCAAGGCGTTTCCCCAGTCGAGCAGGTTTTCATGCTCTACCTTTTCGAAAATATCGCTGCAAAGCTGTAGTGTTTTCTTGTTTTTGGACCTGGTTAATGGAGAAAGATTGTAGATTCTCGAGAATGTCGAGTGGCCAGATGAGTTCCCTTTCAAGCCTGAGGACTTCAGCCGCTTCGACGAGTAAGTAGCTTCCTCAGCCAGCATGCCTCGCTGCTGCCACTAGTAGCCACTATGTCTGACCTTGTAACCCGCTGAATAATTCAACACTGGCAGATTGATTTTAGCGTACTAGACAAAATTTGGGCAGACGGGGTTCACATTTTGATTACTTGGCAGATCATCAGATACTCTGTTCTACTCGGTTCCACGTTTTGTCACTCACATTGATGACCAAGCAATCCAAGCTCTCACGGAGTACTATTCTGAAGTTCTTCCTCCAAGTAATACTCCTGGGGTGGCCATTCTGGACATGTGCAGCAGCTGGGTAGGATTTGCTAGTCACCGCATCCGTTCTCATGTGTCTATGAAGTTTCTTATGTACAGTATCCGCATTATGCAGGTGAGCCATTATCCTCCCGGTTACAGACAGGAGAAGATCGTGGGGATGGGTATGAATGAAGATGAACTGAAAAAGAACTCGGTATTATGTACTGACTAAATTAGTACATTTTTGTAAACGCGATGCAGGAAAAACTTCCATTATAGAAGTATTCATCAACATTCTGAATAGCTCAAGTGGCTAGTTTGATGTCATTCTCGATTTATTCACTTAAAATTTTCGGGATAGCAGCCACATAATTTGAGGAGAGTAGATGGTAGATTGTCAATTGATTATTTTATTATTTCAGAGCAAGTTAGGGTCTCATTTGGCGGCGCAGCTCCAGCTCTGACATGGTGAATCTGTAGTTTGTAGTGTAAATTAAATTAGTTTAAATAGCTATATTTAATCTGAATTAAAAACGAGATGAGTCATGCAAATGCACTCAACATGCCTACAGCTCCAGACCAAAGATTTTGTAGAGCTACAATGCCCAGGTCTAAGTCTCTATGAAATCCACAAATCTCCTGGATGTCAAACAGGGACTTTATCCTTAGTTGCTCCTGATAAGGAGAGCAAAGGCCAGCTGATAGATCAGTCTTCCTATGACTACATGTGAGAGCAGGATTATCAACAAGTACAATTTGCACAGTTACTTTTCCTTTGATGATACTTTTGTCTTACAGACGTTTAACTGTTAACCTGAGCTCTAGGATCTATTTTTATTTTACAAACTGCAGACACATATCTTATATGCATTGATGTTAGAGTTTAGTCAGTAACTTTACATTACGACCAGTCGTACTTCCTTTGAACTGCTTTGCTAAGACTAAATGTTGACATAGCTTTTTTGTTGTTGTTTTACGACAATAGGTACTGACTCAGTATGTCGTGCAAGACCTCAATGTGAACCCAAAGCTTCCTTTTGAAGATAACACTTTTGATGTTATCACCAATGTGGTACTGTGTCCTTTGTATTGTATTCTTGTTAAAAGAAGAGTTTATACGTTGTACTGCAATGTGTTACTTCTTTATTAGCATCGTGAATTGGAGCGCAAAGATTGTTTACATTATCTGATAGTAGCACTTCTTTGCTAGTAGGTTAGTGTAGATTACCTTACAAAACCAATAGATGTTTTTAAGGAGATGCGACGAATACTCAAGCCAAGTGGCCTTGCCATAATGAGGTACGACCCTGTCCAGAATGACACCTGCCATTGACGAGAACTACTTTTGGACATCATAGCATGCTTTACCATATTTTGGCGGTAAGGATTTTAAATTCTAGTTCTAACTTTGGATATAGCTTTTCAAACCGGTGCTTTTGGACAAAAGCTATATCTATATGGACCTCAACTGGTGATGCTGATCATGCATGGATAGTTGGTGCTTACTTCCATTATGTTGGAGGTTTTGAACCTCCCCAGGTATGTACTGTTGAATATTTGGTGCATTTCCTAAAAAGATAAAAAATAACTAGGGCTTCCAAGGTTTTTAATTGCAAGCTAATAAGGCCTCCTCTAGAAGCTATAGAAAAATTACTAGGGATATGACAATAGTTATTTTAGCAGTTTTAACAAAAAAGATGAAATTTTCTATTAGATGTGCACAAAACATGGAAAGGAAAACTCATGAATGCAAATACTCAAACACATATTCAGGGCTCTAAGAAAACATGTCTTACTACCTCAGTTTTTATTTATTTGTCATTGTACAGTTCAACTTTGTGCTAAAGAACGCCAAATAAAAACAAATGGAGGGAGTACTTAACAATAATTCAATCAATCAACATAATCACAGATATAATCAGTATTCATATTCGTTCAGAACAAACTAACAACTCAACAGTTATACAATTTTTCATTAAATTATTAATCAAAGAAAATATTAATATTTGTCTCTGTCAAGATTAGCGACGGTGAAAAAGGCGCAACTAAGCAAATATCTATGTTCAGCAATTGACAATATCAATTATAACTTTAGGCCTCCTAAAAGGCTATAGCTTTGCTATTGCGGTACTTTTTGTTTATTTTCTCCTTTGTTTGCATGAATACGTTCTACCTATCAAGTTATTATCCTTCTAAACATTTGCACTGCCTTGGAACGAAAATCCAGCTACCCCTGTATATATTTATAGTGTCCCTTAATTATTGTGTTCAAATCAATCCCATGATTAAATGCTTTTCCTTCAATTTCTGCAGGCACTTGATATATCTCCTAATCCAGGACGAACTGACCCAATGTATGTTGTATGCTCGAGAAAGAAAATAGGGTAACTAAACAATATATTTGGCAAGGTTTGTCCCTCCTTTCACTTTGTTGATTCTAGTGTTTGATGAAATTTTATTCAACAATTTCTCTAGTGTGCATATATATTTGCAGTGCTATCAAGAAACAAATAGAAGGAAAAAAAAAACAAGAAGAAGCAAGTTGTTTGGCCCTGATCGCCAGGACCTGATGATTGGTGAGCTGATGTTTCCGTGAGTAATGCAACGATAGAAAAAAAGAAGCAACTACTACATAAACTATTTATAGAGGCGGTCAGATTCACTTCATAGGTTGTAGCAACTGTCTTTACTAAGGGTCTGTAGAAATGATTTATTAAAAATAATAGTATTTGTTAAATAATAACAGATATGGATGCTAGTTCCACGAAATTGCAAATCAGCATCCAGTTGGCAGTTAGGGTACCTACCCCGTACCCCCGACTAGAGGGCTGATATGCCTACATTGACAGCATCCTAGAACCTAGAGGTCTCAAACGACATTATGGATGGTCGATTAGGGCATGTGCAACGTCATTAAATACTCTGTTTCTTGAGAGGTCTTTGGGAATATATCACGCTCGTGTGTTGCAACGAGCATAATAAACTAGTGTAGTGGACCATTCTATAAAAAAACACTGATAAAAAATAAGTTTAATATTAAAGTGAATATATGGTCAACATACCATATATTAAACTGATAAAAACAAACATTACACATTATCTTAGCTAAAATACTGAGAAATGTATGGTTTAAAAGGAGTCTAACTCTTTTTTTATAGCTCGCTCAGTTGCTAATTCTCCTTCAGATAGCGAGTTGGTACTATATGAGAGCAGTTGCTAATTCTCCTTCATATAGCGAGTTGGTACTATGTGGGAGCGTGACGCTGCGAGCGACTTTTTTATAGCTCGCTTAGTTTGCGAGCGATTCATGGCCCATATATAACAGAGCAGTGGTAAGCGGGGGAGAGAAACAGAGTTACGCGCTTCACGTATGACACATGTTTGGATCATGGATTATATTAGAAAGAAATATAAATACTTGTTTGCAAAAGGAATGACGTTGGAAACTAGGGAAATTGGGCTTTATAGGAGTAGAGAAGTGAAAAAAAATTAGAAAACCATCTATTCGTGAAGAGTCCATCTCTTACAAGATTTTTCAAGCATAATAGACTAGTGTGTGTACAATGCCATTAAACACCCACCTCTTGAGTTATCTTTGGAGTTAATACATTTATGATTTAGAAACACTTCATTGTACAATAGTCTCTTAGTTATCTTTGGAGCTATGTTTGGAGAATTGACCCGATGTCTAACATTATACATCCTCTTAGGCTCGTAGTCACAAGACCACCGACTAGGCTATCGACTTGTAGGTGGGTGATGCGCCTCTTTCGACTCTAGTTGCCAATAGGAAACTCTTTTTACCCTTTTAATAATATAATATTGAAAGTCAATCTAAGCCTTTAAATCGGCTTTAACGCATTGACAATGATACAATTATAGATTTAATGAGATTTCCTAAGTATGGACAGGTTGTAAGAGTGCAAAATAAGTGTGACAACACAATGGGAACCCTTAATCTAGATCTTAGTGGTGTTGGGATTTTGAAGGCTTGTTCTATTGATTTTGAATTTGAATATAGAAAGAACGATACTATAATGAGAGACACAAATATCAAGCTTAAGGAAAATATTGTGCTCTTACAAAAACATTAAAATCCTCAGAGCCAAACCAAAACCAAATGAACCTAACTCTTATTTTTCTAGCCTTTGTAGAAGTTCCACGTTCGGGCATGGAAGTTTTGCGTCTGAGTATAGAACTTACTCACATTTTCTCTACTATTTGGAAAGTGGGGAAGCAGTATTTATAGATGTTCAACTTCTTCGCAATGATTGTCTACAACTATTACTCCACCAACTTGCAGACAAGCTCTCTCTCCCATTCAAGGCCGACCAACCTTCACCTTGAATTTAAAGTGATTTCCCCTTGTGAGATTAAGTTAGATAGTGGATTAGAGAGGTAAAGAGCAAGAGTTTAAGATATAGAGCATTTGGTTCTTCCTTTAGCTTGTGATTTGAGTTTGTTATTCTTGAAGATTGGGCTCGTAGACCGCTAAAGGTTGCTCAAGAGCTCCCAATTGGTTATGCTTGAGCATCGGGAAGATAGTTGAAACTCTCAAGCTTGAAATTTGTGCTCGCGCATCATCTATTTTTTTCATGGAAAGGATATGGCTCATGACTAACGATGATGATCGAGAGGATAACAAGAACTATGAACAACCCCTTGTAGTAGCTCGATGACAACAATGATGACATCAGTTAAAGCAACTAGCTCCTCTCTATGTTCTCCTTTTTTGGCATTTTGACGCCAAAGGGGGAGAAACATATTGAGATGATCAACAACTTGTGTTTATTTCATCTATTACATTATATAGGTCTTGTTTTGGATCAATGGTTTGTAATAGTGAACTTATTTAGGATTTTATTCGAATTTCTATGCGATATCGATGGATATGGACATAATTGGTGACTTGTTTAGATGATTTATCTATTGTTTTAGATTTTTTGATAGTTTGAGTGATCTTATTTTTGTTTCTCTGTTGTTTGATGTGTTGTTATTTTCTGTTAATGCTTCTAGCTACACATAATGTGGAAGTTTCGCATTTTGGCGTAGAAGATCCACGTTCACCCATATAAGTTCCATGACCAGAGACCAAAGTTCCACATTCTGACAGTCAGCAATAGTTACTTGCATACTCTATCATGAGCAGCATAGTTTTTGGCATCACACTTGTTATTGCACCCACGAATGCATGGATATAGCAGGGTCATTTACTATCTCATAGAAGTGTACACAATGGCCTTTTATGTCATATCTTGAAATCCATTCCAATGCCCATATACAAGGGGAGTAACATACATCCATGAATTCGAAATATCAATTTTAGCTTATTTGTAAGCATTAATTGTGTCGTTATCAACCACAAAAAAAGAGAAGATTGAAAGTGCATCTAGCCCCATAGGTGGGTTTTGGTGGATACAAGTAAGGATCTAATGAGTATATCAAGTATATATAGGTTGTAAGCATGCAAATGAGTGTGACAACACAATTATACCCCAAACCAAATCTTAGTGGTGCTTATACAATTGAGAGTTACTATATTGATTTCAATTTTAAATTTGAGTATAGGAACCACCGTATTATAAATATGGACATAAATCACAAGCTTACGGGGAATCATGTGCTCTACAAAACACCAAAGAATCCTAAGACAAACCAAAGCCGGATGAACCTAACTCTTATTCTTTCGGCCTCCACAGAAGTTCTGCATTCAAGCAAGGAAGTTCCGCATCTAAGTGCAAAACTTCCATACTTTATCTATATTGTTTGGAAGTTCACAATGGGTAATTATACATATTCATCTTCACCTCTTCAATCGCCCATAACCATTACTCCAACACCAACTCAGAGACAAGCTCTCCATCCTCCATTGAAGGCCACCCAACCTTCACCTTGAGTTCTAAGTGTTCTCCCCTTGTAAGATTGGGTTGGGGAGTGGATTAGAGAGCCAAAAAGCAAGAGTTATAGATCTAGATCACTGACCGGGTTCTCTATGTAGCTTGTAGTTTGAGTTTATTACTCATGGAGCTTAGGTTCCTAATCCCGATTTTTTTGCATTTTGACCCTTTCTCGGAAAAAATTCACGTTTGGACCCTAGAAAATTTTAATGTCATTTTTGGACCCTTTGCTCGGCGCCGTAGGCTATGGCGCCGAGGTAACACAGTTCGGCGCCATAGGCTATGGCGTCGAGGTACGTGCTACGTTGGCACAAACGGACGTCATGGCGCCGACGTGGCGCCGAGCTCGGCGCCATAGATCTTGACGCCGAGCTCAATTGTGTACACAATACCTGTCTAGCTCAGTCGGTAAAGCACAAGGCTCTTAACCTTGTGGTTGTGGGTTTGAGCCACATAGTGAGTGTTTTTTAATACTTTTTGTCTTTGTCACTAATTTGTTTTTTTGTTGTCCAGATTTTTCGTTTATATCGCTGATTTGTCCGTCCAGATTTATTTCTCATCCAGATTTTTTTTGTTTTTGTGACTGATTTGTTTATTCGTCCAGATATTTTTTTTGTTTATCCGGCGAGCACATCGGTTATGTGCCACAGTAGCCGCGAGCCGTCAACTTCCCCCTTATTTGCTCAGCTAACCTACACCTAGGAAAATCAAACTGAACCGCAAATGGACTATAATTTTTAAAACTTCTTTTGGAAATGCAATTTAAAGATTAGCATAGGAATAACAATTATGTTTCTCTTTGTCAATCAAAAAGTGTCCTACAAAATAATAGCATGGTTAGATCTATGCATCGTTCCCTTGATGGAAACTCAGCATTAAATGGAAAGGTTAATTAAATTCACGGATTAACTATACTGTTTAGTTTAGTAGTATGTAAATTAAATATAAAAGTGGGGGACTGTACAGTCCCCCTACACACAGACACAAGCTCACAAAGTATTTTGTCCACTTAAAAAACTTAAATTTATTTAAAAAACGTCATGGTAAATGGAGGGAATGGAATTAGGTATCACCTAGTAGAGTAATTTATGCAGTAAATTCTAAAATATATCATCTATGAGACAAGTATATAATGGAGTATACTTTTATTTAGTGCAGAGGAAAAAAAGATGAATATGTGTGCTTCTTTTTACTGGAAATATATTATTGTGTATTTAGAATTTATGTTCAAAAGAACTCAATGAAAATATAATATTTTTATTTGGTCATGATTGAAGTAAGAGTGTTCTCATTTGATTTTTATTGTGGTTAGCTGAGCAAACAAGGGAGGAAGTTGACGGCTTGCGGCCACTGTGGCACACAGCCGCTGTGCTCGTCGGATAAAAAAAATCTGGACGAATAAACAAATCAGTCAAAAAAAATATAGATGAAAAATAAATCTGAACGGACAAATCAGCGACATAAACAAAAAATCTAGACAACAAAAAAAAACAAATAAGTGGCAAAGACAAAAAAGTATTAAAAACACCCATCGTGGGGCTTAAACCCACGACCATAAGGTTAAAAACCTTGTGTTTTACCGACTGAGTTAGATGGACTTTGTGTACAGAACTGAGCTCAGCGCCAAGATCTATGGCGCCGAGCTCGGTGCCACATCGGCGCCACGACGTCCGTTTGTGCCAGCGCAGCACGTACCTCGGCGCCATAGCCTATGGCGCCGAGCTGTGTTACCTCGGCGCCATAGGCTACGGCGCCGAGCAAATGGTAAAAAATGACATTAAAATTTTCTAGGGTCCAAACGTGAATTTTTTCTGAGAAAGAGCTAAAATGCAAAAAATTCGGCTCCTAATCCAGCTAGAGGTTGCCTCCCAATCGGTTGTGGTTGAATGGGAAGATATGTGTACCAAGCTCTACATTACTAGAATAAATAACCCCATAGCTAAACTTAACACACCTTACAAAATGTTAATTAACGGGTCTATTACATATATTCTAATATATTTTTTAAACGAGATTGAACTCTTCTTTTAAGAAAGCGAATAAAGGTTCCGGCACATACCCACCCACATACTACCACTGGGGATACCAGTTTACAAAAAGGAAGAGATGACACACACCACTAAACTGACCAGGCCCAACAGTAGGCACAAAAACATAACTAACGCCACTATATCACCCAACTTTCAATCGACAAGCAAGGTCCCGTTCTTCATGACGATAGAAGCAGCTCTAGCAGACAAAACAAGAACCCCGTCTTCTGTATCAAACATAATTTCAACTACAAAAACAACAGAGACTGCAAACAAAAAGAACTAAACCTCAGCTCATCAAAGTCCACATCCCCAACTGACTGAACCCCAACACCAAGACTGACAGAGCCCCATATCCGGATCTTCAAACGACGCCAATGTCCGATGTTGCCTCATGCCTCGTTTGATATTTCTGTAGCCACCACATCATGTGCTTCAGCCTCTCCTCCAAGGTAAACAGCTTGTTCGCTGCGGCTTGCTGCGGCTGCGGCTGCGGCTTCTACAGTATTTTTCTCTTTATGGATTGCAGCTGCAGCAGTCCAAACAGCTGCAACAGTGCCGGCTTGCAGCCAGCCGAACAGGGCCAAAGGCATCATTTGTCCTCAACACAATATGTTAAGTGAGATATTTCTCCTTTTTGTCGTGACTTGTAGATGTCTCTGCAACATCCTTCTTTCGACACATGAGTGACGCTTCACGAGCCTTTTGATGTTTGATTGCTGCCTCATACACCCAATTTCTTCTGCCTCATTCATAGTTTATCTTCTTTCTCTTTTAGGCTTGTTCTATTGCGTTTGGATCGAAGGAGATTAACTCACTCCCTAGTCAAAATTAAATAGAAGGGGATTTAATCTTCCTTAATCCCCTTCGATACTTAATCTTCCTTAATCCCCTTGATTCAGACGCAACCGAACATGGCCTTAGAAGGATTTGTTCTAATCCAACATGACACTCTTGCCTAACCCACATTTGCCGCTCTACTTTGCGTTGCTAATTCATGTTGACACAATATTCGGTTTTGTTTTCCATGTCATGAGAAAATCCTGACCAATTTGGGGTCAATGTAGCAACAAATTCAAAGAAAGTGTAGTCCTATGTTTAGAAAAGAGAGGGCACAATAGGATAATTATCGTGAGGAAAAACAAGATAGGAAAGCTAGATTTTAATGAGGCATTGAAGCTATCATTGGGACACTCGAAGAAACTCCCACCTTATTACGCTATCTCTAGCAGATCTTCATCTTCATCTCCATATTTAAATTTCACTTTATAAACAGTGCAGTCTACAGTATAAAATAGTGTTTTGGGTGACCATATAGATGAACTGCATCATGCGCCAACCACAGCGGCATTTCAGTTGCTCATATCAAGCAGCCACAATGTGCTATAGTACGCTTGCTGCAGGACCCGAGCTATGGTAAGCTTGGCTCTAGCTCTAGGTTGTTGTAACCACTACAATTTGCATAAGTTTCTCGAACTCAGAACCATGGTTTAAAAGGCGGCTAGGCGTGTTAGAAAGTTAGGCATTTTCAGTTTTAATTTAATCCAGAAAAATAGTGCGATATTTGTGATGACATGTATGTGCATGTGTGTATAACTACTCGCATAAGCAGTAAACAGCAATGAAACATGCACAAATACGAAGAACAGAGTGTACCCAGCGGAGGGACCGATGCTCAAGGCATCAGTGGCTCCATTCACACGAGACATCTCGTGTGTTTGTTCGATGTAGCCGTACGAAGTCGGTGCAGGAAGATGTACGCTGTGCAGTCCCTCGAACGCTCACCGGGAAGAAGAACAGCAGCACGCGTCTAGGCGACGAACAGCAAGCTGACGACGAAGCGCGAGCAGTCGCGAAGACGCTCCCCAAAAATCTGATCGCCCGCACACCCGTGCAAGTGTATCTCTGCGGTCGGTGATTTCGGAGGCCTGCTCTCCCACTCTCTCTGTGCTCGCAGAAGATGGGACGGGAATGTGTTGGTTGCAATTCGCGTGAGATAATTTGCGTAACTGGAAGAGCCCTCCCCTCTCCATTCTTATAGGCGGTCAGAAGGAGGGAGAAGAACAACGGACAGAAACGGTCACGCATTTAGAACTGGAAACTGACGACCGTTACTAGCCATAATCGTCAGTAACTGACGTCCATTACTGGCCATAATCGTCAGTAACTGACGTCCGTTACTCGCCATAAGACAGGAAACGGACGGTTATCATGACGGTCATCACTCCAGGCAAAATGCGCAACCGTTTGAAAGGAATATTCGGACCAAGGTCCGATCTACCACGAGCCACGAGCCACGAGCCACGAGCCAC
The DNA here is from genome assembly GCA_029449295.1 of Zea luxurians. Classification (NCBI taxonomy): domain Eukaryota; kingdom Viridiplantae; phylum Streptophyta; class Magnoliopsida; order Poales; family Poaceae; genus Zea; species Zea luxurians. Next base: position 43,670,039 of record JAOPSE010000016.1, read on the forward strand.
GAGCCACGAGCCACGAGCCACGAGCCACGAGCCACGAGCCACGGCCACGGCCACGGCCCGGCGGCGGCGGCGGCGGCGCGCGCGCGCGTGTGGCAGTCCTTCATCCTTTTCTCAACTTCTCAATAGATGCACCAATGGTCCACCTATTTAAGTTGATTGATTTGTCCTTTGAACTTCCAATATGGTACTAAATAATTAGTACACCATAGCATTAAAGTGGGCCATTAGCATTGACTATTATTGAATATTAATTTGGGCCAAGCCCACATTAATCCAACAATCCCCACCAAATGCTAAGCCACACTAAAAAGCTCTCATCACCTCAAACGTTTGATATACTGGTGTTTCGATGGAGACTGTTAAGTTGAACATCCACCTAGAACTTAGACTACACTTGACCACAACTGCACAATGGACTAGGCCTTGAATTGGCAGTTTTGCGTGGAATGAGTTTCATCTAAACTCTTTACCAGTACTAGATTGCTGAACGCATCCCCTCTGGTTGGAGCATATAAGTCAAACTCCATAGCCTTTCATGGGTATCTAGAAACCACCCAGATCTCATAAACTGTGACTAGCAGTTAACCCATATAGGTATGTTCCTCTAAAGATGTTCTGTAGGACAACATCTTTGCTTCACAAAGCCACTTGGAACATATTAAGGTGTAAACACCAACCTACCTTACAGTAAGGAAAGATATGCATCTGAAATGAGCCTTATTAAGGGTCTTTCCTCTCAGTCTACCACTAGCTTGTTTCACCATTCTAATTCACGGGATCTCCGATCACATAGAACAGGTTACCACTATGATAAACTTTAGGTGGGTCTCATGCCCATCTCACTTGATGCACTGTCTATCACACTACGTGATAGTCCCTTAGTAAATTGATCTGCCAGATTTTTAGACGTATGGACATAATCCAACGCTATTACTCCGGAGTTTCTCAATTTCCTGACAGATTTCAAACGCCTCTTTATGTGCCTTGTCGACTTCATATTATCCTTAGAACTGTTTATCTTAATTATCACAGTCTGATTATCACAGTTCATGGAAATAGCCGGCACAGGTTTTTCAACCACCGGTAAATCCATAAGGAGTTCACGAAGCCACTCAGCCTCCAAGTGGACTGGAAGGGAAACGGTTGGTAGCCTCCAAATAGACTCATCCAGCCATCCGGGAGATCGTCCAGATATTCAGATGTGATCTCAACTCTGAACTGTCTGTCAAAGAGCCAAGAGGCAGAGGCCCAAGGCGCAGGCCGGAGAGCCGAGAGAGGCCAAGAGCGAGGAGAATTCGATGCTGTGGGTTTGAAACATGACGGCACTGCGCGCACCAGATGGTCGAGCGAACGAGCTCCACTTCCGTGCGTGGCTTTAAAAATTCTCTTCCCTGACACATGCTCGGCCGCCACAACGCTTTGCCTCAGCAAACGCAAAGAGAAAGGCTGTCACAGCCACGCCCACCGTCTATCTCTCCTCCTCCCTCTGTGCAATGCAATGCAATGCAATGCAATGCAACGACCCTTCACACATATTGATAATATCATATACTCCGTATTTCCTAACGTCATGTGCATCCAATTAATATCTCCGTGCGGCCGCTGCTCATTAAGCGACGATCAAATGCAAGCGTTCATGACTTTAATTATTGTCACTAATGTTATTTTTATTATTACTACCTTTATTATTGCCATTAGTACTACTACATTATTCTCATTCCTCCTCCAATAGAAACAGATATATATGGTCTACATGTGCTAATATGATGTCACCACTCGATTTGGATTCTTTATTAGATGATGCTCCTTCGAATTTCCATTTTGAGTTTCCTCCTTTAGAGTCTGTACTATCATATTACTACATTTCGTGCCTGGACGAAAGATTGCTGTTTTGTTAGTGTGTTTGGCTTCATCTTGAGTTACAGAAATTTTATCATATACTCAGAACATCAAAACCAATGTTCTAATACTGCAGGCATCGTGCCTATTCTGATAATTCTACCACTTCTAAATGTATATATTTGTTAGAAAGTTAGGCATTTTTAGTTTTAATTTAATCCAGAAAAACAGTGCGATATATGTGATGACATGTATGTGCATGTGTGTATAACTACTCGCATAAGCAGTAAATAGCAATAAAACATGCACAAATACGAAGAATAGAGTGTACCCAGCGGAGGGACCGATGCTCAAGGCATCAGTGGCTCCATTCACACGAGTCATCTCGTGTGTTTGTTCGATGTAGCCGTACGAAGTCGATGCAGGAAGGTGTACGCAGTGCAGTCCCTCGAACGGTCGCCGGGAAGAAGACGAAGCAGATCACGCGAGCAGTCGCGAAGACGCTCCCCAAAAATCTGATCGCCCGCACACCCGTGCAAGTGTATCTCTGCGGTCGGTGATTTCGGAGGCCTGCTCTCCCACTCTCTCTGTGCTCGCAGAAGGTGGGACGGGAATGTGTTGCTTGCAATTCGCGTGAGGTGATTCGCGTGGCTGGAAGAGCCCTCCCCTCTCCATTCTTATAGGCGGCCAGAAGGAGGGAGAAGAGCAACGGACAGAAACGGTCGCGCATTAGAGCTGGAAACTGACGTCCGTTACTAGCCACTGGAAACTGACGTCCGTTACTAGCCACTGGAAACTGACGTCCGTTACTAGCCACTGGAAACTGACGTCCGTTACTAGCCACTGGAAACTGACGTCCGTTACTAGCCACTGGAAACTGACGTCCGTTAATGACGGTCATCACTCCAGGAAAAATGCGCAACCGTTTGAAAGGAATATTCGGACCAAGGTCCGATCTACCACGAGCCACGAGCCACGAGCCACGAGCCACGGCCCGGCCGGCCGGCGGCGGCGGCGGCGCGCGCGCGTGTGGCAGTCCTTCATCCTTTTCTCAACTTCTCAATAGATGCACCAATGGTCCACCTATTTAAGTTGATTGATTTGTCCTTTGAACTTCCAATATGGTACTAAATAATTAGTACACCATAGCATTAAAGTGGGCCATTAGCATTGACTATTATTGAATATTAATTTGGGCCAAGCCCATATTAATCCAACAATCCCCACCAAATGCTAAGTCACACTAAAAAGCTCTCATCATCTCAAACGTTTGATATACTGGTGTTTCGATGGAGACTGTTAAGTTGAACATCCACCTAGAACTTAGACTACACTTGACCACAACTGCACAATGGACTAGGCCTTGAATTGGCAGTTTTGCGTGGAATGAGTTTCATCTAAACTCTTTACCAGTACTAGATTGCTGAACGCATCCCCTCTGGTTGGAGCATATAAGTCAAACTCCATAGCCTTTCATGGGTATCTAGAAACCACCCAGATCTCATAAACTGTGACTAGCAGTTAACCCATATAGGTATGTTCCTCTAAAGATGTTCTGTAGGACAACATCTTTGCTTCACAAAGCCACTTGGAACATATTAAGGTGTAAACACCAACCTACCTTACAGTAAGGAAAGATATGCATCTGAAATGAGCCTTATTAAGGGTCTTTCCTCTCAGTCTACCACTAGCTTGTTTCACCATTCTAATTCACGGGATCTCCGATCACATAGAACAGGTTACCACTATGATAAACTTTAGGTGGGTCTCATGCCCATCTCACTTGATGCACTATCTATCACACTACGTGATAGTCCCTTAGTAAATTGATCTGCCAGATTTTTAGACGTATGGACATAATCCAACGCTATTACTCCGGAGTTTCTCAATTTCCTGACAGATTTCAAACGCCTCTTTATGTGCCTTGTCGACTTCATATTATCCTTAGAACTGTTTATCTTAATTATCACAGTCTGATTATCACAGTTCATGGAAATAGCCGGCACAGGTTTTTCAACCACCGGTAAATCCATAAGGAGTTCACGAAGCCACTCAGCCTCAACTGAAGCGGTATCTAATGCTGTGAGTTCTGCTTCCATAGTCGACCTCGTTAAGATGGTCTGCTTGCAAGACTTCCATGAAACAGCACCACCTCCAAGTGAAAACACATATCCACTTGTGGCATATATCTCATCAGCATCAGATATCCAGTTTGCATCACAATAACCCTCCAGTACTGTTGGGTACCCGGTATAATGGATGCCTAAACTCATAGTACCCTTTAGATAGCGCAAAACTCTCTCAAGAGCACGCCAGTGATCATCTCCCGGATTTGAAACAAATCGACTAAGTTTGCTCACAGCAAATGAGATGTCAGGCCTCGTAGCGCTAGCTAAGTACATGAGTGAACCAATTATTTGGGAATATCTCAATTGATCCCTAGCTATCCTTCGATTTTTCTTTAATAGCTTACTAGGATCATAAGGCGTTGGAGCAGGTTCACATTCGCTAAAACCAAAGCGACTCAAAACCTTTTCCACATAATGGGATTGCACAAGTGTGATACCACCAATGCCTTCTCTCAGTAGCTTAATGTTAAGAATAACATCAGCTTCTCCCAAATCTTTCATTTCAAAATTATTAGACAGAAAGTATTTTGTCTCTTTAATCACATCAAGACTCGTCCCCAAGATTAGAATGTCATCAACATATAGGCATAAAATTACTCCCTCGTCCCCACCATACCGATAGTATACACACTTGTCTGCTTCGTTCACAACAAAGCCGGCAGATGTCAAAGTTCTATCGAACTTTTCATGCCATTGCTTAGGTGCTTGTTTTAGGCCATATAAAGATTTCAATAATTTACACACCATGCCTTCTTGACCGTTTGCTACAAACCCAGCTGGCTGCTCCATGTAAATTTCCTCATCTAGCTCTCCATTTAGGAATGCTGTCTTAACATCCATTTGATGGACGAGTAGACCATGAGAGGCAGCCAAAGAAAGTAGCACACGAATTGTGGTCAATCGAGCCACAGGTGAATAAGTATCAAAGAAATCCTCACCTTCCTTCTGTGAATAGCCTTTAATTACAAGCCTCGCCTTGTACCTTTCAATAGTACCATCAGGCCTAAGTTTTTTCTTGAACACCCATTTACTTCCAATGGGCTTACACCCATATGGACGCTCAACTACCTCCCAAGTTGCATTAGACATAATAGAATCCATCTCACTCCTTATTGCTTCCTTCCAAAAGTCAGCATCAGGAGAGGAATATGCCTCTTCAATGGTACTTGGTGTGTCATCCACAAGATATACAATGTAATCATCACCAAAGGACTTTGCAATCCTTGGTCTCTTACTCTTTCGAGTTGATACATTGTCATTTTCCACATGATTATGTATATGGGATTCCTCAGTGTGTTCTACCGGAATAAAATGCTCATGGGGTATCGTTGGTTCATCATTAGACGTATCATGTGTAGCTTTCATGGGAAATTCGTCCTCAAAAAACGTAGCATCTCTGGACTCCATAATTGTACCAACCAACATGTCCGGTACTCCAGAGTTTATAATTAAAAACCTATATCCAATGCTGTGGAAAGCATACCCAAGAAAAACACAATCAACAGTTTTCGGTCCTAATTTGCGCTTCTTGTTAATTGGCACATTCACTTTAGCCAAACAACCCCAGGTGCGCAAATAGGAGATATTTAATTTCTTCTTTTCCCATTCCTCGAATGGTGTGATTTCTTTGTTCTTTGTGGGAACTTTATTCAGGACATGACACGCCGTCAAGATCGCCTCACCCCACCATTCCTTAGATAGCCCTGAAGTCTCTAACATGGCGTTAACCAAATCAGTTAGAGTACGGTTCTTTCTTTCAGCAACCCCATTGGATTGTGGTGAGTATGGCGGTGTCCTCTCATGAATAATACCATGTTCCACACAAAAATCAGAAAAATCACCCGAAAAATATTCTCCACCACGATCAGACCTTAACCGTTTAATTTTCCTCTCGAGTTGATTTTCAACTTCAGCTTTGTAGGTCTTAAAATAATGCAAAGCTTCATCTTTTGATTTTAAGAGATACACATAACAAAATCTAGTAGAGTCATCGATAAAAGTAATAAAATATCGCTTGCCTCCTTTAGTCAATATTCCGTTCATCTCACATAAATCGGAATGTATTAAGTCTAGTGGTGCCAAATTCCTCGCCTCCGCAGCCTTGTGAGGCTTGCGAGGTTGCTTAGATTGCACGCACACCTGGCACTTAGAACCTTTGACTAAATCAAATTTCGGGATTAAATTTAAATCTGCTAACCGCGAAACACAACCAAAATTGATATGACAAAGTCGTGAATGCCAAATATACGACTCATTCGAAACAACATTGTTCACAGACTTATTACACGCATCATGCAAAGATAAGCGGAACAAGCCTCCGCTGTCATAGCCTTTTCCAACAAACGTTCCATACTTAGACAGTATACATTTATTAGACTCAAAGACAATTTTGTAGCCATCTCGACACAATTGAGAGCCACTAACTAGATTCTTTTTGATGGAGGGGACATGCTGCACGTTCTTCAATAGCACCGTCTTTCCCGAAGTAAACTTCAGAATGACTGTACCAACACCAAGAACACGCGCATGTGATCCGTTCCCCATCAGCAAGGCTCCAGTCCCTTTGCACTGATAAGAAGAAAATAAAGAAATATCAGCACACACATGAATATTAGCACCGGTATCAGCCCACCACTCAGGGGATTGACACACTGAAAGAACAGTAGGTAAAAGATTACCATACCCCGATGTTCCTTCTGCAGTCTCGCTAACAACCATGTTTACTGTTTTCTTCTCTTGAGCTGGTTTTTTCTCTTGCTTAAATTTGCGGTCTGGACAAGCGCTTGCCCAATGATCAGTACTCCCGCAAACAAAGCAACCAGCTCCTTTGTTCTTCTTTTTGAACGAGGCTGCCTGTTTGGGCTTCGTGGCATTCTGTTGCTTGTTTTTCTTTTTATTATTATGTGATGCATTGGAGTTCTTCTTTTGTACCATATTGGCACTAGAAGTCTCAACTCCTTTTCCACGAGTGTCTTTTGCTCTCGCCCTCTCCTCAACATCAAGAGAACCAATAAGCTCAGCCACGCTAAACTCTTGTCTCTTATGTTTTAGAGTGGTAGCAAAATCCGTCCAAGAAGGTGGCAGTTTAGCGATAATACCGCCGGCCACGAACTTGTCAGGCAAGACACATGGGAATTGTTCGAGTTCTTTAGCCAGTGCCTGTATTTCATGAGCCTGTTCAACTACAGGACGGTTTTCCACCATCTTATAGTCAAACAGCTGCTCCATAATGTACAGCTCGCTACCAGCATCAGAAACACCAAACTTCTCATCTAATGCATCCCATAACTCTTTTGCAGATGTGCACGTTAGATAAGAATCAACATACTTGTTGGCAAGAGCGCCAATCACGGCGCCTCGAAACAGGTTATCGGCAACATCGAACATTCTCTCCTCTTCAGGAGTGAACTGTTCGGGTTTCCCCTGTGCGGCGTGATAGCAGTTCATTGCGGTCAACCACAGTATCATCTTACTACGCCATCTCTTGTAAAACGTCCCATCAAAAGGTTCACTTGGTTTTAACGCAGCAGCAAAACCACTAACAGAAAAATGCCTAATATCAGATTTTTGGATTGTTAGAAAGTTAGGCATTTTTAGTTTTAATTTAATCCAGAAAAACAGTGCGATATATCTGATGACATGTATGTGCATGTGTGTATAACTACTCGCATAAGCAGTAAATAGCAATAAAACATGCACAAATACGAAGAATAGAGTGTACCCAGCGGAGGGACCGATGCTCAAGGCATCAGTGGCTCCATTCACACGAGTCATCTCGTGTGTTTGTTCGATGTAGCCGTACGAAGTCGATGCAGGAAGGTGTACGCAGTGCAGTCCCTCGAACGGTCGCCGGGAAGAAGACGAAGCAGATCACGCGAGCAGTCGCGAAGACGCTCCCCAAAAATCTGATCGCCCGCACACCCGTGCAAGTGTATCTCTGCGGTCGGTGATTCTCCCACTCTCTCTGTGCTCGCAGAAGGTGGGACGGGAATGTGTTGCTTGCAATTCGCGTGGCTGGAAGAGTCCGTTATTAGCCACCGGAAACTGACGTCCGTTAATGACGGTCATCACTCCAGGCAAAATGCGCAACCGTTTGAAAGGAATATTCGGACCAAGGTCCGATCTACCACGAGCCACGAGGCACGGCACGACATGGCACGCCGGCGGCGGCGGCGGCGCGCGCGTGTGGCAGTCCTTCATCCTTTTCTCAACTTCTCAATAAATGCACCAATGGTCCACCTATTTAAGTTGATTGATTTGTCCTTTGAACTTCCAATATGGTACTAAATAATTAGTACACCATAGCATTAAAGTGGGCCATTAGCATTGACTATTATTGAATATTAATTTGGGCCAAGCCCATATTAATCCAACAATATTCACATATATTGGTCTTTCTATATGTACACAACAATGTTCAATTATTGTTTGCTCCTTCGAGGTCGAGGTTCCATTTTAAGTATACTCATTTGCAGTTTATACTCTGATTGCTTAACTACCTCCCTCCCTCAATATGTTATTCTTACCACTTATATTACTTTTATCTATACGCGTGCGGGGCACGCCCACGTTACTAGTATATATTAGAGAGCATTGATATACTATGATGTGATTTCTTGGAATATTAAATATATAATTAATACATCAAGTTGTTAAGTTCAGAAAGAGATGCTTGAATCAAAAGAATTTCTTTTTTCCTTGGAACAGCACTAAATAAATTGACGAACTTGCACAGGTCTGAATCACTGAGGCTGAGGACACGAGTAATTTACCTTAATCTAGCACAGCGATTACATCCATAATTCCTAGACTGCAATGCACTAATGAGTGCTTTCAGTAATTCTTTTTCCAGTCAACATACCAAACCCTTAACGCAGTACACTGTGAAAACAAACCATCCAATCAGAAGAACAGAGAACGCTGCCATCCCTACCAGGAAAGACCAGCCAGCCATTAAGATGCCGATGCATGTCACGGTTAGGACAGGTAAGAACGACCGAACGGAAGACATTCTGTCCACCCATCGGCCATGAAACCAGACAAGGGCGGCCACGTTCAAGACATTCCACTCCAGGGAGCCATTGTAGGCAAGCCGGTTCAGGCAGCTCGCCACAAACGAGTGGCAGTTGCAGGTGAACAGGTTGTAGTACTTGTGCTGGAAGCGTCTCATGCCCGATCGCAGAGCATCGTCCCATGATATCGCCGCTCCTAATTCTGAATGGTTGTAGGACTGCTTGCATACGTGTTCTGCAAGATTAACGGGAAGACAGCACTGGGCACGGAAAGGAACGAAGGGTTTAATCAAGAGGAAGTCAACAGGTTGCAAAAGAACTATAGGAAAGAGTCTGCCCAATAACAACATAAGTAGGGTTTACCAGAAAAAAATCAAACCAAACAGTTTACGAAACTTCAGAATTGAACTTTAACATGTCATCTATATTGAAACAGGAACACCTCTGAAATAGGAAACCTACAAATTCCCAAGAAGAAGAATATATGGAACTACCAGATAAAACGAAATACTATGATTGTGGTATGTCGGCAGGCAAGCATGCTACTGAGGACTTTTGGAAAGTAAAATCTGCATTTAGTTTTAGTTCCATGGACCTTAAATCTATTGACATCTTAGTAGTGATTTGGATATAATAATAAAGTACAAGATGAGCATCTATGTTGAATAGCATAGTCCAGAAAATGAAATTGTTTCGAATAATCCTAACCTTCTTTCTGTCAAGCTGGAGGTATCTGGCAACTGAACCATAAGCAAAGTTATCCACGCTCACCAAATTCGAACCAGCAAAATCCAAGACAGCCCCGTCCTCCTGACAGATTCCGACATGCCCTATGTAAGGAGCAAGCCATGAAACTACAGGAAGAGGAGTCCAGACAATGCAGCACGGGAACCTTGCTCTTTTTGGATCTATCTCGCCAAGTGACCACATGTCTTGTGATCCATTATTTGAACCGACGCCATCGCCAGCAAAACCAGCTTCAACCTCCATTGAGGAAAGTACTTTAGGTGACATTAATGCTCCCTTGTCCTTGAAGAAACTTAAAACAGCGGCGTCTCTAGCTTCAATCTCACAGCTTATCAACCTTTATTTACTGAAAAAAGGAGGAGCTATCGAGTTAGGTTCTCAAACTTTATGATTAAAACCACTGGTGAGGAATTAAAAAGGTGCACGTGCTCAGTACACTACCTTTACAATTTCATATGGCAATGTCACTATGTAATACACCGAACGTGGACGTAAGAGTGCAAGCAATGGGTCCCGAAACCATAATATCTTTACCACTGATACAAGTTCTTCCTCAAGTACAGTTGCTGCTCACTTCTCCCAACATATTTGTACTTTGGGCACAGCTGGACCAGGCGTTAATTTTGCTATGTCTGAGGAGGTACCCATACACAAGTAGGAAATCTATCACTACGTCCTTATCAGCACCATCTATTGGTAAAAGATTTTACAGGCTTTCGATATTTGTTAATGTAGCTTTTTTTTTGTCTAACATATTAAGGGGTCCCTTGAATACAAAGATAGTTACGAATTGGTAATAAATGGGCACTGAATATACTCCTATGTTTGAAACCTACCTAGGCACATTTGCACGTCCGAAAGCTGTCGCTTCTCCTCTCCCCAATCCAAATCTAGTGTGCACCGACGTGTCTTCCAGCAGTTCAACGAAATGGCGAAGTGAAACGCCGAGGCCCTGAACAGTACGTGAAATCAATTTCTATGTACGTAGGTGGGTGCGATAATCGAGCTCAGTGTTACTGGCAATTTAGTAGCAAGTTCGATTTCAGGCGTATGGGCGGATGGTGTATCTATCCCTGCTCTCGAGCAGACCGACATCACATAACACAGCGCCGAGAACCAAAGCCGGAAGGGGTGTAGTAACAGGAGAACTCACCGGAGGAATTGGATCGGCTTGCTGTACGACCCGCTGGTCGGTGCAGGGGCGGGGTCAACCTGCTTGGGTCGCCGCCGCCGATGCTCGCCGTATTGGGCAGGAAGAAGATGACTCGAGAGAGAAAGAGAGTGGAGGGGAGGCGCGGTTATAGAGGAGGACGGTGATTGTGATGTGGGGAGGAGGAGGGAAAGATGCATGCACCTGGACCGGATGGGGAGCACCCGCAGGTGGCAGGCGCTTTCGTTTCGTCGGCGGCTTTCTTTTGTGCCTCCGTGCCGGACGGTTGCGCTTGCATTCTCCGTACTTGCCACATTTGCTTTCCCCGTAGGCCCGTAGCCGTAGCCGTAGCCGTAGCCGGTAGTAGCACGCAAACGGGCCCAGGGGCCAGGGAGAACCGCGGGCGGAGGTGGGGAAGAGGAACGCCTAGATGTTTGGGATGGGGTGACGGCAAAAAGGCATGCCTCCAGCGAACTCCGGCGGGAGAGGCGCGCCGCCGGCGAGTCGGTTGCCAGAGTTGCCCATCAGGGAACGCGGGACTCCGCCGTATCGTTGTGAGTTCGAATCCAACCAAGGCCTACCAGTCAGTCTCTCAAATGGGAGCGCGCGACGTGGAGAGTCGAGGACAAATCTGGTGGCACAATGTCAGAAATTGGACACTTCAAGTTCAGCTTGCAAGAAGCAAAGTTTTCTTTATATATTGGGAATATATCATGTGCACATAAACATTTAGTACATATATAGTGTAAATAAACTAACAAAGTTTATAAAAATTTGAAAAAACCATAAATATTCTTTTCACCCTACTCTAATTATATATAAAATTTAAAGTTAAAATTCGAAATACATAAAGTAATAAAAAAGACAAAATTTCTTTGGTGTTGCTTTTTCCAATAAACGTTGGTTACATTTCTTTATGCTATTTGTACCGTCACCGGTTTATGGATGAGTGCTATTGGCGTAGTTGGTCTGGCTCTGAACCTACGTGCCTATGACTTCGTTTCCCAGGAAATCCGTGCAGCGAAAGATCCTGAATTTGAGACTTTCTACACCAAAAATATTCTTTTAAACGAGGGTATTCGTGCGTGGATGGCAGCTCAGGATCAGCCTCATGAAAATCTTATAAAATTTTCTCTTTTTTATGGCTAAAGTATAAATTTGAAATTGAAATTTTGTATATAATTAGCGTGTAGGGTGGAAAGAATATGTATTATTTTTTACAAAAATTATAAACTTTGTTAGTTCATATGCACTTGTCGGAGAGGAAATCTCCGGCCGGGTGGCGGAATGCACCCGCCCTAAGTCATAAGATGAGGAGGGACCTAAGCGTTTTGCCTGTCTGCTAAACGATGAACGAACACAAGAACACACAAAGATTTAGAGTGGTTCGAGCCGCCGGAGCGTAATACCCTACTCCACTGTGTGATGTATTGAGCTTGAGAGCTTGTATGAACTTGTGAGCCTGAGCTGGGTCTAAGTGTGTGTGAGTGAACTTGCCTTGTAATGTCGTGTGCCTTCCCTTTTATAGCCCAAGGGAGGCACATACAAGGTTGCTGAGCCCCGACATGTGGGCCCAGGGACATAATGGAAGAAATACATGGAGCAACTAATGCAGGTGACGCATGAGAGATCTTCTGGCGCCCAGATGTCCACTGCCCGCGCAGTGTTGACACACAACGGTAGCTTCCTTGGCAACGTACGAGTGACGATGGATGGGCACAATGCACTTCGCAGCACAGGCATACTGTTTGGCAATGGAACGGACAGGCACGCCGCCTGCAGGATGGCCTGGACGCCGCCTGCCAGCTGAGTGGACAGGACACATTAAATGCCGATGGGGCACATCGCCTGTCAGCGGGATAGTCAAGCGGCGCGTCTTCTCCGTAATAAATGCAGAGACAGCACGGCCTAGAGGCCTTACGTCAGGTTCCGCCTGCTGGCTTACGTCACGCGTGGTAGTTCACGTGGCAGCATAGGGTCTCCGCCTGGGCGTGGAGCAGTAACGTTATGTGGACAGGTCTGCACCAGGCTGGGCCTGGACACATATCGGCACCGGACCCCTGCCTGAGCAAGGCCTGGGTATTCTCTATCCCAGAGTCCCATGATCCAGCTGTGGGTAGTCCGGACCCCACGCAGAGGGGTCCGGGACCTGACCCGAAGGTCTGGGTTGCACTCGCGGGGTCCTGGACCTTACCCCGGAGGTCCGGTCTACATGTACAGGGGTCCGACACTTTCCCTGCAGGAATTTCGACGGATTCGACGTACCGTCGTACTTTTCCGGCAGGTGTGGCCGGAACTTGGATGGCCACATCGTTGCGCGGAGATGATCCGCGAGCTCGGTGCAGCCCACGCCGCCCAGCGGGACACCCGTCAGGATCCGGGCGCCCGTCGGGGTCTGCAGAGCAACCACAGCGAAGTCGTACTCGAGGTTGCGACCCTCGATGTTTTGTCGACTCTCATGCGCCCTCTCTAGAGAGGCACGGGCATCCTCGCCTGCACGCCTGCGATTAAGTTCTGCTCGCAGGTCGTCTGGTTCCTCCAGAGAGGTTGCGGCGTCCTCTCTCGCCCGCCGGCAGTTGAGCTCCGCCCGTAAGTCCTCGGTCGGCGCAGCCTTTGAAAGTCGCCTAGAGGGGGGGGGGGTGAATAGGGCGAAACTGAAATTTACAAAATTAATCACAACTACAAGCCGGATTAGCGTTAGAAATAATAATGAGTCCGAGAGAGAGGGTGCAAAACAAATCGCAAGGGAATGAAGAGTGACACGCAGATTTGTTTTACCGAGGTTCGGTTCTTGCAAACCTACTCCCCGTTGAGGAGGCCACAAAGGCCAGGTCTCTTTCAACCCTTACCCTCTCTCAAACGGTCCCTCGAACCGAGTGAGCTTCTCTTCTCAAATCAAACCGGGAACAAAACTTCCCCGCAAGGACCACCACACAATTGGTGTCTCTTGCCTTGGTTACAATTGAGTTTTGATCACAAGAACAATTGAGAAAGAAAAGAAGCAATCCAAGCGCAAGAGCTCAAAAGAACACGACAAATCTCTCTCGCTAATCACTAAAGCCTTGTGTGGAATTGGAGAGGATTTGATCACTTGAGTGTGTCTAGAATTGAATGCCTAGCTCTTGTAAGTGGTTGAGAAGTGGAAAACTTGGATGACTTGAATGTGGGGTGGTTGGGGGTATTTATAGCCCCAACCACCAAACTAGCCGTTTGGGTGGAGGCTGTCTGTCGAATGGTGCACCGGACAGTCCGGTGCACACCGGACATGTCCGGTGCGACAGCCACGTCACCCGGCCGTTAGGGTTCCGACCGTTGGAGCTCTGACACTGGGCCCGCCTGGATGACCGGTGGCGCACCGGACATGAACTGTAGGGTGTCCGGTGCGCCAGCATGGGCGTGCCTGACCTCTGCGCGCGCTGGCGCGCATTTAATGCGCTGCAGGTAGCCATTGGCGCCTGAAGTAGCCGTTGCTCCGCAGTTACACCGGACAGTCCGGTGTACACCGGACATGTCCGGTGAATTATAGCGGAGCAGCCGTTGCGAATTCCCGAGGCTGGCGAGTTCGGAGCCGCGCCTCCTTGGAGCACCGGACACTGTCCGGTGTACACCGGACAGTCCAGTGAATTATAGCGCGCTGGCCCTGAGAATTCCCGAAGGTGAAGAGTTTGCAGTCGATCTTCTCTGGTGCACCGGACACTGTCCGGTGGTGCACCGGACAGTCCGGTGCGCCCGACCAGGATGCCTTCGGTTGTCTCTTTGCTCCTTTGTTTGAACCCTTTCTCTTGATCCTTTTATTGGCTTATTGTGAACCTTTGGTACCTGTAGATCTTATAGACTTGGGCAAACTAGTTAGTCCAATTATTTGTGTTGGGCATTTCAACCACCAAAATTAGTTTAGGAAATAGGTGTAAGCCTAATTCCCTTTCAATCTCCCCCTTTTTGGTGATTGATGCCAACACAAACCAAAGCAAGTATAGAAGTGTAAAATTGAACTAGTTTGCAAAGTGTAAGTGCAAAGGTTACTTAGAATTGAGCCAATAAATATTACTTACTAGATATGCATGGATTGTTTCTTTATTTTTAACATATTGGACCACACTTGCACCACAAGTTTTGTTTTTGCAAATTCTTTTGTAAATTCTTTTCAAAGTCCTTTTGCAAATAGTCAAAGGTAAATGAATAAGATTTTGCGAAGCATTTTCAAGATTTGAAATTTTGCTCCCCTTGTTTCAAATGCTTTTCCTTTGACTAAACAAAACTCCCCCTCAATAAATTCTCCTCTTAGTGTTCAAGAGGATTTTAAGATATTAATTTTGAAAGTACTACTTTCTCCCCCTGTAGAGCACAAAGAGATTCCAATTTGAAATTTACCAATTGAAAATCATTAATTTTAAAATTAGGGTGGTGGTGCGGTCCTTTTGCTTTGGGCCAATACTTTCTCCCCCTTTGGCATGAATCGCCAAAAACGGATACTTGGAATTAAATATAGGCCCTTGTCTAACTACTATCTCCCCTTTGGCAAATAAAACATATGAGTGAAGATTATACCAAAGACGGAGAGTGATGCGGAGCGACGGCGAAGGATGAGTAGTAGAGTGGAGTGGAAGCCTTTGTCTTCGCCGAAGACTCCAATTCCCTTTCAATATACCTATGACTTGGTTTGAAATACACTTGAAAACACATTAGTCATAACATATATAAAAGAGACATGATCAAAGGTATACTTATGAGCTATGTGTGCAAATTAGCAAAAGAAATTCCTAGAATCAAGAATATTGAGCTCATGCCTAAGTTTGGTAAAAGTTTGTTCATCTAGTGGCTTGGTAAAGATATCGGCTAATTGATCTTTAGTATTAATATATGCAATCTCGATATCCCCCTTTTGTTGGTGATCCCTAAGAAAATGATACCGAATGGCTATGTGTTTAGTGCGGCTATGCTCAACGGGATTATCCGCCATGCGGATTGCACTCTCATTATCACATAGAAGAGGAACTTTGGTTAATTTGTAACCATAGTCCCGCAGGGTTTGCCTCATCCAAAGCAATTGCGCGCAACAATGGCCTGCGGCAATGTACTCGGCTTCGACGGTAGAAAGAGCGACCGAATTTTGCTTCTTTGAAGCCCAAGACACCAAGGATTTTCCCAAGAACTGGCAAGTCCCCGATGTGCTCTTTCTATTAATCTTACACCCCGCCCAATCGGCATCCGAATAACCAATCAAATCAAATGTGGACCCCCGAGGGTACCAAAGCCCAAACTTAGGAGTATAAGCCAAATATCTCAAGATTCGTTTTACGGCCGTAAGGTGTGATTCCTTAGGGTCGGCTTGGAATCTTGCACACATGCATACGGAAAGCATAATGTCCGGTCGAGATGCACATAAATAGAGTAATGAACCTATCATCGACCGGTATACCTTTTGATCGATGGATTTACCTCCCGTGTCGAGGTCGAGATGCCCATTGGTTCCCATGGGTGTCTTGATGGGCTTGGCATCCTTCATTCCAAACTTGGTTAGAATGTCTTGAGTATACTTTGTTTGGCTAATGAAGGTGCCTTCTTGGAGTTGCTTGACTTGGAATCCTAGAAAATACTTCAACTCCCCCATCATAGACATCTCGAATTTCTGTGTCATGATCCTACTAAATTCTTCACATGTAGATTCGTTAGTAGACCCAAATATAATATCATCAACATAAATTTGGCATACAAACAAATCATTGTCAAGAGTTTTAGTGAATAAAGTAGGATCGGCTTTTCCGACTTTGAAGCCATTAGCAATAAGGAAATCTCTTAGGCATTCATACCATGCTCTTGGGGCTTGCTTGAGCCCATAAAGCGCCTTAGAGAGCCTATAGACATGGTTAGGGTATTCACTATCTTCAAAGCCGGGAGGTTGCTCAACATAGACCTCTTCCTTGATTGGTCCATTGAGGAAGGCACTCTTCACGTCCATTTGATAAAGCTTGAAGCCATGGTAAGTAGCATAGGCTAATAATATGCGAATTGACTCAAGCCTAGCTACGGGTGCATAGGTTTCACCGAAATCCAAACCTTCGACTTGGGAGGATCCCTTGGCCACAAGTCGAGCTTTGTTCCTTGTCACCACACCATGCTCGTCTTGCTTGTTGCGGAAGACCCACTTGGTTCCTACAACATTTTGATTAGGACGTGGAACTAAATGCCATACCTCATTCCTAGTGAAGTTGTTGAGCTCCTCTTGCATCGCCATCACCCAATCCGAATCTTGAAGTGCTTCCTCTACCCTGTGTGGCTCAATAGAGGAAACAAAAGAGTAATGCTCACAAAAATGTGCAATACGAGATCGAGTAGTTACCCCCTTATGAATGTCGCCGAGGATGGTGTCGACGGGGTGATCTCGTTGGATTGCTTGGTGGACTCTTGGGTGTGGCGGCCTTGGCTCTTCATCCTCCTTGTCTTGATCATTTGCATCTCCCCCTTGATCATTGCCGTCATCTTGAGGTGGCTCATTTCTTTGATCTTCTCCTTCATCGACTTGAGCCTCGTCCTCATTTTGGGTTGGTGGAGATGCTTGTGTGGAAGATGATGGTTGATCTTGTGCATGTGGAGGCTCTTCGGATTCCTTAGGGCACACATCCCCAATGGACATGTTCCTTAGCGTGATGCACGGAGCCTGTTCTTCACCTATCTCATCAAGATCAACTTGCTCTACTTGAGAGCTGTTAGTTTCATCAAACACAACGTCACAAGAAACTTCAACAAGTCCTGAGGACTTGTTAAAGACTCTATATGCCCTTGTGTTTGAGTCATATCCTAGTAAAAAGCCTTCTACAGTTTTAGGAGCAAATTTAGATTTTCTACCTCTCTTAACAAGAATAAAGCATTTGCTACCAAAAACTCTAAAATATGAAATATTGGGCTTTTTACCGGTTAGGAGTTCATATGATGTCTTCTTGAGGATTCGGTGTAGATATAACCGGTTGATGGCGTAGCAAGCGGTGTTGACTGCCTCGGCCCAAAACCAATCCGATGTCTTGTACTCATCAAGCATGGTTCTTGCCATGTCCAAGAGAGTTCGATTCTTCCTCTCCACTACACCATTTTGTTGTGGTGTGTAGGGAGAGGAGAACTCATGCTTGATGCCCTCCTCCTCAAGGAAGCCTTCTATTTGAGAGTTCTTGAACTCCGTCCCATTGTCGCTTCTAATTTTCTTGATCCTTAAGCCGAACTCATTTTGAGCCCGTCTCAAGAATCCCTTTAAGGTCTCTTGGGTATGGGATTTTTCCTGCAAAAAGAACACCCAAGTGAAGCGAGAATAATCATCCACAATAACTAGACAGTACTTACTCCCGCCGATGCTTATGTAAGCGATCGGGCCGAATAAATCCATGTGAAGGAGCTCCAGTGGCCTGTCACTTGTCATGATGTTCTTGTGTGGATGATGAGTGCCAACTTGCTTCCTGGCTTGGCATACGCTACAAATCCTGTCTTTCTCAAAATGAACATTTGTTAGTCCTAAAATGTGCTCTCCCTTTAGAAGCTTATGAAGATTCTTCATTCCAACATGTGCTAGTCGGCGGTGCCAGAGCCAACCCATGTTAGTCTTAGCAGTTAAGCAAGTGTCGAGTTTAGCTCTATCAAAATCTACCAAGTATAGCTGACCCTCTAACACTCCTTAAATGCTATTGAATCATCACTTCTTCTAAAGACAGTGACACCTACATCAGTAAATAAACAGTTGTAGCCCATTTGACATAATTGCGAAACGGAAAGCAAATTGTAATCTAAAGAATCTACAAGAAAAACATTGGAAATGGAATGGTCGGGAGATATAGCTATTTTACCCAAACCTTTGACCAAACCTTGGTTTCCATCCCCAAATGTGATAGCTCGTTGGGGATCTTGGTTTTTCTCGTAGGAGGAGAACATCCTCTTCTCCCCTGTCATGTGGTTTGTGCACCCGCTGTCGATGATCCAACTTGAGCCCCCGGATGCATAAACCTACAAAACAAGTTTAGTTCTTGACTTTAGGTACCCAAACGGTTTTGGGTCCTTTGGCATTAGAAACAAGAACTTTGGGTACCCAAACACAAGTCTTGGAGCCCTTGTGTTTGCCCCCAACAAACTTGGCAACTACCTTGCCGGATTTGTTAGTCAAAACATAAGATGCATCAAAAGTTTTAAACGAAATGCTATGATCATTTGATGCACTAGGAGTTTTCTTTCTAGGCAACTTAGCACGGGTTGGTTGCCTAGAGCTAGATGTCTCACCCTTATACATAAAAGCATGGTTGGGGCCAGAGTGAGACTTCCTAGAATGAATTCTCCTAATTTTGCTCTCAGGATAGCCGGCAGGGTACAAAATGTAGCTCTCGTTATCCTGAGGCATGGGAGCCTTGCCCTTAACAAAGTTAGACAAATTTTTAGGAGGGGCACTAAGTTTGACATTGTCTCCCCTTTGGAAGCCAATGCCATCCTTGATGCCAGGGCGTCTCCCATTATAGAGCATACTTCTAGCAAATTTAAACTTTTCATTCTCTAAGTTATGCTCGGCAATTTTAGCATCTAATTTTGCTATATGATTATTTTGTTGTTTAATTAAGACCATGTGATCATGAATAGCATCAATATCAATATCTCTACATCTAGTACAAATAGTGACATGCTCAATGGTAGATGTAGAGGGTTTGCAAGAATTAAGTTCAACAATCTTAGCACGTAATATATCATTTTTATCTCTAAGATCGGAAATTGTAACATTGCAAACATCAAAATCTTTAGCCTTAGCAACTAATTTTTCATTTTCAATCCTAAGACTAGCAAGAGAATCATTCAATTCTTTAATCTTAGCAAGCAAATCATCAGTATCATTTCTAAGATTGGGAATTGAAACATCACAAACATGAGAATCAACCTTAGCAATTAATCTAGCATTTTCATTTCTAAGATTGTCAATAGTCTCATGGCAAGTGCTTAGCTCACTAGACAATTTTTCACATTTTTCAACCTGTAGAGCATAAGCATTTTTAACCTTAACATGCGTTTTGTTTTCCTTAATAAGGAAGTCCTCTTGAGAGTCCAAGAGATCATCCTTCTCATGAATAGCACTAATCAGTTCATTTAATTTTTCCTTTTGTTGCATGTTGAGGTCGGCAAAAAGAGTACGCAAATTATCTTCCTCATCACTAGCATTATCATCACTAGAGGACTCATATTTAGTGGAGGATTTGGATTTAACCTTCTTCCTTTTGCCGTCCTTTTCCATGAGGCATTTGTGGCCGACGTTGGGGAAGAGAAGTCCCTTGGCGACGGCGATGTTGGCGGCGTCCTCGTTGGAGGAGGAGTCGGTGGAGCTCTCGTCGGAGTCCCACTCGCGGCACACGTGGGCATCGCCGCCCTTCTTCTTGTAATGTCTCTTCTTCTTTCTTCTCCCCTTCTTGTCGTCGCCCCTGTCACTATCACTAGATAATGGACATTTAGCAATAAAATGACCGGGCTTACCACATTTGTAGCATACTTTCTTGGAGCGGAGTTTGTAGTCTTTCCCCCTCCTTTGCTTGAGGATTTGGCGAAAGCTCTTGATGATGAGCGCCATCTCCTCGTTGTCGAGCTTGGAGGCGTCGATGGGTGTTCGACTTGGAGTAGCCTCCTTCTTTTCTTCCGTCGCCTTGAATGTGACGGGTTGTGCATCGGGCGTGGAGGAGGTGCCTTGCTCGATGATTTTCTTTGAGCCTTTAATCATTAGCTCAAAGCTCACAAATTTTCCTATAACCTCCTCGGGAGACATTAGCTTATATCTAGGATCACCTCGAATTAATTGAACTTGTGTAGGGTTAAGAAATACGAGGGATCTAAGAATAACCTTGACCATCTCATGGTCATCCCATTTTTCGCTCCCGAGGTTGCGCACTTGGTTCACCAAGGTCTTCAAGTGGTTGTACATTGCTTGTGGATCCTCCCCTTGGTGAAGTATGAAGCGACCGAGCTCCCCCTCGATCGTTTCCCGCTTGGTGATCTTTGTCACCTCGTCTCCTTCGTGCGCGGTCTTGAGTACGTCCCAAATTTCCTTCGTACTTTTTAACCCTTGCACCTTGTTATACTCCTCTCGACTTAGAGAGGCGAGGAGTATAGTGGTTGCTTGGGAGTTAAAGTGGTGGATTTGGGCCACCTCGTCCGAGTCGTAGTCTTCATCCCCTACGGATGGTACCTGTACACCAAACTCAACAACATTCCATATGCTTGTGTGGAGTGAGGTTAGATGGTGTCTCATTTTGTCACTCCACATATTATAATCTTCACCGTCAAAAACCGGTGGTTTGCCTAATGGAATGGAGAGTAAAGGAGTATGTTTTGAAGTGTGAGGGTAGCGTAGGGGGATTGAAAGTCGCCTAGAGGGGGGGTGAATAGGGCGAAACTGAAATTTACAAATATAATCACAACTACAAGCCGGGTTAGCGTTAGAAATAATAATGAGTCCGAAAGAGAGGGCGCAAAACAAATCGCAAACGAATGAAGAGTGTGACACGCGGATTTGTTTTACCGAGGTTCGGTTCTCGCAAACCTACTCCCCGTTGAGGAGGCCACAAAGGCCGGGTCTCTTTCAACCCTTACCCTCTCTCAAACGGTCCCTCGGACTGAGTGAGCTTCTCTTCTCAAATCAACCCGGGAATAAAACTTCCCCTCAAGGACCACCACACAATTGGTGTCTCTTGCCTCGGTTACAAATGAGTTTTGATCACAAGAACAATTGAGAAAGAAAGAAGCAATCCAAGCGCAAGAGCTCAAAAGAAACACGACAAATCTCTCTCGCTAATCACTAAAGCCTTGTGTGGAATTGGAGAGGATTTGATCACTTGAGTGTGTCTAGAATTGAATGCCTAGCTCTTGTAAGTGGTTGAGAAGTGGAAAACTTGGATGACTTGAATGTGGGGTGGTTGGGGGTATTTATAGCCCCAACCACCAAACTAGCCGTTTGGGTGGAGGCTGTCTGTCGCATGGTGCACCGGACAGTCCGGTGCGCCAGCCACGTCACCCGAACGTTAGGGTTCCGACCGTTGGAGCTCTGACACTGGGCCCGCCTAGATGTCCTGTGGCGCACCGAACATGCACTGTAGAGTGTCCGGTGCGCCTGTTCGCGCGTGCCTGACTTCTGCGCGCTCTGGCGCGCATTAAATGCGCTGGCAGGTGACCGTTGGCGCCTGAAGTAGCCGTTGCTCCGCAGTTACACCGGACAGTCCGGTGTACACCGGACATGTCCGGTGAATTATAGCTGAACAGCCGAAGCGAATTCCCGAGACTGGCGAGTTCGGAGCCGCGTCCTCTTGGAGCACCGGACACTGTCCGGTGTACACCGGACAGTCCGGTGAATTATAGCGCGCTGGCTCCGAGAATTCCCGAAGGTGAAGAGTTTGAAGCCGATCTTCCCTGGTGCACCGGACACTGTCCGGTGGTGCACCGGACAGTCTGGTGCGCCAGACCAGGGTGCCTTCGGTTGTCTCTTTGCTCCTTTGTTTGAACCCTTTTTCTTGGTCTTTTTATTGGCTTATGGTGAACCTTTGGTACCTGTAGAACTTATAAACTTGGGCAAACTAGTTAGTCCAATTATTTGTGTTGGGCAATTCAACCACCAAAATTTGTTTAGGAAATAGGTGTAAGCCTAATTCCCTTTCAGGGATCTTACTATACTTCTTGTGCTCTTGGCGCTTAGAAGTAACGGACGGTGTGTCGGAGTCGGAGGTCGACGTTGATGAAGTGTCGGTCTCATAGTAGACCACTTTCCTCATCCTCTTGTGCTTGTCACCTCTCTGATGCGACTTGTGGGAAGAGGATTTCTTCTCCTTCCCCTTCCTTTTGTTGGAGGAGCTCTTCTTCTTCTCCTTCCTCTTGGTGCGGGACTCTTCCGATGAAGTGCTCCCGTGACTCGTAGTAGGCTTGTCGCCGGTCTCCATCTCCCTCTTGGTGTGATCTCCCGACATCACTTCGAGCGGTTAGGCTCTAATGAAGCACCGGGCTCTGATACCAATTGAAAGTCGCCTAGAGGGGGGTGAATAGGGCGAAACTGAAATTTACAAAATTAATCACAACTACAAGCCGGGTTAGCGTTAGAAATAATAATGAGTCCGAGAGAGAGAGGGTGCAAAACAAATCGCAAGGGAATGAAGAGTGACACGCGGATTTGTTTTACCGAGGTTCGGTTCTTGCAAACCTACTCCCCGTTGAGGAGGCCACAAAGGCCGGGTCTCTTTCAACCCTTACCCTCTCTCAAACGGTCCCTCGGACCGAGTGAGTTTCTTTTCTCAAATCAAACCGGGAACAAAACTTCCCCGCAAGGACCACCACACAATTGGTGTCTCTTGCCTTGGTTACAATTGAGTTTTGATCACAAGAACAATTGAGAAAGAAAAGAAGCAATCCAAGCGCAAGAGCTCAAAAGAACACGGCAAATCTCTCTCGCTAATCACTAAAGCCTTGTGTGGAATTGGAGAGGATTTGATCACTTGAGTGTGTCTAGAATTGAATGCCTAGCTCTTGTAAGTGGTTGAGAAGTGGAAAACTTGGATGACTTGAATGTGGGGTGGTTGGGGGTATTTATAGCCCCAACCACCAAACTAGTCGTTTGGGTGGAGGCTGTCTGTCGAATGGTGCACCGGACAGTCCGGTGCACACCGGACATGTCCGGTACGACAGCCACGTCACCTGGTCGTTAGGGTTCCGACCGTTGGAGCTCTGACACTGGGCCTGCCTGGATGACCGGTGGCGCACCGGACATGAACTGTAGGGTGTCCGGTGCGCCAGCATGGGCGTGCCTGACCTCTGCGCGCACTGGCGCGCATTTAATGCGCTACAGGTAGCCGTTGGCGCCTGAAGTAGCCGTTGCTCCGCAGTTACACCGGACAGTCCGGTGTACACCGGACATGTCCGGTGAATTATAGCGGAGCAGCCGTTGCGAATTCCCGAGGCTGGCGAGTTCGGAGCCGCGCCTCCTTGGAGCACCGGACACTGTCCGGTGTACACCGGACAGTCCGGTGAATTATAGCGCGCCGACCCTGAGAATTCCCGAAGGTGAAGAGTTTGCAGTCGATCTTCTCTGGTGCACCGGACAGTCCGGTGCGCCCGACCAGGATGCCTTCGGTTGTCTCTTTGCTCCTTTGTTTGAACCCTTTCTCTTGATCCTTTTATTGGCTTATTGTGAACCTTTGGTACCTGTAGATCTTATAGACTTGGGCAAACTAGTTAGTCCAATTATTTGTGTTGGGCATTTCAACCACCAAAATTAGTTTAGGAAATAGGTGTAAGCCTAATTCCCTTTCAGCCTTCATAGAGGGCGAGCGCACCGACGCCGATGCCTCATGTTGACGCCGGGACGAGCGAGGCCTGGGCCTGGCCGAGCTAGAGTGCGCCATGCCGAGTAGTCGGTCGATGTCGTCACACCACTGCTTCATGGCCCTTAGCAAGGCCGTGGAGCTAGGAGGGTGGCGCAACAACTCCCTGGCAGCAGACAGCGCTCCGGGAGTGGCCCTTGACACCCTGGACGACTACGTAGGAGTGTGCTACCATGTAGAGCGCACAGTAGCAGCTGCTCTAGGCGCAAGGCGGCTGGAGGCCCGTGGTGTGGAAGAGGCAGCTCCCTCCTCCATGGGGAAGTCCTTAGAGGCCACGTCACGGTGCTCGACGATATGGACCATGATGCTGAGTGGGAAAACAAGCAAAAACCTAAAGCCAAGCCCCTACCTGGCGCGCCAAATGTTGGAGAGGAAATCTGCGGCCGGGTGGCGGAATGCACCCGCCCTAAGTCCTAAGATGAGGAGGGGCCTAAGCGTTTTGCCTGTCTGCTAAACGATGAACGAACACAAGAACACACAAGGATTTAGAGTGGTTCGGGCCGCCGGAGCGTAATACCCTACTCCACTGTGTGATGTATTGAGATTGAGAGCTTGTATGAACTTGTGAGCCTGAGCTGGGTCTAAGTGTGTGTGTAACTGAACTTGCCTTGTAACGTCGTGTGCCTTCCCTTTTATAGCCAAGTGTCGGAGAGGAAATCTCCCCGGCCGGGTGGCGGATTGCACCCGCCCTAAATCCTAAAAAGAGGAGGGGCTGTCACACCCCAGGCTTTAAAGAACAAAGCCGGGTGCATCTCATACATGCGCCAAAGAAGACAACATATATAATAACAGAGTGTATAGAGATAAATGTCATAATACAATCAGAGTACTTATTACATAGCGGAAGTCTTACATAACAAAAGATAAATGTACAAGGATCAAAATAAAATCCATCCTTGGCACTAGAAAGTCAACTGGTAGACGACGACCTAGACCTCTCACGAACACAGCGCACATCCACCATGCGCCTCATCTAGTGGTACCTGTTCTTGACCTGTGGGGGTGTGAGACAGCAAGGGTGAGCTCACACATGTTCATCGCTCAACAAGTTGTGGGGAATAATGTGGCATGAACTCACCAAAGGTGGGCGTTCATGTGATGTGTAAGGCTTACCAAAGAGAATGGTTAAAGCTGAGCATTGCTTTTAAAGTTGGTCAAAATTTTGTTAGCAATTACTAGATGTAAGTAAATACCAAACCATAATAAATAATAGAACAACATTAATAAATAATCCCATGCAAATGCAAATGACAAATTGAATTTAGGTTCCATATTTAATCATCGGAGAGTCCTGAGCTGCTCATGACCGTGAGCTCAGCTAGTATACCAGTTTTACACTCTTCAGAGGTTGTACCCTTTACCCACAAGTCGTATTTCCCATGTCGTCAGGGCTAGCTAGACCCTTAGACACTACCAAGGTGAATGGCTAGGGATCCACTATGAGGCATTTACAAAGTTCCACTAGCTTCCGAAAACCCGCTATAGTTTATGGGAAGAGCACTTACAAGAATCCCCCGTCTGACCGCCATCGCAGCAAAATCAACCCGAGAACCTCCTTGCATGCAACTCCCCTACTGCCCTTGCCCCTTTCGGGTAAGGTAGTCTTCCACTAGCTTTCCTAATTAGTTAGCCAAGGGGTCCCATTCCTCCCTTGTGGTGGCACGTGTTTCTCAAGTTAAGCTCCATGTTCCAATTAACAATAATATAATGATCTTGTCATGAACATAAATAAAATAACAAAATAATTGGAACATGGATATAATGAAATATTAACCCAGAACCATGTAAAGCAATAGCATAACTACCCATATGATTCAGGGGTAAACAAGGTAAAATGGATAAACAGACTAGGGTGACCTATTGGGTCCCATCAAAATTAAACATATGCATGGTAAATGATTATAAAGGACATTATTGGGTAACAAAAGTGAATCAAGGGCACAACTTGCCTGACACTTGAGATTCCAGGTACCAATTTGCTTTTCAGATGACATGTGTCCTCGCGTTAGTCGTAGCAATACAAAGAAACATGGTATAGATAAAATTAACATCACACCAAACATAAGAACAAACCGAATAATAATAAAAATCTACACGTCGCTACGAAATCGTGGGATCGAGAACTACTAAGATCGGAGTTACGATTAAGGAGTTATGATTTTATAAAAGATCTGTGTGATGAAATATTAAACTATATTATAAATTGGTTAATATAAATCATGTGAGAGGTTAATCTATAACTAAATATCTCAACTTTAATCTAAGTTATAAATTGACCATAGATCATATTCTAGTAGATTACAATTGTAAGCAGATTAACAAGACTAACCAATATAAGTTAAATAAAGATCTAATTATAAAAGAATAAGACATGGTATAATAAATGTTGTTATTACATAGTAACTATTTATACGAGACTAACGCAACTCGAACGAGTCAAATCAGATTTAAAACGGAGGAGATATGAATTTTCTAAGATTTTATGTATTTGATATGAGATTAATTAAGAGATAAAATTTAATACCATTTTCATGTTAAAACAGAGACACAGGGTGATAAACAACATTATTACAAAATTATAGGAACTGAAATAGATCCTTTTGGAATTAAAATGAATTAGATGTAAATTTTCCAAGTTTCTAGGATTGTTTTTGTATTAAAAATCATTTTCTATACTTAATTTTCTATTTTTATTGTTCTCTGGACTTGGCGCATTATTATCAGAAACTCCAGGGGCTAGAGCGCAAAAAGATCCAAGACTCAGTAAACAGTCGAAATGGACATCGGGTTCATTCTATATTTCTTCAAGGGCTTCTTTGTAAACTTGGCTCAGCGAAGAGGAACGGTGTGATCTAGGCCATCGGGTCATCTTTCAAGCGCCCAGATTAGATCGGATTACTTATGAACCCGCACCCGTCCTAAGTCACTGGATCTAACATCAAGGGTTATGATTTAAAGAATCGCAATCCAATCGCATCCACACGACCAACATTCAACGGTCCTACTTATCTTGAGTGAAGGGGGTACTCGATCGTCAGATCGCGGCCGTCAATCAAGAGATCAACGCACAGGGTTGTTTCACCCCTGCTCAAGCACCCAGCGTAGACCGAGCGGCGGTGCAGTAGCAACCGCGGCGGCGGCCATGGCCGGCGAATGGTCAAATCCCGCCAGCGCGCACGAAACTCTACTCCAACTGGCGCCAAACCTAAGACACGCGGTAACAAAAGGGTAGGAAGGGTTCTCACCGCGTGATGCACAACAGGACGACCGTGCGACGAAGCAGGGTGGAATCGCGGCATTAGCTCGCATCGGTGCACAATCCAGGGTCACCAGGTCTTCAATCCCACAAGGCAATGCCGCAATCCATCCCAGAGCTGCGCAGTGAAGCTTCCATGACAGAGCCCAAGCGCAGTGGCACCCGATCCATACACTCTCCATAAATTTCCTCTCTCTCAGCTCGACGCAGATGCGTACGGCGATGGCTACGACTAGGCGGTCAGGAGTTTATAGGATCCCAAAGGCATCCGGTCGGTAGGATTCCCAGATGAGCCGACGCTATCTTCGCCAACGGAAGTCCGTTGAGCATGCGGCGGTCACGGGAGGAGGGAGCAGGACACGGAGCCTGATGGCCGCGGATCCCGCGCAGTCGGTTGCGGCAGCAAGTCTTCATGCAGGGGAGTGCGCATGCGTCGACTGACACGCGGCCCCATCCGTCCATTAGCCGCGTGGGCGAGGGACATCGGTGGATCCTGGCACGATTCAGTCGCGCAGCCGAGCGGATTTCCACCAACGCGCGGATGGCAGGATTTAGTTGGGGGAAGAAGAAGGCTTGGCCTGACTACTAGGGCCCACACACCAGAGAGCCAAACAATGCGTGCGCATAGGGAACTGATCCGCGGGGTCCACCCGTCGGGGCCGGATGAAGCGCTGTAGGGGTGGGGAGAGGAAGTGGGCCAAAATGTGGAATTGGGCCTAGACAGCGTTTTCTCCTTTTCTTTTTCTGGTTTTCTTTTCTTTTTACTTTGAATTCCTAGAATTCAAATTTGAATTCAATTTTAATCTGTGAATTTATATTCATCGTTTTTTTAAATGTACAAGTTGAACCCAAATAGGAAGGTTTTTAACTGATTTCTTTATATTTATTTTCTTTATCTTTGTTTAGTATTCTTTCTTCTCTTGCTCAAATTCTTGAATTCCCTCTAGAGAATTTGATATATTCCCTTTCATATTATTTTATGTTGTCATAAAATGCACAAAATAAAATCCCAGCATGATGCATGTATTATTTTTGGGTGTCTTTTGTCATTTATTTATTTGTTAAATGTGGTGTTCACATGAAATAATAAATACAGATAACAACCATATATATAAAGGAATAGAATTTCGCTTTTTAGACTTTTCTTACAAAGTGAGTATTACAGGGGCCTAAGCGTTTTGCTTGTTATGAGACTGGTGGATCAACACACGGGAGCACGCGCGGGTTTAGAGTGGTTCGGGCCGTCGCAGCGTAATACCCTACTCCACTGTGTGATGTATTGCTCGGGAGTTTGTATGAACTTGTGAGTGTCTGCCTAAGATTGGGTCTGTCTTGTAACGCCGCATGCCTCCCCTTTTATAGCCGAAGGGGGCATGCACAAAGGTACTGAGCCCTGACATGTGGGCCCAGGGACATAACGAATATCATACTTGGAGCCACAAATGTGTGCTGCTGGGGCACTCTTCTTGGGCCCCGACATCCGAGATCTGCGTATCCTTGGCGTGCAAGGGAAGCTTCTTGTAGAAGGGGTGATGAGTACGGTGCGCCGCTCGGCACGGGCGCACTGTTCGCCAATGGACTGGTCAGGCGCGCTGCCTGCTGGATGACCCTGACGTCGCCTACCAGCGGATTGGATAGGACGCATTAAATGCTGGGAGGGCACGCCGCCCGTTAGCGTGGTGGCAGGCGGCGCGTCCTCTCCGCAATAAATGCAAAGACTGCACGGCTTCAAGGGCTTTACGTCAGGCTCGGCCCGTTGGCTTACGTCACGGGCCTCAAGCCAGGCGGTAATAGTGGGGAGCACCGGGAAGGCCTGGACACGTGCCAGCACCGGACCCCTACTCATGGCCGGGTCCTTCTCGTCCTAGGACCTTGCCAAGGCTTGGACCTCTCCTGGAGGGGGATTGGGATCCTCCTAAGGGGCCCGGTGTGCCTTCTTGGGGGCTCCGGACTTGTATGCAAAGGGGTCCGGCGTCCCTCTGAGGAGGTCCGGACCCAACGTTGAATACCTGGAATATACTTCCTTTCCTTGCCACTTGGTGCCCTTGGACCTGCTCATGTGGTAGAGTTGGGTGCCATCCTCTGCGTGCCTTGAGGTGTTGCACGGGCGCGACGCCTTCATGCTGTAGAAGAGGGTACCCCTGATCCAGGGTACCGACAGTGGCCCCCGGGCCCACCTCAGGGGAGGATGTGAACCTGCAGGCGGGGCCAGAGTCTGATTAGCACTCCTACACACCTGTTGACGTAATTACTGTCGGCCTTCTTATGGTCATGCCGACTGTCGCGCCTATTCCCACGATTGACTGGCCCATGACCTTCACACTTAATGTCACTACTGAGCCATGCGGGATTCCTCGAGTCGTTGCACTGGCTCTAAAAACTTATCTTTTCAGTCTGTTGTGATGGTCCCGATAAGACGCGGTATTGGCGCAAGCGGCGATGCGATTTTTTTCGCACCCGGTAACCGTTGCGTCGGTTGTATGACATGTGGGTCTAGGCCTCCACATTGGACCGCCAGTTGCAGCGAAGCTGAGGGGGTGCATAACCGCGGGGCGGTTGCACGCTTCCTTCGTGGTGGTTCCCCCTTTCGACCGCTGGTTTCGGCGAAGATGAGGGGGCGCTTAACCGTGAGGCGATTGCATGCTCCTTGTGCAGCGGTTTGCCTTCTTCGTGCTTCGGGTCAGTCTGTATGACGTGTGGGGGCCTGGCCCCCGTGCCATAGGGTAGGAACCCTGGAGACCGTTGGGGGAGACTTTGCCCGTGACGCTTCGGGGCGCGAGTGGGGAGATCTGCCTTTAAAAAGGGACCGATCTTCTGGGCAGTAGCCATGCCTTGCTCCTCTCACATTCCTTGCGCCCTTCTGCCTCCCGGGCCTCCGGATGGGGTGCGCTGGTGTCTTCTGGAGAGATTCACGTTAGGGCCGTTCCCTCCGGCGATCTCACCGCCGGGGAGTTCACGCTCGTGGTGGTGGCGACGGTCCTGTTCTCTTCTTGCTGCTGTTAGAGGAGCGCAACCCTGTGGGGGTTGGTGCTCTTCCGCTATTGCTCGGCTTTAAGGATTTTCATCATGCAGCCCGGCTGCAGTCCCCCGCCAGTGGCCATCCAGAAGGATGACCACCAGCCTCGCGGTGGGGAGAAGCAAGCCGGGCTGCGGCTTCCCCCCCAGCTTTAGCTTCAAGGATGTTCATCATCCTCGCTGGAGTGGAGGGCGAGCCAAGTCGGGGCCCTACCCTCTATGTGGGCTGGTGACCCGCTTCTTCCTCTAGCATTCAGAGGGGGAGGGTGTTCACTAGCCTTGCGGAGGAGGCAAACCTCGGCTACATGGGGCTGGCTGGCTACAGGCCGACAGCTGCAGCGTGTCCGGCCCTTTGGGCTGGATGGCTTCGGCGCCGCCTCCGATGCTGCCTCCTGCCGCTCTGGCTGGGGCGTGGCTGTCCATCCACCGCACGGGTGACGGTCGCGCCGTGCGCGGGTCCAGCACATCCACCCCTTCTCCTGCCCGCTGGCCACACTGGGGGGATCGTACAAGACGTCATACGCCGCGGCCGCGGCGGCATTCTTGGATGGTCTTGTCCTCACTCCTGTTGGTCAGATGGGAGCGAGGACCCCTTCGTGCATGCTGAGGCAGCCACCGCCCACCGGTGCAGAGGTAGTCGCCGCCGCTGGTGAGGCTACCCCTTGCAGAGGTGGTTGCCTCCGTTGGCGAGGGCATCCGAGCCATCTGCCGCTGAGTCCCCGACTCTTTGGCTTTAATGGCCTTGTTGTCGCCCCCGTAGGAGGACAGGGGAGAGGACCTTTTCGCAGTGGCGCTCACCCTGAGGTGGTCGCTGTTGCTGGCAAGCCACACGGAGTGGAGGTCGTTGTCGCTGCTGGTGCAGAGATGGTCGCTGTCGCCGGTGATCCGTTGATGCAGAGGTGGTTGCCGCCGTTGGTGGGGCTGTCCAGAGCCAGCTTCCATCGTGCCTCCTGTTGATGCAGCGTAATCCATTCCTGCAGACATGGAGCTAGGGCCCCACTTGTAAGGGAATGTAGCAAATATGTCTGCTTTGAATGCAGAATGTAATAACATATGTACGCAGGGTTTTGTCCTAGGGAGCCAACTTGTGTGTCCGAACCCCCTAGATGGTGGTTCTAGGTACTAGGGCACTTGTCGCAGGATGGTGGAGTGTGCAGGCTCACGGTACAGGACCAGGCTGAGCGGCTACACGGTTCCAGACCACCCCAGGAGACAAGTGTCTT
This sequence comes from Zea luxurians, assembly GCA_029449295.1. Classification (NCBI taxonomy): domain Eukaryota; kingdom Viridiplantae; phylum Streptophyta; class Magnoliopsida; order Poales; family Poaceae; genus Zea; species Zea luxurians. The sequence continues at coordinate 43,701,777 of JAOPSE010000016.1, forward strand.
TTCTCCAGTTCCAGACCCCATGGTGTCGGACTTACAAGACTTATAATTCAAAGTACTAGGGTACCCATCATGGGGTGGTGGAGTGTGTAGGGTTTTGGGTATGGAACCAGGCTAACCGGCCACACAGGCTCCGGACCTCCTCATGGAACGGGCACCCGTTCTTTAGAACCGCCCCCAGGCTTTTTCTCTGTAAGGTACTTCCTGAGTATTACTAATTAAGCAGTATTTAACCACTTATCTGTGTATCGCTCGCTCCTATTGTTGACCTCCCTTGGTACCTGGCCCCCTGCCTGGGGTGTAGGCTCGATGTGTCGAGGTTGGGCACCAGCATATATGAAAGAATTGTCAACGGCCTTCGGGAGGCAGCCTCGTCGAGACCTAGACCTGTACATAGCTTTAGATTAAAGAGCGTTAGTGATACACCCATAGGCCCCGTCATCTGGCATTATTCATCCTTTGATACATGCTCGGGATTTGCAGTGTTTAGACTGGGGGAACCAAGTTGTGTGTCCGGACCCCCTGGATGGTGGTTATAGGTACTAGGACACTTGTCACAGGGTGGTGGAGCATGCAGGCCCACGGTACGGGACCAGGCTAAGTGGCTACACTGCTCCGGACCACCCCCGGAGACAAGTGTCTCTTCTCTAGTTCCGGACCCCAAGTTGTCGGACCCACAGAACTTATAGCTCCGAGTACTAGGGCACCCGTCACAGAGTGGTGGAGTGTGCGGGGTTTCGGGTACGGAACCAGGCTAACCAGCCGCATAGGCTCCGGACCGCCCCATGGAACGGGCACTCGTTCTTCAGAGTCGGCCCCTAGGTTGTCGGGCCCTCCTGCTTTTGCATGGAGGTCCTAAACTGCAAACCTGGCTGTTCAATCCAGATGTCATTATGCCTGATGGGATGGGAGCTGGTCGGGTGGGTTAGATAAAACTCAATTCGGAAACTGCAGGGTAAGACCATGGAGCAGTAGGATATTGCTATCATAGAGGTACATCTGAGAGGGTAGTTTTCCTTTATAGCTAATCATGCATGGGTGCGGACCAACAGGCCGGGCTTATGGGGACAGACCCCACCGGGTTGGCGTACACGTATGCGCTACCTAGTTTCAAAAGGGAAAAACTTCGACCCCTCAGACTTGCTCTATAGACAAAACTTACAGAGATATTCCGGCACCGGGGGAGGCACTCCTTCAGTCGTAGCCAGACAGTTGCCCTCGGGTCGGGGGATTCCCATTACCATGAAGGGTCCTTCCCAGCTGGGGAAGTGTTATGGAGCCCTAACTTGGCATGGTACTTCTATAAGATTAGGTCCCGACCCTAGGTCCCCATCTGCATTTGATGAGGGAGGCCCCGCCTTTGGCTGTGGTCATTCCTGGATGAATCTGTCAGAAATCTAGACCCGTGGGGAGTCCAGATGGGTTTCTAGAGGAAGGCGGACTTCAGCTCCGTAGGTCGGGGGACATGGGGTCCCGCCGGTGGTCCGTCTAGTCATCGCCATCGGAGTGGGAGTCTTTTGCGAAGACATCCTTCAGGTCCCCTTCAGGTGACTGATACCCGAGGTCCTGTTCAGCCGTGGCCACCTCGCCGTCGTCGACCTTTTCCTTGCCAGGACGGCGGGGAGGTGGGGAGCCGTCCTTGGAAGACTGCTCACGTCGCTCGCTGGCGCGTTCATTGACACGTTTTGTGAGATCAATGATCTCACGACACTCCGTGGCGCTGTGGCGACCGTTGGGGTGTACAGGGCACGCGCTGCTGTTACCCCTTTGTGGTCGTGGGCGTTTGTTGCGGTCGCCCCGGCCCCCGGTCGCAGCTGCGACAACCAGCGCGGTAGACTGCGGCCTCTCGTAGCCGCAGCCCTTTTTTTCTTTCTACCGTCCCGGGGGATGGCACCCAAACCACCCGTCTGGGCGGTCCCAGTTTGTGGGTCCGAGTGCCATGCCCGACCTTCGGTGGCTCTGGCACACTTGTCCGCCAGGGCGAAGAGCGTGGGGACAGTCTCCATGTCATGTGTGGTCAGCTTTTCCAACATTTTCTTATCACGTACCCCCTGACGGAAGGCCGTGATGATGGAGGCATCAAAAATACGAGGTATAGTACCTCATACCTTGGTGAAGTGGGAAATAAACTTCCAGAGGGTCTCCTCGGGTTCCTGCCTTACAGCATGGAGGTGGGCCTCCACGCCATGCTATTGGTAAGCGCTGGCAAAGTTTGCAACGAACCGTGCGCAGAGCTCTTCCCAGGTGTAGATCGATCCTGGGGCGAGGTTCATGATCCAAGTCCGGGCAGGTCCAGACAAGGCGACATGAAAATATGTTGCCATCACAGCGGTGTTTCCACCTGCTGCCGTGATGGCGGTGACGTACACCTGCAGGAACTCCAATGGGTTCGATGTCCCATCGTATTTTTCTGGCAGGTGTGGCCTGAACTTGGGCGGCCATGACGCCGTGCGAAGATGGTCTGCGAGGGCGGCGCAACCCACATCGGCCAAGGGGACACCCGTTTGGGACCGGGTGCCCATTGGTGTCTGCGGTGGCTCCACGGCGAAATCTCGGTCGAGGTTGCGACCCTCGCTGTTCTGTCGGCGCTCACGCGCCCTTTCCAAAGAGATCCAAGCGTCCTCTCCCGTACGCCTATGGTTGAGCTCTGCCTGGAGGTCGTCGGTCTGTGCACCCCTTACGGAGGGCGAGCGCACAGACGTCGTCGCCTCGCGTTGGTGCCGGGATGACCGAGGCCTCGATCTGGTCGAAGTAGAATGTGCCATGCCGAGCAGCCGGTCGACGTCGTTGCGCCACTGCTTCATAGCCCCCGGTGAAACCGTGGAGCTAGGGGGTGGCGCAACAATTCCCTGGCCGCAGACAGCACCGTAGGCGCTGCCCTCAACGGAGTCCGGGACGCCTACGCTGGCGTGTGTTGCTGTACGGCGTGTACGGCAGCAGTCCTAGAGTCGAGGCGATCGGGTACTTGTGGCGCGGAGGATGCAACCTCTTGCTCCATCGCGAAATCCTCCAAAGTTCCGGCGCGGTGCTCGATGATCCGCACCATCATGCTGAGCAAGAAAACAAGCAAAAACTTGAAGCCTAGTGTAACACCCCTGGTGTTACTGTTACTAAAACTTGAGCATGACATCATAAACATTGGCATTGCATATGTTTGACACACCTAGAGTGCATTCACTAGGTAAAAATTTCAAACAAGTTTTATTGTTCTAAGTGTTTTGCAAATAGAACCCTGGAATAGGGGGCTTAACCCTAAATGGGGTTTAAAGGGGTAAAACATGACCCAAATTGAGAAAACCCTAAGGTTTAAGCAAAACAATCATAAAATGCTACTAAAGATGGACCTACATTACACTCATACCCCTGAGAAACCAGAAACCCTAATTGAAACCCTAGAAAACCCTAAATTCAAACCCTAGGGGCCTATGTGCAAAAACAGTGCACATTTGGACTAAAGTGTAAAAACTACAATATTAAAGCATATAAAGTCACATGGTTCACAATTATGAAGATTTACAAGCTAAACCCTAGGTTTTGGACTAATTTGCAAAATAGACCTCAATTGAGTTCTATACTAAGTCTGAATTTCAGTGTTATAAGCTCAACTTTGGAGCTTTATAACTTTCAAATTGTGAGAATTTGCCCTATGTCACCACATCAAATTTGTAGCTCTATCATAGGAGAATAACTTTACTTAAGAGTGTAAGCATAGTTGTTAAGAAGATATTGGAGATAACTAAGCCCAAAGTTGGACTGTCAGGCTGATGGAACTCTGAAATTCAGAATTGCAGTGTAACAGAGCTAACTTTGGACTTGGATTCAACCTTGATCCAGTGCTCAACTAAGTTTAATCCCTATAGTCGAGTTGTAGCTGGTTTATAGCACTATAATATTGCTACAGAGATCTGGATGTGTTGCCACAGAAATTTGGAAGAAATCTGGCCCTAATCTATGGCTGTCAGGAGTACTGAAGGAGCACTCGCCATGGTACAGTAAGTCCCAAACTGAAGAAGATCACGATTCCCCCCTCGCCGGTGATCTGTCGCCGGTGGTTGATTGCTCACCGTGATTCGTGCACCATGGTCAATAGATAAGCTCGGGCAGGTAAATATCTGGCGCCCGGATTGGGTTGAGCCTCGTGGCGGCTAAGCCCGCTGTACTTCCTCCCCAGCTCACCGGTCGCTCGGATAACTCTCACCGCCGTCGAGCTGTCGCTGTTGCGCGCCACGTGCTTATGCGCTAGCTCTCGTCACGGTGAATCATGTGGTGCATGTCCGGTGATCACCGGAGCACCTGCCACGGTGAAAGGCCACCTGTGTCATGCGCCAGAGCCCTTTTCCCCTCCGGCCACCAGCTTTGCTCGGCTAAATTGAGCGCCACCGTTTAAGCCTCCAATAAATTGCCGCCACCACTCGCTCTGTTAGGTAATTGCGCAACCAGTGGAGTCATTCGTGCCTTGAATCGTTCCCTAGAGCTCGAGAATCTCTTGTTTTCCCCAAAACAGTTCTCCGCCGCCGTGAAAGCACCCTCGCCGTGGCCAGCCCTCCACAGGTCTGATCATGCCCGCTCTATTCTCATTTTAGCATCCTTGTATACTGGTGATGCTCACCAACCCGCTCAATTGAACTGGACCACCACCCATCACCGAGAACGCGTGCCATTGTCCTCATCGTCCGCGGTTCACGTGGACAGAGGTTGATAGCTTACCAATCGTGAAATTAAGTTGGGGGAATTGATCGGGGGAGGTCCAATTTCGTGTCCGCCGCTTGGGAGCGCCGGTCGTTGCCCCGTTCGGCCAGTCTGCAAGCTCACCGGAGCTTCCCCACGCTCACCGTCGTCGGGGACTTCGACGTGGAAGGAAATAGAAACCGAAGGACCTTAGCGCAAACTATCAGTGATTCTGAGTATCAGTAAAGGAACCTGTTCCCAGTTAGCAAAAACCCCGAGGGCCTTTCTGTGAAGTTTCCACCGCGGCGCGGGCGCGCCCCGCTTTCCCTGTGTTACTGGGCCGCCTGGGCTGAAACCGGCCCAGTACTGTTTAGTCTTTTCCTTTTTTTCAGTGAAGCTTTAGGAAATTGTAGAAAATTATAGAAAAATGATAAAAATGTCAAACCAATTTTCCTAGACTTCTTATTTTCCGTAGAATTTAATAAAAAAAGTTTCATGATTTTTAAATTAAATAGGGAATTTTGGAGTATTTAAAGTAGCTTAAAACATTAGTTCTGGATTTTTAGAAAATAGATAATCATCCCAAAAATGCCCAAACTTTTTATATGAGCTCTACACATTATTTAGAAGCTTTGGGTAGAGTTTGGTTTGATTTGGACCTTGTTTGCCAACTAGAACCCAAAACCCTACCCCTGCCCTTTTTGAATTCCTTTACTGACTCCGGAAACCCTAAGTTCTCGGAGTTCCGTGAAGGAAAGTTGTATTCAAGACTTTGGATAATAAATTCTTATTATATTTACACTCTCATGAGCATTTCATGGCATTCATTCTTATATACACATATATATGGTTATGATTAGAAAACAAAGAAGAAATCGAAGTAACCGAAGAGAAGACACCACCACCTTCGGAATCTCGGGCAGGAACTTGTTTCTACTTTGATATCTGCGGGTCCGAGCCTGACTCACCTATCAACGAAGGCAAGCCCCAGTGCATTTGCCACCTTCCTTGATGTTTTTAAAATCTTTCTCACTTGATTGATGCATTAGGTAATAGGAGTTGAATGCTTAAACAATTCTTGCATTTCCTTCCTTGAACTTGATTACCTTCCTTGAAACCCTGTTTTCACAAAAGGTTTTTATTATGCTTAGTATTGCTCTAGCAAAACAAAAGGTTTTGTTTTACAAAAGATGATTGGCAAAGTGGGAAGGATGTTTTTGAAAATAAAACTTGATGGTGGATCCATCATGGCCGTGATGGGTTCAACATCGGAAAAGATGTACCTCTGCCAGGTACCAAGCTTTGGGTTTAAAATGATTAAGCTGAGACCAGGCGGGTGACTTGCATGAGAAGGAAGAGTCTGGGTGTAGTGTCTCCGTCTGAGTCGATTAAGGACCGTCTCGATGTAGGCCTGCTGACCGAGGACCCTTTAACTGGTCACATGCCTCGTCATGGGTAAGCCTTGCCTCGGGCAGACTAAGGCCAGAATAAGATAACATGGAATGGGCGTGGAGCGGTGGCGAGAGTAGCGTGTACCCTCCGTGGCAAGAGGCTGGACGGTGGTGTATCTGTGCTCTCGGTTCGCGTGAACCTGATCTGGTCTTAAGAACCCCGGTGGCGAGTTGACATATGCAAGGGTTAAGTGCTACATATGTCGTGTGATTGGAGATCCTCAGCTGAGTATAATCGATTCGGATCGCCGTACCTCCGCGGTTATGGAGACTTGGCCACTGACCTATACGTAGAACTCCAGTAAAGATGAAGGACTTGTTAAGAAAAATTGGTTAGTGCAGGTGAAGTGATTGAACTAGGTTAGAAAGAACTCTAGATGCAGGTAATTTTAACTAACCTGAAAATAAAACTGGATTTTTAAGGATCCACTTTTAGTAAGCATTTATGCAAAACAGAGTCTTTGATCTTTGAGATACCTTACCTTGACTCCCTTATAACCAGCATACCCTTGAGAGTCTTTTCTTTAGTCGGGTAAGACTTGCTGAGTAATTCCATACTCAGAGTTTTATTCCCTATTGTTTTTAGGTGAGGAAGCAACAATTTTTTGTTGCTTTTGTACCAAGGTGGTGCCAAATGAAGAAAAACAAGAATGAAGCTGCGGGAGGACCTAGTCCTCCATAAAAACTTTTATGTAAGAATTTATCGGGAGGAGTTTTTACCTCCTTTGGTATTGTAATAATAAGTACTCTACACTCGTGTTTATATGCTGGTCTGTAATGTCCGCGTGACGGGTAAAACGCTCTTGGGAAAGGTAAGAAAGGCAGATACTGAACTTTTCAAGTATTTCAGGGGCATCTACAGGGTTGTCTGAGGTCCGTTGGACAAGGACAACTGTAGGTGGGCCTAATAACTTGGGAGGTTCCGTCACAGCTGGTATCGGAGCGAAGCCCTTCCCTGCAGGTATTATGAGGCATCTTCAAAAGGATTTTCTAAAGACTTACCTAGAAAGATTTCTTCCATTCTTACCCCTTATATCTGAAGAATCTATATGAAAGACCAGATAGGAGGAGTGCAATGTATAGAAGGTATGAATCAACTAAGGTTGGTTCTGTAATTATACATGCATCATGCTAAGAGCCATACTAATAAAATTTCCCCCTTAGAGAAATGCCGCCGCGCACGAGGAAAACCGCGCGCAAGTCAACTGGCCCAATTGGTGTACCCCGTCATCAACTTGCTCCCAGACATGACGATAGTAGTAGTGGGAGTAACGATCCGATTGGGGATCTTGAAGCCCAAGTAAATCAGCTTCAAGCGGAACTTCAACGCAGGACGAATATATGGGTCGCGGATGGCGACAGAATAAATGAATTAAGAAGCCACATCCGTCGCCTGCAGGATCAGCTTGCTGATCGAGATTTAGCGCTTGACTGGGCGGTTCAGTCTCGTTCGCTTGCCTAGGCTAAGGAAGCAAAGGCTCGAGCCCGAGTCGAAGAACTTAGCTCAACTATTGATAATCTGCAGGCATATTGCAATACCCTACATGAAGAAGTTCATGTACTGTATTCGCAATTGCACCCCAGCGTACCTGCAAATCCTGTCGGGATAGAAGTCGGACCTTCTCACGAAGCGGGAGAAGCTTTTGGTGGTGAACTGGACCTTTTCAGGCCCCCTCCCTCCATGAAGTTGGTCGACAAATGGTCTCCTACACCCGACAGTGAAGCTACTAAAAGTGATAGGAAGTAGGAATAATATAGTTGTAAAATTAGTAGTGTATTGTATAATGGGTGTTGTACTCATGTTGTATAAAATCGAGTCTATAACATTACTCTTTTTAGTAATGTAAATTGGATGGTTTTTCTTTGGCATAATATATTTGTTTCCAAATGTTTATTGCCACAGATGCCGTCCAAGACCCGATCACAGGATGCAGCTGGAACCTCCAGTGGGAGGGAGTCCACCCCAAATCCACCTCCTGTTCCTCCCACGCTTGCCGAGGCTATCGCTGCCTTGGTAAATGCAACTGCGGATAATACCCATTTCCTACGAGAAATGGCGGGTCAGCAATTTTAGCAACAAGGCGGACGAGGTTATTGAAAGTCGTCTAGAGGGGGGTGAATAAAGCGAAACTGAAATTTACAAAGTTAATCACGACTACAAGCCGGGTTAGCGTTAGAAATATAATGCGAGTCCGAGAGAGGGCGTAAAAACAAATCGCAAGCAAATAAAGAAGTGAGACACAAGGATTTGTTTTACCGAGGTTCGGTTCTCTCAAACCTACTCCCCGTTGAGGTGGTCACAAAGACCGGGTGAGCTTCTCTTCTCAATCAAACGGGAACCAAACTTCCCCGCAAGGACCACCACACAATTGGTGTCTCTTGCCTTGATTACAATTGAGATGATTGCAAGAAAGAATGAGAAAAAGAAGCAATCCAAGCGCAAGAGCTCAAATGAACACAACAATCACTCTCTCTAATCACTAAAGCTTTGAGTGGAATTGGGAGAGGATTTGATCTCTTTGGTGTGTCTAGAATTGAATGCTAGAGCTCTTGTAAGTAGTTGGAAGGTGAAAAACTTGGATACAATGAATGAGGGGTGGTTGGGGTATTTATAGCCCCAACCACCACAAAGTGGTCGTTGGAAGGCTGTAGTCGCATGGCGCACCGGACAGTCCAGTGCGCCAGCCACGTCATCTGGCCGAAGGGTTCCGACCGTTGGAGCTCTGTCTTGTGGGCCCACTTGGATGTCCGGTGGTGCACCGGAGAGGCCCTGTAGGCTGTCCGGTGTGCCACCCGTGCGTGCTCTGCTCCTCTGCGCGCGCTGGCGCGCATTTAATGCGTTGCAGACGACCGTTGCGCTCGAAGTAGCCATTGCCCTGCTGTCACACCGGACAGTCTGGTGTGCACCGGACAGTCCGGTGAATTATAGCAGAGTGGATTCCCGAAGCTGGCGAGTTCAGAGTTGCTCTCCCCTGGAGCACCGGACACTGTTTGGTGGTGCACCGGACAGTCCGGTGAATTATAGCGAAGCTCCTCTGAAAAATCCCAAAGGTGAAGAGTTGGACGTAGAGTTCCCTGGTGCACCGGACACTGTCCGGTGCACCAGACCAGGGTGCCTTCCGGGAAATCCTTTGCTCTCTTGATTGAACCCTTTTCTTGGTCTTTTTATTGGCTTATTGTGAACCTTTGGCACCTGTAGAACTTATAAACTAGAACAAACTAGTTAGTCCAATTATTTGTGTTGGGCAATTCAACCACCAAAATCAATTAGGAAATAGGTGTAAGCCTAATTCCCTTTCAATCTCCCCCTTTTTGGTGATTGATGCCAACACAAACCAAAGCAAGTATAGAAGTGCATAATTGAACTAGTTTGCAAAATGTAAGTGCAAAGGTTACTTAGAATTGAGCCAATATAAATTCTCATAAGATATGCATGGATTGTTTCTTTATATTCTCAACATTTTGGACCACGCTTGCACCACAAGTATGTTTTTGCAAATACTTTTGTAAATTCTTTTCAAAGTTCTTTTGCAAATAGTCAAAGGTAAATGAGTAAGATTTTGAGAATCATTTTCAAGATTTGAAATTTTCTCCCCCTGTTTCAAATGCTTTTTCCTTTGACTAAACAAAACTTCCCTTCAATAAAATTCTTCTCTTAGTGTTCAAGAGGGTTTTAAGACACCAATTTTTGCAGGTGCTACTTTCTCCCCCTTTAGAACACAATGAGATACCAATTTGAAAATCATAAGTTTTAAAATTTGGTGGTGGTGCGGTTCTTTTGCTTTGGGCTTAATACTCTCCCCCTTTGGCATGAATCGCCAAAAACGGATGTTTGAGTGAAATATAAGCCCTTTCATGAACTACTTTCTCCCCCTTTGGCAAATAAAACATATGAGTGAAGATTATACCAAGGACGGAGAGATGCTTGGAGCGACGGCAAAGGATGAGTGATTTGATGGAGCAGAGTGGAAGCCTTGTCTTCGCCGAAGACTCCAATTCCCTTTCAATATACCTATGACTTGGTTTGAAATTCACTTGAAAACGCATTAGTCATAGCATATATAAAAGAGACATGATCAAAGGTATATTTATGAGCTATGTGTGCAAGACATCAAAAGAAATTTCTAGAATCAAGAATATTTAGCTCATGCCTAAGTTTGGTAAAAGTTTGTTCATCTAGTGGCTTAGTAAAGATATCGGCTAATTGATCTTTAGTGTTAATATATGCAATCTCGATATCCCCTTTTGTTGGTGATCCCTTAGAAAATGATATCGAATGGCTATGTGTTTAGTGCGGCTATGCTCAACGGGATTATCCGCCATGCGGATTGCACTCTCATTATCACATAGAAGAGGAACTTTGGTTAATTTGTAACCATAATCCCTAAGGGTTTGCCTCATCCAAAGCAATTGTGCGCAACAATGACCTGCGGCAATATACTCGGCTTCGGCGGTTGAAAGAGCCACGGAATTTTGCTTCTTTGAAGCCCAAGACACCAAGGACCTTCCCAAGAACTGGAAAGTCCCCGATGTGCTCTTTCTATTAATCTTACACCCTGCCCAATCGGCATCAGAATAACCAATTAAATCAAATGTGGATCCTCGAGGGTACCAAAGCCCCAAAACTTAGGAGTATAAGCCAAATATCTCAAGATTCGTTTTACGGCCGTAAGGTGAGATTCCTTAGGGTCGGCTTGGAATCTTGCACACATGCATACGGAAAGCATAATGTTCGGTCAAGATGCACATAAATAGAGTAATGAACCTATCATCGACCGGTATACCTTTTGATCGACGGATTTACCTTCCGTGTCGAGGTCGAGATGCCCATTAGTTCCCATGGGTGTCTTGATGGGCTTGGCATCCTTCATCCCAAACTTGTTTAGAATGTCTTGAGTATACTTCGTTTGGCTAATGAAGGTGCCCTCTTGGAGTTGCTTCACTTGAAATCCTAAGAAATACTTCAACTCCCCCATCATTGACATCTCGAATTTCTGTGTCATGATCCAACTAAATTCTTCACATGTTGATTCGTTAGTAGACCCAAATATAATATCATCAACATAAATTTGGCATACAAACAAATCATTGTCAAGAGTTTTAGTGAATAGAGTAGGATCGGCTTTTCCGACTTTGAAGCCGTTAGCAATAAGGAAATCTCTTAGGCATTCATACCATGCTCTTGGGGCTTGTTTGAGCCCATAAAGCGCCTTAGAGATCCTATAGACATGGTTAGGATACTCACTGTCTTCAAAGCCGGGAGGTTGCTCAACATAGACCTCTTCCTTGATTGGTTCATTGAGGAAGGCACTCTTCACGTCCATTTGATAAAGCTTGAAGCCATGGTAAGTAGCATAGGCTAATAATATGCGAATTGACTCAAGCCTAGCTACGGGTGCATAGGTTTCACCGAAATCCAAACCTTCGACTTGGGAGTATCCCTTGGCCACAAGTCGAGCTTTGTTCCTTGTCACCACACCATGCTCATCTTGCTTGTTGCGGAAGACCCACTTGGTTCCTACAACATTTTGATTAGGATGTGGAACTAAATGCCATACCTCGTTCCTAGTGAAGTTGTTGAGCTCCTCTTGCATTGCCACCACCCAATCCGAATCTTGAAGTGCTTCCTCTACCCTGTGTGGCTCAATAGAGGAAACAAAAGAGTAATGCTCACAAAAATGTGCAACACGAGATCTAGTGGTTACCCCCTTATGAATGTCGCCAAGGATGGTGTCGATGGGGTGATCTCGTTGGATTGCTTGGTGAACTCTTGGGTGTGGCGGTCTTGGTTCTTCATCCTCCTTGTCTTGATCATTTGTATCTCCCCCTTGATCATTGCTGTCATTTTGAGGTGGCTCATCATTTTGATTTTCTCCTTCATCAACTTGGGCCTCATCCTCATTTTGAGTTGGTGGAGATGCTTGCGTGGAGGAGGATGGTTGATTTTGTTCATTTGGAGGCTCTTCGGATTCCTTAGGACACACATCCCCAATGGACATGTTCCTTAGCGCGATGCACAGAGCCTCTTCATCACCTATCTCATCAAGATCAACTTGCTCTACTTGAGAGCCATTAGTTTCATCAAACACAATGTCACAAGAAACTTCAACTAGTCATGAGGACTTGTTAAAGACTCTATATGCCCTTGTGTTTGAATCATATCCTAGTAAAAAGCCTTCTACTGTCTTAGGAGCAAATTTAGATTTTCTACCTCTTTTAACAAGAATAAAGCATTTGCTACCAAAGACTCTAAAATATGAAATGTTGGGCTTTTTACCGGTTAGGAGTTTGTATGATGTCTTCTTGAGGATTCGGTGTAGATACAACCGATTGATGGCGTAGCAGGCGGTGTTGACTGCCTCGGCCCAAAACCGATCTGATGTCTTGTACTCATCAAGCATGGTCCTCTCCATGTCCAATAGAGTTCTATACTTGCTCTCCACTACACCATTTTGTTATGGCGTGTAGGGAGAGGAGAACTCATGCTTGATGCCCTCCTCCTCAAGGAAGCCTTCAATTTGTGAATTCTTGAACTCCGTCCCGTTGTCACTTCTAATTTTCTTGATCCTCAAGCCGAACTCATTTTGAGCCCGTCTCAAGAATCCCTTTACAGTTTCTTGGGTTTGTGATTTTTCCTGCAAAAGGAACACCCAAGTGAAGCGAGAATAATCATCCACAATAACTAGACATTACTTACTCCCGCCGATGCTTATGTAATCAATCGGGCCGAATAGATCCATGTGTAGGAGCTCCAGTGGCCTATCAGTCGTCATGGTGTTTTTATGCGGATGATGAACACCAACTTGCTTCCCTGCTTGGCATGCGCTACAAATCCTGTCTTTCTCAAAATGAACATTTGTTAATCCTAAAATGTGCTCTCCCTTTAGAAGCTTATGAAGATTCTTCATTCCAACATGGGCTAGTCGGCGGTGCCAGAGCCAACCCATGTTAGTCTTAGCAATTAAGCAAGTGTCAAGTTCAGCTCTATCAAAATCTACCAAGTATAGCTGACCCTCTAACACTCCCTTAAATGCTATTGAATCATCACTCCTTCTAAAGACAGTGACACCTACATCAGTAAATAGACAGTTGTAGCCCATTTAACATAATTGGGAAACAGAAAGCAAGTTATAATCTAAAGAATCTACATAAAAAACATTGGAAATGGAATGGTCAGGAGATATAGCTGTTTTACCCAAACCTTTGACCAAACCTTGGTTTTCATCCCTGAATGTGATAGCTCATTGGGGATCTTGGTTTTTCTCGTAGGAGGAGAACATCTTCTTCTCCCCTGTCATGTGGTTTGTGCACCTGCTGTCGATTATCCAACTTGAGCCCCCGGATGCATAAACCTACAAAACAATTTTAGTTCTTGACTTTAGGTACCCAAACGGTTTTGGGTCCTTTAGCATTAGAAACAAGAACTTTGGGTACCCAAACACAAGTCTTGGAGCCCTTGTGTTTGCCCCCAACAAACTTGGCAACTATCTTGCCGGATTTGTTAGTTAAAACATAGGAAGCATCAACAGTCTTAAATGAAATGTTATGATCATTTGATGCAGTAGGAGTTTTCTTCTTAGGCAACTTAGCACGGGTTGGTTGCCTAGAGCTAGATGTCTCACCCTTATACATGAAAGCATGATTAGGGCCAGAATGAGACTTCCTAGAATGAATTCTCCTAATTTTATGCTCGGGATAACCGGCAGGGTACAAAATGTAACCCTCGTTATCCTGAGGCATGGGAGCCTTGCCCTTAACAAAGTTAGACAATTTCTTAGGAGGGGCATTAAGTTTGACATTGTCTCCATTTTGGAAGCCAATGCCATCCTTGATGCCAGGGCGTCTCCCACTATAAAGCATACTACGAGCAAATTTAAATTTTTCATTTTCAAGTTTATGCTCGGCAATTTTAGCTTCTAATTTTGCTATATGATCATTTTGTTGTTTAATTAAAGCCATATGATCATGAATAGCATCAATATCAACATCTCTACATCTAGTGCAAATAGAAGTATGCTCAACGGTGGATGTAGAGGGTTTGCAAGATTTTAATTCTACAACCTTAGCATGTAATATATCATTTTCACTTCTAAGGTTAGAAATATTGACATTGTAATCATCAAAATCTTTAGCCTTAGCAATCAATTTTTCATTTTCATTTCTAAGGCTAGCAAGAGAAACATTCAACTCATCAATCTTAGCAAGTAAATCAACATTATCATCTCTAAGATTGGGAATTGAAACATTACAAACATTAGAATCAACCTTAGCAATAAGTTTAGCATTTTCATTTCTAAGGTTGGCAATAGTATCATGGAAAGTGCTTAGCTCACTAGACAATTTTTCGCATTTTTCTACTTCTAGAGCGTAAGCATTTTTAACCTTAACATGCTTCTTGTTTTCCTTAATTAGGAAGTCCTCTTGAGAGTCCAAGAGGTCATCCTTCTCATGAATAGCACTAATTAATTCATTTAGTTTTTCCTTTTGTTGCATGTTGAGGTTGGCAAAAAGGGTACGCAAATTATCCTCCTCATCACTAGAGGACTCATATTTAGTGGAGGATTTGGATTTAACCTTCTTCTTTTTGCCGTCCTTTGCCATGAGGCATTTGTGGCCGACGTTGGGGAAGAGAAGTCCCTTGGTGACGGCGATGTTGGCGGCGTCCTCGTCGGAGGAGGAGTCGGTGGAGCTCTCGTCGGAGTACCACTCCCGACAAACATGGGCATCGCCGCCCTTCTTCTTGTAGTATCTCTTCTTCTCTTTTCTTCTCCCCTTCTTGTCGTCGCCCCTGTCACTGTCACTAGAAATAAGACATTTGGCAATAAAGTGACCGGGCTTACCACACTTGTAGCAATCCTTCTTGGAGCGGGACTTGTAATCTTTCCCCCTCCTTTGCTTGAGGATTTGGCGGAAGCTCTTGATGATGAGCGCCATTTCCTCGTTGTCGAGCTTGGAGGCGTCAATGGGTTGTCTACTTGATGTAGACTCCTCCTTTTTCTCCTCCGTTGCCTTGAATGCTACCGATTGTGCTTCGGGCGCGAAGGGGCCATCTAGCTCATTGATCTTCTTTGAGCCTTTGATCATCAATTCAAAGCTCACAAAATTCCCGATTACTTCCTCGGGAGTCATCTAGGATTGCCACGAATTAATTGAACTTGAGTAGGGTTAAGGAAAACAAGTGATCTAAGAATAACCTTAACCACTTCGTGGTCATCCCATTTTTTGCTCCCGAGGTTGCGCACTTGGTTCACCAAGGTTTTGAGCCGGTTGTACATGTCTTGTGGCTACTCCCCTTGGCGAAGACGAAAGCGACCGAGCTCCCCCTCGATCGTTTCCCGCTTGGTGATCTTGGTCACCTCGTCTCCTTCGTGTGCGGTCTTTAGTACGTCCCAAATCTCCTTGGCACTTTTCAACCCTTGCACCTTATTATACTCCTCTCGACTTAGAGAGGCGAGGAGTATAGTTGTGGCTTGGGAGTTGAAGTGTTGGATTTGGGCCACTTCGTCCTCATCATAATCTTCATCCCCTACGGATGGTACCTGTACACCAAACTCAACAATATCCCATATACTTTTGTGGAGTGAGGTTAGGTGATATCGCATCATATCACTCCACCTAGCATAATCTTCACCATCAAATGTTGGTGGTTTGCCTAATGGGACGGAAAGTAAAGGTGTATGTTTAGGAATGCGAGGATAGCGTAGGGGGATCTTACTAAACTTCTTGCGCTCATGGCGCTTAGAAGTAATGGAAGGCGCGTCGGAGCCGGAGGTCGATGGTGATGAAGTGTCGGCCTCGTAGTAGACCACCTTCCTCATCTTCTTCTTTTTGTCACCACTCCGATGCGACTTGTGGGAAGAGGATTTCCTCTCCTTCCCCTTCCCTTTGTTGCGGGACTCTTCCGATGAAGCCTTCCCATGGCCTGTGGTGGGCTTGTCGCCGGTTTCCATCTCCCTCTTGGCGTGATCTCCCGACATCACTTCGAGCGGTTTGGCTCTAATGAAGCACCGGGCTTTGATACCAATTGAAAGTCGCCTAGAGGGGGGTGAATAGGGCGAAACTGAAATTTACAAAGTTAATCACAACTACAAGCCGGGTTAGCGTTAGAAATATAATGCGAGTCCGAGAGAGGGCGTAAAAACAAATCGCAAGCAAATAAAGAAGTGAGACACAAGGATTTGTTTTACCGAGGTTCGGTTCTCTCAAACCTACTCCCCGTTGAGGTGGTCACAAAGACCGGGTCTCTTTCAACCCTTTCCCTCTCTCATACGGTCACTTAGACCGAGTGAGCTTCTCTTCTCAATCAAACGGGAACCAAACTTCCCCGCAAGGACCACCACACAATTGGTGTCTCTTGCCTTGATTACAATTGAGATGATCGCAAGAAAGAATGAGAAAAAGAAGCAATCCAAGCACAAGAGCTCAAATGAACACAACAATCACTCTCTCTAATCACTAAAGCTTTGAGTGGAATTGGGAGAGGATTTGATCTCTTTGGTGTGTCTAGAATTGAATGCTAGAGCTCTTGTAAGTAGTTGGAAGGTGAAAAACTTGGATACAATGAATGAGGGGTGGTTGGGGTATTTATAGCCCCAACCACCTGAAAGCTCTCTTGTGGGTTTTGGTGTTTGGATGACAACTCAATTAAAGGACTAACAAGTGTGCTAAGTGTTGAACAGGTGCTTAATGTAAAGCTAATAGGGTTCAACACAAGTGAACAAGTGTGATGGTCCAAGGACTAGATGATGGATAGATAATGGGCATCACAAGTAAGATGGATATTGCAAAAGTGATACTCGGGTGCGTAGCTCGAAAACAATTGATCAAGCCAAGGATGGAGGCAAGAAGAACTTCGAGGTACCAAGTGCACGGGAGAAGGTCAAAGAGGCTGAGCACCCAAAGCCAAGGGTGAAGAAGAAGACTTGCAAAGTCAAGGATGATCGAGTTGAGAAGAGCTATGGCACATCAAGGATCACTACATAAGGACGTGACTTACAACCAATGAGATAACAGCTACAGTTTTGTGGTGTAAGTCATAAGGCTCAAGATCAAGCTCTAAGAAGTGCACAAGATCACTAGAAGAAGAAGCAGTGTCAAAACCAGAACTGGAAGCAGCCCAAAAGAGCTAAGTTCACCTTGATCTTTAGTTTGGGTTGTTCCTATGTTTGGATACATTCTATATGACCTTTGCAGGGTGTTGGAACTCCGACATATCAATCAAGATCAAGTCAAGCGGACTTGAGGTTTTGGAGTTCCACATTAAATATCAAAACATGCCAAATGCTAAAATTGGGTAAAGCGCAAATAAAGGCACGAGGTATGTTTCCAGACCTAATACATTGTTTTTGAGTACAAACACGGTTTGTCTGAGTGCTAGAAACAGAAAGAAAAGAAGAAGAAAAGAAAAGAAAAAGTGTTGGCTATGAGCAGCCAACTTCAGCTCGGCTTGGCACACCGGACTGTCTGGTGGTGCACCGGACAGTGTCCGGTGCGCCAGGCTGAACTCCGGTGAATAGGCCACTCTCGGGAGAAGTCTGGCGACGTACGGCTATAATTCACCGGACTGTCCGGTGGTGCACCGGACTGTCCGGTGAGCCATCGGTCGGCTGGGCCAATGGTCGGCCGCGCAATCCGCGTGTGACGCGTGGCCGAGCCAACGGTCAGATGGGGCACCGGACTGTCCGGTGTGCACCGGACAGTGTCCAGTGCGCCAACGGCTCCTAGACTACAACGGTCGACTGCGCCAATTTTGGAAGGAAATCGGGCACCGGACAGTGTCCGGTGGTGCACCGGACTGTCCGGTGCACCACCCGACAAAAGGCAAGAATTGCCTTCCTGGATTGCTCTCAACGGCTCCTAGGCCCCTTGGGTCTATAAAAGGGACTCCTAGGCGCCTCCAATAGAGCGATAAGTGCAGCCAACAAGTGTAGACATCACTCTGATCAATTCTCACTCTCCCTCCTGTGTGCATCTCTCTAGTTTGTGTAGAAGTTAAAGCTATAAGCCTTTAGAGAGTGGAGAAGTGCTGCTAAGAGCTAGAGCAAGGTCTTGAGCATATCGTTACTCTGCCGGAGTGCTGCCAAGAAGATTGTAAGCAGCCGCGGCTTCGTTGTAACCAACTTAACATAGTGAAAGGCTCTATCTGTCATACTGACAGATCTGAGCAAACGGAGGAAGGAGTTGAAACAGACTCCAGGCCCAGGTGTGGCTAACTCCAACGAGGACTAGGCAAGCGTTTCAGGCTTGGTCGAACCTCGGGATAAATCCTTGCGTCTGTGTGCTCTGTTCTGTATTGCGTTCTGACTTTCTGTCTTACTCGCTTTTATATCTGCACTTCAACACTTATCTGTGGTATAAGCTATACTTGAAGTGCAGGACAGTTTAAGACAGGAACTTCTATTCTGCTGCAACCTACTTGAAGGGTTCTTCATTCCACTGCGATCCAGCCTTTGAGTAGTGTAAGAATTTAAGTTTTAAAGTGATAATTTTTATTCGCCTATTCACCCCCCCTCTAGGCGACATCCAGATCTTGTTCCCGGGCCAAAGGGAACTTACAATTGGTATCGGAGCTAGGCCTCTCCAGTGTGGGCTTAGCCGTCCGGAGATGACGATGTCGTCACAAGAGGTAACTATAGAACTCCTTCTAGGCAATGGCTCTAATTATAAATCTTGGTCTGTCTCTATTTATAATGCTTTCATGAATATTTATCCTGATTTGAGACACATATTTAGTAGAAGTATTTTTCCCTCTAGTGTTAGTAAAAATCCTTCTAATGATGAACTAAGATGTCTATCTTTCAATCACCGTGCTTGCAACATCTTAGTTGACTCTCTTTCTAGAGGTGCCTATTTTGCCATCATGAGTAGTGATAGTGACTTATTTGTTGATGCTCATGATCTATGGACTAAACTTAAGTTGAAATTTTTTAAGTCCATATGCACTACTTCTGCTCCCTCTATTGCTAGTGATACTAACTTGTCCAAGGGAGAAGAACAAGAACGATGGCAACCAAACAATGAATCCACCTCATCAACAGGTTTGTCTTCCACTAGTAATAAATGTCTTATTGCTAACAATTCTGGTGGAGACAAAAGCGATGATGAGGAAGAATATGAGGATGAGGAGTCTACATCATCACAAGGTACATTTTCCTGTTTTGCTTCCACTGATAATAATGACAGGGAAAATGAGACCGACGATGTGGAAGAGGAGATTCGCCGTTTCTACACCCATCTCAACAAAGAAGACAAAGCGCTCTTGATTAAGCTGTTGAGAAGGAACAAGGAACAAGGCAAGACGATTCTCAGGCTAGAGGAGACTCTCATCAAAACCAACGACAGCCTGGAGAAGATGACCAAAGAACATGAGGAGCTAAAGTACTCTCATGGGAATTTGGTCCAACGGTATGAATCTGTTTTAATTGAGCAAAGAAATAATCATGATGTATTATCTAATGCTGCTCAACTTAAAACTGAAAATTCTATGCTTAGGAGTCAAGTAGAAATGATAAACTTAGAAAAACTTGCTCTAGGTGAAAAGTATGATATATTGTCATATTCTCATAATAAATTAGTTGATGACCATATCATGCTTAATGTTGCTCATGAGGTCGTAATTACGAACTTAAATTCATGTGAACCTCATTCTTGCATAAGTACACATTTGGATAATCTATCACCATGTGCTAACCCCTGTCGCTCAAAAGGAAGCGAGTGTTTAAATGAGCAAAAAGTTGTAGAATCACAAAAGAATTTGTGTGGGAACAAGAAGCAAAGACAACTAAGGAGAAGACGCATTGCTCAACCTTCTCAAGATATCCACGGGCGCGTGGTGAAGAAGCTTGAGAAGGGAAAAACTGCAGCAAGTATTAAGCTCCATAAGAAGGATGTTCCTAAAGATGAAAAAATCAACATAAGCTTGGAAAAAGGTAAAGATTCAATTAATCATGTTGTTTGTACTGACCATTTCTCTATGTCATCCAAGAACAAAAAGAGAAAAGGGAAAAGGGGGTGCTTTAAGTGCAATAAGGCAGGACACCTCATTGCGTCGTGTCCATACAACGATAAGGGAGAAGGGATAAGGAGATGCTTCGGATGCAATGACAAGAATCATACGATCACTTCTTGTCCGCTATTGACGAACCAAGCATGTGCATTCTCCAAGATGATTCTCACCAAGGAAAATGACAAACAGCAAGCGTCATGTCAGGTTGAGCGACGCTTCTGCTACAAGTGTGGTGAGCAGGGTCATCTATCCAAGGTATGTAATAAAGGTGAGATTCCTAAGCAAGTAAATTTGTCTCAATCTTATTCGCTTAGGAAACCCAAATCATACCCTTGTGCTAGATCAATCATGAGATCACCTAGGACTAGCACAAATGCTATTTGGGTACCAAAGGCTTTTTTGGATGATCGATATGGACCCATCCCGAGATGGGTACCAAACTGTGCCAACTAGACAGTGCTGGTACCTCGAGATGGACTGGAGACCATGGGAGAGCTTAAGATGGTTAATTCAAACTCTATGCTCAAGCTGTTGACTTTTATTGTCTATTCGTTGACCCAAGGTTGAATGACTGTGCAATTCTAATCCCATGTTCATCTCAAGTGAAATAAGTTGAATAGGTCCTTAATCATTATTGGTGAATCAAGCAAAGGACCTTGATGAGATTCTGCAACTTGCTCTCCATAGGATGGTACCCTTGTATCTTAAGTACTTTGTTGATGATCAGTATTGCTCTTAAGTCTGATTGTTGTGCTACCTGTCCTTGGAGTAGTTATGCTTTTTTGATTGCCTGTGTTAAGTATCTTTCAATCAATGATTAATGATTTCCAAGATCGTAACCATGCTTGCTTAATTATGATTGTGTGCTTTAGAGGTTATGTCTCTTGAATCATTTAATGGGTAGTTTTTCATTAGATATATCCACCATGATTAACTCTTTCTGTGTTCGTGAATAAACATGTATCCCCTTGTGAGTTATGCTCTACGGTTTTATTAATTAACCTATGTGCAAGTATGACATTTTGTTTAGTTTATGTTCACATGATTACTCTAGTCTGGTATTGTGTGAATACCAAAATCCATGTTGTGCCTCTAATGCACCCTTTTGAGCTATAAGGTGCATGAGCTAAAGGAGCCTTCAATTAGTGACAACTGGTGCTCTCATGGCAATTCAGGAAAAGGCAAAGGTATGGAGAATGGAACTATGCAATTTCATTGAATATCTTGAAGTTCCATTGATTGTGATCACAGCTATGTTCTTGCCTCTGAATTGGTAGTATCTTGGCTTAGTTGCTCCTTACTTTAAAATGTTGTTTCTTTTGGTATACCTAAGGAACCTTCTTAATTATGGTGTGCTTAGACATTGTGATTTATATGCATAATCTTGTAATTTTCAATTGGTATATGTGGTGCGATGATTATCATGTATGAAGCATGCCTAGGCTACATGTAAAATGTTATACTCCTTGAAGCATGCATTGTTGTATTAAGTCAACTATTCAAGTGGTATCTCTTTGAGATGAAATTGATAGAGTATGCCTTGACCAAGATATGTTGTGATCCCCTCTAGTTCTGAGGAAGCTAGAATGTGCAAAGTGCAAGTCATTCAAATACTTGATGCACAACTTTAGGGGGAGCACTCATAACTTGTGTCTTTTGAGACTAATTGTTTCTTGAGTGATCTTGAATAGTCTCAAGGTGGAAAAGGGAAGATGAGCAAGGAGTGGAGCAATTAGGACTTGAGTACCTCCACAAGTCAAGCAATTGGTATCTAAAGGTTATGAGTAATTGCATATTTATAGATTGCTCATGCTCTATAATATTTGGTTACTAGATGCTTATCTTTAAATATCATGGAGCTATGATAATAAATGAGTTTTCAATTGGTAGTCGTGATAGTTTGCTTCAATTGACATCTCTTGATAATCACTAGAATAGAAGCTTCATCTTGTGCCGCAATACTATAACTTGTTCTAAGTTTGGTGTCTTAGCAACAAGAAACAGTTAGGATAAAGGATCAGGCACACGTGTGAAGCCTCCTAGAGATTAAACTCTCAAGATGGAAAGTACATCGCAACAGGGTAAAGGTACAAAAAGGAAGTATTGATCGTTTGCGTGTATGTACCTTAACTTTCCTCCACAATGCTTGTGTTGCATATGTTCAATGTGTAAGGGGGAGTAATGTTAGTGTGATAAAATTTTACCTATTCAATACTCTGCTATCCATTGACATCACTCTATGTTCTTGCTTGAATATGGTTTTGGTGTTTGATGTCAAAGGGGGAGAAATTGTGCATTAAAGCTTATCTCAACCTGAGAGGAAATCTTATCCTAAAGGGGTTTCCTTGATCTTAAGAAAGGATCCTAATGGTGAATAGTGGTAGGTTAATATTCCTGTGATATATCCTCTCAATTGATTGGTGTTTAACTCTGATTCTGTGCATTTGTGTGTTATAGCATCATGGTTTGATCCTTGGCACAATGCATCCCAAAAGTGCTAAGGTGTAGGAATGCTTCGAATAGCCTAAGTATGTGCAATTTGGCATATAAGGCCAAAATTATGATTTTGATGTAAGCACATATTTAGGGGGAGCATTCTATAAACTTAGAATTCAAAATTTGTGCTTTAAATTTCACTCTTATGTAAGCTTTAATTGTGTTGCCATCAATCACCAAAAAGGGGGAGATTGAAAGCTCTCTTGTGGGTTTTGGTGTTTGGATGACAACTCAATTAAAGGACTAACAAGTGTGCTAAGTGTTGAACAGGTGCTTAATGTAAAGCTAACAGGGTTCAACACAAGTGAACAAGTGTGATGGTCCAAGGACTAGATGATGGATAGATAATGGGCATCACAAGTAAGATAGATATTGCAAAAGTGATACTCGGGTGCGTAGCTCGAAAACAACTGATCAAGCCAAGGATGGAGGCAAGAAGAACTTCGAGGTACCAAGTGCACGGGAGAAGGTCAAAGAGGCTGAGGAACCCAAAGCCAAGGGTGAAGAAGAAGACTTGCAAAGTCAAGGATGATCGAGTTGAGAAGAGCTATGGCACATCAAGGATCACTACATAAGGACGTGACTTACAACCAATGAGATAACAGCTACATTTTTGTGGTGTAAGTCATAAGGCTCAAGATCAAGCTCTAAGAAGTGCACAAGATCACTAGAAGAAGAAGCAGTGTCAAAACCAGAACTGGAAGCAGCCCAAAAGAGCTAAGTTCACCTTGATCTTTAGTTTGGGTTGTTCCTATGTTTGGATACATTCTATATGACCTTTGCAGGGTGTTGGAACTCCGACATATCAATCTAGATCAAGTCAAGCGGACTTGAGGTTTTGGAGTTCCACATTAAATATCAAAACATGCCAAATGCTAAAATTGGGTAAAGCGCAAATAAAGGCACGAGGTATGTTTCCAGACCTAATACATTGTTTTTGAGTACTAACACGGTTTGTCTGAGTGCTGGAAACAGAAAGAAAAGAAGAAGAAAAGAAAAGGAGAAGTGTTGGCTATGAGCAGCCAACTTTAGCTCGGCTTGGCACACCGGAGTGTCCGGTGGTGCACCGGACAGTGTCCGGTGCGCCAGGCTGAACTCCGGTGAATAGGCCACTCTCGGGAGAAGTCTGGCGACGTACGACTATAATTCACCGGACTGTCCGGTGGTGCACCGGACTGTCCGGTGGTGCACCAGACTGTCCGGTGAGCCATCGGTCGGCTGGGCCAACGGTCGGCCGCGCAATCCGCGTGTGACGCGTGGCCGAGCCAACGGTCAGATGGGGGCACCGGACTGTCCGGTGTGCACTGGACAGTGTCCGGTGCGCCAACGGCTCCTAGACTGCAACGGTCGACTGCGCCAATTTTGGAAGGAAATCGGGCACCGGACAGTGTCCGGTGGTGCACCGGACTGTCCGGTGCACCACTCGATAGAAGGCAAGAATTGCCTTCCTGGATTGCTCTCAACGGCTCCTAGGCCCCTTGGGTCTATAAAAGGGACTCCTAGGCACCTCCAATAGAGCGATAAGTGCAGCCAACAAGTGTAGACATCACTCTGATCAATTCTCACTCTCCCTCCTGTGTGCATCTCTCTAGTTTGTGTAGAAGTTAAAGCTATAAGCCTTTAGAGAGTGGAGAAGTGCTGCTAAGAGCTAGAGCAAGGTCTTGAGCATATCGTTACTCTGCCGGAGTGCTGCCAAGAAGATTGTAAGCAGCCGCGGCTTTGTTGTAACCAACTTAACATAGTGAAAGGCTCTATCTGTCATACTGGCAGATCTGAGCAAACGGAGGAAGGAGTTGAAACAGACTCCAAGCCCAGGTGGGGCTAACTCCAACGAGGACTAGGCAAGCATTTCAGGCTTGGCCGAACCTCAGGATAAATCCTTGCGTCTGTGTGCTCTATTCTGTATTGTGTTCTGACTTTCTGTCTTACTCGCTTTTATATCTGCACTCCAACACTTATCTGTGGTATAAGCTATACTTGAAGTGCAGGACAGTTTAAGATAGGAACTTCTATTCTGCTGCAACCTACTTGAAGGGTTCTTTATTCCACTGCGATCCAGCCTTTGAGTAGTGTAAGAATTTAAGTTTTAAAGTGATAATTTTTATTCGCCTATTCACCCCCCCTCTAGGCGACATCCAGATCCTGTTCCTGGGCCAAAGGAAATTACACCACCACAAAGTGGCCGTTGGAAGGCTGCAGTCGCATGGCGCACCAGACAGTCTGGTGCGCCACCGGACACTGTCCGGTGCGCCAGCCACGTCATCTAGCCGAAGGATTCCGACCGTTGGAGCTCTGTCTTGTGGGCCCACCTGGTTGTCCGGTGGTGCACCGGACAGGCCCTGTAGGCTGTCTGGTGTGCCACCCGCGCGTGCTCTGCTCCTCTGCGCGCGCTGGCGCGCATTTAATGCGTTGCAGATGACCGTTGCGCTCGAAATAGCCGTTGCCCCGCTGTCACACCGGACAGTCCGGTGAATTATAGCGGAGCGGATTCCCGAAGCTGGCGAGTTCAGAGTTGCTCTCCCCTGGAGCACCGGACAGTCCGGTGAATTATAGCGAAGCTCCTCTGAAAAATCCCAAAGGTGAAGAGTTGGACGTAGAGTTCTCTGGTGCACCGGACACTGTCCGGTGCGCTAGACCAGGGTGCCTTCCGGGAAATCCTTTGCTCTCTTGATTGAACCCTTTTCTTGGTCTTTTTATTGGCTTATTGTGAACCTTTGGCACCTGTAGAACTTATAAACTAGAACAAACTAGTTAGTCCAATTATTTGTGTTGGGCAATTTAACCACCAAAATCAATTAGGAAATAGGTGTAAGCCTAATTCCCTTTCAGTTATCCGCAAGGGCCCCGTGAGACATCCTATTTAGACTTCTCCGAAACGCGTCCACCGCTATTTGTCAAAGCCGAAGACCCTTTAGAAGCAGACGAATGGATTCATGTCATCGAGCAAAAGTTTGGACTTCTGCGATGTTCTGAAACCCAGAAGCCCTTGTTCGCAGCCCAGCAACTGCGCGGCCCTGCCAGCACTTGGCGGGGAAATTTTATGGTCGTTCAACCGGCCAATCATCAGATAACATGGGAAGAATTTAAGTTGGTCTTCCGCGAACATTACATACTAGAAGGTGTATTTCACATGAAACAAGAAGAATTTATGAAGCTAAAACAAGGAGGGGATACTGTTAATCAGTATCTCAATAAATTCAATCATTTGTCACAATATGCAATTGATCAAGTGAACACCGATCTGAAGAAGAAGAATTGTTTCATGCAAGGACTGAATGACAGGATGCAAAGAAAAATGGCTACTTGCATTGACCTTACCTACGGAAGGGCTGTCAGCACAGCACTGGCAGTCGAATCCAAATATGCAAGTTCTGGAAAGATCAAGGGGAGTGGAGGAAACAGGCCTACTCAGGGCCCTGAGAAGAGGCAACGGTTTGTTATCTGGCCTGTTAATCAGGGTCGTTCTTCAGTACGTCCACCCTCCTTCCCATTTAAACAGCCAGTAATCATTCGTCCCAACACTACCCCTACAACAACAAGTCAGCCGGGTGCCCCTGGCACTCGATTCCCTGCTCTTCCCAGTTCATCGACAGGATGTTTCAATTGTGGAAAATCTGGGCATTTTATCAAGGATTGCCCTTATCCGAAGCAGAACAAGTCAAACAATCCACAAGGATCTAGGAATTCATCTCAAGCCAAGGGAAATACTATGGGCAAAAATACAAAGAAGACGGGACGCATATACTATACGCAAGTGGCCACCACACCGGATGGTGAACCGGTCATGATGGGTACGTTCCTTGTGGCCAATCATCTCGCAGTTATTCTCTTTGATTCTGGAGCTTCGCATACATTTATCAGCAAGAAATTTGTGGAGCAACATTGCATTTCATACCATGAATCAAAAGAGGGGTTTAAAATTCAGTCACCTGGGGGACAAATCTTTACTAGAGAAGTGGCCTATCAAGTGCCCGTAACATTGGTCGGACGGGACTTTTCTACTAATATGATAGTTCTGAAAGGCCAAGACATAGATGTGATTTTGGGCATGAATTGGCTGGCCCGACATAAAGCAACCCTCAACACTGATCAGAGAACCATCAGGTTGAGTCATAATCAAGAAGAAATTCCGGTGGTATGCGAGTTCCTAGACGTCTTTCTAGAGGATTTGCCTGGATTGCCACCCGAGAGAGATGTAGAGTTTGTAATTGAATTGAAGCCCGGTACGGCTCCCATTTCTCGAAGATCGTACCGTATGCCTCCAAATGAGCTGGCGGAACTGAAGATTCAGTTACAAGATCTACTATCGAAAGGATTCATCCGGCCAAGCTCGTCACCATGGGGTTGTCCAGCCATATTCGTCAAGAAGAAGGATCAAACTTTACGGATGTGTGTGGATTATCGACCTCTGAATGAGGTCACTATCAAGAACAAGCACCCTCTTTCGCAGATTGACATTTTATTTGATCAACTGACCGGGGCGAGGGTATTCTCCAAGATTGATCTCAGATCGGGCTATCATCAGATCCGTATTCCGCCCGAGGATATACCAAAAACCGCATTCACTACGCAGTACGGATTATTTGAATACCTAGTAATGTCTTTCGGACTGACGAATGCTCCTGCCCACTTCACTTATCTGATGAACTCGGTATTCATGCCCGAGTTGGACAAATTTGTGGTGGTCTTCATAGATGATATTTTGATATATTCAAAGAATGAAGAGGAGCATGCTCAACATTTACGGGTCATGTTAACGCGCTTGAGAGAACATCAATTATATGCCAAGTTTAGTAAGTGCGCATTTTGGCTGGAAGAAATTCAATTTCTGGGACATGTTCTATCTGCCAGGGGGATTGCGGTAGATCCTAGCAAAGTCAAGGACATTTTGGAGTGGAAACCCCCAACCACTGTGCACCAAGTCTGAAGTTTCCTTGGACTGGCTGGTTATTACCGCCGATTTATACCAGATTTTTCTAATCTTGTGAAGCCAATCACAAGTCTATTGAAGAATGATACTAAATTCAAATGGTCTTCCAACTGTAATGAAGCTTTTGAGAAATTGAAGACATTATTAACCACTACTCCGGTATTGGCTCAACCGGATATTAACAAGCCATTTGATGTGTATTGTGACGCATTTGGCAGTGGTCTCGGCTGTGTATTAATGCAAGAAGGCCGAGTAATTGCGTATGCTTCAAGGCAGTTACGCCGACATGAGGAGCATTATCCTACTCATGATCTTGAGCTAGCTGCAGTGGTTCATGCTCTGAAGATCTGGCGTCATTATCTGCTGGGTAATATCTGTCACATTTATACAGATCATAAAAGCTTGAAGTACATCTTTACCCAGTCCGAACTCAATATGAGACAAAGAAGATGGCTCGAGCTAATCAAGGATTATGAATTGGAGATCCATTATCACCCGGGCAAAGCAAATGTAGTGGCAGATGCACTCAGTCACAAGGCTTCCTGCCATTGTCTAACTATAGGGACTTCTGACATTACATTGTGCCAGGAGATGGAGAATCTAAACCTGGGTTTGATTCAACATGGGACTTCAAATCACTTGAAGCTTGAGTCAGTCATCCTGCAAAGGGTAATTGACGCACAAAAGAATGATGAAGGCATAAAACACATACGTGAAAAGATAAAGGCTAGAAAAGCCAATTGTTTCCAAGAAGATAATCAAGGTGTGGTATGGTTTAATAACCGCATAGTGGTGCCGAAGAATGAAGAAGTCCGCCAGCAAATTCTTGATGAGGCACATCTTAGTCGCTATTCTATTCATCCCGGAAGCACTAAGATGTATCAAGATCTAAAACAACATTATTGGTGGACGAAAATAAAGATCGAGATTGCACGTTATGTGGCTAGATGTGACATCTGCAGACGTGTCAAGGCCATACAACTAAAAGTTGCTGGTCCATTACAGTCTCTACCAATACCAACATGGAAATGGGAAGACATAAGTATGGACTTTATTGTGGGATTGCCCAGGACCGCAAAAGGGTATGACTCTATCTGGGTTATTGTTGATCAGCTTACGAAAATTTCTCATTTTCTACCCGTCAAGATAGTGCACCCAGTTGCTGTTTATGCCTAATTGTATATTGCTCGTATTCTCAGTTTTCACGGGGTTCCAAAGACTATAGTGTCAGATCGTGGACCTCAATTCGTATCCAAATTTTGGGAAGAACTTCATAAATCCCTGGGTACTAAATTGCTCCATAGTTCGGCCTATCATCCTCAAACAAGTGGGCAGACTGAGAGGGTTAATCAAATACTCGAAGATATGCTACGGGCATGTGTGCTGGACTTCTCACAGAAATGGGATGAATGTTTGCCGTTAGCAGAATTCTCATATAATAATAGCTATCAAGAAAGCATCAAGATGGCACCCTTTGAAGCTTTATATGGACGACGATGTCGTACTCCGCTAAATTGGTCTGAACCTGGTGAAAGGTCCTTCTTCAAACCTGATATGGTGAAAGAGACCGAAGAAAAAGTTCAGAGAATAATACATAACTTGAAGAAAGCTCAAACCCGTCAAAAGAGTTATGCAGACCGGCGACGACAACCCTTATACTTTCTAATAGGAGATTATGTCTACTTGAAAGTTTCTCCAATTAAGGGTGTATCGCGTTTCGGGGTTAAAGGAAAGCTTGCACCCCGGTACATTGGTCCATTCCCTATACTTGAGCAATGTGGACCAGTGGCATACCGACTCCAATTACCCAAAACTTTGTCTGCTGTACATAATGTGTTCCACGTGTCCCAATTGAAGAAGTGTCTTCGAGTACCAGATCGAACCGTTGAAGTGACAGATGTTGTCCTTGAGCCAGACTTAACATATTTAGAGCACCCTATTCGAGTCTTGGATCAAAAGGACAGGATTACCCAGAGAAAAACTCTCAAGTTTTACAAGATACAGAGGAATCAACATTCCGAAGATGAGGCTACATGGGAAACTCAAGACTTTTTAGATAAGAACTTCCCAGGCTTTTTAGCCTCTTGTAATTTGTAAAGTATACAACATTGTTGTCATAAAGGAGTGAGCCCCAAACCCACCCCTGCCTTGTACCAAAAATAAGGAAATAAAAATGTGAAGCATTTCCTTTTCCATTACCTACCCTAGGACTTTTAATCACGGGACGAGATTCTTTTATGGGGGGAAGGATGTAACACCCCTGGTGTTACTGTTACTAAAACTTGAGCATGACATCATAAACATTGGCATTGCATATGTTTAACACACCTAGAGTGCATTCACTAGGTAAAAATTTCAAACAAGTTGTATTGTTCTAAGTGTTTTGCAAATAGAACCCTGGAATAGGGGGCTTAACCCTAAATGGGGTTTAAAGGGGTAAAACATGACCCAAATTGAGAAAACCCTAAGGTTTAAGAAAAACAATCATAAAATGCTACTAAAGATGGATCTATATTACACTCATACCCCTGAGAAACCAGAAACCCTAATTGAAACCCTAGAAAACCCTAAATTCAAACCCTAGGGGCCTATGTGCAAAAACAGTGCACATTTGGACTAAAGTGTAAAAACTACAATATTAAAGCATATAAATTCACATGGTTCACAATTATGAAGATTTACAAGCTAAACCCTAGGTTTTGGACTAATTTGCAAAATAGACCTCAATTGAGTTCTATACTAAGTCTGAATTTCAGTGTTATAAGCTCAACTTTGGAGCTTTATAACTTTCAAATTGTGAGAATTTGCCCTATGTCACCACATCAAATTTGTAGCTCTATCATAGGAGAATAACTTTACTTAAGAGTGTAAGCATAGTTGTTAAGAAGATATTGGAGATAATTAAGCCCAAAGTTGGACTGTCGGGCTGATGGAACTCTGAAATTCAGAATTGCAGTGTAACAGAGCTAACTTTGGACTTGGATTCAACCTTGATCCAGTGCTCAACTAAGTTTAATTCTTATAGTCGAGTTGTAGCTGGTTTATAGCACTATAATATTGTCGGTGTTTCGAAACCGGGGGTCCCTGGACCGTCGAGTGAATTGTCGTCGCGTGCCCCAGCCCAGATGGGTCGACACAAGGCAGAACGTGAAGGGGGGAAAGGAAGCAGCCGGAGAGAGGCGGACGTGAGAGAGTGGATCCCGCGGCCTTCGTGTTAGCCCCGCGCCTGAGTCGGGTGCGCTTGCAGTAGGGGGATACAAGCGTCCACGCGGGAGTGGGAGCGAGCGGCCTTGAGCGAGCGCCGTCCCGTCCTTCTCCACGCGGGCCAACCCTCTGTAAGAGGGCCCTGGTCCTTCCTTTTATAGGCGTAAGGAGAGGATCCAGGTGTACAATGGGGGGTGTAGCAGAGTGCTACGTGTCTAGCGGAGGAGAGCTAGCGCCCTAAGTACATGCCATCGTGGCAGCCGGAGGGGTTTTGGCACCCGGTTCGTGTGGTGTCGTGGCCGTCGGAGGAGTGCTGGAGCCTAGCGAGAGGGCAGCTGTCGGGGCTGTCGAGTCCTTGCTGACGTCCTCTTGCTTCCGTAAGGGGGCCGAGAGTCACCGTCGTCACAGAGCGTGCGGGGCGCCATCATTGCCTATCTAGCGGAGTGAGCCAGATGGGACGTCGGTCTTGTTCCCCGTAGCCTGAGTCAGCTCGGGGTAGGGTAATGATGGCGCCTCCTGTCGACGTGGTCGGTCCGCGCCCTAGGTTGGGTGATGTGGAGGCACCTCCGAGGTCGAGGTCGAGTCTGTCTCCCGTGGCCGTGGTCGAGTCCGAGCCCCTGGGTCGGGCGAGGCGGAGACCGTCGGCTGAGGCCAGAGCTGAGTCCGAGCCCTAGGGTCGGGCGAAGCGGAGTCCATTGTCTCCTGGGGCCGAGCCCATGTCCGAGCCCTGGGTCGGGCGAAGCGGAGTTCGTCGTCTTCCGGGGTTGAGCCCATGTCCGAGCCCTAGGTCGGGCGGAGCGGAGTTCGCCATCTTCCGGGGCTGAGCCCGAGTCCGAGCCCTGGGTCGAGCGGAGCGGAGTTCACCGTCTTCCGGGGCTAGGCCCATGTCCGAGCCCTGGGTCGGGCGGAGCGGAGTTCGCCGTCTTCAAGGGCTGAGCCCGAGTCTGAGCCCTGGGTCGGGCGGAGCGGAGTTCACCGTCTTCCGGGGCTAAGCCCGAGTCCGAGCCCTGGGTCGGGTGGAGCGGAGTTTGCAGTCTTCCGGGGCTGAGCCCGAGTCCGAGCCCTGGGTCGGGCGGAGCGGAGTTCGCCGTCTTTCGGGGCTGAGCCCGAGTCCGAGCCCTGGGGTCGGGCGAGGCGGAGTTTCTTATGACGCCCGAGGCCGGCCTTGGCTGTTGTCAGCCTCACTCTGTCGGGTGGCTCAGCAGTCGGAGCGGCGCAGGCGGCTGTGATGGAACCTCTCAAGTAATTAGGCCCACCTACAGTTGTCCTTGTCCAACGGACTTCAGACAACCCTGTAGGTGCCCTTGAACTACTTGATAAGTTCGGTATCTTTCCTTACCTTACCAGGAACAATTCACCCGTCTTGCAGACATTACAGAACATCGGAGATAAAGAAATGCGGAAGCGATCTACATAATTCACATTTATTTAAAAGCAAGCTCAAGTTGTTTTATTACAGACCAGAACTAAAAACGAGTGCAGAGTAATAATATTATACAAACCAAGGGAGGCAAAAACTCCTCCTGATAAGCCACAAGCAAAAGATCCTATGCGGAGGACCAAGTCCTCCCGCACTTCAGTCTTGTTTTTCTTCCTTGGGAACCACCTTGGCACAGAAGCAGCAGAAATCTGCTACTTCCTCACCTAAAAACAACGAAGGGATAAACCCTGAGTATGGAATTACTCAGCAAGTCTTACCCGACTAAAGAAAAGACTCTCAAGGGTATGTTGGTTATATGGGGGTCAAGGTAAGGCTTTTCAATAATCAAAGACTCTGTTTTGCAGAAATGCTTACTAAAGTGGATCCTTAAAAATCCAATTTTATTTGTCAAGTTAAGTTGAATTACCTGCAACTAGAGTTCTTTCTACCCTAGTTCAATCACTTTGCCTATACTAGCCAATTTTCATAACAAAGGCCCATCATCTTTAGTGGAATGCTACGTGTAGGGTAGTGACCAAGTCTTCATAACCGCGAAGGTACGGCGATCCGAATCGATTATACTCAGCTGAGGATCTCCAATCACACGACATATGTAGCACTTAACCCTTGCATATGTCAACCCGCCACCGGGGTTCTTAAGACCGGATCAGGTTCACGCAGACCGAGAGCACAGATACACCACCGTCTAGCCTCTTGCCACGGAGGGTACACGCTACTCTCGCCACCGCTCCACGCCCATCTCGTGTTGTCTTATTCCGGCCTTAGTCTGCCCGAGGCAAGGCTTACCCATGACGAGGCATGTGACCAGCTAAAGGGTCCTCGATCAACAAGCCTACATCGACAAGGTCCTTAATCGACTCAGACGGAGACACTACACCGAGACTCCTTTCTCGTGAAGTCATCCGCCCGGTCTCAGCTTAATCATATCAAACCCAAAGTTTGGTACCTGGCAGAGGTACATCTTTTCCAGATGTTGAATCCATCAAGGCCCTGATGGATCCACCATCAAATTTTATTTTCAAAAACACCCCACCCACTTTTGCCACATCAACTTTTGTAAAAACAAAACATTTTGTTTTTCTAAAGCAATGCTAAGCATAGTAAAACCTTTTTGTAAAAACAGGGTTTCAAGGAGGGTAATCAAGATCAAGGAAGGTAATGCAGGAATTGTTTTATTAAGCAACTCCTATCACCTAATGCAACAAGCAAGTGAGAAAGATTTTAAAAATATCAAGGGAGGTGGCAAATGCACCGGGGCTTGCCTTTGTTATCAGGTGAGTTCTGCTCGGATCCACAAATATCGAAATAAAAGCAGTTGCCTGCTTGAGGATCTGAGGATGGTGGTGTCCTGTCTTCAGAGACTTCTTCTTCTTCTTCGTGTTCTAACATAACCATATACATGCATAAGAATGGATGCCATGGGATGCTCATGAGGATGCAAAGATAATATAAACTTATTATCTAAGTCTTGAGTACAACTTTCCTTCACGGTACTCCGAGAACCTAGGGTTTCCGGAGTCAGTAAAGGAGTTCATAGGGCAGGGGGGTGGTTTTGGGTTTAGTGATCAAACAAGGTCCAAATCAACCCAAATTCTACCCAAGGCTTCTAAATATTGTTTTAAGTTCCCACAAAAGGTTTGGGCATTTTTGGACTTACCAATTATTTTCTAAAAATCCATAACCAATACTTTTAACCACTTTAAATACCCTAAAATTTCCTATTTCCACTAAAAATCATAAAACTATTTTTACTAAATTCTAGGGAAAATAACAGGCCTAGGAAAATTAGTTTCACAATTTTATCATTTTCCTAGCATTTTCTATAATTGTTTTGGCTCTGGAGATAAAAGAAAAAGAAAAGCAGGTGAACAGCACTGGGCCGAATCCAGCCCAGGCGGCCCAGCTAGGGCAGAAAGGCGCCCGCGCGCTCGCCCGCGCTGGCAGACTTGCACAGAGGCCCTTGGGGTTTTAACTAACTGCGAACGAGTTCAAACACTATTCTAAAGAGTCTCTGACGCTTTGCAAAAAGATCCCTCTTGTTCTAATTCTTTACACGCCCACGTCCACGACGACGGCAGCGCGGGGAGCACTCCGGCGAGGTTCTGGACCGGCCAATTGGGGCTATGGCTGGGTTCTCCGAGCGGCGAACATGAAATCGGGGTTACCATGATCATTTCCCCTAACTTAATTGCGCTTATAATCAACTACGGAGCTCTGGCCACGGTGGCCGTGAGCATGGCGTCAATACGGTCGTGTTCCCGGCGACCAGAGGACTCTTAGTTCAATTCAGTGGCTCGGCAAGCATCGTAGACGCATAAGAATGCTTAAACAAGGGAGTAGAGGGGAGGAGCTAACCGGAGTATGGCTGACCACGGCGGGGTTGAGTTCACGGTGTTTTAGAACCGAATTGGGGAGAAAGCGCAATTCGGGCGTGCTAGTGGACGATCGAGGGTGGGAGCGGGTGCTACAACTTCACAACTACATAGCGCAGCTATGGGTGGGGTCAATTTATAGAGCTAGCGGGCGGTGGCGATCAATTTAGCCGAGCCGTGCTGGCGGCCGGAGATGAGGAAGAAGGCGGCACGGTGAATTCGTGGCTAACGCCGTGGCAAGCTCACCGGCGCCGATTTGACAGCAGTAGTGGGTCACGGCGACACGGTGGAAGAATTGAGCTACGCGGCACACGGCCGAGAGGCGGCAGTCGACGGTGAGCTTCTCGGCTACAGCCGCAAAGTAGAAAGGCAGTCACGGTGAATCACCGGAGTTATCCCCAGGGGATGGCTTTTACCTGGCGGCCTTATCGGGTCATCGGCGACGTGAATCCTACAGCGGTGGCGTGAATCACGGCGAGGGGTCACCGGCGTCGAGCTGTCCGCGTTGGCGGTCTGATCCGGTGGGCACTGTACCATGGGAAATGGTATTCAGTCGACTGACAGAGCAAATTTGAGCTTGATTTTCTCTCAATTTTCCATGGTAACACGAGTTAATCCGTGCAGCAAACTTGTAGAGTATGATACCCACTACAAACTTGCTATGGCAACCATAGGTAGATTTCCACTGGATCATGCTTAAAACTTAGCTTGAAGTCGAGATTAGTTCACTGCTAGTCTGAAAATTCAGACCATAACAGCCTGACAGCCAAAGTTTGAGCATGATAATCTCTAAATTTCTCACTAGAACATAACTTGCCCACTTAAGCAAAGTTGTTCATCTAAGATAGATCTACATAGTTGATGTGGTGACCTAGGGAAAATTCTCAATAATTTGGAAAATGTAGAGCTCCAAAGTTGAGCCAATATCATTGAAATTTCAGACTTAGTATAGAATTCAAATGAGGTCCATTTTGCACTTAAGTCCAAAACTTAGGGTTTGGCTTTCAAGTCCACATATTTGTGAACCAAAGGACTTAAGAAACTTATTTGGCTTGGTTTTTGCACTTTAACCCAAAAGTGGGCTAATTTTGCACATAAGCCCCTAGGGTTTAGTTTTAGGGTTTTCCAGGGTTCCAATTAGGGTTTCTGGTATCTTAGGGGTATAAAGGTGATTCAACCTTGTTTTTAGGGACATTTTGTGACTCTTTCCCTAAAGTCTTTAGGTTTTCTCATCTTGGGTTAAGTTTTACCCCTTTAATCCCTATTTAGGGTTAAGTTTCCCATCCAGGGTGCTATTTGCAAAAATACTTAAACAATACAACTTGTTTGAAATTTTTGCCTAGTGAATGCACTCTAGGTGTGTCAAACATATGCAATGCCAATGCTTATGATGCCATGCTCAAGTTTTAGTTATAGTAACACCAGGGTGTTACAGCGGCGCTGTCCTCTTGTCAGACCGGTCAGTAGAGCGGCGAAGTGACTGCGGTCACTTCGGCTCTGTCGACTGGAGGGCGTGCGTCAGGATAAAGGTGTCAGACCACCTTTGCATTGAATGCCCCTGCGATTTGGTCGGTCGGCGTGGCGACGTGGCCAAGGTTGCTTCTTGGTGAAGACTGGGCCTCGGGCGAGCCGTTAGTGTGCCCGTTGCTGGAGGGGGGTCCTCGGGCGAGACGTAGGTTCTCCGGGGTCGGCTTCCCTTGCCCGAGGCTTGGCTCGGGCGAGGCACGATCATGTCCCTTGAATGGACCGATCCTTGACTTAATCGCACCCATCAGGCCTTTGCAGCTTTGTGCTGATGGGGGTTACCAGCTGAGATTTAGGGATCTTGAGGGTACCCCTAATTATGGTCCCCAACAGTATCCCCCGAGCCTCCAAGGGAGTACTAATACTCGCTTGGAGGCTTTTGCCGCACTTTTTTGCAAGGGGACCAGCCTTTTCGGTTGCATTCTGTTCCGGTGGGTGCGCGCGAGCGCACCCGCCTGGTGTAGCCCCCGAGGCCTCGGAGGAGTAGTTTTACTCCTTCGAGGTCTTAGTGCGCTTCGCGACACTTCGGCTGGACTAGTTGTTCCCTCATGCGAGCTGGCCGTAGCCCGAGTGCACGGTCGGGTCCCAAGTTCTCGGGCTGGTATGTTGACGCTGTCAATGGTTTGGCCGGAGCCGGGTTTGCGAGAGCAGCCCCCGAGCCTCTGCACGAGGCGAGAGGACGGTCAGGGACAGACTCGACTTTTTTACATACGCCCCTATGTCGCCTTTCCACAAGGAGGAGGAGGGGAAAGCGCCATGTTGCCCTCGGGTGGCGCCGAACATGGTGTCTCCGGTGAGCTGCTGGCGGGTAATCCGAGCGGACGTCCGTGCCCCATTTGATAGGGGTCGCCTAGAGGCCCAGAGGCGCACCCAAAAGTACCTACGGGTGATCTGCCGGACCTGGTCCCCTGTTGACGGGGTCCGAGGGCTCGATGCCTCCCTCTGATGGGATTCCGTTACAAGATCGTTCCCGCTGGTCTCGGAAATGTCCTAGGGTACCTCGGGAGCGTAGCCCGAGCCTTGGTTATGTATCGAACGTACCCATGGTCATCCCTCGCTCTGTGTCTGAGGCGACTGTGAACCCTTCGAGGGCCAGCCTACGAACCCCTGATCAGTAGTGGGCGCGGAGCCCGAGTGGCCTGAGGCAGCCGTTGAACCCTTCGAAGGGCCAGCCATCGAACCTCTGACCAGTAGTGGGTGTGGAGCCCACGTGCTCTGAGGCGGCTGTTGAACCCCTCCGAGGGGCCAGCCTTAGAACCTCTGATCAGTAGAGTGGCTCGGAGCCTGTTTCCTTCACGGAGAAGGGTCCTTTTCGGGGTATCCCCCTTCCCGGTCCCTGTTGGAAGAGAGAGAAAGAGGAAAAGGAAAAGGATGCGAAGTCGAATGACGTGGCGTACCTTTTTCGACGCGGTCATTATGGCGAAGGCGAAGCGTCGCTTGCTTCTCCCGCCTGAGGCGTCGCCTGTCCTGCCGCGGAGTTAATGCGACGGGGCGAGCAGTTCGCGGGGCGGCCGTTGCGCGTGCGCGAGCCGTTTGAGGAATGGATCACGGGCGCACCGTCTTCACGCCATGGGAGAGGGCTCCCCCGCTGCCTCTGGATGGGACGTGAGCTTGGCTGACGACGCGACCGCTGCTTCTGCCCGCCTGTCACCGCCATTACTGCCGGCCCAATTTTGACCGCATTTGACCGTCGCGCTTGGCTGGCACTGCAGGGTTGCCTCGAGTCACGGTATCGACTCCGCAGTCGAGGAGGCGCAGTAGTGGCGTGAGTGGCGGTGCAGCTGCTCACACGTAGCGACCAGCGCACCGGTTGCATGACGCGTGGGCCTGGACCTCCATGCTAGGCGCGTTGGAAGTCGGAGAGGTGCGCCCACTTGGCGTGGTTGCATGCCGCCTGCATGGCTGTCCGCCCTTTCACCCGCTGGTTTGGGCGAAAGTGGAGGAGTGCTTGCAACCGCCGGGCGGTCGCATGCACCGCGCGCGGCGGTTTGGCTTCTTCTGCCCTGGACCGGCTTGCATGACGTGTGGGACCCAGCCCCCGCGCCGTGGGGGGAGAATCTTGGAGCGTGTTGGAGAAGACTCAGCCCGCAACGGTTGAGGGCGCAAGTGGAGAGAGTCGCCTTTAAAAGGGGGGCGGCCCCCTTGGAGGGCAACCATGTCTTCGCACTCCCTTCATGCATCGTGTCTCTCCATCTTCCGAGCCCCTGGGCGGGGGACGCCCGGAATCCTTCCGTCTTGTCGTCGGAGGAAAGCAACTTCGGGGAAGTTGGTACCTTTCAGCCATCGTTCGGCTTCAAGGATTTTCATCGCGCAGCCTGGCTGCATCCCCTCGCCGATGGTCACCCAAGATGGTGACCACCAGCCTCTGGGTGGGGAGGAGCAAACCAGGCTGCGGCCTCCGCCCCGCCCTCGTCTTCAAGGACCTTCATCATCCTTGCTGGGGCGGAGGGTGAGGCGAGTCGGGGGGGGCCACCTCCGCGTGGGTCGGTAACCCTTTTCTTCCCCCGGCGTCTGGGGGAGAAAGGCATCTTCCAGCTCCGTGGAGGCCTCCCTCAGCCATGCCGAGGTAGGCGGACCGCCGCTGCTCAGCCAGGGTGCAGCATTCCGTCCTCCGTCCGGACGATGGTCGCGCCGCATGCGGGCCGGCCACGTCCAGGCCTTCCTCGCGTCGACAGCCGCGTCAGTGGGTCGCCCAGCGCGTCGTGTGCCGCGAGGGCGGCGCTCATGTTCTAGGCGGCTCCGGTGAGGGCGAGGACCTGCCGGTGCGCTTTGAGGCGTCCGGCGCCCGCTGGCGCGGTGTTGAGGCGGTGGCAGCCGGAGAAGGCTTCTCTACCGACGAGATTGCCAACTTCGCCCGCACCCCTGGGCCTCCGTCTCCTGGCTTGAATGGCTGGTTCTCGTCCTCGGCGAACGAGAGCCCTCCTGCCGTAACACCCGCCCCGAAGCCGTTGCTGAAGCTGCTTCGTCGCTCGGGGCGGGGGTCGTTGTCGCTGTTGCCGGATCGGGCGGCGGCGAGCCACCCGTCGGCCCTCAATTGCTCCGCGGGTCCCCCAATCTTGGGGGGTTGTTTGTTCCCACGGAGACGGAACCGGAGCTCCGTTTGTAATGGCACCTTGAGTGCCGGTGCTTTGTTCATTGCGGCTGTCGAGGCCTGAACATGTACGTACTTTCGGCGCGGAGCCGTGTTTTTTCTTCATTTCGAGCACTGAGGCTCGCCTGGTCGGTTATCTGAACCGCTTCACTGAGCGTGAGTTGCCTCGTGCAAAGGTGACGAGTGAGGTATCCATATCCCGGAGGCGTAGGAGTCCCTCGGCTCGGTCGGCCCTGCTGTCCGAGGCCCCTCTTGCTTAGTTAAAGAAACCCCTCGGCCGCCCTTCGATGAGCCAAAGCCGGAGGTAGCGGTGTCAGCACGGACGGAGGCAGAGTTGGCTTCGAAAAGGAGGTGTAGTTGGCCAGAGCCTGGCCGGGTCGTCCACTGGTGGAGCCGACGCCGGGGTTGAGCTGCCGAGGCCACAAGCCGAGCTGATGTCTTTGAGGGTCAGCTGGCCGAGGCCTCGGGGTGGTCGGCCGAGCCGCCTGCTCGGGCCGGATTCTTGAAGAAGACCCTGGTGGCGATGGCCCGGGTGTGGTGCTGATGTTGTCCTTCAGAGTGGGGGCCCTCCGACCGCGTCGCCATCCGAGGCTAGGTCAGACCCCGCCGAAGGTGTAGTTGATGCTGAGGGTGCTGCTGCCCCCTTCGGTTGTCGACGTCCGAGCCTGCAGGATCAGGTTGTCTTGTAGTGTGTGTATGTTTTCTGCGGCCGCCGAGGCCTAAACACACCGTCGTCGTGTTGTAAAGCTGCGTTTCTTTTCCTCTTGTTTCAAGTATCCAGACCCATGTGTCGGTAAGGCCCGAAAAATCATTTCGGCTGAGGAGCTCTCGAGCATGAAGACTTGTTCGGTCCGCGGAGTCACTTATCCGAGCGCGAATTACTTATCGCAGAAGGTGATGAGTGAGGTATCCGTATCCCGGAGGCGTAGGAGTCCCTCGGCTCGGTCAGCCTTGGCTGCTTAAGTGTACTCCGTCGTTTTCAGGATCCACTTTTGAAGTAGTCGGAGAGCACGAAAGGCATTCTGGCAGAAAAGATTTTTTTTCTTTTTTTCGAGGAAAATTTTGACGCAGAGGGGGTTGCCCCCTTCTAGCCCCCGAGGGAGGGTCGGGCTTTGCCGAGGCAAGGCTGACCCTTCCTTGACGACTAGACTTGGTGTGTGAACGAAGTATACGAGCAACTTGAAAACATCTTAAGGGTAGAAGTGACGTAGCTGTTGGATGTTCCAAGCGTTGCTATAGACCTCGCCTTGACTGTTGGCCAGCTTGTACGTTCCGGGCTTCAGGACTTTGGCGATGACGAACGGCCCTTCCCAGGGAGGTGTGAGCTTGTGCCGCCCTCGGGCGTCTTGTCGCAGCCGAAGCACCAGGTCGCCCACCTGGAGGTCTCGGGACCTAACCCCTCGGGCGTGGTAGCGTCGCAGGGACTGCTGGTACCGCGCCGAGTGTAGTAAGGCCATGTCCCGAGCCTCCTCCAGCTGGTCCAGTGAGTCTTCTCGGTTGGCTTGGTTGCTTTGGTCGGTGTAGGCCCTCGCCCTCGGGGAACTGTATTCTAGGTCTGTGGGCAAGATGGCCTCGGCCCCATAGACTAGAAAGAACGGTGTGAAGCCCGTGGCTCGGCTCGGCGTTGTCCTCAGACTCCAGACCACCGAGGGGAGTTCCTTCATCCACCGCTTGCCGAACTTGTTGAGGTCGTTGTAGATCCGAGGCTTGAGTCCTTGCAGGATTATGCCGTTGGCCCGCTCCACTTACCCATTCGTCATGGGGTGTGCCACGGCAGCCCAGTCCACCCAGATGTGGTGATCCTCGCAGAAGTCCAGGAACTTTCTGCCGGTGAACTAGGTACCGTTGTCGGTGATGATGGAGTTCGGGACCCCAAAGTGATGGATGATGTTGGTGAAGAACGCCACCGCCTGTTCGGACCTGATGCTGTTTAGGGGTCGGACCTCGATCCACCTGGAGAATTTGTCGATGGCGACCAACAGGTGCGTGTAGCCCACGGGTGCCTTCTGCAAGGGACCAACAAGGTCCAGACCCCACACAGCGAACGGCCAGGTGATGGGTATGGTCTGCAGAGCCTGAGCGGGCAGGTGGGTCTGCCTCGCGTAGAACTGACACCCTTCGCAGGTGCGGACAATTCTAGTAGCGTCGGCCATCGCCGTCGGCCAGTAGAATCCCAGTCGGAAGGCGTTTCCAACAAGGGTTCGAGGCGCTGCGTGATGGCCGCAAGCCCCCGAGTGTATCTTTTGCAAGAGCTGCTGGCCTTCGGTGATGGAAATGCATCGCTGGAGGATGCCTGAGGGGCTGCGGTGGTAGAGCTCCTTCCCGTCTCCCAGCAAGACAAAAGACTTGGCACACCGCGCCAACCGCCGAGCTTCGGCTTGGTCAAGGGGCAGCTCCCCTCGGTGGAGATATTGTAGGTACGGGGTCTGCCAGCTTTGATTAGGCGTGACCTCGCTCGGTTCCCCTTCGACGTGCAGTGCCTCACCCTGGGGGGCCGAGGGTACCTCGGGCTGCGCCAAGGGTACCTCGGACCGGGCCGAGGGTACCTCGGACTATGCCGAGGGTACCTCGGACTGAGCCGAGGGTGCCTCGGGCGGAGCCGAGGGTGCCTCCGGTGGAGCCGAAGGTGCCTCGGGCTCGGGCGTGTCCTCAATCTTGACGGAGGGTTGATGTAGGTCTCGGGAGAATACGTCCGGGGGAACTATTGTTCGTCCCGAGGCTATTTTAGCCAGCTCGTCCGCAGTATCGTTGTAGCGTCGGGTGATGTGGTTGAGCTCGAGACCGTAGAACTTGTCTTCCAGGCGCCGAACCTCATCGCAATAGGCTTCCATCTTTGGGTCGCGGCAGTGGGAGTTCTTCATGACTTGGTCGATGACGAGCTGCGAGTCATCGCGAGCGTCGAGGCATCGGACCCCTAGCTCGATGGCGATTTACAACCCGTTTACCAGAGCCTCGTACTCTGCCACATTGTTGGACGCCGGGAAGTGGAGGCGTAGAACGTAGCGTAGGTGCTTCCCAAGGGGCGAGACGAAGAGGAGGCTTGCATCGGCCCCCGTCTTCATCAGCGACCCATCTAAAAACATGGTCCAGAGCTCCGGTTGGATCGGAGCCGTCGGGAGCTGGGTGTCGGCCCATTCAGCCACGAAGTCCGCCAGGACCTGGGACTTGATGGCCTTCCGGGGGCGAACGAGATCGTCTCGCCCATGATCTCCACCGCCCACTTCGCAATCCTACCCGAGGCCTCTCGGGACTGGATGATCTCTCCCAGGGGGAAGGATGACACCACAGTCACCGGATGAGACTCGAAGTAGTGTCGCAACTTCCGCCGTGTTAGGATCACCGCGTACAGCAGCTTCTGGATTTGTGGGTAGCGGATCTTGGTCTCGGACAGTACCTCACTTATGAAGTAGACTGGCCTCTGGACGGGCAATGCATGCCCTTCTTCTCGTCTCTCAACCATGATCGCGGCGCTAACCACCTGGGTGGTTGTGGCGACGTAGATCAAGAGGGCTTCTCCGGCAGCGGGGGCACCAAGATGGGCGCGTTCGTGAGGAGCGCCTTCAGGTTCCCGAGGGATTCCTCGGTCTCGGGAGTCCAAGCGAAGCACTCAGCTTTCCTTAAGAGGCAGTACAGAGGCAGACCTCTTTCGCCGAGGCGGGAGATGAAGCGGCTTAGAGCCGCGAGACATCCCATGACCCTCTGTACGCCTTTCAGGTCCTTGATTGGCCCCATGCTGGTGATGGCTGCAATCTTCTCTGGGTTGGCTTCGATGCCTCGCTCGGAGACGATGAACCCCAAGAGCATGCCTCGGGGGACCCCGAAGACACACTTTTCGGGATTAAGCTTCACGCCTTTCGCCTTGAGACATCGGAATGTCGCTTCAAGGTCGGAAAGAAGGTCGGAGGCCTTCCTCGTCTTGACTACGATGTCATCGACGTAGGCCTCGACCGTTCGGCCGATGTGTTCGCCAAACACGTGGTTCATGCATCGCTGGTACGTTGCCCCCGCATTCCTCAAACCAAACGGCATTGTAACATAGCAGTACATGCCGAAGGGTGTGATGGACGAAGTCGCGAGCTGGTCGGACTCCTTCATCCTGATCTGGTGATACCCCGAGTAGGCATCGAGGAAAGACAGGGTTTCGCACCCAGCAGTGGAATCCACAATCTGATCGATGCGAGGCAGAGGGTAGGGAACCTTCGGACATGCTTTGTTTAGACCAGTGTAGTCTACACACATCCGCCATTTCCCCCCTTTCTTTCTCACTAGCACAGGGTTGGCAAGCCATTCGGGATGGAATACCTCTTTGATGAACCCTGCCGCCAGTAGCTTGTGGATCTCCTCGCCTATGGCTCTGCGCTTTTCTTCGTCGAATCGGCGCAGAGGCTGCTTCACGGGTCGGACCCAGCTCGAATATCCAGAGAGTGCTCGGCGACTTCCCTCGGTATGCCGGGCATGTCCGAGGGACTCCACGCGAAAACATCAGCGTTCGTGCGGAGAAAGTCGACGAGCATTGCTTCCTATTTGGGGTCGAGCTCGGAACCGATCCGGATCTGCTTGGAGGCGTCGTTGCTGGGGTCGAGAGGGACGGACTTGACCATCTCCGCTGGTTCGAAGTTGCCGGCGTGGCGCTTCACGTCGGGTGCCTCCCTAGAGAGGCTCTCCAGGTCAGCGATGAGGGCCTTGGATTCGGCGAGGGCCTCGGCGTACTCCACGCACTCCACATCGCATTCGTATGTGTGTCGGTACGTGGGCCCGACGGTGATGACCCCGTTGGGGCCCGGCATCTTGAGCTTGAGGTAGGTGTAGTTGGGGACGGCCATGAACTTGGCGTAGCATGGCCTCCCCAGCACTGCGTGGTAGGTTCCTCGAAACCCGACCACTTCGAACGTGAGGGTCTCCTTTCGAAAGTTGGAGGGCGTCCCGAAGCAGACGGGTAGGTCGAGTTGTCCGAGGGGTTGAACGCGCTTCCCGGGGACGATCCCGTGGAAAGGCGCAGCGCCCGTCTGGACCGAGGACAGATCGATCCGCAGAAGCCCGAGGGTCTCGA
Source organism: Zea luxurians (assembly GCA_029449295.1). NCBI lineage: Eukaryota > Viridiplantae > Streptophyta > Magnoliopsida > Poales > Poaceae > Zea > Zea luxurians. The sequence goes on from JAOPSE010000016.1 coordinate 43,746,006, forward strand.
CGTAGATGATGTTGAGGCTGCTGCCTCCGTCCATGAGGACCTTGGTGAGCCTGACGTCGCCGATGATGGGGTCGACAACGAGTGGGTATCTCCCCGGGTTCGGCACGTAGTCGGGATGGTCGGCCTGGTCGAAGGTGATGGGCTTGTCGGACCAGTCTAGGTAGACTGGCGCCGCCACCTTTACCGAGCAGACCTCCCGACGCTCTTGCTTGCGGTGCCAAGCCGAGGCGTTCACCACTTGCCCGCCGTAGATCATGAAGCCGTCGCGGACCTCGGGGAACCCTCCTGCCTTGTGATCTTCCTCCTTTGCGTCGTCGAGGACCTTGCCACCCTCCGCGGGTGGCCCGGCCTTGTGGAAGTGTCGTCGAAGCATGGCACACTCCTCAAGGGTGTGCTTGATGGGGCCCTGATGATAGGGGCATGGCTCCTTGAGCATCTTGTCGAAGAGGTTGGCACCTCCGGGAGGTTTCCGAGGGTTCTTGTGCTCGGCGGCGCGACAAGGTCCGCGTCGGCGGCGTCGCGTTTCGCTTGCGACTTCTTCTTGCCCTTCTTCTTGGCGCCGCGCTGAGTTGACGCCTCGGGAGCATCTTCCGGTGGGCGGCCTTGGGGCTGCTTGTCCTTCCAGAAAATGGCCTCAACCGCCTCCTGGCCAGAGGCGAACTTGGTGGCGATGTCCATCAGCTCGCTCGCCTTGGTGGGGGTCTTGCGACCCAGCTTGCTCACTAGATCACGGCAGGTGGTGCCGGCGAGGAACGCGCCGATGACATCTGAATCGGTGACGTTGGGCAGCTCTATGCGCTGCTTCGAGAATCGCCGGATGTAGTCTCGGAGAGGCTCTCCCGGCTGCTGGCGGCAGCTTCAGAGATCCCAGGAGTTCCCAGGGCGCACGTACGTACCCTGGAAATTTCCGGCGAAGGCTTGGACCAGGTCGTCCCAGTTGGAGATCTGCCCCGGGGGCAGGTGCTCCAGCCAGGCTCGAGCGGTGTCGGAGAGGAACAGGGGGAGGTTACGGATGATGAGGTTGTCGTCGTCCGTTCCACCCAGTTGGCAGGCCAGCCGATAGTCCGCGAGCCACAGTTCCGGTCTCGTCTCCCCCGAGTACTTTGTGATAGTAGTCGGGGTTCGGAACCGGGTCAGGAACGGTGCCCGTCGTATGGCGCGGCTGAAAGCCTGCGGACCGGGTGGTTTAGGCGAAGGACTCCGATCCTTCCCGCTGTCGTAGCGTCCCCCAAGCCTGGGGTGGTAGCCTCGGCGTGCCCTATCGTCGAGGTGGGCCCAACGGCTGTGATGATGGCGCTCGTTGCCGAGGCGACCCGGGGCCGCAGGCGCTGTGTTGCGCGTGCGCCCGGAGTGGACCGAGGCTTCCCGCATAAATCGGGAAGTCGCGGCGCGATGTTCCGAGGGGAACCCCTGCCTTCGGGAGGCAGAGCTTTCGGCCCGTCGGACCGCGGTGTCCTCCAGGAGATTCTTGAGCTCTCCCTGGATACGCCGCCCCTTGGTGGTTGATGGCTCCGGCATCGCGCGGAGGAGTACTGCCGCTGCAGCCAGGTTCCGGCCGACTCCGCTGGAATCCGGCGGCGGCCTCACCCTGACGTCATCGACGATGCGGTGCTGGATGTCCTGGGGGAGCTGACGCGCTTCTCCGGCCGGGGGTTGGACCGCCCATTCCTGCCCGATGTCCCGGCGGATCGGCACAAGCGTTCTTGCTCCCTCATCGAGCCTGGCCTGCCTCTCGCGGATATGCTCGAGCTGTGGGTCAGGACCCCCCGCTGGGACAGGGACCACAGCTAGCTCCCGAGGGATGTCAATGCGAGGCGCGGGCCTAGGGGGATCACCGTTTTCCGGCATACCAAGATGGTTGCCTTCACCGGGACCCCCTAGATCGACGTGGAAACATTCACGACTTGGGCCGCGGTCCTCATTGTCGAGGTCGCGGCTACCGTCGGAACAGTCAGAAAGGCAGTAGTCACATGCGGTCATGAAGTCCCGCACGGCACTGGGGTTACCAAGTCCGGAGAAATCCCAATAGAGGTAGGGCTCTCCATCTTCCTCGGACCCCGAGGGCTCGTAGGTCAAGTCGGCCGTCAGTCGGTCCCAGGGTGACCGCACACGATACCCCAAAGGGTTTGGACTCGCCTCTAAGAGAGTGCTCACCGAAGTGGAGTCGCTTGGTGGGTCGAGGCCGAATCCAAAAGACACGAGACGGGAATCGGTCGGTACCTTTCGGTCGACGGTCGGTGACGAGGTCGCGTCTGGGACTGACTGCACCGTCGTCTCGGGTACGAGGGTGACGCCCAGCAAGTCCTTCGCGAGCGTGCTGGCGTCGTGCGTTTGCTTGAGATTGGCGTGTTGCGGGGAGGCAGCGCTCGCCTTCGTCTCAGACGCGAGGTCGATGCCCGACGCGCCCTCCGTTGGGGCGCCGGCGCCGTCGACTCACTCGACAGCCAACGAGGTGCCGCTTCCCGCTTGGCCTTGGTTGCCCCGCCTCCTCCTCTGTCGGCGGGGGAGGGGACGGGACAAGCCCGAATGTCGTCCTTCCACCACGTGGGGAAGGCGTCGTCGATTTCCCCCGCCGGCGAGCGGGTTGTCGACCGCCATTGTCGCTGTCGCACGGCGGGGGAAGGAGTATCATGTCGTAGCTGCCATCGAGGGACATGAACTCGAGATTCCCGAAACGGAGCACCGTCCCGGGCTGGAAAGGTTGCTGAAGACTGCCCATCTGGAGCTTGACGGGAAGCTGTTCGTCAACATGCAGCAGGCCCCTACCTGGCGCGCCAACTGTCAGTGTTTCGAAACCCGGGGGGTCCCTGTACCGACGAGTGAATTGTCGCCGCGTGCCCCAGCCCAGATGGGTCGACGCAAGGCGGAACGCGAAGGGGGGAAAGGAAGCAGCCGGAGAGAGGCGGACGTGAGAGAGTGGATCCCGTGGCCTTCGTGTTAGCCCCGCGCCTGAGTCAGGTGCGCTTGCAGTAGGGGGATACAAGTGTCCACGCGGGAGTGGGAGCGAGCGGCCTTGAGCGAGCGCCGTCCCGTCCTTCTCCGCGCGGGCCAACCCTCTGTAAGAGGGCCCTGGTCCTTCCTTTTATAGGCGTAAGGAGAGGATCCAGGTGTACAATGGGGGTGTAGCAGAGTGCTACGTGTCTAGCGGAGGAGAGCTAGCGCCCTAAGTACATGCCATCGTGGCAGCCGGAGGGGTTTTGGCACCCGGTTCGTGTGGTGTCGTGGCCGTCGGAGGAGTGCTGGAGCCTGGCGAGAGGGCAGCTGTCGGGGCTGTCGAGTCCTTGCTGACGTCCTCTTGCTTCCGTAAGGGGGCCGAGAGCCGCCGTCGTCACAGAGCGTGTGGGGCGCCATCATTGCCTATCTGGCGGAGCGAGCCAGATGGGACGCCGGTCTTGTTCCCCGTAGCCTGAGTCAGCTCGGGGTAGGGTAATGATGGCGCCTCCTGTCGACGTGGTCGGTCCGTGCCCTAGGTTGGGCGATGTGGAGGCTCCTCCGAGGTCGAGGTCGAGTCTGTCTCCCGTGGCCGTGGTCGAGTCCGAGCCCCTGGGTCGGGCGAGGCGGAGACTGTCGGCTGAGGCCAGAGCTGAGTCCGAGCCCTGGGGTCGGGCGAAGCGGAGTCCGTCGTCTCCTGGGGCCGAGCCCATGTCCGAGCCCTGGGTCGGGCGGAGCGGAGTTCGTCGTCTTCCGGGGTTGAGCCCATGTCTGAGCCCTGGGTCGGGCGGAGCGGAGTTCGCCGTCTTCCGGGGCTGAGCCCGAGTCCGAGCCCTGGGTCGGGTGGAGCGGAGTTCACCGTCTTCCGGGGCTGAGCCCATGTCCGAGCCCTGGGTCGGGCGGAGCAGAGTTCGCCGTCTTCCGGGGCTGAGCCCGAGTCCGAGCCCTGGGTCGGGCGGAGCGGAGTTCACTGTCTTCCGGGGCTGAGCCCGAGTCCGAGCCCTAGGTCGGGCGGAGCGGAGTTTGCCGCCTTCCGGGGCTGAGCCCGAGTCCGAGCCCTAGGTCGGGCGGAGCGGAGTTCGCCGTCTTCCGGGGCTGAGCCCGAGTCCGAGCCCTAGGGTCGGGCGAGGCGGAGTTTCTTATGACGCCCGAGGCCGGCCTTGGCTATTGTCAGCCTCACTCTGTCGGGTGGCTCAGCAGTCAGAGCGGCGCAGGCGGCGCTGTCCTCTTGTCAGACCGGTCAGTAGAGCGGCGAAGTGACTGCGGTCACTTCGGCTCTGTCGACTGGAGGGCGTGCGTCAGGATAAAGGTGTCAGGCCACCTTTGCATTGAATGCCCCTGCGATTTGGTCGGTCGGCATGGCGACGTGGCCAAGGTTGCTTCTTGGTGAAGACTGGGCCTGGGGCGAGCCGATAGTGTGCCTGTTGCTGGAGGGGGGTCCTCGGGCGAGACGTAGGTTCTCCGGGGTCGGCTTCCCTTGCCCGAGGCTTGGCTCGGGCGAGGCACGATCATGTCCCTTGAATGGACCGATCCTTGACTTAATCGCACCCATCAGGCCTTTGCAGCTTTGTGCTGATGGGGGTTACCAGCTGAGATTTAGGGATCTTGAGGGTACCCCTAATTATGGTCCCCGACAAATATTGCTGCAGAGATCTGGATGTGTTGCCACAGAATTTTGGAAGAAATCTGGCCCTAAACTATGGCTGTCAGGAGTACTGAAGGAGCACTCGCCATGGTACAGTAAGTCCCAAACTGAAGAAGATCACGATTCCCCCCCTCGCTGGTGATCTGTCGCCGGTGGTTGATTGCTCGCCGCGATTCGTGCACCATGGTCAATAGATAAGCTCGGGCAGGTAAATATCTGGCGCCCGGATTGGGTTGAGCCTCGTGGCGGCTAAGCCCGCCGTACTTTCTCCCCAGCTCACCAGTCGCTCGGATAACTCTCACCGTCGTCGAGCTGTCGCCGTTGCGCGCCACGTGCTTATGCGCTAGCTCTCGTCACGGTGAATCATGCGGTGCATGTCCGGTGATCACCGGAGCAACTGCCACGGTGAAAGGCCACCTGTGTCATGCGCTAGAGCCCTTTTCCCCTCCAGCCGCCAGCTTTGCTCGGCTAAATTGAGCACCACCGCCTAAGCCTCCTATAAATTGCCGCCACCACTCGCTCTGTTAGGTAATTGCGCAACCAGTGGAGTCATTCGTGCCTTGAATCGTTCCCTAGAGCTCAAGAATCTCTTGTTTTCCCCAAAACAGTTCTCCGCCGCCGTGAAAGCACCCTCGTCGTGGCCAGCCCTCCACAGGTCTGATCATGCCCACTCTGTTCTCGTTTTAGCATCCTTGTATACTGGTGATGCTCACCAACCCGCTCAATTGAACTGGACCACCACCCATCACCGGGAACGTGTGCCATTGTCCTCATCGTCCGCGGTTCACGTGGACAGAGGTTGATAGCTTACCAATCGTGAAATTAAGTTGGGGGAATTGATCGGGGGAGGTCCAATTTCGTGTCCACCGCTTGGGAGCGCTGGTCATTGCCCTGTTCGACCAGTCTGCAAGCTCGCCGAAGCTTCCCCGCGCTCACCGTCGTCGGGGACTTCGACGTGGAAGGAAATAGAAACCGAAGGACCTTAGCGCAAACTGTCAGCGACTCTGAGTATCAGTAAAGGAACCCGTTCCCAGTTAGCAAAAACCCCGAGGGCCTTTCTACGAAGTTTCCACCGCGGCGCGGGCGCGCCCCGCTTTCCCTGTGTTACTGGGCCGCCTGGGCTGAAACCGGCCCAGTACTGTTTAGTCTTTTCCTTTTTCTTTTTCAGTGAAGCTTTAGTAAATTGTAGAAAATTATAGAAAAATGATAAAAATGTCAAACCAATTTTCCTAGACTTCTTATTTTCCGTAGAATTTAATAAAAAAAGTTTCATGATTTTTAAATTAAATAGGGAATTTTGGAGTATTTAAAGTAGCTTAAAACATTAGTTCTGGATTTTTAGAAAATAGATAATCATCCCAAAAATGCCCAAACTTTTTATATGAGCTCTACACATTATTTAGAAGCTTTGGGTAGAGTTTGGTTTGATTTGGACCTTGTTTGCCAACTAGAACCCAAAACCCTACCCCTGCCCTTTGAATTCCTTTACTGACTCCGGAAACCCTAAGTTCTCGGAGTTCCGTGAAGGAAAGTTGTATTCAAGACTTTAAATAATAAATTCTTATTATCTTTGCACTCTCATGAGCATTTCATGGCATTTATTCTTATATACACATATATATGGTTATGATTAGAAAACGAAGAAGAAATCGAAGTAACCGAAGAGAAGACACCACCACCTTCGGAATCTCAGACAGGAACTTGTTTCTACTTTGATATCTGTGGGTCCGAGCCTGACTCACCTATCAACAAAGACAAGCCCCGGTGCATTTGCCACCTTCCTTGATGTTTTTAAAATCTTTCTCACTTGATTGATGCATTAGGTAATAGGAGTTGAATGCTTAAACAATTCCTGCATTTCCTTCCTTGAACTTGATTACCTTCCTTGAAACCCTGTTTTCACAAAAGGATTTTATTATGCTTAGTATTGCTCTAGCAAAACAAAAGGTTTTGTTTTACAAAAGATGATTGGCAAAGTGGGAAGGATGTTTTTGAAAATAAAACTTAATGGTGGATCCATCATGGCCGTGATGGGTTCAACATCGGAAAAGATGTACCTCTGCCAGGTACCAAGCTTTGGGTTTAAAATGATTAAGCTGAGACCAGGCGGGTGACTTGCACGAGAAGGAAGAGTCTCGGTGTAGTGTCTCCGTCTGTGTCGATTAAGGACCGTCTCGATGTAGGCCTGCTGACCGAGGACCCTTTAACTGGTCACATGCCTCGTCATGGATAAGCCTTGCCTCGGGCAGACTAAGGCCAGAATAAGATAACATGGAATGGGCGTGGAGCAATGGCGAGAGTAGTGTGTACCCTCCGTGGCAAGAGGTTGGACGGTGGTGTATCTGTGCTCTCGGTTCACGTGAACCTGATCTGGTCTTAAGAACCCCGGTGGTGGATTGACATATGCAAGGGTTAAGTGCTACATATGTCGTGTGATTGGAGATCCTCAACTGAGTATAATCGATTCGGATCGCCGTACCTCCGCGGTTATGGAGACTTGGCCACTGACCTATACGTAGAACTCCAGTAAAGAAGAAGGACTTGTTAAGAAATTGGCTAGTGCAGGTGAAGTGATTGAACTAGGTTAGAAAGAACTCTAGATGCAAGTAATTTTAACTAACCTGGAAATAAAACTGGATTTTTAAGGATCCACTTTTAGTAAGCATTTATGCAAAACAGAGTCTTTGATCTTTGAGATACCTTACCTTGACTCCCTTATAACCAGCATACCCTTGAGAGTCTTTTCTTTAGTCGGGTAAGACTTGCTGAGTAATTCCATACTCAGGGTTTTATTCCCTATTGTTTTTAGGTGAGGAAGCAACAAATTTTTGTTGCTTTTGTACCAAGGTGGTGCCAAATGAAGAAAAACAAGAATGAAGCTGCGGGAGGACCTAGTCCTCCATAAAAACTTTTATGTAAGAACTTATCGGGAGGAGTTTTTACCTCCTTTGGTATTGTAATAATAAGTACTCTGCACTCGTGTTTATACGCTGGTCTGTAATGTCTGCGTGACGGGTAAAACGCTCTTGGGAAAGGTAAGAAAGGCATATACCGAACTTTTCAAGTATTTCAGGGGCATCTACTGGGTTGTCTGAGGTCCGTTGGACAAGGACAACTGTAGGTGGGCCTAATAACTTGGGAGGTTCCGTCACACCTAGCACCCCTACCTGGTGCGCCAAATGTCGGAGAGGAAATCTCCCCAGCCGGGTGGCGGATTGCACCCGCCCTAAATCCTAAAAAGAGGAGGGGCCTAAGCGTTTTGCTTGTTATGAGACTGGTGGATCAACACACGGGAGCACGCGCGGGTTTAGAGTGGTTCGGGCCGCCGGAACGTAATACCCTACTCCACTGTGTGATGTATTGCTCGGGAGCTTGTATGAACTTGTGAGTTCTGCCTAAGATTGGGTCTGTCTTGTAACGCCGCATGCCTCTCCTTTTATAGCCGAAGGGGGGCATGCACAAAGGTACTGAGCCCCGACATGTGGGCCCAGGGACATAACGAATATCGTACTTGGAGCCACAAATGTGTGCTGCTGGGGCACTTCTTGGGCCCCGACATCCGAGATCTGCGTATCCTTGGCGTGCAAGGGAAGCTTCTTGTAGAAGGGGTGATGAGTATGGTGCGTCGCTCGGCACGGGCACACTGTTCGCCAACAGACTGGTCAGGCGCGCCACCTGCTGGATGACCCTAACGTCGCCTGCCAACGGATTGGACAGGACGCACTAAATGCTCGGAGGGCACGCCGCCCGTTAGCGTGGTGGAAGGCGGCACGTCCTCTCCGCAATAAATGCAGAGACTGCACGGCTTCAAGGGCTTTACATCAGGCTCGGCCCGTTGGCTTACGTCACGGGCCTCAAGCCAGGCGGTAATAGTGGGGAGCATAGGGAAGGCCTGGACACGTGCCAGCACCGGACCCCTACTCATGGTCGGGTCCTTCTCGTCCCGGGACCTTACCAAGGCTCGGACCTCTCCTGGAGGGGGATTGGGATCCTCCCAAGGGGCCCGGCGTGCCTTCTTGGGGGCTCTGGACTTGTATGCAAAGGGGTCCGGCGTCCCTATGAGGAGGTCCGGACCCAACGTTGAATACCTGGAATATACATCCTTTCCTTACCACTTGACGCCCTTGGACCTGCTCATGTGGTAGAGTTGGGTGCCATCCTCTGCGTGCCTTGAGGTGTTGCACGGGCGCGGCGCCTTCATGCTGTAGAAGAGGGTACCCCTGATCCAGGGTACCTACACCAAGGAAGGCACATACAAGGTTGCTGAGCCCCGACATGTGGGCACAGGGACATAATAGAAGAAATACATGGAGCAACTAATGCAGGTGACGCTTGAGAGATCTTCTAGCGCCCAGATGTCCGCTGCCCGCGCAGTGTTGACACACAACAATAGCTTCCTTGGCAACGTACGAGTGATGATGGATGGGCACAGTGCACTTCGCAGCACGAGCGTACTGTTTGGCAATGGAATGGACAGGCATGCCGCCTGCAGGATGGCCTGGACGCCGCCTGCCAGCTGAGTGGACAGGACACATTAAATACCGATGGGGCACATCGCCTGTCAGCGGGATAGTCAGGCGGCGCGTCTTCTCCGTAATAAATGCAGAGACAGCGCGGCCCAGAGGCCTTACGTCAGGTTCCGCCCGCTAGCTTACGTCACGCGCGGTAGGTCACATGGCAGCATCGGGTCTCCGCCTAGGCGGGGAGCAGTAGCGTTATGCGGACAGGTCCGCACCAGGCTGGGCCTGGACACATATCAGCACCGAACCCCTGCCTGAGCAAGGCCTAGGTGTTCTCTGCCCCAAAGTCCCGGGACCCAGCTGTGGGTAGTCCGGACCCCACGCAGAGGGGTCCAGGACCTGACCCGGAGGTCCGGGTTGCACTCGCGGGGGTCCTGGACCATGCTCCGGAGGTCCGGTCTACATGTACAGGGGTCCGACACTTTCCCATGGGGTCCGGACCCACTATTGGCATCTTGGAGTGTATCGTTTTCTTTGGCCACATGGCGACCCTGGAGCCATCCACGTGGTGGAGTCGGGTGCTGTTCACCACGTGGCTAGAGATAGTCGCGTGGACACCGCATCTTCATGCTGTAGTAAGGGGTATCCCTGTTTCAGGGTACCGACAACACCACATGTGCACAAAATTTTTTTCCCTTATTTGTTACCAGTCTGAGCATGTAGTGGAACCGTGCCTTGAATGGCTGAAAACTCCAATAGTTGCCCAATACTATGGCAGTGCTAATAGAGGACTACTAGGTTTCTACAATATAGGTATGGAGCCAAGAGATAATAGATACAAACACTATAATGGGATAGATAACTTTGAAGTTTTTACCTTTAAAGAGGCAGACAATGACAAATAATGGATTTCAGAGAAACATCTCCAACAATACCTTAAATCGGTGCCTCATTTTAAAATATAGAACTCAACTCATAAAAAACAACTTCAACAATATTCTATTTTACAATTTTTTTTTAAAAAAAAAATTATAGGGCACACCATGATAACCAAATATACTACACCCCCAGATTAGTGCCATATTCTTGTTTCTACATCATTCTCACATTTTCTTCACTAGTAATACAATTAACTTCCTAAAATACATGATTTAGGGCTTAACTTCCTAAAATACTGAACTTCCTAAAATCTGGGGGAGTAGGAGTTAAGAGTCCTAATGGAGCTACGCGTTCAGTTCACTCATATCGAGCTAAAAGGGTCCATTAACTCTTTTTTTTTTTGTTGTTGCTTCCATTAGCTAATGGAGGAACTAAAATGTAGAAATTGAAGCTACACCACTTGCTTGATGCAAACGGCGTTTCCAGGCTATTCTAGAGCTGATCACTGCCCTGGTTTTACAATGTTTTTCTAATTCTCACGACTCAAGTCAGCAATGCTATGCTGCTACTCCCTTCGGCTCGGTCGCGTCAAGAGCTTGAGGCAGGAGTAGACCTGGTGGTGTCCTCGGACACGCAGGGAGACGACTCGTACGAGTGCCTCGCCTGCGACGGAGACGCGGAGTAGTTGTTGCTCCGCTTGCTCCCCCTGTCCCTGATGTCCTCGATCATCTTGGCCACCACAGCCATCCTGGGCCGCTCCCCCGGATTGTCGGCGACGCACAGCAGAGCCACATGCAGGAGCGCCACCATCTCGTCCTCGGCGCCCTTGCTCCGCGGCAGCTCCACGTCGAACACCTCGGGCGTCCACTCCTCCCGCGCCACGGTCTGCGCCCACCGCGGCAGGTCCGCGCTGCCGTACTCGCCCGCCTGGCGCCCTGTCAGGATCTCCAGCAGGATGACGCCGAAGCCGTGCACGTCCTGCTTCTGCAGGGCCTCTCCAGGTGGCGCCGGCGCGAGCAGCTGGAGAAGAGCGAAGTCGGAGACGCGCGCGTTGCCGCTGCCGTCGACGAGGATGTTGGAGGAAGTGAGGTGCCGGTGGGAGAGATTGCCGCCGGACACACCGTGGAGGTAGGCGAGGCCGTGGGCCGCGTCCTGCGCCAGCTTCAGCCTGGTCTGCCAGCCCAGAGGAACTCTTGCCGGGCCACGGTTCTCTGTCCAGGAGAGGGCCGGTTTTCTGCACACGTCAGAAGACACCACTGACTGACACGTGCGACGAGGAACGAGGCGCGCTGCTCACCGTGCAAGAGGCTATGGAGGCTGCCGTTGGGCATGTAGTCGAAGACGAGGAGCAGCTCCTCCGTGGACGCGTAGAACGCGCGCAGGCCGACGACGTTGGCGTGCCGCCACGTGCCCATCTCCCTGGCCAGCTCCCTCCGCCGCCTCTCGTCGTCCCTCGACGCGCCGTCCCTCCTCCTCATCCTCTTCACCACCACCACCTCTCCGCGGGCCTCCTCGTCGGCGGCGTCGCTCGCGTCGTTGCCTCCCATGACCACGCGGTACGTCGTCGCCGTAGCGCCTTTGCCCAGCATCTCCGCGGCGCCCTGCATGAGCGTGGCCACGTCGAACTCCACGCAGCACCCGTCGAAGCGGACCGTCTCCTCCCGTGCGACCGTCGAGCTGGCGGGCGTGGAGCCGGCGCGCGGCCGTCTCGTCGGCTTCCTGCTCTTCAGCAAAAGCACGGCGCACAGCGCCACCGCGACCAACGACGCGACCGCCGCGCCCACCGCTGACATGATCATCACGACCATCCACCGGTCACGGGTCTTCCCAATCCCACTCCCCGCCGTCCTCGATCCGTTCGACGCCCCGCCGCGGCCATTGTCGTACACGATCTGCTGCGGCTCAACGCACCGGCGGGCCAGCGGCGCGCCACAGAGCCCCGGGTTGCCGTCGAACGACGACGCGGGAAACGCAGACGCGAGGCGGTCCGGGACCCGCCCCTCGAGGTGGTTGCCAGAGACGTTGAGCTCCGCGAGCTCGGGCATTGCTTCCAGCGAGCCCGGCAATAACCCGACGAACGAGTTTCGCGCGATGTTCAGCGTCAGGAGAGCACGGAGGCGGTGCCCGATCTCCGGCGGGACCGTGCCCGCGAGGTGGTTTCCCGAAAGGTCGAGGCGGCGCAGGTGGCGAAGGCGCAGGAAGGAGTCGGGAAAGTGCCCGGAGAAGCCGTTGCCGGAGAGGTAGAGAAGCTTGAGGTGCGGCGCTAGGCGGGAGAAGTCGACGCCGTGGAGCGCGCCCGTGAAGGTGTTGTTCTTGAGGCTAAGGGACGAGAGGACGGGGAGATCCGCGAGCAGCTCCAGCGCCGCGGCGTGCCCGCCGAGTTGGAGGCCTTCGAGGACGACGCGACGCACGCGGGCCGGGGAGGAGAGCGACGGGCGCCGGCAGGTGACGCCGCGCCACTTGGCGGCACAGGGGTCCGAGGACTCCGTCCATGAGCTGAGCGCCCCGGCTTGGTCGGAGCAGACCGACTTGAATGCGAGCAGCGCGACGGCGTCGGGGCTCGGGACAGGAGCGGAGGCGCGGCTCGCTGCGATCGCCAGTATCAAGAGGAGCACCCGCAAAGCAGCCATTGCAATGCTTGAGCCGGAGGCCAGCGGCGAGTGCAGGCAGCGTGGGCGCGGGGAGCGGCTCGGCGGCCTCGGCGCAGGGCATGTAGGTAGCAGGTATCCGTGTATGTTGCAGTAATGGCGCGGAGGGGGAGGATTGATGGTGCAACGGCCCGGTGCGTGAGGGATTCATGGGCGCGGGCGGGAGGAGGGCGCGGCCGCGCGGGGCGTGGCGCCCCCGCGGGAACGGGTGCGACCGGCGTGAGCCCATTTGCGCGGCGTTGGAGCCACGCGCCACGCGGAGTGAAGGCCGACGCCGACTTTGGCAGCGCAGTCTGCATCGCATGAACTCTCCCGGAGTCCCAGCTGTCGTTTATGAGGTTTCTTGCTCAGCAGTCACACTCACGCTGGTGCATCGAATTCGTTCTGCACATCACATGGGTATTTTTGCAGTTTCTTGGGAATACCATGGTTTTCGATAATACCAAAGTATTTTCTACTTGGTTGTATTTCTAAAAACTATACTTTTAAAACTATGGTATTCTAGATACCATGATATTTTTGAAGTATTAGAAATTCCGCTCTAACCCAAAATTTTTATGGTATAGCTACCTTTTGTCTAATGTCATTATCTAAACAGTGTTTTTCAAAACTATGGTATTTTTGGAGCTAACTAAAACTACCGTATTGTCATAATAATTGCAAAGTATAATATTGTAAAATTATGGTTTTGTGAAACATTATACCCAAACAAGCCATGAGATGTTTTTTGTTCCATTAGAAAACCAAGTATTTGTAGAGAGAATATAAGAAAATTGAAGTCCTGAGTGAAGTTTCCAAAACTACAAAAATACTACGGTTTTGAATAGACCGTGGTATTTAAAATTGTGTTTTACTTATACCAACCAAATACCCTTTGCTTCCAATACCACAGTATCAGCAAATACCATTGAATTGCCTTAAAACTGCAAAAATATCAAACTTCCAAACAGGGCCGTGTCTGACCACTGATCTGCCATTGAATGCTCATCGCTTGTCGCTGACTCGCTGTCGTCACTGAGTACAACGAGCGGCCATCACAACTTAGCACCTGAACAGCAACGCTATCAATCTACATCTTCTGATTACCCAAACAAACTACTAACTATTATCTGCCCCCCCCCCCCCCCCGACATCCACAATCTGTATCTTGTAAAGTGAAGACAATAACACAAATTGCTCCTGAAACAGGGCTTGAACCTAACTTGCCTGGTGTGGCACCGGTTGCTGTTGGACTAAAAACTTGCAGTGCATGGAAGAAACTAATAGGCCTCATCTTGTTGATGCGCCTGGCTTCAGGCCGCTTCCATCTTTGCTGCTAATCCTCCTCCTTTAGCTACTGCCGCCATTGCTGGCTTGCTGCCGATAGCTTTCTTGTTCCCAAGGCGAGCAGCAGCTCGCCTGCTCTGGGAGCTGCCTCTTCTACCAAATCAGGTCTTGCTGATAATTTTCCTACACCAAAATACTCAGCACGCCCGTTCGTTATAACCATTTAGTTTGGTAACTAATGCAGACTCAATCTGCTTAGTGCTGACTCACTAAACGCAAAGAAAAAGAGTTTTGTTGTTATAATAAACAGTAAGGGAATAGAGCAATATCTGATGTTCTGGCATTCTCTGTTCATAAGTTCATTGCCTCCTCTTTTGCCAGTTTATAATTTCAATATGATTAATAGCAAAAAAAAAATATTCTTACAACTCATAGATGAAATGAATTCATAAGTAGAGCACCACAGCAAAGTAAATTATTTGCACATTTTGCGTCAAATAAGTACATAGTACAAGCGCAAAACTAACAAATAACTGAAATAGCTGATGCTATCTATCAATTGATAGTTTCTTAGAATGATTGACCTACAGTTACAACAATACCAAAACAGAGCCACAGCTTCAACTACTTTGCATTCCCAAATAATATTCTTCGAGTAAAATCATCGTCAGAACATGTTTCGGAGCGAAACCAACTAAGCTCTGGCAATTCCGTGAGCTGTCCCACTGCAGCCAGAGCAATATCCTGTAAATTGCCAAACCAATCGTGTAAGTGCGTGAGGCCTCCGGTAGCTCAAAGTATTCAAAGATATATTGTATTAAAACTCCTGCGGGCTAGTTTGAAAATTCAAATTCCCTCCGAGATTGGATAGGATTAGGGGAGAAATGAACTAATTTCTCCCTCAATCTCCTCCGGATTTGAGTTTCCAAACTAGCCCTGCGGGGGAAAACCCTTCCCCACAGACTTGAATTAAGCTTCTAGCACGCGAGCCATGAAACACCCCCCAAGACAAGCTGCCCTAGACTCGGGGAGACTGCCGGTGAGGGTGTTTTTTAACCTAGGCCTGTTTAAAATCACTCTCACAGGCAATCGAACCCAGTGCTTAAGATGCGGCTCCTGTGACCACTATACTGCAGACCTGTTCACCAAAGATACTGTATTACTCTGCGTTAGTAGAATAGTCACCACTCTTGGAGATTTACCTTATCAATTATGTACTCCTTGGCAGTTTCCATTACTGTAGCACAGTCAACAGCATCAATGCGTGCAAAAAGCTCTAGGAACGGCATGACTCGCCCATAAGTTAGCATCTGCATGAGATAGTTGCGGAAAAAAATCTTATTAATCAGGATGGGAGAAGCTGCTGCTATTCTGAGAAGCTTAGGCTAGAATACCTGGCGACCATTATTCTCAGTAACTGCAGTGGATCCATCAATGTGAAGTAACAGAGAAGATTTCAGCTGGCATAAGACGTATGTTAGTTCTAGAATATGTTTCAGGTTCCACTAATGCAAACCAGATATACCAAGTTGCAGATTAATTTTTACATGAGAAAGTTCTACAGTTCACCAATATTTAGGGCAGCATATATGTGAATGCCACAATAATTGAATGTCAGAATATGGTTACAGTAACAGGGGCGGAGCTAAAGCTTATTGATGGTGTCAGCTAACACTGATGAATTCTGAAAAAAAAAACAGTGTAAAATATTACTTAAACACTGTTTATAATATTGACAACATCGGTTAGACATAATACTGACACCAGCGAACATGGAGCCTGGCTTCGGCCCTCATCATATTAGCATATTTAAGGAAAGGGAAAGGTTTGCCTTTATGAAAACGTAACAATTTTCCCAAATAAAAAAGATATCCACTGCCAGGAGAGGGAGGGGGATATGGGGTTGCTAGACAAAGCTTATAGGATTATTAGATAATACTTGTATAACCAAATCACTGATTTGTCAGGAACCATGCCATACCCATGTCAAGGCTTACTAGAGGAAGGCAAAAAGGTCATTGGATTAATAGATACTTGCATAATTGTTCACAAACCTTACATACATGTGTTCATTCATCTAACAGAGTTTACATGAGTCAAGTTATGAGGCAACACAAAGGAACAGCGTACTGAATAGTTTTCACCAAGATTTTACACTTGCTCTTATTATTATTTTGATTTTTCGTGTGTCTGTGTGTGTATAATATTCGCTTGTCATCTCCTTGTTTTGAAAAAATGCTGTACTACAGTAGCCAGATAGTTTATTGGTGAAACATAGTTCTACATAGACAGGGTCAGATCAATAGAAGTTAAGTAGCTTTCTCCCTTCTCCAATGGAGATGTAGGGCCACCCATCACTTTTTTCTACTATAAATAGCAATACCCAAAAACAAGAGATATTAACAGCTGAAATGTACAAAATATACCAGCACATGATGTTGGGAACAGAACCAGCTACCTGATTGCGGGCACGGGCAACCTCTGTTTCTGACACCTGGGATGCAAGTCTTCTAAACTCCGCCATTATTAACCGTGACAAGTCTTGCAGGGTGTCAGGCTGCAATTGATTTCACAAATTGTAAGAAACATTGTAGCAATCAATATCTCCGTCATATCCATGCAACGTTCAGCTGATGGCATAGATGAATGGTCACTAAAAACTTTGATGTAACTCTGTGCTGTGCAAATACAAGTAATTGTCTGAGTAGTTTATTGTTCCATATAATATATTAACTAGACAATGACTACATTCAGCCTATGTGATGGAAGATAGAGTATTTATGAATACCCCTCACCATTTGAACAAGGAAGTTCGCTTCCTAGTGCCAACACCAGAGATCTGATCTGGGTTGCCATATACTCAAACGTCCAATATCACCAGAAGGCATTCAGAATCATCACTGCTTGATCATTAAAATGTAACCACAGTCCACAAATGTTGCAAGGGGACACCCACACCTGATCAGTGATCACTATTTCATCCATTCATCAATCTAAATCTAATTTTGGAATGAGAGAGCCTTCAAAAGTTGATTTTGATCACCATCTTAACTATATTTCAATTGCTATATAAAGTCATCACTATCTTAAAGGCATTTCAAAGATGAACTATTGATGCGATACCTATATAAAGACATGTCTGTAGCTTGTGACTAATCAATGATCAAATCTCACAAAGTTTGACCTTTCCAAATCAAAATATGTGTTGCATTAATGAATGAGGGAGTACTAGATACTAAATTAGTCTTTATAGAATTTTAGAGCTTACAAAAAAACAACTCATAATGAGAAAAGGAAAAGACAGGAAATCTTATAGGCGCCAATCTTACGTTCAGGCAAGTTGTACAAGAACAAGCTTAAAAGATTGAGCAACAAACTAACCGGAGCAATAGTATAAATGCCAAATATTCCTGTGTCCCGATAGTTAGTATTGAACGCCATCAGGCTCTCAGCTAAATTAGCATTGCTGATACCACGAGCTAAAGAAGACCTTGCAGTTTCAATACGTATCATCAGCATTAAACAGCAATTTGGTGGTAATACACTAGGAAAGCAAATTACTAACAAAGCAAATGTAAACTAGAAAGGGAATTCTCATACCCTGAGCAGTTCCCAACCCCAATGCTCCTGTTCCAGGATCCCAATATGCTTTGGATCACCATAAGGGGAATGGAGCTAGGGTCAGTCCATGATGAACCTTTGAAAGCTATTGCGATGTGTGCTAGAGGAAACTCTGCATTTTCTACACGAACCTACAGAAGCTGAAGATCAGTTGAGTGAAAAAACACTAAACTAAATTAAAGATTAATTGAAATGGCCTAGGAAAGTGTTAAAATAAGATCCTGTACGAACAAACCAGACCTCGGATCCAGTAAAAATAGCTGGGTTCGCCTGAACAAGCTGATCAGCAGTAGTTGGATCAGTGGAGAATTCTGTGAATAATTCTTTCACTTGATCAACAACCTCATCGTGACTGACACTTCCAGCAGCAGATACAACCTAGACCAGACAGCATAACAAAAAAAATTACAACTTCTCTGCTCAGTGCTCAAGAATAATCAACATCTACGAACTTCCAGAATTCGAAAGAAATACCATTCGAGGACAGGTATAGTGAGTTGAGATATATTGCTCCAAATCTTTCTTAGAAATGGACCTAATATTTTCTTCAGGACCTAATATTGTGTCCCCTAGTGGATGGCCTTGGAATGCTGCTGCATGCAAGTGATCAAATATCACCTCTTCCATCATACCTTGCACCTATTTTTCAATAAAAACATATCAGACATCCACATCAAGCAATAAATGTTCCATGTTAGTAGCAAGAGCTGTTATTAACCACATCAAGCAATTTTTTTCACTGATGAGCATGGAAGAATAATGTTAAAAAGGAAAACCAGCAATGCAAGTTTTGCTTTGATATTGATAGCCAGAGCATATAAATCATCAGGATATCACTAAACAGCTGCATGTACTGATAAACATAATCATCACATGCAGCGCCAGTAAAAATGTTCTCCCCTACAAATAAGAACAAATGTCAGGGGGTCAGGGCACTATATTTGTCTATACTCCCTCGATCCCTGAATAAATATATTCCTAGCTCAAGAATTTGTCTACAAATAAATCAATCTCGAGTAGATTGAATGGTCCACCAGCCATTTATTTTTCCTCGAAGCCACCTCGCATTTACTGCAACCCCTCTTATCTCCCAATGCAGTATTAAGTTTTGGAATTTGGATGTGTGTAGAAAATGCTATAATTAATATGTTATTAGAATAATCACGGATGAATGTGTATAAAGGGCAATGTGGTCTTCTCTCAGTCATACTAATCTGTCCTTAACTTGCTAGGAATCTATTTATTCAGGGACAAAAGGAAGTATGTGTCATATCCCATAGGAAGCAGCTTTCACAAGTAGAATAAGAATGAGATGGATAGCATCTGGGGCAAACTAAGAGTTAAAAAAGATACCAGTTGCCACGCTAAATGATGATCTGTCAATTACACAGTCACACACAAACTTCAATAAGCAAGGTCCCAGCTAAAGCAATACCAAATGTGCATTGAAATAATGGAGTCACCGCTTTTAGTTGAAAAAACAATCGAACATCTAAAGTTTTTAACCTTTACCCTTATCACTCTTGGTTTCTTACGTCTATATTCAAATGAATGATGATGAATCTATACTAGACAGATATATAAAACATATACATCGAGTATTGTATTTGTATTGTATGAATCCATTAAAACCCAAAACGAATTTTAATTTGGGACAGAGGATCACTACAGTTCGCCTCTAAGGTAGTCAAGCAAGCAAATTCGTGGAAAAAGCTCACCTCCTCCATCTCACGGAGGATGACGCCGCGCTCCCGCTGGATAGCCCTTTCGGGGAATCGCGGGTGCTGTAGGATGTCGCTGAGGACGTCGAGTGCCGCCGGAACGTGGCGCGCCTGCACGTCGGCAAAAAAGGTAGTCTGCTCGCGGGAGGTATACGCGTTGAGGCGCGCGCCCATGTCCTCGATCTCCACCTCGAGCACCTGCGCGTTGGGCCGGCGCCGTGTGCCCTTGAAGGCCATGTGCTCCAGGAAGTGTGCGGTTCCGTTGGTTCCAGGGAGCTCGAAGCGGCTCCCCGCATCGACCCAGACGCCGACGGAGGCAATCCGTGTGGCGACCGGGTAGGCCTGCGTGACGACGCGGAGGCCTGAGGGGAGCGTAGAGACGCGCGCGGCGGGGAACCGAAGGTAAGGGGAGTGGTCAGGGGTGCGGGGCACCGGCGAGGCGTGGCGGAGGAAGCGGCTGGTGGAGGGCGACGGGGAGATAGCGGTCGTGGAGGCGGAGTGGAGGAGGCGATACAGGTAGGGAAGGAGCCGGCGCCTCGAGCGGGCGGCTGAGGCGAGAGCGGCCATGTGTTCGACGGAATCTCTCTACCGTCGCGCCGCCGAACGGGGGAGACGAGGAGGGCTCCGGGTTTTGTTTGGTTTTTCTCTCCTCTTCTGTTTATTCTTGCGGGCATGCGGCGGTGGGAGGCAACCGCCTGTCCGCTTACGCCCATTGCCGTCAAGATTTAAAACAACAAAAGGAAAGAGTTCATTTGTTTAGGGTTTATTTGGCAGCAATATTTCTTAAAAGGATTTACAATCTGTTTCAATTTATAATTTATTTGATTTTTATCTCAAATTTGACCGGCTCGTCTAAATTAAAAAAAATATCATAATTATTCTCTATAATATACATTAAGTATGGCTTTGAATTTTTCGTTTTTTCGCAAAAAATTTGAATACGACAAGTCAGTCAAACTTGGCACAAAAAAGTCAAATGAATTATAAATTGAGACATAAAGAGTGATTACCATAATAATATTGTAGTTTTTGCCAACTCTAAAATTATCATGGTTTTAAGAAACATTGTTTGGATACTACGTTGTAACTCATGGTATCAGGCAAAAGCTAGCTATATCATAAAAGTTTTGGGTTAAAGTAGTGTTTTCAATACTCTAAAAATACCATGGTGTCTAGAATATCATGGTTTTGAAAACATGTTCATCAAAAATGCAACCAAACACTCCATGGCATAAAATACTATGATATTACTTAAAAACCATAGTATTGCCTAGAAACTGTAAAAAAAATACCTTACTCTCAGACATGTCTTTAGTTTTTGATAGAATTTTAGCATGTCAAAATAATGATTTAGGATAAAAAAGTTTATGTCAGTACCCTATATCAGGGGTACCCTTTGCTACAGCATGAGGACGCGGTGCCCACACGACTATCTCTAGTCGCATGGGGAACAACACCCGACTCCACCACATGGATGGCTCCAGGGTCACCATGTGACCAGAAAAAGCGATACACTCCAAGATGCCAACAGTGGGTCCGGACCCCATGGGAAAGTGTCGGACCCCTGTACATGAAGGCCGAACCTCCGGAGCAAGATCCAGGACCCCGCGAGTGCAGCCCGGACCTCCGGGTCGGGTCCCGGACCCCTCTGCGTGGGATCCAGAGCTGGGTCCTGGGACTTAGGGGCAGGGAATACCCAGGCCTTGCTCGGGCTGGGGTCCGGTGCCGACATGTGTCCAGGCCCAGCCTGGTGTGGACCTATCCGCATAGCGCTACTGCTCCCCGCCCAGGCGGAGACCCAATGCTGCCGCGTGGCCTACCACGCGTGACGTAAGCCAGCGGGCGGAGCCTGACGTAAGACCTTTGGGTCGCGCTGTCTCTGCATTTATTGCAGAGAAGACGCGCCGCCTGACTATCCCGCTGATAGGTGATGTGTCCCTTCAGCATTTAATGTGTCCTGTCCACTCAGCTGGCAGGCGACGTCCAGACCATCCTGCAGGCGGCGGGCCTGTCCATTGCCAAACAGTATGCCCGTGCTGCGAGGTGCACTGTGCTCATCCATCATCACACGTACGTTGCCAGGGAAGCTTCCCCTTGCATGCCAATGCTACGCAGATCGCGGATATCAGGGCGCAAGGAAGATTGCACTGGGGACGAACATTAGTCGCTTCAAGTATTACATCCGTTATGTCCCTGGGCCCACATGTCGGGGCTCAGTACGCTTATACGTGCCCCCCTTGAGCTATAAAAGAGGAGGCATGCAACGTTACAACACAGTTTCGAAAAAAGGCTCACCCAAGTCATCCAAGACACAACTCAAGCTCACGAGCAATACAACACACAGTGGAGTAGGGTATTACGCTCCAGCGGCCCAAACCACTCTAAACTCTTACGTGTTCTTGTGTGTTCATCCCCCAAATCTCTAACAAGCAAAACGCTTAGGCCCCTCCTCATCTTAGCATTTAGGGCGGGTGCATTCCGCCACCCGGCCGGAGATTTCCTCTCCGACATTTGGCGCGCCAGGTAGGGGGCTTGGCTTCAGGTTTTTGCTTGTTTTCCTGCTCGACGCCATGGTTCACATCGTCGAGCACCACGACTTCATCCTCGAGGATTTCCCCATGGAGGAGGCTGCCTCTTCCATACCACAGGCCTCTAGCCGACCTGTGCCCGATGCAGCTGCTGCTGAGCGCTCTGCACGGCAGCATACTCCTGTACAGTTGACCAGGGCGTCAAGAGCCACCCCTGGTGCGCTGTCTGCAGCCAGGGAGTTGTTGCGCCACCCTCCTAGCTCCACGGCCTCGTCGGGGGCCATAAAACAGTGGTGTGACGACGTCGACTGGCTACTCGACATGGCGCACTCTGGCTCAGCCAGGCCCAGGCCCCACTTATCCCGACGTTAGCATGAGGCGTCTGCGTCAGTACGCTTGCCCTCTATAAGGGCTGCGCCGACCGAGGACTTGCGGGCAGAGCTCAACCGCCGGCGAGCAGGAGAAGATGCCATAACCTCTCTGGAGGTGCCAGACGATCTACAGGCAGAACTCAACCGCAAGCGTGCGGGCGAGGATGCTCGTGTCTCTCTGGAGAGGGCGCGTGAGAGCCGACAAAACATCGAGGGTCGCAACCTCGATTATGACTTCGCTGCGGTAGCACCGCAGATCCCGATGGGTGCCCGGATCCTGACGGGTGTCCGGTTGGCCGGCGTGGGCTGCGCCGCGCTCGCGGATCATCTCCGCGCGGCGTCCTGGCCATCCAAGTTCTGGCCGCACCTGCTGGAGAAGTACGACGGTACATCAAATCCGTCGGAATTTCTGCAGGTTTACGTCACCGCTATCACAGCAGCAGGTGGAAACACTGCTGTGATGGCAACATATTTTCATGTCGCCTTGTTGAAAGTCGCCTAGGGGGGGTGAATAGGCGGAATCTAAAAATTATAAACTTAAGCACAACTACAAGCCGGGGTTAGCGTTAGAAATATAAGCGAGTCCAAAAGAGAGGGCGAAGACAAATCACAAGCAAATGAAGAGTGAGACGCGGTGATTTGTTTTACCGAGATTCGGTTCTTGCAAACCTACTCCTCGTTGAGGTGGTCACAAAGACCAGGTCTCTTTCAACCCTTTCCCTCTCTCAAACGGTCACCTAGACCGAGTGAGCTTCTCTTCTCAATCACTTGGGACACCAAGTCCCCACAAGGACCACCACATAATTGGTGTCTCTTGCCTTGCTTACAATTGAGTTTGGAACAAGAAAGAAAGAAAGAAGAAAAGTGATCCAAGCGCAAGAACTCAAAAGAACTCAAATGTCTCTCTCTCTCTCTCTAGTCACTATTTGATTGGAATGAACTTTGGACTTGGAGAGGATTTGATCTTTTTGTTTGTGTCTTGGAGTGAAGTCTAGAGCTCTTGTATTGAATGCAAATGGCTGAAACTTGGATGCCTTAAATGTGGGGGTGGTTGGGGTATTTATAGCCCCAACAACCAAAATGGCCGTTGGGGATGGCTTCTGTTGTATGGCGCACCGGACAGTCCGGTGAGCCACCGGACACTGTCCGGTGCGCTAGCCACGTCACCCAACCGTTAGGGTTCGACCGTTGGAGCTTCTGACAACTGGGCCACTGGACAGTCCGGTGGTGCACCGGACAGGTCCTGAAGACTGTCTGGTGCGCCTTCTGGCACCTATTCTAACTTCTGCACGCGCAGGCGCGTACTGTAGCGCATTTATTGTTCTCTGCAGACGACCGTTGGTGCGAAGTAGTCGTTGCTCCGCTGGCACACCGGACAGTCCGGTGAATTATAGCGGAGCGGCCTCCAAAATTCCCGAGGCTGGCAAGTTTGATTTGATTCTCCCTGGTGCACCAGACACTGTCCGGTGGCACACCAGACAGTCCGGTGCGCCAGACCATGGCTGCCTTCGGTATACTTTGCTCCTTTATTTTGAACCCTTTCTTTTATCTTTGTATTGGTTTGTTGTGAACCTTTGACACCTGTAGAACATATATTCTAGAGCAAACTAGTTAGTCCAATAATTTGTGTTGGGCAATTCAACCACCAAAATTCATATTGGAAAAGGTTTGACCCTATTTCCCTTTCACTTGTTTGGGCCCGCCTGGACTTGGCTCATGAATCTTGCCCCAGGATCAATCTACTCCTGGGAAGAGCTCTGCGCGCGGTTTACAGCGAACTTCGCCAGTGCTTACCAACAACACGACGTGGAAGCCCACCTCCACAAAGTGAGGCAGGAGCCCGAGGAAACTCTCCGAACGTTTATCTCTCGCTTCACCAAGGTGCGAGGTACTATACCTCGCATCTCCGATGCTTCTATCATCACGGCCTTCCGCCAGGGGGTACGTGACGAAAAGATGTTGGAGAAGTTGGCCACGCATGACGTGGAAACTGTCTCCACTCTCTTCGCTCTGGCCGACAAGTGCGCCAGAGCTGCTGAGGGCCGTGCGTGGCACTCGGCGCCACAGACCGGGGAAGCCTAGACGGGTGGCTCTAGGACCATCACCCAGGACGGTAAGAAGAAGAAAAAGAAGAACCGCGGTCACAAAAAACCGCATTCTACCGCTCTGGTCATAGCAGCTGTGACTAAGGGCCGGGGCGACCGCAATAAACGCCCACGACCACAGAGGGGTAACCGCGGCTCATGCCCTGTGCACCCCCAACGGTCGCCACAGTGACGCAGAGTGTCACGAGATCATTGACCTCGCGAAGCGCGTCAGCGCGCGGCGCGAGCAGTCTTCCGGCGATGGCTCCCCACCTTGTCACCGGCCTAGCAAGGAAAAGGTCCACGACGACGAGGTGGCCGCGGCCGAACCGGACCTCGGGTATCAGTCACCCGAAGGAACCCTAAAGGATGTTTTCACTAGAGACTCCGACTCTGTGACAACAACTAGATGGGCCACCAGGGGACCCCGTATTCCCTGGTCCAGGGGCCGAAGCCTGCCTCCCCCGCGAAAACCCTTTTGGACTCCCCACGGGTCCAGTCTTTTGATGAGCCTATGCAGGGGCGATTACAGCGCAAGGACGAGGATTCCATCAGGGAACTTAGATGTCAAGCGGCAACCCAAAATGCACTTTGTAACTAGGTGCCCATGCACTGCGGCCAACGGTTCGTGCATAGTAGGGAGCCCAGGTGCGACGGAACCTCCCAAGTCATTAGGCCCACCTACAGTTGTCCTTGTCCAACGGACCTCAGACAACCCTGTAGGTGCCCCTGAATCACTTGACAAGTTCGGTATCTGCTTTTCTTACCTTTTGAAAGGGAAATAGGCTTACACCTTTTCCTAAATAGATTTTGGTGGTTGAATTGCCCAACACAAATATTTAGACTAACTAGTTTGTTCTAGATTATAAGTTTTACAGGTGCCAAAGGTTCACAATAGACCAATAAAAAGACCAAGAAAGGGTTCAAACAAAGAGAGCTTAAGAATTCCCAAAGGCACCCTGGTCTGGCGCACTGGACTGTCCGGTGTGCCACCGGACAGTGTCCGGTGCACCAGAGAACTCGACGCCGAACTCCTCACCTTCGGGAAAATCAGAGGGCGCTCCGCTATAATTCACCGGACCGTCTGGTGAGGCACCGGACAGTGTCCGGTGGCACACCGGACTATACGGTGTGCCAGCGGAGCAACGGCTACTTCAAGCGCAACGGTCGACTGCAACGCATTTAATGCGCGCCTGCGCGCGCAGAGGTCAGAGCACGCGCAGTTGGCACACCGGACAGTCTACAGGACCTGTCCGGTGCACCACCGGACAACCCAGAGGCCCCACAAGTCAGAGCTCCAACGGTCGAACCCCAACGGATGGCTGACGTGGCTGGCGCACCGGACAGTGTCCGGTGCGCCATGCGACAGCAGACTTCCAACGGCCACATTTTGGTGGTTGGGGCTATAAATACCCCAACCACCCCACATTCAATTGCATCCAAGTTTCCAACATTCTACACATTATAAGAGCTATAGCATTCAATACAAGACACACCAAAGAGATCAAATCCTCTCCCAAGTCTCTAGTTCAACTCCAATTAATAGTGACTAGTGAGAGAGTGACTTGTGTTCATTTGAGCTCTTGCGCTTGGATTGCTTCTTTTCTTTCTCATTCTTCTTGTGATCAAACTCAATTGTAACCAAGGCAAGAGACACCAATTGTGTGGTGGTCCTTGCGGGGACTTAGTGTCCTGTTTGATTGAGAAGAGAAGCTCACTCGGTCTAAGTGACCGTTTGAGAGAGGGAAAGGGTTGAAAGAGACCCGGTCTTTGTGACCACCTCAACGGGGAGTAGGTTTGCAAGAACCGAACCTCGGTAAAACAAATCCTTGTGTCTCATTCTTTATTCGCTTGCGATTTGTTTTCACCCTCTCTCTCGGACTCGATTTTATTTCTAACGCTAACCCGGCTTGTAGTTGTGATTAACTTTGTAAATTTCAGTTTCGCCCTATTCACCCCCCCCCCCCTCTAGGCGACTTTCAATTGGTATCGGAGCTCGGTACTTCATTAGAGCCTAACCGCTCGAAGTGATGTCGGGAGATCACGCCAAGAAGGAGATGGTGACCGGCGACAAGCCGGCTACAAGCCTCAGGAAGGCTTCATCGGGAGAGTCCCATAACAAAGGGAAGGGGAAGGAGAAGAAATCCCCTTCACACAAGTCGCATCGGAGTGGCGATAAGAAAAAGAAGATGAGGAAGGTGGTCTACTACGAGACCGACTCTTCATCACCATCGACCTCCGGCTCCGACGCGTCGTCCGTAACCTCTAAGCGCCAAGAGCGCAAGAAGTATAGTAAGATTCCCCTACGCTACCCTCGTATTTCAAAGCGTACTCCTTTACTCTCCGTTCCATTAGGCAAACCACCGGTTTTTGACGGTGAAGATTATAATATGTGGAGTGACAAAATGAGGCATCATCTAACCTCACTCCACACAAGCATTTGGAATGTTGTTGAGTTTGGTGTAGAGGTACCATCCATAGGGGATGACGACTACGATTCGGACAAAGTGGCCCAAATCCACCACTTCAACTCCCAAGCCACTACTATACTCCTCGCCTCTCTAAGTCGAGAGGAGTATAATAAGGTGCAAGGGTTGAAGAGTGCGAAGGAAATTTGGGACGTACTCAAGACCGCGCACGAAGGAGACGAGGTGACAAAGATCACCAAGCGGGAGACGATCGAGGGGGAGCTCGGTCGCTTCATGCTTCACAAAGGGGAGGATCCGCAAGCTATGTACAACCGCTTGAAGACCTTGGTGAACCAAGTGCGCAACCTCGGGAGCACAAAATGGGATGACCATCAGATGGTCAAGGTTATTCTTAGATCCCTCGTTTTTCTTAACCCTACGCAAGTTCAATTAATTCGAGGTGATCCTAGATACAAGCTAATGTCTCCCGAGGAGGTTATAGGAAAATTTGTGAGCTTTGAGCTAATGATTAAAGGCTCAAAGAAAATCATCGAGCAAGGCACCTCCTGCACGCTCGAGGCACAACTCGTCTCATTCAAGGCAACGGAGGAGAAGAAGGAAGAGTCTACACCAAGTAGGCTCCCCATCGACTCCTCAAAGCTCAACAATGAGGAGATGGCTTTAATCATCAAAAGCTTTCGACAAATCCTCAAGCAAAGGAGGGGGAAGGACTACAAGCCCCGCTCCAAGAAGGTTTGCTACAAGTGTGGTAAGCCCGGTCACTTCATTGCAAAATGTCCTATTTCTAGTGACAGTGACAGGGGCGACGACAAGAAGGGGAGAAGAAAGGAGAAGAAGAGATATCACAAGAAGAAGGGCGGCGATGCTCATGTGTGCCGCGAGTGGGACTCCGACGAGATCTCCACCGACTCCTCCTCCGACGAGGACACCGCCAACATCGCCGTCAACAAGGGACTTCTCTTCCCCAACGTCGGCCACAAGTGCCTCGTGGCAAAGGACGGCAAAAGGAAGAAGGTTAAATCTAAATCCTCCACTAAATATGCATCCTCTAGTGATGAAGACAATTCTAGTAATGAGGAGGATAATTTGTTTACCCTTTTTGCCAACCTTAACATGGAACAAAAAGAAAAGTTAAATGAATTGATTAGCGCTATTCATGATAAGGATGAACTCTTGGATAGCCAAGAGGACTTCTTAATTAAGGAGAATAAGAAGTATGTTAAGGTTAAGAATGCTTATGCTCTAGAATGGGAAAAATGTAAAAAATATCTAGTGAGCTAAGCACTTGCCATGATGTTATTGCCAACCTTAGAAATGAAAATGCTAAATTAGTTGCTAAGGTTGATTCAAATGTTTGTGATGATTCATATGCCAATTTAGAAATGATCATGCTATTTCCATTGCTAAGATTGAAAAATTGAATGCCTCTCTTGCTAGCCTTAGAATTGAAAATGAAAAATTAATTGCTAAGGCTAAAGGCTTAGATGTTTGCAATGCTTCCATTTCCGATCTTAGAAGTGAAAATGACATTTTACATGCTAAGATTGTTAAACTAAAAACTTGCAAACCCTCTACATCCACTAGTGAGCATGTTTCTATTTGCACTAGATGTAGAGATGTTAATATTGATGCTATTTGAAAGGGAATTAGGCTTTCACCTATTTCCTAAATTGATTTTGGTGGTTGAATTGCCCAACACAAATATTTGGACTAACTAGTTTGCTCTAGTTCATAAGTTCTACAGGTGCCAAAGGTTCACAATAAGTCAATAAAAAGACCAAGAAAAAGGGTTCAAACAAAAGAGCAAAGGGACAACCGAAGGCACCCTGGTCTGGCGCACCGGACTGTCCGGTGTGCCACCGAACAGTGTCCGGTGTGCCACCGAACAGTGTCCGGTGCACCAGGGGACTCCGAGCTGAACTTCGCACCTTCGGGAAAACTCAGAGGCACCGCGCTATAATTCACCGGACTGTCCAGTGTACACCGGACAGTGTCCGGTGCTCCAAGGAGATGCGACTCTGAACTCGCCAGCTTCGGGAATCTGCTCCGCTATAATTCATCGGACATGTTGTAACACCTCAAAATCTCATTTTGAGAAGTATGTAATCTTGAATTAGATTTTTTTTTAGAATTCTCATAACCTTTGAAGTCACATCTCCTAAAATAAAAGTTTTATAATAAAGGTTCAATAAAAGATTCTTCTATAAATTATCTTTTGGCTGAAATTTATAAGTATTAATGTCAGAACATCTTTTAATAAGTAATCATAGAAACTATTTGCCTAAAAATAATTATAAGTGTGCTACATATCCAATAATATTTACTTAAGTAGGATAATAAACAAACAAATAAATAAAATTATGGATTTTGCATTCATGCTGATCTCTTCTGTTTGTTCATTAAAATTTGAGTGCAAATTCAAAAAAATCAAATTTGAATCCAATTTGAAATTTAGAAGTTAGAAAAGAAATAAGAAAATAGAAGAAAACAAAAAAAGAGAACCACTTATATTGGGCCACCAGACTGTTATTTGGCCCATCTGCTTCCCGCGCGGCCCGTCGTCCACCGCGAGCCTCTCATCCGCTGACACCGTGGGCCCGCACTGCAGACCCCGCTCGGACTCTGGGCGCCGGCGCTGTGTCACTGGGCCGTGGGGACACCCTGTCATCCCTGCCGCGACCACCTCCCGCAACAAACTCGCGCGCATGCTGCCGTCCGTGGATCTCGCCCCACCGTTCGCCATCCGAGTTTCGCGCACGACATTTGGTATATATGAGAACCCCGAGACCTCCCTGAAGCTCAACTCATCGAGCGCGACCGTCCCCATCGGGCAACCAGAGAGTAGGGGAAGAAAACGGGATGCCGAACGCGCCGTCGTCATCGATTCAAGCACCTATGGCCGTTCGGAGCGTGAAGATAGATCTATGGGCTTCGACAGGTGCTCTGGGACGTGCTCGATGCGGCGCTGGGAGCAAAGACCGGCTGGTTGTCGAGGAATTTCTCACTGTCGTTCGTGTGCCGCCATAGATCCGCCCTGCCCGTGGTCGGGGTATCTCGACTTCCTAACTCCAGGTAAGGAAGCCCTAGACTAATTCGCCTTCGTCCCCGCTCCGTTTACCGACCCTTGGTTTGTGGAATTGTGCTCGGATTGGCGGGCGGCTGTGCGCCGGTAATGGCGCCTCCGTAGGCTTGCTCACGCCGTCGTCCGCGTCTGGGTTGGGGAGACAACTGCCCGACCGTTGGATTGTCCACGGGCGTTTCCGATTTGATGGCGGGTATGTTAAATCTGCGCCATCGGTTCTTGATCCAAGGGCACGCTGCACAACGGTTCTGGATCTAATCTGATCCATGGATTTCGGATCCAACGACCGAAATCAGCTAATACCCCTTCGCCACGGTTATATTCTAAAAGAGCCCCTGCTCTTTGCCACAATTAACCCGCCGTCCAGGGCTATAGGAAGACTCTTGCGGTTTAGCCCCGAATTTTATAAGAAACACCCTGCGCTCTCTGGTATTAGTGGCCGCGGTCCAAAGGTTAATATAATTGGTAAAACTAATAAAGAAAATGATTTTTTTAGTATAAAAATAATTCTAGGATCTTGTTTAATTCATAGAAAATTTATTTTAACTCCTTTTTGATTCATTCAAGTTGTATTAATTTTGTTTTAATATTGTTTATCACCTAGTGACTCTATTTAGACATGAAACATAGATTAAAATTGTTTACTTAATTTATTTCGTGCCAAGTACTTAATAACTTCGGAAATTCATAACTCAATAACTGTAACTCCGTTTTGATCCATTCTAGTTGCATTAGTCTCATAATAAAATTTATTATCATCTGGTAAGTTTGTTTTGTCATGAAATATAGGTTAAAATGTTGCACTTAGTCTATTCTATACTTAACCACATGGATCTTCGGAAAACCGTAACTTGGTAACCGTAACTCCGAATTTAGTGATTCTTCTTCCCACGATCTCGTAGCAACGCGTAGATTATTAATACGCGGTTTATTCTTATGTTTGGTGTAATGTTAATTTTGCCTATACCATGTTTGTTTGAATTGCTACGACTAGCGTGAGGTCACGAGTCACCTGACGATCATCCTGGTACCTGGAAGCTCAAGTCCCAGGCAAGTTGTGCCCTTGATCACTTCTTTTTACCCACTCATGTTCTAATTAATCATAATGATCTGCATAGGTTAAATTTGATGGGACCCAATAGGTTACCCTAGTTTGACTATCTTTATACCTTGCTCCCCACTGAATCTTTGGGTAGTACTTGCTATCGCTTTATGTGGTTTTGGGTATAGAGATACACATTACTATTCATGATTATACTTTTAATGTCAGTTGTTATTTACTGTCCATGTTAAGATCATTATGTTAATTGGAACATGGAGAACCACCCGGAAAACAGTGCTACCACAAGGGTTTAATGGGACGCCCTTGGCTGATTAATTAGGAAAGCTAGTGGAAGACTACCTTACCCGAAAGGGGCAAGGGCAGTAGGGGAGTGGTCAGTGTAGGGAGGCCCTCGGGAGGATTTTGCTGCGTTGGCAGTCCTGCAAGGGATTCCTGCTAGGGAGGCCCTCGGGAGGATTTTGCTGCGATAGCGGTCCTGCAAGGGATTCCTGCATTGGAACTTCCTATAAACTGTAGCGGGTTTTCTGAAGCTAGTGGAACTTTGTAAAGGCCTCGTAGTGTTACCCTGCCTCGCCTCCTCGGTAGAGGTGTATGGGATTGGCCGTCTCTTGGCAGATGGGTAACACGACTTGTGGGTAAAGATGCGCAACCTCTGCAGAGTGTAAAACTGGTATACTAGTCGTGCTCACGGTCAGGAGCAGCTCGGACACTCACATGATTAAATTATGGAACTAAATTCAATTTGTCATATGCATTGCATCGCAGGTGAAGTTGTTACTTTTGTTCTACTACTTAATTGGGTTTGGTATTTACTTATACTTAGTAACTGCTAATAAAATTTTGACCAACTTTAAAAGCAATGCTCAGCTCTAACCACCCTCTTTGGTAAGCCTTACACTTCACGTGAGCTCCCACCTTTGGCGAGTTCATGCACATTATTCCCCACAACTTGTTGAGCGATGAACGTATGTGAGCTCACTCTTGCTGTCTCACACCCCCCCCCACAGGTCAAGAACAGGTACCACCGGATGAGGCGCATGGAGGATGCCGTGGTGTATTCGAGAGAGGTCTAGGCCGTCGTCTCCCAGTCAACTTTGGGTTGCTGGACCGTTGTCTCCTTATAATGTAATTATTTATTTTGTACAGAATTCCTGTTATGTAGTAAAGATATGACATTCGATCCTGTGCCATGATTCATCATATGTGTGAGACTTGGTCCCAGCACACCTGGTGATTATGTTCGCGCCCGGGTTTTGGACCCCTAAAATCCGGGTGTGACAGAAGTGGTATCAGAGGAATGTTGACTGTAGGACAAAACATAGATAGAACTGGACAACCAATATTTACTTACCTTTGCTACTCTGATTCTTTTCTGAACTTTTCTTAATATTTTCTCATCTATTTCCGCTTTACTCTGATTATCCTTACCTTTTTCCTTCTAAGGACAAACTTGGATTTCACACTCTGAAATCCTGTGCCTAAAGTGATCTTTAGGAATAGGAGACCTACTCTTAGGAATAAAAATAAAACTCCTTTTTAAGATATCTATACACTTGAATGTTTGTTCTTATGATACTTGTCTGATTTGGATCTTTGATTGAGTGTGATGGGTTGTGGAGTAATGTCCACAATTACATCTACATATACATATAGGCATAAATATAAATAAATAAAATTCATAAGATAAAAAAAACTGGATTATCCTCCATTAAAGTGTATCTATTTTAGATAGATCCATCTTATCTTAAAAGATTCTTTCTTATCTTAATAGATTCATCTTATCTTGAAGATATTTTATCTTATCCTAACAGATCTAACTGACTTCAAAAGATCCTACCTTATCTTTATGGATTCGTCCTGCCCTAATAAGCATATTTATCCCACACTAGTGTAACCACCATGATCTAATCTGAAGTAATTAGATATTATCTAGTCTAATCTAGTTATACCATCCAATCTAATATGATCCAATCTAAAGTGAGTTATCTAACATGTTAGTTAATCCTGGTGAAATAGAGTAGACTCTATTTCTATAATCATGTTTTAACCTAAAATTGGTGCCTTGTACTAACTTGGTCGTATACAACCAACCTGACCTACATGTTGGGTTGCATAACCTACCTAACCCGACCTAGAAGCAAAACAACAAGACAGATTCTGCTTAAACCTTTTTTTTAACTCATAACCACCTACTAACCTATTTTTGTTTACCTACGAAACTGCCTTAACCACATATCCCTAATTCGGATAACAACTTCAAGAACGAAAACCGAAGAGGATCAATGTCATCAAGGAAGGATAAGCATCAACTCAAGTCTTCAAAGATCAAGTTGGATATTCAAAGGAATCAAAATCCACACTCTTGGATGGAGTCTTTCCTTACCGTACTCTTTCTTACCCCGACCTATCCTCGCTTTAACCTAATTTCACCTTGCCTTGATATCGAAGATGCTTATATTTCCCTTGCTACTAAAAAAAGAGCTTTTTGTATTTGGACCATTTAGAAACTAAAAGATAAACCACAAATCAACCTATCTAGATCCCTCTCCTATTAAAAACAACTAGAAGCTAAATTACAAACCAATCCTTCTATATCCCTCTTCTTACAAATCTCGAGGACGAGATTTCTGTTAAGGGGGGTAGGATTTGTAACACCTCAAAATCTCATTTTGAGAAGTATGTAATCTTGAATTAGATTTTTTTTTTAGAATTCTCATAACCTTTGAAGTCACATCTCCTAAAATAAAAGTTTTATAATAAAGGTTCAATAAAAGATTCTTCTATAAATTATCTTTTGGCTGAAATTTATAAGTATTAATGTCAGAACATCTTTTAATAAGTAATCATAGAAACTATTTGCCTAAAAATAATTATAAGTGTGCTACATATCCAATAATATTTACTTAAGTAGGATAATAAACAAACAAATAAATAAAATTATGGATTTTGCATTCATGCTGATCTCTTCTGTTTGTTCATTAAAATTTGAGTGCAAATTCAAAAAAAATCAAATTTGAATCCAATTTGAAATTTAGAAGTTAGAAAAGAAATAAGAAAATAGAAGAAAAGAAAAAAAGAGAACCACTTATATTGGGCCACCAGACTGTTATTTGGCCCATCTGCTTCCCGCGCGGCCCGTCGTCCACCGCGAGCCTCTCATCCGCTGACACCGTGGGCCCGCACTGCAGACCCCGCTCGGACTCTGGGCGCCGGCGCTGTGTCACTGGGCCGTGGGGACACCCTGTCATCCCTGCAGCGACCACCTCCCGCAACAAACTCGCGCGCATGCTGCCGTCCGTGGATCTCGCCCCACCGTTCGCCATCCGAGTTTCGCGCACGACATTTGGTATATATGAGAACCCCGAGACCTCCCTGAAGCTCAACTCATCGAGCGCGACCGTCCCCATCGGGCAACCAGAGAGTAGGGGAAGAAAACGGGATGCCGAACGCGCCGTCGTCATCGATTCAAGCACCTATGGCCGTTCGGAGCGTGAAGATAGATCTATGGGCTTCGACAGGTGCTCTGGGACGTGCTCGATGCGGCGCTGGGAGCAAAGACCGGCTGGTTGTCGAGGAATTTCTCACCGTCGTTCGTGTGCCGCCATAGATCCGCCCTGCCCGTGGTCGGGTTATCTCGACTTCCTAACTCCAGGTAAGGAAGCCCTAGACTAATTCGCCTTCGTCCCCGCTCCGTTTACCGACCCTTGGTTTGTGGAATTGTGCTCGGATTGGCGGGCGGCCGTGCGCCGGTAATGGCGCCTCCGTAGGCTTGCTCACGCCGTCGTCCGCGTCTGGGTTGGGGAGACAACTGCCCGACCGTTGGATTGTCCACGGGCGTTTCCGATTTGATGGCGGGTATGTTAAATCTGCGCCATCGGTTCTTGATCCAAGGGCACGCTGCACAACGGTTCTGGATCTAATCTGATCCATGGATTTCGGATCCAACGACCGAAATCAGCTAATACCCCTTCGCCACGGTTATATTCTAAAAGAGCCCCTGCTCTTTGCCACAATTAACCCGCCGTCCAGGGCTATAGGAAGACTCTTGCGGTTTAGCCCCGAATTTTATAAGAAACACCCTGCGCTCTCTGGTATTAGTGGCCGCGGTCCAAAGGTTAATATAATTGGTAAAACTAATAAAGAAAATGATTTTTTTAGTATAAAAATAATTCTAGGATCTTGTTTAATTCATAGAAAATTTATTTTAACTCCTTTTTGATTCATTCAAGTTGTATTAATTTTGTTTTAATATTGTTTATCACCTAGTGACTCTATTTAGACATGAAACATAGATTAAAATTGTTTGCTTAATTTATTTCGTGCCAAGTACTTAATAACTTCGGAAATTCATAACTCAATAACTGTAACTCCGTTTTGATCCATTCTAGTTGCATTAGTCTCATAATAAAATTTATTATCATCTAGTAAGTTTGTTTTGTCATGAAATATAGGTTAAAATGTTGCACTTAGTCTATTCTATACTTAACCACATGGATCTTCGGAAAACCGTAACTTGGTAACCGTAACTCCGAATTTAGTGATTCTTCTTCCCACGATCTCGTAGCAACGCGTAGATTATTAATACGCGGTTTATTCTTATGTTTGGTGTAATGTTAATTTGCCTATACCATGTTTGTTTGAATTGCTACGACTAGCGTGAGGTCACGAGTCACCTGACGATCATCCTGGTACCTGGAAGCTCAAGTCCCAGGCAAGTTGTGCCCTTGATCACTTCTTTTTACCCACTCATGTTCTAATTAATCATAATGATCTGCATAGGTTAAATTTGATGGGACCCAATAGGTTACCCTAGTTTGACTATCTTTATACCTTGCTCCCCACTGAATCTTTGGGTAGTACTTGCTATCGCTTTATGTGGTTTTGGGTATAGAGATACACATTACTATTCATGATTATACTTTTAATGTCAGTTGTTATTTACTGTCCATGTTAAGATCATTATGTTAATTGGAACATGGAGAACCACCCGGGAAAACAGTGCTACCACAAGGGTTTAATGGGACGCCCTTGGCTGATTAATTAGGAAAGCTAGTGGAAGACTACCTTACCCGAAAGGGGCAAGGGCAGTAGGGGAGTGGTCAGTGTAGGGAGGCCCTCGGGAGGATTTTGCTGTGTTGGCAGTCCTGCAAGGGATTCCTGCTAGGGAGGCCCTCGGGAGGATTTTGCTGCGATAGCGGTCCTGCAAGGGATTCCTGCATTGGAACTTCCTATAAACTGTAGCGGGTTTTCTGAAGCTAGTGGAACTTTGTAAAGGCCTCGTAGTGTTACCCTGCCTCGCCTCCTCGGTAGAGGTGTATGGGATTGGCTGTCTCTTGGCAGATGGGTAACACGACTTGTGGGTAAAGATGCGCAACCTCTGCAGAGTGTAAAACTGGTATACTAGCCGTGCTCACGGTCAGGAGCAGCTCGGACACTCACATGATTAAATTATGGAACTAAATTCAATTTGTCATATGCATTGCATCGCAGGTGAAGTTGTTACTTTTGTTCTACTACTTAATTGGGTTTGGTATTTACTTATACTTAGTAACTGCTAATAAAATTTTGACCAACTTTAAAAGCAATGCTCAGCTCTAACCACCCTCTTTGGTAAGCCTTACACTTCACGTGAGCTCCCACCTTTGGCGAGTTCATGCACATTATTCCCCACAACTTGTTGAGCGATGAACATATGTGAGCTCACTCTTGCTGTCTCACACCCCCCCCCACAGGTCAAGAACAGGTACCACCGGATGAGGCGCATGGAGGATGTCGTGGTGTATTCGAGAGAGGTCTAGGCCGTCGTCTCCCAGTCAACTTTGGGTTGCTGGACCGTTGTCTCCTTATAATGTAATTATTTATTTTGTACAGAATTCCTGTTATGTAGTAAAGATATGACATTCGATCCTGTGCCATGATTCATCATATGTGTGAGACTTGGTCCCAGCACACCTGGTGATTATGTTCGCGCCCGGGTTTTGGACCCCTAAAATCCGGGTGTGACACATGTCCGGTGTACACCGGACTGTCCGGTGTAACGGCGGAGCAACGGCTAGTCTGCGCCAACGATCACCTGCTACAGCATTAAATGCGCGCCAGCGCGCGCAGAGGAGCAGAGCACGCGCGGGTGGCACACCGGACAGTCTACAGTACATGTCCGGTGCACCACCGGACAGCCAGGCGACCCCCCCAGTCAGAGCTCCAACGGTCGAACCCTAACGGCCGGGTGACGTGGCTGGCGCACCGGACAGTGTCCGGTGTGCCATGCGACAGCAGGCTTCACCAACGGCTAGTTTGGTGGTTGGGGCTATAAATACCCCCAACCACCCCTCATTCAAGTCATCCAAGTTTTCACACTTCTACACCTTACAAGAGCTAGGCATTCAATACAAGACACACCAAAGTGATCAAATCCTCTCCCAATTCCACACAAGGCTTTAGTGATTAGAGAGAGAGATTTGTTGTGTTCTTTTGAGCTCTTGCGCTTGGATTGCTTCTTTCTTTCTCACTTGTTCTTGTGATCAAAAACTCAATTGTAACCGAGGCAAGAGACACCAATTGTGTGGTGGTCCTTGCGGGGAAGTTTTGTTCCCGGTTGATTTGAGAAGAGAAGCTCACTCGGTCCGAGGGACCGTTTGAGAGAGGGAAAGGGTTGAAATAGACCCGGCCTTTGTGGCCTCCTCAACGGGGAGTAGGTTTGCGAGAACCGAACCTCGGTAAAACAAATCCTTGCATCTCACTTCTTCACTCACTCGCGATTTGTTTTTACGCCCTCTCTCGGACTCGTTTCTATTTCTAACACAAACTCGGCTTGTAGTTGTGTTTAAGTTGTTAAATTTCAGATTCGCCCTATTCACCCCCCCTCTCTAGGCGACTTTCAATTGGTATCAGAGCCTGGTGCTTCATTAGAGCCTAACCGCTCGAAGTGATGTCGGGAGATCACACCGAGAGGGAGATGGAGACCGGCGACAAGCCCACTACAAGCCACGGGGAGACTTCATCGGAAGATTCTCGCAACAAGAGGAAGGAGAAGAAAGACTCCTCCAACAAAGGGAAAGGGAAGGAGAAGAAATCCTCTTCCCACAAGTCGCATCGGAGAGGCGACAAGCACAAGAGGATGAGGAAAGTGGTCTACTATGAGACCGACTCTTCATCACCATCGACCTCCGACTCCGACGCGCCGTTCGTCACTTCTAAGCGCCATGAGCGCAAGAAGTTTAGTAAGATCCCCCTACACTATCCCCACATTTCAAAGCGTACTCCTTTGCTCTCCGTTCCATTAGGCAAACCACCGGTGTTTGACGGTGAAGATTATAATATGTGGAGTGACAAAATGAGGCATCATCTAACCTCACTCCACACAAGCATATGGAATGTTGTTGAGTTTGGTGTATAGATACCATCCGTAGGGGATGAAGACTACGACTCGGACGAATTGGCCCAAATTCACCACTTTAACTCCCAAGCCACTACTATACTCCTCGCCTCTCTAAGTCGAGAGGAATATAATAAGGTGCAAGGGTTAAAGAGTGCGAAGGAAATTTGGGACGTACTCAAGACCGCGCACGAAGGAGATGAGGTGACAAAAATCACCAAGCGGGAGACGATCGAAGGGGAGCTCGGTCGCTTCATGCTTCACCAAGGGGAGGACCCACAAGCCATGTACAACCGCTTGAAGACCTTGGTGAATCAAGTGCGCAACCTCGGGAGCGAAAAATGGGATGACCATGAGATGGTCAAGGTTATTCTTAGATCCCTCGTATTTCTTAACCCTACACAAGTTCAATTAATTCGAGGTGATCCTAGATATAAGCTAATGTCTCCCGAGGAAGTAATAGGAAAATTTGTGAGCTTTGAGCTAATGATTAAAGGCTCAAAGAAAATCATCGAGCAAGGCACCTCCTCCACGCCCGAGGCACAACCGGTCGCATTCAAGGCGACGGAGGAGAAGAAGGAGGAGTCTACATCAAGTAGACAACCCATCGACGCCTCCAAGCTCGACAACGAGGAAATGGCGCTCATCATCAAGAGTTTCCGCCTAATCCTCAAGCAAAGGAGGGGGGAGGATTACAAGCCTCGCTCTAAAAAGGTTTGCTACAAGTGTGGTAAGCCCGGTCATTTTATTACCAAATGTCCTATTTCTAGTGATAGTGACAGGGGCGACGACAAGAAGGGAAGAAGAAAGGAAAAGAAGAGATACCACAAGAAGAAGGGCGGCGATGCCCATGTGTGCCGCGAGTGGGACTCCGACGAGAGCTCCACCGACTCCTCCTCCGACGAGGACGCCGCCAACATCGCCGTCACCAAAGGACTTCTCTTCCCCAACGTCGGCCACAAGTGTCTCATGGCAAAAGATGGCAAAAAGAAGAAGGTTAAATCCAAATCCTCCACTAAATATGAATCCTCTAGTGATGATAATGCTAGTGATGAGGAGGATAATTTGCGTACTCTTTTTGCCAACCTAAATATGCAACAAAAGGAAAAATTAAATGAACTAATTAGTGCCATCCATGAGAAGGATGAACTCTTGGACTCCCAAGAAGACTTCCTAATCAAGGAAAACAAAAAGCATGTTAAGGTTAAAAATGCTTATGCTCTAGAAGTTGAAAAATATGAAAAACTAACTAGTGAGCTAAGCACATGCCATGATTTAATTGCCAACCTTAGAAATGAAAATGCTAATTTAAATGCTAAGGTTGATTCTCATGTTTGTAATGTTTCAATTCCCAATCCTAGAGATGATAATGTTAATTTACTTGCTAAGATTGATGAATTGAATATTTCTCTTGCTAGTCTTAGGATTGAAAATGAAAAACTGCTTGCTAAGGCTAAAGATTTTGAAGTTTGCAATGTTACTATTTCCAACCTTAGAAGTGAAAATGATATATTACATGCTAAGTTGTAGAATTAAAATCTTGCAAACCCTCTACATCTACCGTTGAGCATGTCTCCATTTGCACTAGATGTAGAGATGTTGATATTGATGCTATTAATGATCATGTGGCTTTAATTAAACAACAAAATGATCATATAGCAAAATTAGATGCTAAAATTGCCGAGCATGACTTAGAAAATGAAAAGTTTAAATTTGCTAGAAGCATGCTCTATAGCGGGAGACGCCCTGGCATCAAGGATGGCATTGGCTTCCAAAGGGGAGACAGTGTCAAACTTAATGCCCCTCCTAAAAGATTATCAAACTTTGTTAAGGGCAAGGCTCCCATGCCTCAGGATAACGAGGGTTACATTTTATACCCTGCCGATTATCCTGAGAGTAAAATAAGGAGAATTCATTCTAGGAAGTCTCACTCTGGCCCTAATCATGCTTTTATATATAAGGGTGAGACATCTAGCTCTAGGCAACCAACCCGTGCTAAGTTGCCTAAGAAGAAAACTCCTAATGCATCAAATGGTCATGACATTTCATCTAAAACTTTTCATGCATCTTATGTTTTGACTAACAAATCCGGCAAGGTAGTTGCCAAGTTTGTTGGGGGCAAACACAAGGGCTCCAAGACTTGTGTTTGGGTACCCAAAGTTCTTGTGTCTAATGCTAAAGGACCCAAAACCGTTTGGGTACCTAAAGTCAAGAACTAAATTTATTTTGTAGGTTTATGCATCCGGGGGCTCAAGTTGGATCATCGATAGCGGGTGCACAAACCACATGACTGGGGAGAAGAAAATGTTCTCCTCTTATGAGAAAAACCAAGATCCCCAACGAGCTATCACATTCGGGGATGAAAATCAAGGTTTGGTCAAAGATTTGGGTAAAATTGCTATTTCACCTGACCATTCCATTTCCAATGTTTTTTTTTGTTGATTCATTAGATTACAATTTGCTTTCCGTATCTCAATTATGCAAAATGGGCTACAACTGTCTATTCACTGATGTAGGTATCACTGTCTTTAGAAGAAGTGATGATTCAATAGCATTTAAGGGAGTGTTAGAGGGTCAGCTATACTTGGTAGATTTTGATAGAGCTGAACTCGACACTTGCTTAGTTGCTAAGACTAACATGGGTTGGCTCTGGCACCGCCGACTAGCCCATGTTGGAATGAAGAATCTTCATAAGCTTCTAAAGGGAGAGCACATTTTAGGATTAACAAATGTTCATTTTGAGAAAGATAGGATTTGTAGCGTATGCCAAGCCGGGAAGCAAGTTGGTGTTCATCATCCACACAAGAACATCATGACGACTGACAGGCCACTGGAGCTCCTACACATGGATTTATTCGGCCCGATCGCTTACATAAGCATCGGCGGGAGTAAGTGTTGTCTAGTTATTGTGGATGATTATCCTCGCTTCACTTGGGTATTCTTTTTGCAGGAAAAATCTCAAACCCAAGAGACCTTAAAGGGATTCTT
Source organism: Zea luxurians (assembly GCA_029449295.1). Classification (NCBI taxonomy): domain Eukaryota; kingdom Viridiplantae; phylum Streptophyta; class Magnoliopsida; order Poales; family Poaceae; genus Zea; species Zea luxurians. The sequence goes on from JAOPSE010000016.1 coordinate 43,787,097, forward strand.
GAGACGAGCTCAAAATAAGTTCGGCTTAAGGATCAAGAAAATAAGAAGCGACAACGGGACGGAGTTCAAGAACTCACAAATTGAAGGCTTCCTTGAGGAGGAGGGGATCAAGCATGAGTTCTCTTCTCCCTACACGCCACAACAAAATGGTGTAGTGGAGAGGAAGAATCGAACTCTATTGGACATGGCAAGAACCATGCTTGATGAGTACAAGACGCCGGATCGGTTTTGGGCTGAGGCAGTTAACACCGCTTGCTACGCCGTCAACCGGTTATATCTACACCGAATCCTCAAGAAGACATCATACAAACTCCTAACCGGTAAAAAGCCCAACATTTCATATTTTAGAGTCTTTGGTAGCAAATGCTTTATTCTTGTTAAAAGAGGTAGAAAATCCAAATTTGCTCCTAAGACCGTAGAAGGCTTTTTACTAGGATATGACTCAAACACAAGGGCATATAGAGTCTTTAACAAGTCCTCGGGACTAGTTGAAGTTTCTTGTGACGTTGTGTTTGATGAAACTAACGGCTCTCAAGTAGAGCAAGTTGATCTTGATGAGATAGGTGAAGAAGAGGCTCCATGCATCGCGCTAAGGAACATGTCCATTGGGGATGTGTGTCCTAAGGAATCCGAAGAGCCTCCAAATGCACAAGATCAACCATCCTCCTCCACGCAAGCATCTCCACCAACTCAAAATGAGGACGAGGCTCAAGTTGATGAAGGAGAAGATCAAAGAGATGAGCCACCTCAAGATGACGTCAATGATCAAGGGGGAGATGGAAATGATCAAGACAAGGAGGATGAAGAACCAAGGCCGCCACACCCAAGAGTCCACCAAGCAATCCAACGAGATCACCCCATCGACACCATCCTCGGCGACATTCATAAGGGGGTAACCACTAGATCTCATGTTGCACATTTTTGTGAGCATTACTCTTTTGTTTTCTCTATTGAGCCACACAGGGTAGAGGAAGCACTTCAAGATTCAGATTGGGTGATAGCGATGCAAGAGGAGCTCAACAACTTCACTAGGAATGAGGTATGGCATTTAGTTCCACGTCCTAACCAAAATGTTGTAGGAACCAAATGGGTCTTCCGCAACAAACAAGATGAGCATGGTGTGGTGACAAGGAACAAAGCCCGACTCGTGGCCAAAGGGTATTCACAAGTCGAAGGTTTGGATTTCGGTGAAACCTATGCACCCGTAGCTAGGCTTGAGTCAATTCGTATATTATTAGCCTATGCTACTTACCATGGCTTCAAGCTTTACCAAATGGACGTGAAGAGTGACTTCCTCAATGGACCAATAAAGGAAGAGGTCTACGTTGAGCAACCTCCCGGCTTTGAAGACAGTGAGTACCCTAACCATGTCTATAGGCTCTCTAAGGCGCTTTATGGGCTCAAGCAAGCCCCAAGAGCATGGTATGAATGTCTAAGAGATTTCCTTATTGCTAATGGCTTCAAAGTCGGAAAGGCCGATCCTACTTTATTTACTAAAACTCTTGACAATGATTTGTTTGTATGCCAAATTTATGTTGATGATATTATATTTGGGTCTACTAACGAATCTACATGTGAAGAATTTAGTAGGATCATGACACAAAAATTTGAGATGTCAATGATGGGGGAGTTGAAGTATTTCTTAGGATTTCAAGTAAAGCAACTCCAAGAGGGCACCTTCATTTGCCAAACGAAGTATACTCAAGACATCCTAAACAAGTTTGGAATGAAGGATGCTAAGCCCATCAAAACACCCATGGGAACCAATGGGCATCTCGACCTCGACACGGAAGGTAAATCCGTCGATCAAAAGGTATACCGGTCGATGATAGGTTCATTACTCTATTTATGTGCATCTCGACCGAACATTATACTTTCCGTATGCATGTGTGCAAGATTCCAAGCCGACCCTAAGGAATCTCACCTTACGGCCGTAAAACGAATCTTGAGATATTTGGCTTATACTCCTAAGTTTGGGCTTTGGTACCCTTGGGGATCCACATTTGATTTAATTGGTTATTCGGATGCCGATTGGGCGGGGTGTAAGATTAATAGAAAGAGCACATCGGGGACTTGCCAGTTCTTGGGAAGATCCTTGGTGTCTTGGGCTTCAAAGAAGCAAAATTCGGTCGCTCTTTCTACTGCTGAAGCCAAGTATATTGTCGCAGGCCATTGTTGCGCGCAATTGCTTTGGATGAGGCAAACCCTACGGGACTATGGTTACAAATTAACCAAAGTTCCTCTTCTTTGTGATAATGAGAGTGCAATCCGCATGGCGGATAATCCCGTTGAGCATAGCCGCACTAAACACATAGCCATTCGGTATCATTTTCTTAGGGATCACCAACAAAAGGGGGATATCGAGATTGCATTCATTAACACTAAAGATCAATTAGCCGATATCTTTACCAAGCCACTAGATGAACAAACTTTTATCCGACTTAGGCATGAGCTAAATATTCTTGATTCTAGAAATTTCTTTTGATATCTTGCACACATAGCTCATAAATATACCTTTGATCATGTCTCTTTTATATATGCTATGACTAATGTGTTTTCAAGTGAATTTCAAACCAAGTCATAGGTATATTGAAAGGGAATTGGAGTCCTCGGCGAAGACAAAGGCTTCCACTCCACTCCATAACTCATCCTTCGTCGTCGCTCCGAGCAACTCTCCAACTTTGGTATAATCCTTCACTCATATTATTTGTTTGCCAAAGGGGGAGCAAGTAGTTTAAAAGGGCTTATATTTCACTCAAAGTATCCGTTTTTGGCGATTCGTGCCAAAGGGGGAGAAAGTATTAGCCCAAAGCAAAAGGACCGCACCACCACCCTAATTTTAAAACTAATGATTTTCAATTGGTAAATTTCAAATTGGTATCTTATTGTGTTCAAAAGGGGGAGAAAATAGCATTTTCAAAAATTGATATCTTAAAACCCTCTTGAACACTAAGAGGAGAATTTATTGAGGGGGAGTTTTGTTTAGTCAAAGGAAAAGCATTTGAAACAGGGGGACAAAATTTCAAATCTTGAAAATGCTTCTCAAAATCTTACTCATTTACCTTTGACTGTTTGCAAAAGAACTTTGAAAAGGATTTACAAAAAAAAGAGAATTTGCAAAAACAAAACATGTGGTGCAAGCGTGGTCCAAAATGTTAAAAATAAACAAACAATCCATGCATATCTAGTAAGTAATATTTATTGGCTCAATTCTAAGTAACCTTTGCACTTACATATGCAAACTAGTTCAAATTATGCACTTCTATATTTGCTTTGGTTTGTGTTGGCATCAATCACCAAAAAGGGGGAGATTGAAAGGGAATTAGGCTTTCACCTATTTCCTAAATTGATTTTGGTGGTTGAATTGCCCAACACAAATATTTGGACTAACTAGTTTGCTCTAGTTCATAAGTTCTACAGGTGCCAAAAGGTTCACAATCAATAAAAAGACCAAGAAAAAGGGTTCAAACAAAAGAGCAAAGGGACAACCGAAGGCACCCTGGTCTGGCGCACCGGACTGTCCGGTGTGCCACCGGACAGTGTCCGGTGCACCAAGGGACTCCGAGCTGAACTTCGCACCTTCGGGAAAACTCAGAGGTGTCGCGCTATAATTCACCGGACTGTCCGGTGTACACCGGACAGTGTCTGGTGCTCCAAGGAGATGCGACTCTGAACTCGCCAGCTTCGGGAATCCGCTCCGCTATAATTCATCGGACATGTCCGGTGTACATCGGACTGTCCGGTGTAACGGCGGAGCAACGGCTAGTCTGCGCCAACGGTCACCTGCTACAGCATTAAATGCGCACCGGCGCGCGCAGAGGAGCAGAGCACGCGCGGGTGGCACACCGGACAGTCTACAGTACATATCTGGTGCGCCACCGGACAGCCAGGCGACCCCCCAGTCAGAGCTCCAATGGTCGAACCCTAATGGCCGGGTGACGTGGCTGGCGCACCGGACAGTGTCCGGTGTACACCGGACTGTCCGGTGTGCCATGCGACAACAGGCTTCACCAACGGCTAGTTTGGTGGTTGGGGCTATAAATACCCCCAACCACCCCTCATTCAAGTCATCCAAGTTTTCACACTTCTACACCTTACAAGAGCTAGGCATTCAATACAAGACACACCAAAGTGATCAAATCCTCTCCCAATTCCACACAAGGCTTTAGTGATTAGAGAGAGATTTGTTGTGTTCTTTTGAGCTCTTGAGCTTGGATTGCTTCTTTCTTTCTCACTTGTTCTTGTGATCAAAAACTCAATTGTAACCGAGGCAAGAGACACCAATTGTGTGGTGGTCCTTGCGGGGAAGTTTTGTTCCCGGTTGATTTGAGAAGAGAAGCTCACTCGGTCCGAGGGACCGTTTGAGAGAGGGAAAGGGTTGAAATAGACCCGGCCTTTGTGGCCTCCTCAACGGGGAGTAGGTTTGCGAGAACCGAACCTCGGTAAAATAAATCCTTGCGTCTCACTTCTTCACTCACTCGCGATTTGTTTTTACGCCCTCTCTCGGACTCGTTTCTATTTCTAACGCTAACCCGGCTTGTAGTTGTGTTTAAGTTGTTAAATTTCAGATTCGCCCTATTCACCCCCCCTCTAGGCGACTTTCACTATTCATGATCATATGGTCTTGATTAAACAACAAAATGATCATATAGCAAAATTAGATGCTAAAATTGCCGAGCATGAACTAGAAAATGAAAATTTTAAATTTGCTCGTAGTATGCTTTATAGTGGGAGACGCCCTGGCATCAAGGATGGCATTGGCTTCCAAAAGGGAGACAATGTCAAACTTAATGCCCCTCCTAAAAAATTATCTAACTTTGTTAAGGGCAAGGCTCCCATGCCTCAGGATAACGAGGGTTACATTTTGTACCCTGCCGGTTATCACGAGCATAAAATTAGGAGAATTCATTCTAGGAAGTCTCACTCTGGCCCTAACCATGCTTTTATGTATAAGGGTGAGACATCTAGTTCTAGGCAATCAACTCGTGCTAAATTGCCTAAGAAGAAAACTCCTAGTGCATCAAATGAACCTAGCATTTCATTTAAGACTTTTGATGCATCTTATGTTTTAACTAACAAATCCGGCAAAATAGTTGCCAAGTATGTTGGGGACAAATACAAGGCATCAAAGACTTGTGTTTGGGTACCCAAAGTTCTTGTATCTAATGTCAAAGGACCCAAAACTGTTTGGGTACCTAAAATCAAGAACTAAACTTGTTTTGTAGGTTTATGCATCCGGGGGCTCAAGTTGGATCATCGATAGCGGGTGCACAAACCACATGACAGGGGAGAAAAAGATGTTCTCCTCCTATGAGAAAAACCAAGATCCCCAACGAGCTATCACATTCGGGGATGGAAACCAAGGTTTGGTCAATGGTTTGGGTAAAATAGCTATATCTCCTGACCATTCTATTTCCAATGTTTTTCTTGTAGATTCTTTAGATTACAATTTGCTTTTCGTATCTCAATTATGCAAAATGGGCTACAACTGTCTATTTACTGATGTTGGTGTCACTGTCTTTAGAATAAGTGATGATTCAGTAGCATTTAAGGGAGTGTTAGAGGGTCAGCTATACTTAGTTGATTTCAATAGAGCTGAACTTGACACTTGCTCAATTGCTAAGACTAACATGGGCTGGCTCTGGCATCACCGACTAGCACATGTTGGGATGAAGAATCTTCATAAACTTCTAAAGGGAGAACACATTTTAGGACTAACCAATGTTCATTTTGAGAAAGACAGGATTTGTAGCGCATGCCAAGCCGAGAAGCAAGTTGGTGTTCATCATCCACATGAGAACATCTTGACGACTGACAGGCCACTCGAGCTCCTCCACATGGACCTATTCGGCCCGATCGCTTACATAAGCATCGGCGGGAGTAAGTACTGTCTTGTTATTGTGGATGACTATTCTCGCTTCACTTGGGTATTCTTTTTACAGTAAAAATCTCAAACCCAAGAGACGTTAAAGGGATTCTTGAGACGGGCTCAAAATGAGTTCGATTTGAGGATCAAGAAAATTAGAAGTGATAATGGGACGGAGTTCAAGAATTCACAAATTGAAGGCTTCCTTGAGGAGGAGGGCATCAAGCATGAGTTCTCCTCTCCCTACACGCCACAACAAAATGGTGTAGTGGAGAGAAAGAATAGGACTCTTTTGGACATGGCAAGAACCATGCTTGATGAGTACAATACTTCGGATCGGTTTTGGGCCGAGGCAGTCAACACCGCCTGCTACGCCATCAACCGGTTGTATCTACACCGAATCCTCAAGAAGACATCATACGAACTCCTCACCGGTAAAAAGCCCAATGTTTCATATTTTAGAGTCTTTGGTAGCAAATGTTTTATTCTTGTTAAAAGAGGTAGAAAATATAAATTTGCTCCTAAGGCTGTAGAAGGCTTTTTACTAGGATATGATTCAAACACAAGGGCATATAGAGTCTTTAACAAGTCCACTGGACTAGTTGAAGTTTCTTGTGACATTGTGTTTGATGAGACTAACGGCTCCCAAGTGGAGCAAGTTGATCTTGATGAATTAGATGATGAAGAGGCTCCGTGCATCGCGCTAAGGAACATGTCCATTGGGGATGTGTGTCCTAAGGAATCCGAAGAGCCTATTCAAACACAAGATCAACCATCCTCCTCCATGCAAGCATCTCCACCAACCCAAGATGAGGATGAGGCTCAAGATGATGAAGAAGAAGATCAAGGAGATGAGCCACCTCAAGACGACGGCCATGATCAAAGGGGAGATGCAAATGATCAAGACAAGGAGGACGAGCAAGTTCCAAGACCGCCACACCCAAGAGTCCACCAAGCAATCCAACAAGATCACCCCGTCAACACCATCCTCAGCGACATTCATAAGGGGGTAACCACTAGATCTCGTGTTGCACATTTTTGTGAGCATTACTCTTTTGTTTCCTCTATTGAGCCACACAGGGTAGAGGAAGCACTCCAGGATTCAGATTGGGTGATGGCGATGCAAGAGGAGCTCAACAACTTCACGAGGAATGAGGTATGGCATTTAGTTCCACGTCCTAACCAAAATGTTGTAGGAACCAAGTGGGTCTTCCGCAACAAACAAGATGAGCATGGTGTGGTGACTAGGAACAAAGCCCGACTTGTGGCCAATGGATATTCACAAGTCGAAGGTTTGGATTTCGGTGAAACCTATGCACCCGTAGCTAGGCTTGAGTCAATTCGCATTTTACTTGCCTATGCTACTTACCATGGCTTCAAGCTTTATCAAATGGACGTGAAAAGTGCCTTCCTCAACGGACCTATCAAGGAAGAGGTCTATGTTGAGCAACCTCCCGGCTTTGAAGACAGTGAGTATCCTAACCATGTTTGTAGACTCTCTAAGGCGCTTTATGGACTCAAGCAAGCCCCAAGAGCATGGTATGAATGCCTAAGAGATTTTCTTATTGCTAATGGATTCAAAGTCGGAAAAGCCGATCCTACACTCTTTACTAAAACACTTGAAAATGATTTGTTTGTATGCCAAATTTATGTTGATGATATTATATTTGGGTCTACTAACGAATCTACATGTGAAGAGTTTAGTAGGATCATGACACAAAAATTCGAGATGTCAATGATGGGGGAGTTGAAGTATTTTCTAGGATTCCAAGTCAAGCAACTCCAAGACGGCACCTTCATTAGCCAAACGAAGTACATTCAAGACATTCTAACCAAGTTTGGGATGAAGGACGCCAAGCCCATCAAGACACCCATGGGAACTAATGGGCATCTCGACCTCGACACGGGAGGTAAATCCGTAGATCAAAAGGTATACCGGTCGATGATAGGTTCTTTACTCTATTTATGTGCTTTACGACCGGATATTATGCTTTCCGTATGCATGTGTGCAAGATTCCAAGCCGATCCTAAGGAAGCTCACCTTAGGGCCATAAAACGAATCTTGAGATATTTAGTTTATACTCCTAAGTTTGGCCTTTGGTACCCCAGGGGATCCACATTTGATTTAATTGGTTATTCCGATGCCGATTGGGCAGGGTGCAAAATCAATAGAAAGAGCACATCGGGGACTTGCCAGTTCTTGGGAAGATCTCTGGTGTCTTGGGCTTCAAAGAAGCAAAATTCTGTGGCTCTTTCAACCGCCGAAGCTGAGTATATTGCCGTAGGCCATTGTTGCACGCAATTGCTTTGGATGAGGCAAACCCTTAGGGACTATGGTTACAAATTAACCAAAGTTCCTCTTTTATGTGATAATGAGAGTGCAATCCGCATGGCGGATAATCCCGTTGAGCATAGCCGCACTAAACACATAGCCATTCGGTATCATTTTCTAAGGGATCACCAACAAAAGGGGGATATCGAGATTGCATATGTTAGCACCAAAGAACAATTAGCCGATATCTTTACCAAGCCTTTGGATGAACAAACTTTTACCAAACTTTTATTGATGTTTTGCACACACAGCTCATATGTATACCTTTGATCATCTCTTTCATGTGCTATGACTAATGTGTTCTTTCAAGTCCATTTCATGATAAGTCATAGATTGAAAGGGAAAAGGAGTCTTCGGCGAAGACAAGGCTTCCACTCCGCTCCATCGAATCATTCATCCTTCACCGTCGCTCTGCACAACTCTACAACTTTGGTATAATCTTCACTCCTTTATTTTCGTCCAAAGGGGGAGAGAGTAGTTTAAAAGGGCTTATATTTCACTCAAATATCTGTTTTTGGCGATTCATGCCAAAGGGGGAGAGAGTATTAGCCCAAAGCAAAAGGACCGCACCACCACCAATTTCAAAAATATAGTCTTTTATTTGGTATGGAGTCTATTAATTGGTGAAGTTTTTCAATTGGGATCTTATTTTGATATAATTTCAAATTTGTATACCCTCTTCAAAATTAATATCTAAAACCCTCTTGAACACTAAGAGGAGGATTTCATTAAGGGGGAGTTTTGTTTAGTCAAAGGAAAAGCATTTGAAACAGGGGGAGAAACTTTCAAAACTTGAAAATGCTTCTCAAAATCTTATTCATTTACCTTTGACTATTTGCAAAAGAACTTGAAAAGAATTTCCAAAAGATTTTGCAAAACAAAACATGTGGTGCAAGCGTGGTCCAAAATATTAATAAGAAGAAAAGACATCCATGCACATCTAGTAAGTAATATTTATTGGTTTCATTCCAAGCAACCTTTGCACTTACATTATGCAAACTAGTTCAATTCTGCACTTCTATATTTGCTTTGGTTTGTGTTGGTATCAATCACCAAAAAGGGGGAGATTGAAAGGGAAATAGGCTTACACCTTTTCCTAAATAGATTTTGGTGGTTGAATTGCCTAACACAAATATTTGGACTAACTAGTTTGCTCTAGATTATAAGTTTTACAGGTGCCAAAGGTTCACAATAGACCAATAAAAAGACCAAGAAAGGGTTCAAACAAAGAGAGCTTGAGAATTCCCAAAGGCACCCTGGTCTGGCGCACCGGACTGTCCGGTGCACCACCGGACAGTGTCCGGTGCACCAGGGAACTCGACGCCGAACTCCTCACCTTCACGAAAATCAGAGGGCGCTCCGCTATAATTCACCGGACCGTCCGGTGAGGCACCAAACAGTGTCCGGTGGCACACCGGACTGTCCGGTGTGCCAGCGGAGCAACGACTACTTCAAGCACAACGGTCGACTGCAACGCATTTAATGCGCGCCTGCGCGCGCAGAGGTTAGAGCACGCGCAGTTGGCGCACCGGACAGTCTACAGGACCTGTCCGGTGCACCACCGGACAGCCCAGAGGCCCCACAAGTCAGAGCTCCAACGGTCGAACCCCAACGGATGGCTGACGTGGCTGGCGCACCGGACAGTGTCCGGTGGCGCACCGGACTGTCCGGTGCGCCATGCGACAGCAGACTTCCAACGACCACATTTTGGTGGTTGGGGCTATAAATACCCCAACCACCCCACATTCAATTGCATCCAAGTTTCCAACATTCTACACATTACAAGAGCTATAGCATTCAATACAAGACACACCAAAGAGATCAAATCCTCTCCCAAGTCTCTAGTTCAACTCCAATTAATAGTGACTAGTGAGAGAGTGACTTGTGTTCATTTGAGCTCTTGCGCTTGGATTGCTTCATTTCTTTCTCATTCTTCTTGTGATCAAACTCAATTGTAACCAAGGCAAGAGACACCAATTGTGTGGTGGTCCTTGCGGGGACTTAGTGTCCCGTGTGATTGAGAAGAGAAGCTCACTCGGTCTAAGTGACCGTTTGAGAGAGGGAAAGGGTTGAAAGAGACCTGGTCTTTGTGACCACCTCAACGGGGAGTAGGTTTGCAAGAACCGAACCTCGGTAAAACAAATCCTTGTGTCTCATTCTTTATTCGCTTGCGATTTGTTTCCACCCTCTCTCTCGGACTCGATTTTATTTCTAACGCTAACCCGGCTTGTAGTTGTGATTAACTTTGTAAATTTCAGTTTCGCCCTATTCACCCCCCCTCTAGGCGACTTTCACCTTTCCCAAGAGCATTTTACCCGTCACGCAGATATTACAGATCATCGGAGATACGGAAATGCGGAAGCGATTACATAAACTTACATTTATTTTAAAAGTAAGGCAAAGTTGCATATTACATACCAGAATATACCTACTGAGTGCAGAGTATAATTATTACAAAACCATGGGAGGCAAAAACTCCTCCCGATAAGTATCAACAAAAGTTTTTATGGAGGAACCCTTTCCTCCCGCAGCTTTACTCTTGGTTTTCTTCTTTTGTGACCACCTTGGAACAGCAACAACAAAAGTTTGTCGCTTCTTCACCTAAAAACAATAGGGAATAAAACTCTGAGTATGGAATTACTCAGTAAGACTTACCCGGCTAAGGAAAAGACTCTCAAGGGCATGCTGGTTATCAGGGAGTCAAGGTAAGGTTTCTCAATAATCAAAGACTCTGTTTGCAGAAATGCTTACTAAAGTGGATCCTTAAAAATCCAAATTTTACTTGTAAGGTTAGGTAAGATTACCTATCTCTAGAGTTCTTTCTATCCTAGTTCAATCACTTGACCTGCACTAGCCAATTTCTTAGCACCCTTAATCTTTACTGGAGTTCTACGTGTAAGTCAGTGACCAAGTCTTCATAACCGCAAAGGTACGGTGATCCGAATCGATTATACTCAGCTGAGGATCTCTGATCACACGACATATGTAGCACTTAACCCTTGCATATGTCAACCCGCCACCGGGGTTCTTAAGACCAGATCAGGTTCACACCAACCGAGAGCACAGATACACCACCATCCAGCCTCTTGCCACGGAGGGTACACGCTACTCTCGCCATCTCTCCACTCCCATTGCGTGGTATCTTATTCTGGCCTTAGTCTGCTCGAGGCAAAGCTTACCCATGATGAGGCATGTGACCAGTTAAAGGGTCCTCGGTCATCAAGCCTACATCGACACGGTCCTTAATCGACTCAGACGGAGACACTACCCCGAGACTCTCTTCTCGTGCAAGTCACCCGCCCGGTGAAAGGGAAATAGGCTTACACCTTTTCCTAAATAGATTTTGGTGGTTGAATTGCCCAACACAAATATTTGGACTAACTAGTTTGCTCTAGATTATAAGTTTTACAGGTGCCAAAGGTTCACAATAGACCAATAAAAAGACCAAGAAAGGGTTCAAACAAAGAGAGCTTAAGAATTCCCAAAGGCACCCTGGTCTGGCGCACCGGACTGTCCGGTGCACCACCGGACAGTGTCCGGTGCACCAGGGAACTCGACGCCGAACTCCTCACCTTCGGGAAAATCAGAGGGCGCTCCGCTATAATTCACCGGACCGTCAGGTGAGGCACCGGACAGTGTCGGGTGGCACACCGGACTGTCCGGTGTGCCAGCGGAGCAACGGCTACTTCAAGCGCAACGGTCGACTACAACGCATTTAATGCGCGCCTGCGTGCGCAGAGGTCAGAGCACGCGCAGTTGGCGCACCGGACAGTCTACAGGACCTGTCTGATGCACCACCAGACAGCCTATAGGCCCCACAAGTTAGAGCTCCAACAGTCGAACCTTAATGGCTGGCTGACGTGGCTGGCGCACCGGACAGTGTCCGATGGCGCACTGGACTGTCCGGTGCGCTATGCGACAGCAGACTTCCAACGGCCACATTTTGGTGGTTGGGGCTATAAATACCCCAACCACCCCACATTCAATTGCATCCAAGTTTCCAACATTCTACACATTACAAGAGCTATAGCATTCAATACAAGACACACCAAAGAGATCAAATCCTCTCCCAAGTTGTAATACTCAAAGTTGTATATAAAGAGTAACAGAGAGAGCTCCTCATTTTGTGTGTCTCATTTTGCATCATAAAAAAACATACATGTTGAGAGTGATCAATTAAAACCAAAGACACTAAAATAAAAGAAAATGCATCATATTGGAGTTTTGTGTGTGCATTTAATAAAATAATAACATGGTTAAAATATATATATAAAAAAATGATGAGTTGGAGATTGGATTAAAACATAAATTTGAGTTGGGATTTAAAAGGGTAAAGGAGAAATAAATATTATAACCTACAAAATAAATTCATAAATAAGTAAATCTTGTCTTGGTATGTTCAAATTGAAAATGTGATCTGAGAATAAACTTGTCAACCAGCCAGGAATTTAAACTTGGGAAGAATTTGAAATTTGAATAGAAAGAAAGCAGAAAAATAAAAAGAAAAAAATAAAGGGGTTACTTGGGCCGGAAGGAACCAATTCGGCCCACACGCACACGCGCGGCCCACTCACCAGCCCTTACGCGCGCGCTCGCCCTCCCTCACTGTCGCGCGGGTCCCACCGTCCAGTCGTATCTCGCGCGCGCTCGGTCTCTCTGATCCGCGGGACCCGCATGTCAGCCGCCACCAGCAATGTCTCGCCCGCGCCGCTCTCTTCGCCTCTGTCGCTGGTTCTTCGGTCCCACTTGTCATCTCGTTGCCGCGACAACGAACCGCGCGAGAAGCTCGCCGCCATTGCCGGAATCGGGCACGTCGTTATCCCTATCCTGAGCCGAGTCTTCGGGGGATAAGTAGGGATACCCCCTCTTCCCCTCCCTTACCTCCATTACCTCCCTGCGCGTCCACCGTGACAAAATCGCCACCGTCTGTGCCGGCTCCAAGAGTGCCGCCGCCACCGTGAGAGAGAGCAGAGCGCAGGGTGAGAGGAAGTAGCGTCGTCGCCGGCCCTGTGAGTCTCGCCATGCGTCGGGATTGATCCGGGGACCTCCCTGCCGTGAATTGGCGGCCAGAGCCCTCGGGATTCGTCGCCATGGCGTGAACACCGCCGCGCGTCCGCCAAACTCCATGGAGCGGTTCGTCCATCGCCGGAAGCTAGGTAAGAATCCCCCCGTTGTGTTCGCTATCATCTCGGCAACGCATAGGAGCTTTCGGATCGGAGGATTTGTGCGTATGTGCGCGATTGGGGTTCACCGGAGGGACCTCCGCCGTCGGACCTGTGGCGCCGCCGTCCTTGGCCGTCGGGAGGTGGAAGGCAAGGTCGTGGCCACAGGATCCCTGGGGAACAGCTAGGATTAGTTTACTAGTACCGGTTTGGCTGAGTGATCGGGACCGTCGATCAGTGTATGCATGGTGAAGATTAGATCGCGCCTTCATTAAATTGTGGGCGTCGATCTTTGATCTAACGGTTGCGATCGCTTACTGGTTCGGAGTGGGAAAGATTTAATCTGGGCCGTCCAAACCTAATCCTAAAGCCAGAAACAAATGATACCGCTTCGCAGTGCCCTTTTGCATATGAACCCTCGGGGTTTCGAGGAATAGAACCCGCAATCCACCCTGTGCTGCGCACTGAGTCTGGGGATTTTTACCCCGGAGCCCCTGAGCTTTCTGAAATTCGTGCGCCCAGTCCAGAGATCATGAAAAATCAAATAAATAAATTCAGAAATAGATTTTTAATATAAAAACAATTCCTAGAACTTATTTAATCCATAGAAAATTCATTTTTAGTCCAAATCACTCCATTCCAGTTTCTAAAATTTTGTAATAATGTTCTCTATCATATAGTGGCTCTGTTTTGGCATGAAAACAGTAAGAAAAATTATTTATCATTTAATCCTATTTTAATCACATTAAACCTTAGGAAATTCATAACTTGAAATCTATAACTCCAAATTTGGTGATTCCGGTTCCTATGATTTCATTTTAATGTATAGATTTTTACTGTATATTTTATTTACATGTTTGGTGCAATATTAATTTTTGCTATACTATGTATGTATTGTGTTGATGCGAGTAGACGAGCAAGCCACTGTGGAAACTGAGGTTCAACAAGTAGAGGTAGCTGAGCAGGAGCTCGTGGAAGGCAAGTTGTGTCCTTGATCACTTACTTTTCCCAGCCATGTTCTTATTAATTTTAATGATCTGCATAGGTTAATTTTGATGGGAGCCTTTATGTTACCCCAGTTTTGATTACCTCTATACCTTGTTCACCCCTAAAACATTTTTGGGTAGTACTTGCTATTGCTTTATGTGGATTGGGTATGGAGATACACTATTCATGATTATTCTGTTATTATCTTGTTATTATTACTGTTCATGTTAAGATCATTAAATTAATGGGAACATGGAGCGACCACCCGGGAAAACAGTGCTACCACAAGGGTTTAATGGGACGCTCTTGGCTGATTAACTAGGAAAGCTAGTGGAGGGCTACCTTACCCGAAAGGGGCAAGGGCAGTAGGAGAGTGGTCAGTGTAGGGAGGTCCTTGTTTGATTTTGCTGCGATGGCGGTCAGGCAAGAACCCTGCACTGGAGCTTCCTATAAACTGTAGCGGGTAGTCTGAAGCTAGTGGAACTTTGTAAAGGCCTCGTAGTGTTAGCCTGCCTCGCTTCCTTGGTAGAGGTGTATGGGATTCATGACCCCTTGGTAGATGGGTAACACGGCTTGTGGGTAAAGATGCGCAACCTCTGCAGAGTGTAAAACTAGTATACTAGCCGTGCTCACGGTCATGAGCGGCTCGGACCATCACATGATTAATTATGGAACTTAAATTTAATTTGACATTTGCATCGCATTTGGGATTATTTTACTATTACTGTTCTTTATTATTATTAAGGTTTGGTATTTACTTACACTTAGTAATTGCTAATAAAATATTGACCAACTTATAAAAGCAATGCTCAGCCTCAGCCTTTATTTCATTGATCAGCCTTACACTACATGAACTCCCACCTTTGGTGAGTTCATGCCACATTATTCTCCATGACTTGTTGAGCTATGAACGTATGTGAGCTCACTCTTGCTGTCTCACACCCCCCCACAGGAGAAGAGCAGGTGGTCGAAGAGGAGCCGCCTAACACTGAGGAGTTTGATCTGATCTAGGTGGCGTTTCTCAGTCGACATTGGCGCCGACGATCCTTAGTTCGTTTTATGGTTATACTTTTATTTTGAAATAAGTCTTCCGCTATGTAATAATTACTCTGATGTTTTGTGACATTTATCTCTATACACTCTGTTATTATATATGTTGTCTTCTTGGCGCATGTATGAGATGCACCCGGCTTTGTCCTTTAAAACCGGGTGTTACACAAGTCTCTAGTTCAACTCCAATTAATAGTGACTAGTGAGAGAGTGACTTGTATTCATTTGAGCTCTTGCGCTTGGATTGCTTCTTTTCTTTCTCATTCTTCTTGTGATCAAACTCAATTGTAACCAAGGCAAGAGACACCAATTGTGTGGTGGTCCTTGCGGGGACTTAGTGTCCCGTGTGATTGAGAAGAGAAGCTCACTCGGTCTAAGTGACCGTTTGAGAGAGGGAAAGGGTTGAAAGAGACCCGGTCTTTGTGACCACCTCAACGGGGAGTAGGTTTGCAAGAACCAAACCTCGGTAAAACAAATCCTTGTGTCTCATTCTTTATTCGCTTGCGATTTGTTTTCACCCTCTCTCTCGGACTCGATTTTATTTCTAACGCTAACCCGGCTTGTAGTTGTGATTAACTTTGTAAATTTCAGTTTCGCCCTATTCACCCCCCTCTAGGCGACTTTCACCTTTCCCAAGAGCATTTTACCCGTCACGCAGATATTACAGATCATCGGAGATATAGAAATGCGGAAGCGATTACATAAACTTACATTTATTTTAAAAGTAAGGCAAAGTTGCATATTACAGACCAGAATATACCTACTGAGTGCAGAGTATAATTATTACAAAACCATGGGAGGCAAAAACTCCTCCCGATAAGTATCAACAAAAGTTTTTATGGAGGAACCCTTTCCTCCCGCAGCTTTACTCTTGGTTTTCTTCTTTTGTGACCACCTTGGAACAGAAACAACAAAAGTTTGTCGCTTCTTCACCTAAAAACAATAGGGAATAAAACCCTGAGTATGGAATTACTCAGTAAGACTTACCCGACTAAGAAAAAGACTCTCAAGGGCATGCTAGTTATCAGGGAGTCAAGGTAAGGTTTCTCAATAATCAAAGACTCTGTTTGCAGAAATGCTTACTAAAGTGGATCCTTAAAAATCCAAATTTTACTTGTCAGGTTAGGTAAGAATACCTATCTCTAGAGTTCTTTCTATCCTATTTCAATCACTTGACCTGCACTAGCCAATTTCTTAGCACCCTTAATCTTTACTGGAGTTCTACGTGTAAGTCAGTGACCAAGTCTTCATAACCGCGAAGGTACGGCGATCCAAATCGATTATACTCAGCTGAGGATCTCCGATCACACGACATATGTAGCACTTAACCCTTGCATATGTCAACCCGCCACTGGGGTTCTTAAGACCAGATCAGGTTCACACCAACCGAGAGCACAGATACACCACCGTCCAGCCTCTTGCCACGGAGGGTACACGCTACTCTCGCCATCTCTCCACTCCCATTGTGTGGTATCTTATTCTGGCCTTAGTCTGCCCGAGGCAAAGCTTACCCATGATGAGGCATGTGACCAGTTAAAGGGTCCTCGGTCATCAAGCCTACATCGACACGGTCCTTAATCGACTCAGACGGAGACACTACCCCAAGACTCTCTTCTCGTGCAAGTCACCCGCCCGGTGAAAGGGAAATAGGCTTACACCTTTTCCTAAATAGATTTTGGTGGTTGAATTGCCCAACACAAATATTTGGACTAACTAGTTTGCTCTAGATTATAAGTTTTACAGTTGCCAAAGATTCACAATAGACCAATAAAAAGACCAAGAAAGGGTTCAAACAAAGAGAGCTTAAGAATTCCCAAAGGCACCCTGGTCTGGCGCACCAGACTGTCCGGTGTGCCACCGGACAGTGTCCGATGCACCAGGGAACTCGACGCAGAACTCTTCACCTTTGGGAAAATTAGAGGGCGCTCCACTATAATTCACCGGACCGTCCGGTGAGGCACCAGACAGTGTCCGGTGGCACACCGGACTGTCCGGTGTGCCAGCGGAGCAACGGCTACTTCAAGCGCAACGGTCGACTGCAACGCATTTAATGCACGCCTGCGCGCGCAGAGGTCAGAGCACGCGCAGTTGGCGCACCGGACAGTCTACAGGACCTGTCTGGTGCACCACCGGACAGCCTAGAGGCCCCACAAGTCAGACTTCCAACGGCCACATTTTGGTGGTTGGGGCTATAAATACCCCAACCACCCCACATTCAATTGCATCCGAGTTTCCAACATTCTACACATTACAAGAGCTATAGCATTCAATACAAGACACACCAAAGAGATCAAATCCTCTCCCAAGTCTCTAGTTCAACTCCAATTAATAGTGACTAGTGAGAGAGTGACTTGTGTTCATTTGAGCTCTTGCGCTTGGATTGCTTCTTTTCTTTCTCATTCTTCTTGTGATCAAACTCAATTGTAACCAAGGCAAGAGACACCAATTGTGTGGTGGTCCTTGCGGGGACTTAGTGTCCCGTGTGATTGAGAAGAGAAGCTCACTCGGTCTAAGTGACCGTTTGAGAGAGGGAAAGGGTTGAAAGAGACCCGGTCTTTGTGACCACCTCAACGGGGAGTAGGTTTGCAAGAACCGAACCTCGGTAAAACAAATCCTTGTGTCTCATTCTTTATTCGCTTGCAATTTGTTTTCACCCTCTCTCTCGGACTCGATTTTATTTCTAACGCTAACTCGGCTTGTAGTTGTGATTAACTTTGTAAATTTCAGTTTCGCCCTATTCACCCCCCTCTAGGCGACTTTCAATTGGTATCGGAGCTCGGTACTTCATTAGAGCCTAACCGCTCGAAGTGATGTTGGGAGATCACGCCAAGAAAGAGATGGTGACCGGCGACAAGCCGGCTACAAGCCTCGGGAAGGCTTCATCGGGAGAGTCCCGCAACAAAGGGAAGGGGAAGGAGAAGAAATCCCCTTCACACAAGTCGCATCAGAGTGGCGATAAGAAAAAGAAGATGAGGAAGGTGGTCTACTACGAGACCGACTCTTCATCACCATCGACCTCCGGCTTCGACGCACCGTCCGTAACCTCTAAGCGCCAAGAGCGCAAGAAGTATAGTAAGATTCCCCTACGCTACCCTCGTATTTCAAAGCGTACTCCTTTACTCTCCGTTCCATTAGGCAAACCACCGGTTTTTGACGGTGAAGATTATAATATGTGGAGTGACAAAATGAGGCATCATCTAACCTCACTCCACACAAGCATTTGGAATGTTGTTGAGTTTGGTGTACAGGTACCATCCATAGGTGATGACGACTACGATTCGGACGAAGTGTCCCAAATCCACCACTTCAACTCTTAAGCCACTACTATACTCCTCGCCTCTCTAAGTCGAGAGGAGTATAATAAGGTGCAAGGGTTGAAGAGTGCGAAGGAAATTTGGGACGTACTCAAGACCGCGCACGAAGGAGACGAGGTGACAAAGATCACCAAGCGGGAGATGATCGAGGGGGAGCTCGGTCGCTTCATGCTTCACCAAGGGGAGGATCCGCAAGCTATGTACAACCGCTTGAAGACCTTGGTGAACCAAGTGCGCAACCTCAGGAGCACAAAATGGGATGACCATGAGATGGTCAAGGTTATTCTTAGATCCCTCATTTTTCTTAACCCTACGCAAGTTCAATTAATTCGAGGTGATCCTACATACAAGCTAATGTCTCCCGAGGAGGTTATAGGAAAATTTGTGAGCTTTGAGCTAATGATTAAAGGCTCAAAGAAAATCATCGAGCAAGGCACCTCCTCCACGCTCGAGGCACAACCCGTCGCATTCAAGGCAACGGAGGAGAAGAAGGAAGAGTCTACACCAAGTAGGCTCCCCATCGATGCCTCAAAGCTCGACAATGAGGAGATGGCTTTAATCATCAAATGCTTTCGACAAATCCTCAAGCAAAGGAGGGGGAAGGACTACAAGCCCCGCTCCAAGAAGATTTGCTACAAGTGTGGTAAGCCCGGTCACTTCATTGCAAAATGTCCTATTTCTAGTGACAGTGACAGGGGCGACGACAAGAAGGGAAGAAGAAAGGAGAAGAAGAGATATCACAAGAAGAAGGGCAGCGATGCTCATGTGTGCCGCGAGTGGGACTCCGACGAGAGCTCCACCGACTCCTCCTCCGATGAGGACGCCGCCAACATCACCGTCAACAAGGGACTTCTCTTCCCCAACGTCGGCCACAAGTGCCTCATGGCAAAGGACGGCAAAAGGAAGAAGGTTAAATCTAAATCCTCCACTAAATATGCATCATCTAGTGATGAAGACTATTCTAGTAATGAGGAGGATAATTTGTTTACCCTTTTTGCCAACCTTAACATGGAACAAAAAGAAAAGTTAAATGAATTGATTAGCGCTATTCATGATAAGGATGAACTCTTGGATAGCCAAGAGGACTTCCTAATTAAGGAGAATAAGAAGCATGTTAAGGTTAAGAATGCTTATGCTCTAGAAAGGGAAAAATGTGAAAAAATATCTAGTGAGCTAAGCACTTGCCATGATGTTATTGCCAACCTTAGAAATGAAAATGCTAAATTAGTTGCTAAGGTTGATTCAAATGTTTGTGATGATTCATATGCCAATCTTAGAAATGATCATGCTATTTCCATTGCTAAGATTGAAAAATTGAATGCCTCTCTTGCTAGCCTTAGAATTGAAAACGAAAAATTAATTGCTAAGGCTAAAGACTTAGATGTTTGCAATGCTTCCATTTCCGATCTTAGAAGTGAAAATGACATTTTACATGCTAAGATTGTTAAACTAAAAACTTGCAAACCCTCTACATCCACTAGTGAGCATGTTTCTATTTGCACTAGATGTAGAGATGTTAATATTGATGATATTCATGATCATATGGTCTTGATTAAACAACAAAATGATCATATAGCAAAATTAGATGCTAAAATTGCCGAGCATGAACTAGAAAATGAAAATTTTAAATTTGCTCGTAGTATGCTTTATAGTGGGAGACGCCCTGGCATCAAGTATGGCATTGGCTTCCAAAAGGGAGACAATGTCAAACTTAATGCCCCTCCTAAAAAATTATCTAACTTTGTTAAGGGCGAGGCTCCCATGCCTCAGGATAACGAGGGTTACATTTTGTACCCTGCCGGTTATCCCGAACATAAAATTAGGAGAATTCATTCTAGGAAGTCTCACTCTGGCCCTAACCATGCTTTTATGTATAAGGGTGAGACATCTAGTTCTAGGCAATCAACTTGTGCTAAATTGCCTAAGAAGAAAACTCCTAGTGCATCAAATGAACCTAGCATTTCATTTAAGACTTTTGATGCATCTTATGTTTTAACTAACAAATCGGGCAAAATAGTTGCCAAGTATGTTGGGGACAAACACAAGGGATCAAAGACTTGTGTTTGGGTACCCAAAGTTCTTGTATCTAATGTCAAAGGACCCAAAACTGTTTGGGTACCTAAAATCAAGAACTAAACTTGTTTTGTAGGTTTATGCATCCGGGGGCTCAAGTTGGATCATCGATAGCGGGTGCACAAACCACATGACAGGGGAGAAAGAGATGTTCTCCTCCTATGAGAAAAACCAAGATCCCCAACGAGCTATCACATTCGAAGATGGAAACCAAGGTTTGGTCAATGGTTTGGGTAAAATAGCTATATCTCCTGACCATTCTATTTCCAATGTTTTCCTTGTAGATTCTTTATATTACAATTTGCTTTCTGTATCTCAATTATGCAAAATGGGCTACAACTGTCTATTTACTGATGTTGGTGTCACTGTCTTTAGAAGAAGTGATGATTCAGTAGCATTTAAGGGAGTGTTAGAGGGTCAGCTATACTTAGTTGATTTCAATAGAGCTGAACTCGACACTTGCTTAATTGCTAAGACTAACATGGGCTGGCTCTGGCATCGCCGACTAGCACATGTTGGGATGAAGAATCTTCATAAACTTCTAAAGGGAGAACACATTTTAGGACTAACCAATGTTCATTTTGAGAAAGGCAGGATTTGTAGCGCATGCCAAGCCGGGAAGCAAGTTGGTGTTCATCATCCACATAAGAACATCTTGACGATTGACAGGCCACTCGAGCTCCTCCACATGGACCTATTCGGCCCGATCGCTTACATAAGCATCGGCGGGAGTAAGTACTGTCTTGTTATTGTGGATGACTATTCTCGCTTCACTTGGGTATTCTTTTTACAGTAAAAATCTCAAACCCAAGAGACTTTAAAGGGATTCTTGAGACGGGCTCAAAATGAGTTCGACTTGAGGATCAAGAAAATTAGAAGCGATAATGGGACGGAGTTCAAGAATTCACAAATTGAAGGCTTCCTTGAGGAGGAGGGCATCAAGCATGAGTTCTCCTCTCCCTACACGCCACAACAAAATGGTGTAGTGGAGAGAAAGAATAGGACTCTTTTGGACATGGCAAGAACCATGCTTGATGAGTACAATACTTCGGATCGGTTTTGGGCCGAGGCGGTCAACACCGCCTGCTACGCCATCAACCGGTTGTATCTACACCGAATCCTCAAGAAGACATCATACGAACTCCTGACCGGTAAAAAGCCCAATGTTTCATATTTTAGAGTCTTTGGTAGCAAATGTTTTATTCTTGTTAAAAGAGGTAGAAAATCTAAATTTGCTCCTAAGGCTGTAGAAGGCTTTTTACTAGGATATGGTTCAAACACAAGGGCATATAGAGTCTTTAACAAGTCCACTGGACTAGTTGAAGTTTCTTGTGACATTGTGTTTGATGAGACTAACGGCTCCCAAGTGGAGCAAGTTGATCTTGATGAATTAGATGATGAAGAGGCTCTGTGCATCGCGCTAAGGAACATGTCCATTGGGGATGTGTGTCCTAAGGAATCCGAAGAGCCTATTCAAACACAAGATCAACCATCCTCCTCCATGCAAGCATCTCCACCAACCCAAGATGAGGATGAGGCTCAAGATGATGAAGAAGAAGATCAAGGAGATGAGCCACCTCAAGACGACGGCCATGATCAAAGGGGAGATGCAAATGATCAAGACAAGGAGGATGAGCAAGTTCCAAGACCGCCACACCCAAGAGTCCACCAAGCAATCCAACGAGATCACCCCATCAACACCATCCTCGACGACATTCATAAGGGGGTAACCACTAGATCTCGTGTTGCACATTGTTGTGAGCATAACTCTTTTGTTTCCTCTATTGAGCCACACAGGGTAGAGGAAGCACTCCAAGATTCGGATTGGATGATGGCGATGCAAGAGGAGCTCAACAAATTCACGAGGAATGAGGTATGGCATTTAGTTCCACGTCCTAACCAAAATGTTGTAGGAACCAAGTGGGTCTTCCGCAACAAACAAGATGAGCATGGTGTGGTGACTAGGAACAAAGCCCGACTTGTGGGCAAGGGATATTCACAAGTCGAAGGTTTGGATTTCGGTGAAACCTATGCACCCGTAGCTAGGCTTGAGTCAATTCGCATTTTACTTGCCTATGCTACTTACCATGGCTTCAAGCTTTATCAAATGGACGTGAAAAGTGCCTTCCTCAACGGACCTATCAAGGAAGAGGTCTATGTTGAGCAACCTCCCGGCTTTGAAGACAGTGAGTATCCTAACCATGTTTATAGACTCTCTAAGGCGCTTTATGGGCTCAAGCAAGCCCCAAGAGCATGGTATGAATGCCTAAGAGATTTTCTTATTGCTAATGGATTCAAAGTCGGAAAAGCCAATCCTACACTCTTTACTAAAACACTTGAAAATGATTTGTTTGTATGCCAAATTTATGTTGATGATATTATATTTGGGTCTACTAACGAATCTACATGTGAAGAGTTTAGTAGGATCATGACACAAAAATTCGAGATGTCAATGATGGGGGAGTTGAAGTATTTTCTAGGATTCCAAGTCAAGCAACTCCAAGAGGGCACCTTCATTAGCCAAACGAAGTACATTCAAGACATTCTAACCAAGTTTGGGATGAAGGACGCCAAGCCCATCAAGACACCCATGGGAACTAATGGGCATCTCGACCTCGACATGGGTGGTAAATCCGTAGATCAAAAGGTATACCGATCGATGATAGGTTCTTTACTCTATTTATGTGCTTCACGACCGGATATTATGCTTTCCGTATGTATGTGTGCAAGATTCCAAGCCGATCATAAGGAAGATCACCTTAGGGCCGTAAAACGAATCTTGAGATATTTAGTTTATACTCCTAAGTTTGGCCTTTGGTGTGCCAGCGGAGCAACGGCTACTTCAAGCGCAACGGTCGACTGCAACGCATTTAATGCGCGCCTGCGCGCGCAGAGGTCAGAGCACGCGTAGTTGGCACACCACACAGTCTACAGGACCTGTCCGGTGCACCACCGGACAGCCCAGAGGCCCCACAAGTCAGAGCTCCAACGGTCGAACCCCAACGGCTGGCTGACGTGGCTGGCGCACCGGACAGTGTCCGGTGCGCCATGCGACAGCAGACTTCCAACGACCACATTTTGGTGGTTGGGGCTGTAAATACCCCAACCACCCCACATTCAATTGCATCCAAGTTTCCAACATTCTACACATTACAAGAGCTATAGCATTCAATATAAGACACACCAAAGAGATCAAATCCTCTCCCAAGTCTCTAGTTCAACTCCAATTAATAGTGACTAGTGAGAGAGTGACGTGTTCATTTGAGCTCTTGCGCTTGGATTGCTTCTTTTCTTTCTCATTCTTCTTGTGATCAAACTCAATTGTAACCAAGGCAAGAGACACCAATTGTGTGGTGGTCCTTGCGGGGACTTAGTGTCCCGTGTGATTGAGAAGAGAAGCTCACTCGGTCTAAGTGACCGTTTGAGAGAGGGAAAGGGTTGAAAGAGACCCGGTCTTTGTGACCACCTCAATGGAGAGTAGGTTTGGAAGAACCAAACCTCGGTAAAACAAATCCTTGTGTCTCATTCTTTATTCGCTTGCGATTTGTTTTCACCCTCTCTCTCGGACTCGATTTTATTTCTAACGCTAACCCAGCTTGTAGTTGTGATTAACTTTGTAAATTTCAGTTTTGCCCTATTCACCCCCCTCTAGGCGACTTTCACCCGGTCTCAGCTTAATCATTACAACCCAAAGTTTGGTACCTGGCAGAGGTACATCTTTTTCGATGTTGAACCCATCATGGCCATGATGGATCCACCATCAAATTTTATTTTCAAAAACATCCCTCCCACTTTGCCATATCATCTTTTGTAAAAAACCAAATCTTTTCTTTACTAAAGCAAGACTAAGCATAGTAAAAACTTTTTATAAAATAGGGATTCAAAGGAAGGTAATCAAATTCAAGGAAGGTAATGCAGGAATTGTTGTATCAATCAACTCCTATTACTTAATGCATCAAGCAAGTGAGAAAGATTTTGAAAGAATCAAGGAGGTGGCAAATGCACCGGGGCTTGCCTTGGTTTATAGGTGAGTCAGGCTCGGATCTGTAGATGTCAAAGTAAAAATAATTTCCTGCCTGATGTTCCACAGGTGGTGGTGATGAAGTCTTCTCTTCTTCTACTCCAACTTCTTCCTCGTTTTCTAAATATAACCATATATATAAGAATGAATGCCATGTAATGCTCATGAGAGTGCTAAGATAATAAGAGTTTATTATCTAAGGCCTTGAATACAATTTTCCTTCACGGTTCCCCGAGAAACTAGGGTTTCTGGAGTCAACAGTGAAGTTCAAAGAGCAGGGGTGGTGGTTTTGGGTTCTAATTATCAAACAAGGTCCAAATCAAACAAAAATCTACCCAATGCTTTTAAATAATGTTTTGAGTTCATATAAAAAGTTTGGGCATTTTTAGAATTATTATTGATTTTCTAAAAAATCCAGAAGCAATACTTTAGGCTATTTTAAATGACCCAAAATTCCCTATTTGTCCTGAAAATCATAGAACTATTTTTATTAAATACTATGGAAAATAAGGAATCTAGGAAAATTGGTTTGACATTTTTAGGATTTTTCTACAATTTTTTACAGATTTCCAAAGCTTGCTAGAAAAAGAAAAAGAAAATTAATGAACAGTCTCGGGCTGAAACCAGCCCGAGCCGGCCCAGCTAGGGCAGAAACGCGCCCGCGCGCGCGCCTGCGATGACTTTGTGAATAAGGCCCTGCAGTTTTGAATAACCCGAAGGAATCCAGAATACTATTTCAAACAGTCGCTGACACTTTATAGAAATGCCCTCGTACTTCTATTTCTTCTCCACAAACGTCCCTGGCCACGGCGCGCTCGCCGTTCGTCTCTGACGCGGCCCGTACTGGCTATGGCTGGCGATGGATACTCGGTCGAGCGGTAGGGGAAGCATAACCGTCCCAAAGCGACCTAGGAACGAGCTTTACCGTGGCTTGAACACTTAGAGAATGTAATGCCCGCGTGTATGGCGGAAACCGTGATGTCGATCCCGTGTTCCCAGTCACTTACGCCCGGATTGGTCAAACGGCTACTACAAGGAGCTTTACGAGCATATAGAGCTGCTAAAACAACGCTTGAATTGGACAGGGTCTTACCAGAGGGGGCTGGCCACGGAGCGCGGAGGACTTAGGCTTGCCGGTGACAGAGAAAGGAGAGAACTGGTGTTGCGGCGGCTCTGCTTGAAATTGGGGGTGGGGATTGAGGCTACTCGGTCGTAAGAAACTATAGCTTCACCGTGCAGACTCAATTTGAGAGGAGGGGTCAGAGACAGCGTGAATTTGGGCTTCGATCCAACTCTCTGTGTGTGATGGTCACACCTCGCCGTGGACCACAGGGCTATTTATAGCCACGACAGACCGGCGATCATCTCACGGCCAAGGACAGCATCGCGAGCGCATGCCGACCACGTCGATAGGAGGCACAGTGAGGGAGATCACGGCATGAGTGCCACCGCGGCGAAATTTACTGGTCACGGTGGCCGCCGGTGAGGTCTCCGGCTGGACTCGGGGAATGGTGCCATGTATGCGTTGTCTAACTCCAGCATTATCCGTTCCTTACCGAGCCCAAATTGGAACGACGGCGGCATGAATCGCGGCGGCGAGTCACCGGCGGGGAACGGCTGGGAATCACCCTGATGCAGATACTGTACCATGGTGTTCTTCTTCAGTGTGCCTGACAGTCATAGTTTAGGGCCAAATTTCTCTCAGATTTCTATAGCAACGTGACCAACACTCTGCATCAAAATTATAGCTTAATAGACCAGCTCCAACTTTGATACATCATGCACCCACAAACAGTCACAGGATCATGCTCAGAATTGAGCTTGAAGTTCATGCAATCCCACTGTTAGTCTTATTTCAGACTTTAAGTAGTCTGACAGCACGACTTAAGACTCATTTTTCTTCAATTTCTATTCAGCACTACTGCTTAATTACTTAATAAAGATTGTTCTCCTTATATAGCTCTATAGATTTGATGTGGTGACCCAAGGCAAATTCACAATAGTTTTGGATCTACAGAGCCCTAAAGTCAGCCCTTCAACACTGTTTTCAGACTTAACCATATGGTCACACAAGTGGTGTTTTTTGCAAATTAGTCCAAAATCCAAGGTTTAACTTGCAAATCTTCATAAATGTGATCCATATGACTTAGGGCACTTTATTATCATGATTTTTGCACTTTGGTCCAAAAGTGGACTGATTTTACAATTAGCCCCCTAGGGTTTAGGTTTAGGACTTTCCAGGGTTTCCATTAGGGTTTTTGGTATTTCAAGGGTGTGAGTGTAACTTAGGTCCATTCCTTGTAACATTTTATGATTATTACTCTTAAACTTTAGGGTTTTCTCTATTTGGCTCCTGTTTTACCCCTCAGATCCCTATTTAAGGTTAAGTACCCTACACTAGGGTCTTATTTGTAAAATGCCATAACAATACAACTTGTTTGAAATTTTTGCCTAATGAATGCACTCTAGGTGTGTCAAACATATGAAATGCTGATGCTCATAATGTTATGCTCAAGTTTTAGTAACAGTAACACCAGGGGTGTTACACCAGGGTCAGGACCTGGTCCTACGGTAAGTACCGAACCAAGAAGGGGTCCGCAATCTCTCCCCCAGCTAGGAGGAACCCTTCAAGGTGACGGAAATATGCCAGCCCGGGGGTGCCTGCCTTGCTATAACTAAAGGAGTATCTCTTCATAACCTCTGGAGCATCTCTGTAAGTTCAATCCATAGGAGCAAGTCTGAGGGATTAAGTTTTTCTTCTTTTGTAATTAGGTTTCGCATATGTGTACACCAGCCCAGTGAGGTCCGCCCTCATAAACCTGCCCTGTTGGTTTACACACATGCATGTCAAGTTATAAAAAGGAGATTTACCCCCTCAAAAGTGCTTCTATGATAACTTTATCCTCCTGCTCCACGGATTTATCTTGTAGTTTCCAGATAATACTATTTATCTAACCCACCCGTACGGTTCAGACTGTCGGACACGATGACATCTGAATTGAATAAGCCAGGCCTGCAGTTTAGGACCCCTCTGCGAAAGCAAGGAGGTCCTACAGCCCGGGGGCCGGTTCTAAAGAACGGGAGCTCGTTCCATGGGGTGGTCCGGGTCAGTGTAGCCGCTTAGCCTGGTCCCGTACCGTAAGCCTGCACAGTCCACCACTCTATGACGAGTACCTTAGTATTTGGAACTATAGTCCTGTGGGTCCGACAACCTAGGGTCCGGCTCTAGAGAATGGGCACTTGTCTCCTGGGGTGGTCCGGAGCCATGTAGCCGCTTAGCCTGGTCCCGTACAGTAAGCCTGCACGCTCCACCACTCTGTGACGGGTATCCTAGTATCTAGAGCCGCGGTCCAGGGGGTCCAGACACACAACTTGGCCTCCCGGACTAAATACTGCAAGTCCCGAGCATGTATCAAAGGATGGCTAATGTCAGACAGGGGATCCTATGGGTATGCTACTAACGCTCTCTAGTCGAAGCTGTGTACAGGCCCATGTCCCGGTCGAGGCTACCTCCTGGGGATTGTTGCCAACTCTTTCAGGTATGCTGGTATCCAACCTCGACACATCGAGCCTGCATCCCAGGGGGGCAAGTACCAGAGAGGAGTCGACAACTTCACACACAACAGGGACAGGTGGTACACAGATAAGTGCTAATACTGCTTGATAAATAGTACTCAAAAAGTACCTTACAAAAGCAAAAGTTATTACATTTGCCTTCAAGCGGAGTCCTAGCTCCATCTCTACAGGTGTAAACTACTCAACGCCAGCAGGGTTGCGCTGGAAGCTCGCGGGCACTGTCCTCGCGGAATCCTCCTGAGCGACTTGCCAGCGACAGTGGCCACCTCAGCGCGTGCGCCATAGCAAAGAGGCCCTTGCCCCCGTCTTCCTACTGGGGGTGACGACGAGGCCATTAAAGCCAAAGATTTGGGTGCATGGCGGCAGGCGGCGCTGGTGGTCTGGCCAGCGGCGGCGACCACCTCTACGCCAGCGACGGCGACCACCTCAGCACGTGCGCCACGGCAATGAGGCCCTCGCCCCCGCCCTCCTACGGGGGTGACGACAAGACCATCCAAGCCAAGGAGTTGGAAGCTTGGCGGCTGATGGCGCTTGTGGTCCGACCGGCACCGTGTAGCCGAAGTTCGCCTCCTTCACAAGGCTGGTGAACATCCTTTTCCTCCAAATGCTGGAGGAAGAAGCGGGCCACCAGCTCATGCGGAAGGCAGAACCCCAACTCGGCTTGCTCTCCACCCCTGCAAGGCTGATGAACATCCTTGAAGCTGAGGGCAGGGGGAGGCTGCAGCCCGGCTCGCTTCTCTCCACCATAAGGTTGGTGGTCATCCTTGTAGATGACCACTGGTGGGAGACCGCAGCCTGGCTGCGTGATGAAAATCCTTGAAGCTGAGCGATGGCGGAAGGGCACCAACCCCCACAAGGTCGTGCTCCTCTAGCAACAACAAGAAGAAGGCGAGATCGGCAGCGCCATCGCGCAGGAAACAAAGAGTGCGAGCTCCCCGCTGGCGAAATTGCCGAGGGGGAAGGCGCTGGCGTGGATCCTCCCACCGAACATCGGCGCGCTCCATCCAGGCAAGCGATGCACCAGGTCAAGCGACCACTCAGTCTAAAAGCGCTCGGGGTGAACCAATAAGGCCATGGCAACTGCGGTGGCGCAAAGCAAGACTTGAAGGCAAAGGGGCGCAGCGAGAGGAAGAGAAACAAGGCATGGCTACTACCCGAGGGATGAACCCCTTTTTAAAGGCAGATTCCCTTGCTCGCGCCCCGAAGCATCACGGGCAAGTCTCCCCCAAAGCACACCGCAGCACCCAGCCTATGACGCGGGGGCCCACCCACACAAGTCATACGGCTGGCGCGATGGTCTCCTAGTGCGCAGAAGACGAACCGCCGCGCGGGGAGCGAATCATCGCGCCTCTTCATCTCCGCCGAGAGCAACAGCCCAGGCTCTGTCACGGGGGCCTGGGCCCACGAGTCATCCTCTTTAGGCGTCGGTTCCTGGCTGCAGAGAAGTCAAACCGCCGCTCGCACCAGTACCGTGCCTCCTCGGGGCCGCCACAGAAGACAGAGAAGGTGAATTTTCGAAACCAAATGCAGCGGTATCAAGGTACCCCGCGCATGGCCCAATAAAGCCATCGAGTGCGAAGACCACGGGTCAGTCAGCCGCGGGAACAGGCGTGGAAGTTGATGCGACCGATGGTAGGCTGATAGCGCGAGCGCGCCGAGTTAATGCGGCGCGTGCAGAGGAGGCGCCCCAGTCGCCGGTCATGCCAACTTGACGCAAGGTACAAGCTTTGGCCCCACCTGCAGGCTCGTATCCTCCCCTGAGATGGGCCTAAGGGCCACTGTCAGTACCCTGGATCAGGGTACCCCTTGCTACAGCATGAAGACGCGGTGGCCACGTGACTATCTCTAGTCGCGTGGGGAACAACACCCGACTCCACCACATGGATGGCTCCAGGGTCACCATGTGGCCAAAAAAAGCAATACACTCCAAGATACCAACAGTGGGTCCGGACCCCATGGGAAAGTGTCGGACCCCTGTACATGAAGGTCGGACCTCCGGAGCAAGATCTAGGACCCTCGCGAGTGCAGCCCGGACCTCCGGGTCGGGTCTCGGACCCCTCTGCGTGGGATCCAGACTACCCACAGCCGGGTCCCAGGACTCAGGGGCAGGGAATACCCAGGCCTTGCTCAGGCTGGGGTCCGGTGCCGACATGTGTCCAGGCCCAGCTTGGTGTGGACCTGTCCGCATAGCGCTACTGCTCTCCGCCTAGGCGGAGACCCAATGCTGCCACGTGGCCTACCACGCGTGACGTAAGCCAGCGGGCGGAGCCTGACGTAAGACCTCTGGGCCGTGCTGTCTCTGCATTTATTGCAGAGAAGACGCGCCGCCTGACTATCCCGCTGACAGGTGATGTGCCCCTTCAGCATTTAATGTGTCCTGTCCACTCAGCTGGCAGGCGACGTCCAGGCCATCCTGCAGGCGGCGGGCTTGTCCATTGCCAAACAGTATGCCCGTGCTGCGAGGTGCACTGTGCTCATCCATCATCACACATACGTTGCCAGGGAAGCTTCCCCTGCACGCCAATGCTATGCAGATCGCGGATATCAGGGCGCAAGGAAGATTGCACTGGGGACGAACATTAGTCGCTTCAAGTATTACATCCGTTATGTCCCTGGGCCCACATGTCGGGGCTCAGTACGCTTGTGCGTGCCCCCCTTGAGCTATAAAAGGGGAGGCATGCAACGTTACAACATAGTTCCGAAAAAAGGCTCACCCAAGTCATCCAAGACACAACTCAAGCTCGCGAGCAATACAACACACAGTGGAGTAGGGTATTACGCTCCGGCGGCACGAATCACTCTAAACCCTTGCGTGTTCTTGTGTGTTCATCCCCCCAATCTCTAACAAGCAAAACGCTTAGGCCCCTCCTCATCTTAGGATTTAGGACGGGTGCATTCCGCCACCCGGCCAGAGATTTCCTCTCCGACAGTTTACTAGACGAGTACAAGAGAACAGAGATGGGAATGGTTGAATTACTTAAGGATCAATGTTTGCTCTTTAGGCTAGTATTTTTTTAGTTTTTTCTCAACCCAAGCTCATTTGGTCCCAAGCACGAATCTAAGCCATGTAGGCCTGACCCAACCTAATTGCCAGCACTATCCGAGCGTAGCAGGCGGTAGCAAGGAACTCGAGAGGGTTGACTGGTTGAGAATGCTGCTTCATGCACATTAGTACATCACCATCATCGGGAGCCGATGGACACCTCCGCCGACGAATTCGGTGACCTTGACCTCACCGTCGAGGGCTAGTATCGCGACTTCCCTGTGAGTACCCTTAAAAGTTTCCAAATGCTCTAAGTGGTAGATAAAAATATGGATCAATGCAAAGCCGTTCCGCTTGACCGTTTTGGTGCATACTACATAAGTACATATAAACAACGTACACCGGAGCGGGAATTTCCTCGACGGAGGGTGGCTCCTCATACCTATTCTATTCTTATGGAGATAAAAACCTTTCGTCCCCGGAACGGTCATGAGAAAGTTTTTCTCCCATCTCCATACCTATCAGAGAATCTATCCCCATGGCCATCCCCGTTGGAAGGTTCAATATTTAGAGGTAAATTTAAAATGATTTTATTAAATTAATATAAATTAAACAAGCAAGATTTAAAATTAGAAGAGAGTTTAGTTTGCTATTTTATAACAGGCTATGCATTGAGTTTTTAGTATAATTTTAAAAAGACAATGGACTGATTTAAATTAAGAGAAGTTCGTGGGTCGAGGATGGTTCGTCGTCCCCGCGAACCAGATGTACTAATTTTTCTTTGTTTCGATTTTTTGGGAACTAAATTATCCTTATACTCGTCCTCTAAAGGCTTGTTTAAATGCATGTGTATTGGAGGTAGGTAGAGGGGATTGAGGAGACATATAATCCCTTACTAACTTTCCTCAATTACCTTCAATCTCCATGCATCAAAAAAAGTCCTGATTGAAGAATTCCCCACGATCAGGGTCCACATTGCATCTCTCTCGAGGAAGGCACGAGGAGGCACCGGTAGAGGATAGGTCACGATCCAGATGTTTGTTTTTTCATAATTTATTTAAGTCCTTATTTAATAAGTTAAAATATAAATAGAAATGTAGTCTGATTCTAATTTGATTTGATCTTTAAATTTTAGTACATAATTTAAAGTCCATTAGGATATGTACTGTGGTGTTTAATGTAGAGGATCTTGAGATGTTTAAATGAGATATTTACAAAAAAAAAAAAATCGAACTGTCTCTCTGCGAAGAGACGCCTCCGGCTCGTGACTCAAGTAGCAACAAACGACTCATTTCCTACCTATGTTCTATTGATCCAATGCTGTACAAACATAATTGCTTCTGTATTTACTAATAGACTATATTTATAAACACTTTATTGTATAATAGAGTCTATTAATTATCTTTTGTATTTGGAGAACTGTTTTGATATTTCTCCACTATACATTTGCCTTTACCATCTTGGATGGACGAGTGAACAGGCCAAACGTGCAGCTAGTGATATACTCCCTCCATCAAAAAAAAATAATCATACGATTCATGTCGATTAAACTCTAGCTTAAGTTTAACCAAATTTATGATAAATAACAGTAATATAAATAAATTATATTAGAATTTTCTATTAGACCAAACCATGGAATTTTTTGACGTGTCGGGTGTGCTGCTTTACAGCGCTGCAGCAGAACAGGCATTTCTAGGAAAGCTAATACTAGGCAAAGCCAAAAAAATAACTGCCACTAACCTCTAGGCGCATTCAACCTCTAGATGATAAAAAAAAACTAAAGACTGGTTTGATAACAAGAAAATTGGAGAGGATTATGAAGAAAGAAATTCTCTAATCCGCTTGTCAATAAACCAGCAAACACCCTAGAGAACGAGACATGGCGAGAAGCTCAAATGCACGCAGACAATAGTAGGCCTTCGAGTCTTCGACCGAACGGTATGCCAAGAATGTAAACCCACACACGATTCTTGAAGCCATAAAAACAAGCAATTGCAGACAATCTCATTAGATCCAATACACCAATCTGGAACTATTGTTGACGATATCCGGCAGTATCCCAATAGCTGGCCCACAGACTAGACATCCGGCTCTGACGCGTTTGCGGACATACTAGTTTACTCGTACAGCAGGTTTAATACAAGCTCACAAAAGCACAAGCCCCTCAAGGGTACAGCTCTAGGAGCATCAGAGGGCAGATTCAATGTCAACTGGGGCTCATACTTATGGCCAGGAAACTACATCACCTACTCAGTTTCCACAGGATTGCATTCCGCAGGTAACCCACATGACTCAATTCTTCGGTGCACAGCTGGCCAAGTGAGCCTTGAAATTCTCCAGCTCTGCAAGAACTTCATCCTCTGGGCGGTAGATCAAATCACTCATGCGCCAAATCTGTGCAGACAAAACAGTAAGAATACAAGACATTTATATAGAAGATTTAGTGACTCCAATTAACTATAAAAATACAGATTGATATTTGTGTTATAAAATCATTTGTTTGCAATATTGCAAGAAAGGACAGTCAAAACAAAAAGTCAGTCAAAAAATATTGCAAGAAATAGGTGGTACCTGCAGTGTTCCACCTCCACCAGTGCTCTCGCCATCATCAGAGACACTGACAATTGTCCAAGGATCTGACGAATTCCAGTGGAAGTCTACAATCTTATCCCTGCCAAGATGTACAGTATGAATTATGAAATGCATGGTAGACATAGAAGCATGTATGCTAAGGGTTAGTTTTTGCATCTGAGAAAACAAACCTATGACCAGCATGCTGAAAGAAAAGCCCGGCTGGGACATTAGAATTTTTCTTCTTCCCCACCTGCCATTACAAACACTTCTACTAGTCAGGCCAGAGAAATACATGAGAAATCACAAGCAATTGAACCCAATCACCTTCACCGATAGTTGTGCATGGTTCCTTCAGAAAAGACAAGATAGTTCAGTGTATGAGTGGTTACCTTCTCATGATCCCACACGTTTAAGAAACCATCTTCTGCAGAACTTCCAAAAACAGATGCTCTGTCAGGTGACCACTGAAATCCAAAAGAGAGAATTATGGCAAAAAAAAAAGAAGTATAAAAAAACAGCGTAGAAAGCAGCCACATCCACATAAAGAGAAAATAACAGCAAAAATATTATCCTGACATGCCTGAACACAAAGAACAGCAGCTTTATGGCCTTCAAATTTGTGAATTGGAGAACCAGCTCCTCCTGAACCCAGATTCCGACGATCCCACATTCGGACAGAGTTATCGGCAGACCTGAAATATCAATTGAAAGATTCATTACTTGAACGTATAAGGAACTGATAGAGATCGAATTTGTTTCAACGATTATGCTGAATTGAACCTTAATGCCAACATACCCAGTTAAGATATAGTTAACATCAAGGGGATTCCAATCAACACAATGAACATCTCCACTGTGAGCTTTCTCAACCTGGAAATAAATAATAAATAACTTTTAACATCATAGTCCATGCTGCATTTACAAACTCCATATCCTGAAAAAGAAAATTCTAAAGGTACACCACATAAGGAAAGAAATATAATGTCACCCTGTTTGGAACAAGTAAAAAACTGAACAAAATACTTTCGACCAATAAATCAGTCAGGATCAATTTCCCAACACATTATATCAGTTAAGTTAATGAAAATGAACAGTCATTCAAGAAATAAAATTAGAAACACAATTATCATGCAACAAGTAAAGTATCTCAGGCCAATTTGACAAAATAAATAGCTCCATGTGATTGCAATGGTCTCATTAAAAACCAACAGCCCATCACCTCTTTGAGTGAAGTTATATTATTACAAAAGAAGCCGCATTGCATTCATGGACTCAACTTTGGCCAAAAACATAGTTTATCCAATTAGATATAGAACAAGAGAACTGTCACCTTAACAGCTGGGGCAGTGCCAGTTCGAGCATCCCACAGAATAAGACAAGCATCATCACCCACACTACAAAACTCCTGCGCACTTCATCCCCAAATAAAAAACAATATAGGGTATTAATATAAATATAAATATAAATAAGGCATGTGTCAACATAGACATTCACAGAGAAGACCGATGATCCTAGTTTAATTAACAATAACATCATTAAACAAATAGACATGTTTTAACAATGAACATCTAAAAAATTGGAGTACATGTCTGCTTATGTATGTCCAATAGTTGTTTTGAAGGCAACCAGAAAAACAGAGAACACTGTTTACCTGGAAGGGCAGAACTGAACATCTTCAACTGTGCTGTCATGTCCATGAAATATACCTCTAGGATCAACTTTAGGGCTCTCCTTTTCATTTGCAGTTTTAATAGACTGCTTGCTGCCAGATGCTCCAGGAGAAGACGAGGAATCCCCAAGGGCAGATATATGGTCTTGGATGCTCCACAAGACAACAGATTTGTCCTTTCCTATTTAAGTTTTGTATTTGAACAAAACACAGGTTATTATTTATCAAAAGCACAGTAATCAATAATTTCTGAAAAAGAACAGTTCTTCTAGTTGAGCTGAAAAACAGAATTTTATAGCCCCAAAAGTTCAAACAAATCATCTTATGTCCAAACTGAACTTTACACATGGTTATTACTTATTACATAGGCTGAGATGGTGTAGCGGTGACTAAGGTTCCACTCCAAATATTCTCCATGTGTCTTAAAGTTGCCATGGCATCCTAAGGGGAAGGACACTTGCCAATGCAATAAAGAAACATATTGCCATTGAATGGAAGTTAGGTGGACCCAAGTCTTGTGCTCGAGATGTTCAAACAAACTGGATAAATAGTTGACTCCCAAAATAATAGGAAAACACAAACACACAAGATGAAAAATAGGCTAACCTCCTGATAGGACATATGGTTCTGCTGGACACATGGCAAGCGCAAATTCCGCATTTTCCTTATGTCCTGTTAATATCTGAACAAACAGTATATGCTAGTAAGCCCTGTGCCAAAGAAGAGTATATCTGGCACACTGAACAAAACAATGAATCATACCAGATCAGGGCGAGACTCGCTTGCTCCTAGGACAGCATGTCTATTTGGTTGTGCTTCAACATCCCAAATAAGTACCTGGATGACAATGGGAAAAAGGTTGACATCATTCCAACTGTAACACATTATAGCTCACAAGAATTAAACACCATCATAAGGTCTGAACATACATCTGGACTGTCAGTGTGAGTGGCTATGATCTTACTGTTCTGTGGAAGTTCCCTGATTCTGTTAACCTGTTTGCAAGGTAAGGACATAAAATGCATCAACCATCCGGATTAACAAATTAGACAAAGTGTCATATAGCTACAATTCAAATACGAAATCAAACTGAGGAACAAGATTAAGAAGCCAATACAAAGTTGCAAACATGTAAAAAGGAGACTAAAATGCAAAAAGGCCAACTTCAATATAAACTAACCATTACCTCACCAGGATGAACTATAGTTTTGTACTTCTTTACAAAAGGTGACCGTGCTTCCTCATTGAACTGCAAAAAAAAATGTAAGTATCTGGTGGGTACCATCATACCCCCCCCCCCCCAAAAAAAAGGAGATGCAACTATGAAACCCAACAGAGCTGTTGAAGGATCAATGTAACACTAAGGACACTTTGAACACAGAGTTACATTACTATTGAGTATACTCCCTCCATATCATCCTGTTTGTCCATAGTCTCAGAATTCTCTGTATCGAAATATTTGTCCAGCCCATCTTGTGACAACAATTGCTCTCTTCTTTTCAACAGGGTTTAGATGCAAAGCATGAACTTTGGAGGAGGGGGTCCCATGTGCATAGAGCAGTTAAGGTGGGTCTACATGTTTTGCAAAAGCGTCATCTAAATGAGGGTGGGTCAAGGGATGCCCCCTCTCTGGCTTAGATCCAAGTCTGTGTAAAGGTGACAGCAATATGTATACAATCTACATGATCCTTTCATACAGATACCGTACCATTCTAATGCAGTTTAGACATAACCCTGACTGGCAAATGCCTTAAGTTTCTAATTAGGTTGAGATGATAACTGGAATCAAAGATCAAATAAACACCACAAGGCACACAGCTCAAACTAATGCACTTCTGCTTCCATGAAACACAACTATAATAAAAGCAATGACCAATAACTAACCTGTGAGATATGTTCAGCAGCTGCAACCCTAGGTTTCACAACTTCACAATTTGCAATAACCAGAGTATTAGGCACACTCCCATCCGTCTGAAACCATAGCAATTAAGCAACTTACATGGTTAGCTAGCTCCAATAGAGATAACATGCATACTCATCAGCCAACAAAAACCTACGCATCAGCAGCATTTGCTCCTTCAAACTGATAAAAATAATATATACTTGCAGATGCACTTGCCTGTTCAGATAGGTAAAGGCGCTGACGATTCT
The DNA here is from genome assembly GCA_029449295.1 of Zea luxurians. Lineage (NCBI taxonomy): Eukaryota > Viridiplantae > Streptophyta > Magnoliopsida > Poales > Poaceae > Zea > Zea luxurians. The sequence continues at coordinate 43,824,855 of JAOPSE010000016.1, forward strand.
TGTAGGTAGCTTTCTCAAACTGTGGCCCCCACCTGTTAACAAACAACCAGATATCAGCATCATAAGTTGCAGAGTCACATGGTGTAGGGAGCAAGGCATCTTACTAAACAGAAAGCAATTAATGCACAAATATTTATCGTTGGTTTCAAAGTATATCTGGTGATATAGCAGAAATGTAGCACAATCATGTTGCAGACATGTTGCAGAGTCACATGAGGTGCCTCTAACCACCAGTAAGCAATCATATGAAGAAAAAAAAAAGACATGTACCAACCCAGTAACCATCAAATATAAGACTTGTTTGGAAAGAAGCCGGTGCTTCCCGAACCATAAGAGTTGTTTGGAAAGAAGTTGGTGCTTCAGGAATTTTCAGTGTTTTGTTCAAATTTGAAGAGGTCGCTGCATCAATAATAAGTTAATAAAATAAACAAACAAGCTCCTAAGATCGCAAAAAAAACCCCAACTCACGTTGTCAAACAGTAACCCCGCCAAAACCCGCCACCCCATAAAGGCATAAACCCTAGCATCGCAAAACCTTAATCCAGCATCCACGCCCAGCATTCCCGCCCCCATCCCACGCCATTCCCACCAACGCACCAACCGCGGGAGTATGGGACAGATCTAGAGTCACTGCAAGTACGACCGCGGATCAAAACCCTAGATACGAACGACGCCGTACCCCCATTAAAACCCTAATCCAGCAGAAATCTTCACGGATACGATGGCTACGGGCACGAAAGGGCGAGGCGGAAGGAAGAGACAGTAGGGTGGGCGGAGGAAGTTACCGGCAGGAGAGGGATGGCCAGACGAGGTTGTGGTTGGCAAACCAGTCGTAGAGGACGGGGATGAGCGACTTCCACTGCGCGTAGCGCTCGTCCACCGCCGCCCTGGAGCCGCTTCTCTCCTTCATCTCCGACACCGGCGGTCGCCGCCGGCGACTGCTCAGCACCTGAGGAACCTCCCACTCCCACGGCACAGTCTCGAGCGTGCTGGCGCCTGGCGCTTGTGGGTCTGCCGTCCCGGTGGCCGAGTCCCTGTGCAGCGAGCAGGGAGAGGAGCGGGGCCTCTTCCTGGGATGGGCCGGTAGTTACAGACGTTAAGTGAATACTTTGTGGGCTTCTGTAAGTTGGGCTGGATCATGGACCTAGCTTGTGAAGAACACGTTCCCGATTTTTTTTTCCCGTTCTTTCCCTCCACTCCTAATAGCGTTTCTATATTCCTTCAAGTTCAGTTGTTCCTTTAACTTTATTTTCCTGTTATATTCAATACTCCTAGTATGCTTCTTCAATCAAGAGGTATTAATATTATGTTGTAGAAATTGAGAGTTTGATGCGTCTCCGAGTTGCTCTTGATTACTCATATGGTTTTATTTTGTCGCAGATATATTAGACTTCCTACGTTCTAAAATAGTTGACATTATAACATTCAAATTTTGTTCTAAAATATTTGAAATTCTCGATATCCAATGCATATATCTCTTGTCCCAATACATTTTCATTTTTTTCAAATTGGCGGTCCTAGTCAACCTGTCAATAAGGCGACTCTGGTTGTTTGCATCTGATCTAGTCATCTGCGAGACTTTGGCTAGTGGTTATGAGCTATCTAACTCGAGTTCCCCGTGTTCCCTAACATGCAATCGAAAAGAATATGTATGACTTTAGTTCTGTAGGTACAGTAGTAGTCTAGTAGGTGATACGTATACGTAGGCTATGAAGTCAACGAAGAAGTTTAGTTAGCTAGGGGTGTAGCCGTGTAGGACGAATTAGTTTGGCATATGTCGACTCAGGATTCTGATTTCTGAATAACCACTCACGCGGAAACGCGGCATCAGGAATCCAGGATCTTCCATGGGGACGATTCTTTCGTATGCTCAGACGGCTTTGCACTAAAATTAGAGTTTGGAATATGTCGGTCATTCTCCATTTGGCGCAGCCGCTTATTCATTGACATCCTGACTAGTCTCTTTTTCAGCTCCTCGCCATATTAGCCTAGCGTTCTTTATCCCTATGATTGGATAGGTTGGATAGGTGATTGCGCGCAGCCTGGCTCACGGCAGCCTAGTCCACCGGATATTAGCGATTTTTACGTTTATGCGGATGCAACTAAATAAGCCTACAATGCACCAGTGCGTGTATGACTGAGCTCCTAGATAAACAAACCAAACACGTGCTGATCCATAGTCAATACATGTGAAGGGTCTGCCTCTCTTAATACAGGCAACCAAATACATGGTATATAACTCTACAACAACAACTCTAAGAGATTTTATATTCTTTCTAATCTATATAAATAAATATTTTTTTAAAAAAGCTATTTAACAGTTTATCTAAATGTTCTCTAGAATGCAAATAAAATATAGAAAGACCGTGGGAGATTGAAAAGATATAGAAAATGATTTTTATATAAATGACTCCACATGTTAATTTAGAGAGTAAAATTTAGAAAGGCTCTTGGATATGCTTTAAGGCTGTGAAAAAAAGTCGTCACCGCAGTTCGTGCCTTAAAGCATCTCCAACAACGCACCTTAAAATTTAAAAATAGATATATTTTATGAAACTTTGGGCACCAAAGCTCCAACAGTAAAGCATCAAATCAAGTGATCAACTGAAATCTGTTAATCCACTCCGTTCGTTTAGAAATGAAAGTTTTGTGAAGCGTCCTTTCGTTTTCGTTTACATCTAGATATGAGGTAGTCCAATAAGGTGTAATATATTTGTGGCACTTTAGAAGGCGACCTATATTTTTTTGATTTTTTGTTGTAAAATAAGGTATTGTTGGAGCAGTTTTTTTGTAGTTTAAGCCCTATAATTTAATTTAGGTTGTATCCATCACATTTTGCATATAGTCGGGTAAAACAGATTTAGCATTATAGATTGCACTTTTCAGGTAGTTAAATTTGAAATATAAGATAAAACGGTCTTCGGTGGATCATTTAAAATAGGAGACACAATACTATAGATGTCATTGTTTGTATAATGAAGTTTGAAATAAAGGATGTGATAAATCTGTACTAACTATTAAGACTGACTGTAGACTGCCCCCGCCTAGACTGCCCGCCGCGACGCCCGCCCTCCGCCAACCGCCTGCCGCGACCCGTATGCCGTGACCCTCGCCCGTCGCCAACCGCCCGCTAGCTCGGGTCAGGAGGTTGCGGCCCAGGGAGCTGCCCTCCCCACCGGACGCACCGCCCCGCGGCCCAACGTGCGTCGCCGGGCGCGGGAGAACGCCAGTGCCGCCCTGCTCAACCTCGTCGGCGCCCAGGTCTTCTTCCTCCCAGACAACTGTGTCTCCTTCCGTCAACCGTCAGTGCCTCTGCATCCGCAGGCGTGGCCCCCTAGCTCGCCCCCACGCCGACGCGGGCGCAATCTCCAGCCCCCTTTTCAGCTCCTCCCTCGCACTCCCTAGATCCAACGCGTCGCCACCGTCCAGGGGCCGCCACGACGCCCGGATCCCCCGTCGGCGCGGTCGCCCCACCCCTCCGGTGACCACGCTGTCGACCTCGGATCTGGCATGGCGCCCCTCCTCTCCTTGGCGACGCCGTTACCCCCCCCCCCCCCCCCCCTCACCACCACGGCGTACCTGGCAAGCAAATAGCCGCCGCGATGCTCGCGCCCCCTGCTCCGCCGCCCCTGCAACCCACGCGCTCTCATCCCTCGCACCCAACAACCTCCGCCATCCATGACCCACCATTGGCGGAGAGGATAGGCAATATGTCACCCCCCTGTTCTGCTAGCCACAGGTCCGCTTCCGCCTATCTTCCCAAGTTTCTTATTAGATGCGTTGTTTGTTTATTATTAGAGCTGATGGTTCCATCTCACTCAATAGTCTCTTCGCGGAAGGAGTTCATCCGAGCTCGGTGGGTGCAAGCCTGCAAGGTGAGACACCGATGATACTTATTGTTGTTGTTTTCTAGATGCATTGTCAGTTGATTCAAACTAATTATGCATGTTTTCTTGTGTTAAGTGATTTGTTTTCTGTACTTCCACAAATATTATTGTCGATGTGTAGCTTTATGCAGCCCTATGGCTGAAATATTCAGCCATACAATTTAGTATACATGATGTTATTTATGGTGATGATTCTGCTTGTTTCACTTGGAGTATTCTAGAATTAGTTGATGCTGTTGTGTATCCTTCACTTCTAGAACCAATCAAGGAAACTATTTTGAGGGTTCATAGTGTGAAGGTAGAATTTTAGTTATTACCTAAAATTCAGTTTCTTCTCAGCCAGTTCTATATCTTTTAAATGCGCAGTTATGTGAATCTTTCTATATCAATCTTCTTAGAGATGCTTTGAAAGGACAATTTATTACTATACTCTCAAATCTCAGTTGCATTTTCAAGTTATGGGGGTGGGTTGGTCTACACTATCATCTCCACGGTGTAAATAGACTCGACTACTGAGGCTAGGCATCTCTTCCTTCAAGCAGACTGAATATTCTTTTAGCTAGCATCGCATTATTGATCCTTCAATTGGACCTATCTTTTTTGGAAAAATCTTCATTAGTAGTTCTGGTTTATAGTAGTTCAGTTAGGCCTCCTTATTCATTGCTCCTAGAGCTGTCGGTTCTCTGTTGGAGGACTCTGCCAAATAATGCAACAAATAGACAATGGTCAGACACTAAAACTACAAATACAGGAGCAATCTCCAATTGGATAAACAAAGCACAAATTACCTGATCGTTGTATGCTCTGCCATCTTTCGAGATTGCAGCTGGGAAGACAGATTCCTTGTCACCCCTTGAGATATGGACATAGATGGTGGCAATCTACAACAGAAAGACAAGTAAACAAAACGAGTGAACTATCTCATAAGGCCATAACAGATGTAGTAAATCGCTCCATCCTTGGAACCTGTTTCAACAGCTGCTTCGGCTTGAACTCGTACTTCTCTGGATCCTTTACAATCAAAGATTTCCTCTAGGGATTAGCAAATTGCAAGAGGAAGTAAGCATGCTCGCGACCCTTTCCACCTAAAAAAGAATAAAGAATTATTCAAAATATTTACATAAAAGGGACAGTCCAACAATGATTCCCATTTGGCTATCACAAGTAATGTTTGTGTTAGTGAGAAATAATAATTATTCAGTACAAAAACCCCCAAATAGCTTTGACAATGCTACAATAATGAAGTTTACAATAACACAGGACATCATAAAAAACATAAACTAATATATGATTTAATGACCTTACCATTTTAGGGAGAAGAAAAGGTGCTGGAATTTGTTCCGAGGTAAATGCAAACATCCCAACATCCTCATTGGCTAGCCTCATGTCAAATCGAACAATCTAGAAAGTGAAAATGTTCGAAAAAGGCCAATTGAAGTAAATACATGAATTCTAAACACTGTTAAACAAGACTAACATTTTCCCTTTGATGAAATACACGGAGCCGCTCCTCTCTTTCTTGAGCAGGTCTGCGCTCCCACTCAACAGTGTTAGTCATTTTAGCCTCTATTTCTTTCAGTTCCAAAATTTTGTTCAAGCTCTCATCAATAAGATAGATGCTATCATTGATGAGAAAGTTAAGAAAATTTAAGTGTACACCCTTCTCCTCTTAGAGCAGCCGGTTCTCTGTTGGAGAACTCTGCCAAATAGAAGTGATACTACTAAAATTATGTGAAGTGAATATCTAAAATAAATTATGAGGTTGGGAGTTGAAAAGTATCTTTGCTTAATTCTGTTAAGTGGTTTTCTATCGTGATATGATTCTCCATGTTAAGTAATTCTTCATTGTTATTTTGAGAGTTTATGCTAAAGAACCAATATAAACATTTTTAGTCATAAAATCACTTCTCTTGAAAAAATCAGAACATTTAGATAAAACACTTAGACTGTGTATCTAGATTCGTCGTCGCAACCATGCCCTCCTACAACGCGATTCCAGTGATTCCCAATAAAAATAAAAATAAAGATCCCAATAAAAATAAAGAAAAAGACATGGTTGAGCGAGGGGTGTCTAAACCAGTTTAATGTCTGGTGCAAGAACCTCAAGCTTATTGAAATTATCTATGAAGACGACGATGCGAAAAAGATGGTGGAGCTTTTGTTGAGCATTTCAAGGGACCTGCCCAAGAATAACATAAATCTCACCAAGGTTGACCCGCTTAGTCCAGGTCATCTCGTACGGGTATAAATTAAAAGTACTCTAAGCTAAGTAGCAACACACTCATTTGGTCGATTACTGCATCAATAATATGTTAGTTTCGTGAAACACTCGTTTGGTCGAGTACTAATCAGTTGTTAACTACGAGATCTAGATGCGTGTTCAACTCAGCTTTTAGTTTTGCATGTTCGTCCTGAATGCCAGCCAACTTTTTCTGCAACTCCTCAATGTGAGCATCTCAGGAAGAGACCTCCTTCATTAGCAACTCCTTTAGGGATATTGCTCTATTCTCTGTAGCTTTACCATTCATCATAAGCTTGGATGCTTTTTCTTCATAGACCGCAGAATTCACTGAAGAGGTAACTGCATCATCCATCAGAATAACAAATTCCCTCTCACATTGCTCAACTTCTGATTGCAATGCCTCATTGTCTTGGTGAAGAAGTAAAATTTCGACATCCTTGCAAGAACACTGTTCAATCAGTCTTGTGATTTTCTTCTCCAGTTCTCCTTCCACCACTTTAGCACCTTTAGTTGCAACCTGAAAGAAATATTGCTACTCCACAGAGTTCCTGGGTCTTTTCTTGCAATAGTTAAACTTTCTCTTCTGCTTCCATTAGAGATGTGTAATGCAATTCTCAAGTTTAACAACCAACTCCTGGCAGACACTTTGATTGGTGTCCAAATCAAACTCTGAAAGGACTAATCGAGTTCTGAGAATCTCTACCACGCTCGCCCGCCTCCAATCCAACCGCGAACAACCTTATCGTCCATGGATTCTGCCGCTGGTTCCATCGCCGGAGCAAAGTCTCCACCTGCAACCAGTCATTCCTCACTCGCGAGGGGGAAGCAAACGACGGCTCGCCCAATATCGAGGTCATCGAGGACTGAGAGCACCTAGAGGGGGGGGTGAATAGGTGATCCTGTAAAAACTTCAAACTTAAGCCACAAAAACTTGTTAAACGTTAGCACGATTATTGCCAAGTGGCTAAGGTGAAGTCTCAACAAAACACAATACCGCAAGAGATCAAGCACAGAGGTGACACGGTGGTTTATCCCGTGGTTCGGCCAAGCCAATGCTTGCCTACTTCCACGTTGTGGCGTCCCAACGGACGAGGGTTGCAATCAACCCCTCTCAAGCGGTCCAAAGACCCACTTGAATACCACGGTGTTGTGTTTTTCCTTTCAATATCCCGTTTGCAAGGAATCTCCACAAATTGGAGTCTCTTGCCCTTACAAGTATATGATCACAAAGAAACACAGAGTAAGGGAGGGAAGCAACACACACAAATCCACAGCAAAAGCGCACACACACAGCCAAGAATCGAGCTCACAAGACTATCTCAGAGTTCTCACTTAGAACAGAGCTCGAATCACTTAGAAACACAAACGAATGCGCAGAGACTTAGTGTGGATGATCAAGAATGCTCAAATGTTGCTTGTGTATCTCCTCCATGCGCCTAGGGGCCCCTTTTATAGCCCCAAGGCAGCTAGGAGCCGTTGAGAGCAAATCCGGAAGGCCATCCTTGCCTTCTGTCGTCGGGGGCACCGGACAGTCCGGTGCACACCGGACACTGTCCGGTGCCCGATTTGTTTCCTTTTCCGGCGCTGCCGACCGTTGCAGCCCGTTGGAGATCTGCGAGCCGTTGGCGCACCGGACAGTCCGGTGCACACCGGACAGTCCGGTGCCGTCTTCCGACCGTTGGCTCGGCCACGTGTCCCGCGTGGATTGCGCGGCCGACCGTTGGCCCTGGCCGACCGTTGGCTCACCGGACAGTCCGGTGCACACCGGACAGTCTGGTGAATTTTAGCCGTACGCCGTCGGCGAATTCCCGAGAGCGGCCAGTTCGAGCCGAGTCAGCCTGGCGCACCGGACACTGTCCGGTGCACACCGGACAGTCCGGTGCTCCAGACCGAGCTGGGTCTTGGCTGCACACAGCCAAGACTTTCTCTCCCCTTTTCTTTTCTTCTTCTTTCTGTTTCTAACACTTAGACAAGTATATTAGTATCCAAAACCAATGTACTAAGGCTTAGAAACATACCTTTACTTCATGATTTGCACCTTGTTCATCCATGTACATAAGTTTACAATTAAGCACATGTGTTGGCACTCAATCACCAAAATACTTAGAAATGGCCCAAGGGCACATTTCCCTTTCAATCTCCCCCTTTTTGGTGATTTATGCCAACACAACATAAAGCAACTAGAACAAGTGCAAACTTACTTCAAATAAAATAAATTTAAGTTTTATTCAATTTTGGCATATATGGATCATCCTTTGCCACCACTTGGTTTGTTTTTGCAAATCAAACTCAAATCTCTATCTCTAAGTCAAACACACATGTTGAAGCATAAAGAGAGTCATTCCAAAAGAGATTGATCAAAGATTTCAAAAACTCCCTCTTTTTCCCATAATCAATACCTCCCTCTTTTTCCCATAATCAATACTTCTCCCCACAAGAAGCCAACTTTTGACATAAGAATTTTGACAAACCAAAAACTCTATTCTACTGTTTTCAAAATCTCTCAAGTGGTAGCTGATCCATTTATTGCTTTGGCCTTTATTTTCTCCCCCTTTGGCATCAAACACCAAAACGGGATCAATTTTGGCCCTTTAACCCCATCGCTTCACCAAAATCTTCAATTAAGAGCAAATGGCAATAAGAGTGCATGAGATGAACTTGGAATGAGTTACCCCTCATCGGAGTGCAGTGGAAGTCTTTCATGGTCCAAGTCCACCTTTTCCCTTTCAATTCTCCTTTGGGACTAAAGCAAACAAACTCAAGCATATGGTTAGTCTCAAGGGATCAAGTTGTAACACATCTCCCCCTAAACATGTGCATCACTTTGCAACGGACTTGTGAGGTCCAGGGAGTGTTTGTACAACTTGAGCACCATAATAAGCAACAAAATGCAGAAAGGAACATGATCAAAAGCATGAATACATGTATGCTACAATTCAATCCAAGTTCCGCGAATCTAAGACATTTAGCTCACTACGCAGCCTGCAAAAGGTCTTCTCATCTAAAGGCTTGGTGAAGATATCGGCTAGCTGGTTCTCGGTGCTAACATAAAACACTTCGATATCTCCCTTTTGCTGGTGGTCTCTCAAAAAGTGATGCCGGATGTCAATGTGCTTTGTGCGGCTGTGCTCAACAGGATTTTCCGCTATTCGGATAGCACTCTCATTATCACATAGGAGTGGGACTTTGCTCAGATTGTAGCCAAAGTCCCTGAGGGTTTGCCTCATCCAAAGTAGCTGCGCACAACACTGTCCTGCGGCAACGTACTCGGCCTCAGCGGTGGATAGGGCAACGGAGGTTTGTTTCTTAGAGTTCCATGACACCAGGGACCTTCCTAAGAATTGGCACGTCCCCGATGTACTTTTCCTATCGACCTTACATCCAGCATAGTCGGAATCTGAGTACCCAATCAAGTCAAAGTTAGACCCCTTTGGATACCAGATCCCGAAGCAAGGCGTAGCGACTAAATATCTAAGAATTCGCTTCACCGCCACCAAGTGACACTCCTTAGGATCGGATTGAAATCTAGCACACATGCATACGCTAAGCATAATATCCGGTCTACTAGCACATAAATAAAGTAAAGACCCTATCATTGACCGGTATGCTTTTTGATCAACGGACTTACCTCCTTTGTTGAGGTCGGTGTGTCCGTCGGTTCCCATCGGCGTCTTTGCGGGCTTGGCGTCCTTCATCCCAAACCGCTTTAGCAAATCTTGCGTGTACTTCGTTTGGGAGATGAAGGTGCCGTCCTTGAGTTGCTTCACTTGGAACCCAAGGAAGTAGTTCAACTCGCCCATCATCGACATCTCGAATTTCTGCGTCATCACCCTGCTAAACTCTTCACAAGACTTTTGATTAGTAGAACCAAATATTATGTCATCGACATAAATTTGGCATACAAACAAATCACCATCACATGTCTTTGTAAAAAGAGTTGGATCGGCTTTCCCAACCTTGAAAGCATTAGCAAGTAAGAAATCTCTAAGGCATTCATACCATGCTCTTGGGGCTTGTTTAAGTCCATAGAGCGCCTTAGAGAGCTTACACACGTGGTCGGGGTACCGCTCATCCTCGAAGCCAGGGGGTTGCTCCACGTATACCTCCTCCTTTATTGGCCCGTTGAGAAAAGCGCTCTTCACATCCATTTGGTACAACCTGAAAGAATGGTGAGCGGCATATGCTAGCAAGATACGAATGGACTCTAGCCTAGCCACAGGAGCAAAAGTCTCCTCAAAGTCCAAACCTGCGACTTGGGCATAACCTTTTGCCACAAGTCGAGCCTTGTTCCTTGTCACCACTCCGTGCTCGTCTTGTTTGTTGCGGAACACCCACTTGGTTCCCACAACATTTTGCTTGGGACGAGGCACCAGCGTCCAAACTTCATTGCGCTTGAAGTTATTGAGTTCCTCCTGCATGGCCAACACCCAATCCGGATCTAGCAAGGCCTCCTCTACCCTGAAAGGCTCAATAGAGGAGACAAAAGAGTAATGCTCACAAAAATTAACTAATCGAGATCGAGTAGTTACTCCCTTGCTAATGTCACCCAGAATTTGGTCGACGGGATGATCCCTTTGAATCATCGCTCGAACTTGGGTTGGAGGTGCCAGTTGCGCTTCTTCCTCCATCACAAGATCATCTTGTGCTCCCCCTTGATCACACGCCTCCTTTTGATGAACCTGTTCATCGTCTTGAGTTGGGGGATGCACCGTCGTTGAGGAAGAAGGTTGATTTCGTTCATCTTGTTCCTGTGGCTGAACGTCTCCAATCGCCATGGTTCGTATAGCGGCCGTTGGAACATCTTCTTCATCTACATCATCACAATCAACAACTTGCTCTCTTGGAGAGCCATTAGTCTCATCAAATACAACGTCGCTAGAGACTTCAACCAAACCCGATGATTTGTTGAAGACCCTATACGCCTTTGTATTTGAATCATAACCTAATAAAAACCCTTCTACAGCTTTGGGAGCAAACTTAGAATTTCTACCCTTCTTCACTAGAATGTAACACTTGCTCCCAAATACACGAAAGTACGATACATTGGGTTTGTTACCGGTTAGTAGCTCATACGAAGTCTTCTTGAGGAGTCGATGAAGGTAGACCCTGTTGATGGCGTGGCAAGCCGTGTTCACGGCTTCCGACCAAAAGCACTCGGGGGTCTTGAACTCTCCAAGCATCGTCCTCGCCATATCGATTAGCGTCCTGTTCTTCCTCTCTACCACACCATTTTGCTGTGGTGTGTAGGGAGCGGAGAACTCGTGCTTGATCCCTTCCTCCTCAAGAAACTCCTCCACTTGTAGGTTCTTGAACTCGGACCCGTTGTCGCTCCTAATCTTCTTCACCTTGAGCTCAAACTCATTTTGAGCTCTCCTGAGGAAGCGCTTGAGGGCCCCTTGGGTTTCAGACTTATCCTGCAAAAAGAACACCCAAGTGAAGCGGGAAAAGTCATCAACAATAACTAGACCATACTTACTTCCTCCTATGCTTAGATAGGCGACGGGTCCGAAGAGGTCCATATGCAGCAGCTCCAGAGGTCTTGACGTGGTCATCACATTCTTGCTGTGATGCGCTCCTCCCACCTGTTTACCTGCCTGACAAGCTACACAAGGTCTATCTTTTTCGAAATGCACATTTTTTAGACCTATCACGTGTTCTCCCTTTAGAAGCTTGTGGAGGTTCTTCATCCCCACATGTGCTAAGCGGCGATGCCACAGCCAGCCCATGCAAGTCTTAGCCATTAAGCATGCATCTAGACCGGCCTCTTCTTTTGCAAAATCAACTAAATAAAGCTTGCCGTCTAGTACACCCTTAAAAGCTAGTGAACCATCACATCTTCTAAAGACAGACACATCTACATTTGTAAATAAACAATTATATCCCATTTGACATAATTGACTAACAGATAGCAAATTATATCCAAGACTCTCTACTAAGAATACATTTGAGATAGAATGCTCATTAGAAATTGCAATTTTACCTAACCCTTTTACCTTGCCTTGATTCCCATCACCGAATATAATTGAATCTTGGGAATCCTTATTCTTGACGTAGGAGGTGAACATCTTCTTCTCCCCCGTCATATGGTTTGTGCATCCGCTGTCGATAATCCAGCTTGAACCCCCGGATGCATAAACCTGCAAGGCAAATTTAGGCTTGGGTCTTAGGTACCCAACTCATGTTGGGTCCTGCAAGGTTAGCACAAATATCCTTAGGGACCCAAATGCAAGATTTATCTCCCTTGCATTTTGCCCCTAATTTTCTAGCAACAATTTTCCTATCCTTTCTACAAATAGCATAAGAAGCATTTAAAGCACAATAAATTGTAGAAGGTTTGTTCACTACTTTCCTAGGAGCATGAATAACATTCTTTCTAGGCACATGAGCAATATTTCTCCTAGGCATATGTACAACATTTCTTCTACACATATCCCTATCATGCTTATAAGAAGAACTAGAAGCAAACATGGCATGAGAATCATAAACATGTGAATCAAAGTCATTATAAGCATTTCTAGCATGTCTCCTATCATGGTATAAGAAAGCATGGTTCTTTTTAGCGTTACTAGCCATAGGGGCCTTCCCTTTCTCCTTGACGAAGACGGGAGCCTTATGGCTTGTTAAGTTCTTGGCTTCCCTCTTGAAGCCAAGCCCATCCTTAATTGAGGGGTGTCTACCAACCGTGTAGGCATCCCTTGCAAATTTTATTTTATCAACTTCATTCTTGCTAGTCTTAAGTTGGGCATTAAGACTAGCCACTTCATCATTTAGTTTTGAAATTGACACTAAGTGTTCACTACAAGCATTAACATCAAAATCTTTACACCTAGTACAAATTTCAACATGTTCAACACAGGAATTAGATTTATATGCTACTTCTAATTTAGCACTTAAATCATTGTTAACACCTTGTAAGGTAGAAATGGTTTCATGACAGGTAGATAGTTCACTAGAAAGCATTTCATTTCTTTTAATTTCTAGAGCAAGAGAATTTTGTGCACTAACAAATTTATCATGCTCCTCATATAAAAGATCCTCTTGTTTTTCTAGTAATCTATTCTTGTCATTTAAAGCATCAATCAACTCATTAATCTTATTAATTTTAGATCTATCTAAGCCTTTGAACAAGCAAGAATAATCTATGTCATCATCATCACTAGACTCACTATCACTAGAAGAAGCATAAGTGGAGTCTTGAGTACTCACCTTCTTCTCCCTTGCCATAAGGCAAGTGAGATGCTCGTTGGGGAAGAGAGCCGATTTGTTGAAGGCAGTGGCGGCGAGTCCTTCGTTGTCGGAGTCGGAGGAGGAGCAATCTGAGTCCCACTCCTTTCCTAGATGCGCCTCGCCCTTTGCCTTCTTGTATTGCTTCTTCTTCTCTCTTTTGTTCCCCTTTTCCTGGTCACTTTCATTATCGGGACAGTTAGCGATAAAATGACCAAGCTTACCGCATTTGAAGCATGAGCGCTTCCCCTTGGTCTTGGTCTTGCTTGGCTGCCCCTTGCGACCATTTAGCGCCGTCTTGAATCTCTTGATGATGAGAGCCATCTCTTCATCATTGAGTCCGGCCGCCTCAACTTGTGCCACCTTGCTAGGTAGCGACTCCTTGCTCCTTGTTGCTTTTAGAGCAATGGGTTGAGGCTCGTGGAGTGGTCCGTTCAACGCGTCGTCGACGTATCTTGCCTCCTTGATCATCATCCGCCCGCTCACGAATTTTCCAAGTACTTCCTCGGGCGTCATCATCGTGTACCTGGGATTCTCACGAATATTGTTCACGAGATGAGGATCAAGTACGGTAAAGGACCTGAGCATTAGGCGGACGACGTCGTGGTCCGTCCATCGCGTGCTCCCGTAGCTCCTTATCTTGTTGATGAGGGTCTTGAGCCGGTTGTATGTTTGCGTCGGCTCCTCGCCCCTTATCATGGCGAACCGTCCAAGCTCTCCCTCCACCAACTCCATCTTGGTGAGCAAGGTGACGTCGTTCCCCTCATGAGAAATCTTGAGGGTGTCCCAGATTTGCTTGGCGTTATCCAAGCCGCTCACTTTATGATATTCATCCCTGCACAAGGAAGCTAGAAGAACAGTAGTAGCTTGTGCATTCTTATGAATTTGTTCATTGATGAACATGGGACTATCCGAACTATCAAAGTGCATTCCACTCTCCACAATCTCCCATATACTAGGATGGAGAGAGAATAGGTGACTACGCATTTTGTGGCTCCAAAATCCGTAGTCCTCTCCATCAAAGTGTGGGGGCTTGCCGAGTGGAATGGAGAGCAAATGTGAATGTGAACTTTGCGGAATACGAGAGTAATCAAAAGAAAAGTTTGAATTAACCGGTTTTCTCCTCTCGTAGTCGTTGTGGTCCTCGTCCTTTTGGGAAGAAGTGGACTCGTCGCTGTCGTAGTAGACGATCTCCTTGATGCGCCTGGTCTTCTTCTTCTTCCCTTCCTTCCGTCTTTGACCCGAGCCGGAGTCGGTAGGCTTATCGTCCTTCGGCTCGTTGACGAAGGATTCCTTCTCTTTGTCGTTGATCACTATACCCTTCCCCTTAGGATCCATCTCTTCGGGCGGTTAGTCCCTTTGTGAAGAGAACGGCTCTGATACCAATTGAGAGCACCTAGAGGGGGGGGGGGTGAATAGGTGATCCTGTAAAAACTTCAAACTTAAGCCACAAAAACTTGTTAAGCGTTAGCACGATTATTGCCAAGTGGCTAAGGTGAAGTCTCAACAAAACACAATACCGCAAGAGATCAAGCACAGAGGTGACACGGTGGTTTATCCCGTGGTTCGGCCAAGCCAATGCTTGCCTACTTCCACGTTGTGGCGTCCCAACGGACGAGGGTTGCAATCAACCCCTCTCAAGCGGTCCAAAGACCCACTTGAATACCACGGTGTTGTGTTTTTCCTTTCAATATCCCGTTTGCAAGGAATCTCCACAAATTGGAGTCTCTTGCCCTTACAAGTATATGATCACAAAGAAACACAGAGTAAGGGAGGGAAGCAACACACACAAATCCACAGCAAAAGCGCACACACACAGCCAAGAATCGAGCTCACAAGACTATCTCAGAGTTCTCACTTAGAACAGAGCTCGAATCACTTAGAAACACAAACGAATGCGCAGAGACTTAGTGTGGATGATCAAGAATGCTCAAATGTTGCTTGTGTATCTCCTCCATGCGCCTAGGGGCCCCTTTTATAGCCCCAAGGCAGCTAGGAGCCGTTGAGAGCAAATCCGGAAGGCCATCCTTGCCTTCTGTCGTCGGGGGCACCAGACAGTCTGGTGCACACCGGACACTGTCCGGTGCCCGATTTGTTTCCTTTTCCGGCGCTGCCGACCGTTGCAGCCCGTTGGAGATCTGCGAGCCGTTGGCGCACCGGACAGTCCGGTGCACACCGGACAGTCCGGTGCCGTCTTCCGACCGTTGGCTCGGCCACGTGTCCCGCGCGGATTGCGCGGCCGACCGTTGGCCCTGGCCGACCGTTGGCTCACCGGACAGTCCGGTGCACACCGGACAGTCCGGTGAATTTTAGCCGTACGCCGTCGGCGAATTCCCGAGAGCGGCCAGTTCGAGCCGAGTCAGCCTGGCACACCGGACACTGTCCGGTGCACACCGGACAGTCCGGTGCTCCAGACCGAGCTGGGTCTTGGCTGCACACAGCCAAGACTTTCTCTCCCCTTTTCTTTTCTTCTTCTTTCTGTTTCTAACACTTAGACAAGTATATTAGTATCCAAAACCAATGTACTAAGGCTTAGAAACATACCTTTACTTCATGATTTGCACCTTGTTCATCCATGTACACAAGTTTACAATTAAGCACATGTGTTGGCACTCAATCACCAAAATACTTAGAAATGGCCCAAGGGCACATTTCCCTTTCAAGGACCCAGATCTTCTCGGCCTCCACGCGATCCGCGTGCCCAAGCGCAAGATGCCGCTGCCCATCGAGAGCCACAAGAAGGTGAGCGACTGACTGGACTCTGCCTTCAATTACTGTAGTAGTAGTACGGTGCTCTCGTCTTGCGTTGATGATGCCTTTATTCTGATTTCTCAGCTTATGAAATAATCGTATATATATGCTCCTACTTACTGTAGTAGTAGTACGTCGCTCTCGTATTGTGTTGTCAAACTTCAGTTACTAGCTGTATAATATTGGTAATTGCTGGCAATCGTGCGTGTTATACTGATCCTAGGGAACTCTTCTCTAAGTTGTCCACTTGTGTTTTTGATTATCTGACCAGCTGACCAGGGCGCCTGCTGCGATAGACTTCAGACTTGATCTGCACCTATACCTCCAGTTTCTCTTTGCATGTTATTGTTAATGGAACAAACTAGCTCAATGAGAAAAGGTCTCGCCCTTGCGTGCGTTCCTATTGAATTTAGCTGACTGTGTCTTTAGTGAAAAAGGTCAATTTTTAGTTGGTTGGTCATGTCCCAGGGAGAAGATCCTAGCTTTATAAACTTGTAGTTGTAGATGCACTTCTCTAAGTTTACCATCGTCGGCTCAATAGATCGCACTATGCATTCGTCTGGAATCACCACCTCATCGGCTTCAACCTCCTCCTATGGAGCTGCTTCCTCTTTTACTTTGTTTGAGTTTGGACTTATTGAATATGATCTCTTAGTTGCCTTGTGTTTCATTATGCTGCAGTTCATCAGTTCACAACATTCTTTCTTTTTCTGACACATATCCTACTAATCTGCATACTGTAGGGTGTACTGTAAAAGTTCGAATTTCGTTATGGGGACACGTTCTTCTTACTAGATCTCATGGTTTCATGCCACGTTATGTTTCAATGTTAACTATTATGAATACATCTTGTACAATGCACAAACTGTTAAACCATAGCAGCTTGATTATGTGCTGTCATAGGGAATCTCATTTCTCGTATTGTGGAAAAGACAATTTATAGTCATATAAACTACTACCCGGAATCTCATTTCTCGTATTGTACACCGGATTAAATGGGAAGAAAAGGGGGCAGTGCACTACATATTGTTCAACTCATTATACATTAGGAGCGGCCTGTTGAACTGCTGCACCTGGAAATTTTTCGCCTGCAGGAAAACTGGGGAATGCAGCATCAGTCCCCTGCAAAGGTTGGCCAGTCGGTATGCCGCCAAAGCTGTTGTCATTCTCACCGCATATCAACGGTGCAGCAGCTGGCTGGACTATGCCACCAGGAGACATTGGTGACATTGAAGATGTATTGGCCAGTGATTGTTGAGCTGTGAGAGCGGGTACAAGTGGTGTTGCTGGTCCAGGTACGGGCGCAGGTGCAGGTCTAGCAGCTCCAGTTGTAGGAGGCAGCACATCAAAACCAGATCTTGCCCGAGGCCTGCGCTCTGGTGCTGCACCATGGTCACGACTCTTGCTTCTGCTGCAACTCCGGCTACTATTTCGGCTCCGATTACGGCTCTAGCTCCTGCTGCGGCTTCTGCTGCGTGACCACCATAACATGGCTAGGCTTTCTTGGACACCAAATCCACCTGGGCCCTCACGACCACCAAAACCTCCATGACCCTCCCTAACACCACCATAACCAACAGAGCCACCAGCACCAGGTTCAAAACAACTACCACCAGGCCCATCCCAGCGACTCATCCCAGCAACCTGGTTTCTTGGACCTCCAGAAGTACTGCGTGCAGCCATGTCACACAGCTGTGGAGGGACATGCTGGACATGCTGGTTGGCACCTTGCAAGAGTTTCACCAAATCACCAGCATGTTTCCAATATTGTTCAGAGAAAAAGGTGTACGAGACTCTAGTAGCGCTAGCTCTTCCTGTATGCCCTATGCGATGCACATAGTCCTCTATCCCAGTTGGGAAGTCATAATTACTTACCACTCTGAAAAAACACATTGTGCAGTACAAATGAGCAGCAGAAATTTGTCAGTGTTCAGTAAGGTAATATTGGACAGTTGGACACTAAAATACTTTAAGGACTTAACATCTCACAATCAAATAAGCTTCACCTAATATCTTTGATATCAAGTCCACGAACAGCAACATCAGTGGCTACTAATATTGGAGCCCTGCCAGTTCGAAACTGATTGAGAATATTATCTCTTTCGGCCTGTGATTTATCACCATGGATGCTTAAAGCATTAAAATTGCAACCAATGCTACGAGCAAGCTGGTCGCACATTTTCTTAGTTGAGCAAAATATGATGATTTTTAGCCCCTTTCTTGATCTCTAAGAATCTGCTCTAGGCGTCGCTGCTTGTCCATAGGCGGAACCACCTCTACATACTGCATACATACAGGAGCACAAGGATAACACATGCTCAGTTCTTAACATGTTTGGCTTCTGAGCAAACTTTCTCCAGACCCCCAAGGAAATATAAGGTTCGATCAGATATGTGTCGATGCTCATCCCATCATACTTCCGTTACAACGCACGGACACACACCTAGTGATTGAATATGAGTTGTTGGAGATAGCCTAATATGGGAGATATGATGGGCAAACAAATTTAAACGGTCTTAGTGGATAGTCTGCTGAATTACGTTTTTAGTAGTTTGTTGGAGACAATTAGGGGTGGATAACGAGCCAGCTCGGCTCGGCTCGTCCGAGTTCGAGCTGGCTCGTTAAGCTAACGAGCCAGCTCGGCTCGGCTCGTTAAGCTAACGAGCCACAAAGTCAGCTCGGCTCGGCTCGTTTACGAGCTCGAGCTGGCTCGTTTAGCTCGCGAGCCAGAGCAGAAAAAAATAATATGTACATAATATTCATTTTAAGTTTATTCTAAACTAATTTAACAATAGAAAATAGTAATTATACTCATAGTTTCACAAACCACGTCAACGTAACACCAAATTAGCACATTCATCACTCATTAATTCATAATTCACATGCATGTTCAACAGTTTAACCCATAATTATATTTGCATAGACCAAATTAACACATATACATAGTTCATTAATCATTAATTTAATTCATAGGCCATAGACACATCACATATATATAACATGTTCATCAATTATTCTGTAAATGATATGTATATAGTTTCGTTTTGCTGGAATATGGTAGCTCGTTTAGCTCGCGAGCTGGCTCGTTAACGAACCGAGCTGGCTCGTTAACGAACCGAGCTAGGATGTCAGCTCAGCTCATGAAAAAATTCAAACGAGCCGATCCGAGTCGAGCCGAGCTGACCATGAACCGAGCGAGCCAGCGAGCCACGAGCATTTCGTCCAGCCCTAGAGACAATCCTAAAATCACCTCTTCATAAAAAAACTAATCATGCACATGGTACAGTGGTGGTCCGTCCTTAATCTCACTTATTGTTGCTGTCCCCCAAAAGTGGCAAAACGGAGACCCACGCGTCCACCACCGTGGGCGAGTCGCCAGCGCACTGCCTCTGCTGTCTGCACGCCACCTAACTAATTGCGACCCTACCAAACAGCAAAACCCAGCACGCCATGCCAAACCCAAAACCAAACAACCAGAAACCTCCCCTTCCGTTCCGCTTGACCCCTCTCCCCGCTGCGTCTCCCGAACGGCGAACGCTGCCATCCATCCTGCCGTTTGCCGCCGCAAAACTCATCGGATTTTTTTTTTTAAAATCTCGCGCCTGATCACGGAAAGGGACGGCAACAAATCGCCGTGCGCCAGCGGCCAGCGCACAGCCGAGCTCCAGAGAGGAGGCGGAGCTGCGGGGGAGATGGAGGAGGTCCCGCGCCTCCCCGATTGGACAACTTGAAGTCTTCAACCCGCTTAATGACCCCTAGTCCTTAGTAGCAAGTCGGCTTTGTGCGCGCGTGCTCTGCTGCCCACCCGAGTCACCCGACCGCCCCATTTGTTTACTGGGTCCAGTCCCCGCCCCGAATCTTTTCCCTCCTCCCGCACCGCAGGCCGCAGCAGCAGCACCGGCGCACCGCCACCCACTCGCCCCGCCTCCGTGCCCGCGCAACTCGCGCCTGCAGCGTGTGGGAGATGTGATCGGGGCCCGGCCGTCGGTCCGAGTTTTTTCTTCTGCCTCTGGGCCCTGGCGCGGGGAGGAGGCAAGCTGGCGGTGAGATGGGTCGGCGCGGAGGGGGAAGCGTTGCAGGAGCAGGAGGGGGAGCTTTGGGCGGCTGTGCTCTCCTCGCCGCCGCCTTGGTTGTCTCAACGCTCGTGATCCAGGGCGCTGGAGGTACGTACATACGTATGGGTCACCTCTTAGGCTGGTCTGGTGGTTTCCTCTTTCCTGTAGGCAGTTTTATCAGAATTACGCGCTTGGGTGTTCATGTAGTTGCAGTTTACCTCGGTCGATTTTTGGTGGTCCAAGCTGTCGAAACAGGAGAGCTTACCTAGTTTACACTTCCCTCGTCTTTTACAGTTAAATCGATGGCTGAGTCATTTGTTCCACATTAGAGTTAACTTTATTGGAACCTTTGATCTGTTTGGAACGCAGACTAGTTCTAGGTGGTACTGTTTTGTGATTTGTCGTGTGCCCTTATTTCATAAACGGCCCATGCTTAAGTAAACGATGAAGAATATCCATTTCAGTTCAAATTCGAAGTAAACGATGAAGAATATCCATTTCAGTTCAAATTCTAGATACAGATCTCGAACTTTACTTGGTTACAAAAAAGAAAGAAATTTATGCACCTGAAATTTGACATGATCGATTTGAGATCAGTTATGTAGGATGCCTCTTAGTTTTATTTTAACGAATAGGAAAATTGCAATGAATGTGGCAATGTTAGGGCTTAACTCCGTTATACACGTAAGACAGTGGACAAAGGCATATTTTGGATGAAATTACTACGTACTGGTTTACACTGATTGCAGGGCATACCGGTAGTGTTTGAAGGGCAAGAGACAAAGCTCTACGTTTTAGATATAAAGCAACAGTTCTTCAGTCCAAACCAGCATCTGAATTAGTGTTGAGCACTTTCTAATCATATAATGTTCATGTACCTCAATAACTGATTCAGTTAATCATATCTTTTAGTTTAGCACTTTGCTGTGATAGTTTACAAAGTACACTGTCAGCTTATTTTCACCATAGGTTCTTATCATAGCTACTGTGCTGGATTTTACTCTGTCCCACTAGGAGACAAACGAGTTCGTTCAATAGCATATTACACTAGCATGCTGGTAAACTCATCGAACATTCTGTTTGACACCTATTTTTTGAAGGATCTAAGCAATCTCATGCACCTGCTGTTGCTCGCAAGGTTCTTCTATCCATAACGAATTGGCACCCACAAAATTACTTGGATGACGTACTTCATCCATCACAAATACAAGATCAAAGGCTTGAACGTTTAGGTCTGTAACCACAAAACTGAATACTTAATGTCTTGCAGTATTTACTTTTATTATATATTGTGATGGGTGTTTCTGAGGGAGACACAATTGTCTATATTGTTTCTTTGTTAGGATTAACCGCAAAAAACACACCTGCATGAACTACTATTTGTTGTACATGTTAATAGATGGTAGGATACTAGGATCAATATGCAACCCATCAATCAACCAGACAACGATGGAGTAAAAAATGGATGACTTTTCCTCTTTTTTATCTGCCTGGAATGGCTACACGCTTCTAATACGTTACGCTTCTAGTAAGTTGTCTTCCACAGGTGAACCTGTTTCACCACCTACACAATCAGTACTGACTGCAGTGGAACCTGGTGCTCTTGACCATTTTTTATCAACAATCAAAGAGAAAAAAAAGTCCCAATCTATGCAGAGCCCAGAGCCGATTGTTGAGGAGTTTATTGAGCTCTGTCTGCATCTTAACCTTTAGAATCAGTTTGGTATGAGTATGATGGTTTCTTATTTTTACTTTATTCACAGGCCAAGATGCCCCATCATTTCATACTGGCAATGAACTTCCAAATCCTCATCTCCGTCAAGTACCTGCTGCTTTGCCATCTCTTCCAGTTCAACCATATGCGCCTCATCCTAAAATTTCTGCTGACAATCCAACCACTGCACCTTCTTTTCAAAAGATACCCTGGTGTAAGTACTAAACCGGTATGAGTTTTTAATATAATGCCCCAGGGCTGTCTTACCCCTGGTCTGAGTTTTTTGAACAGAGACAAGCTTCCTGTTAGTCCACCTTCTATACATCATGCTATTCCGCCCCGCCCACCGTGACAGAGTTATAGTTCACATTCAAATAGTACTGGACTCAACTAGGTCATGCTGTGACTGTGATTTTATCATCTGCATTTACACATTCCGACCATATGATATACATAGCTTTTGAGTTAATGCAATAGTAATATCCCAGATGATGTACACATATCTGCTGTCTCTTCATCACCAATCACTTCTCCTGCCATCCATAGATGATGTACACATGTTGCTGCACCTTGCCGCCCCAGGGAAATCCTATTCACATTATGCACATATAGAAGGTCGCTTTTTCTCATTTAGTTAAAGCTCAAAAGACTTGATAACAATATGAGCATCAGGCTCACTTTCTTCACCATCACAAAGTGCTCCACCCACAGATCAGATAAGGTGCATGATGTTCTGGTTGTTGCCCCCAAAGCATTTAGGGTCTTTAAATTTTCCACATAGCAAATCTGTACCATATCAGTTTCAAAGTTCATGAAAATTATATCCGCTCATTTCTTAGTATGTTCCAAGAACGTGCTGATGTTTGACCTGCTGTTCCCACAGTGTCATTGACTTCACCGCCTTTGCCTGCAATTGGGCGACGAATGCAAAGTATGTTTCTGAGACAGTACTCGTACAAGTATATTTTATCTTCTAGAGTATGATCAACATACTATTTATTCTGCTACATTGTGCAGGTCCAGCAGCTTCTCCAGAAACAGCAGTTCATCCAGCTAAACATGGCAAGGATCATGGAGCTCCAGTTTCAGCACCTTCAAATGTTAGTCATCACCATGCGATGCCTGCGAATAATACACATGGAAAAACACATGGAACTCCAGTTTTGGCACCAGAAAAGAGAAGGCATCACCACTTGCCTGCAAATAATTCATATGTGAAAGGTATACTACCAGGCACCAACCACACGTCCAGACCTAGTTCCATTATGAACCTATTGTTGATGATTCATAAAGTTAATGTCGTGCAGGACCTGGTGTTTCTCCCTCAAAGTCTCCCATCATCCACAGGAAAGGACATGGTGTTCCAGTTGCTGCACCTCCAAAAGAACACTGGAGCTATTTACCACCTGCAAATCGTAGACACCACAAAGGTACGTACGTACTGAAAATACTAATGAAAATTATAGGTTCGCCTCAGTAAAGTGATGTTTGATGCAGGTTCTAGTCCTGCTCCACGTAAAAGTAACAATACTTCTGCACCAAGCCATGGATATCCTGGTAGTCCTGCACCTGCACCTGAACGTTTGCCTCCATCAAAAGGAAAGGGGCAAGGAAATTCTGCTCATGCTCCACGCCATCCCAATCATTACCATTCGCCATCATATTCTCCAGGTTATCTCTTGCTCATTACATTGCCATTTGTTCTAGCTGCAACAAGCATTCCAGCCATGCCTCCTAAGACCAACACTGAACAAGCATGACCATGCTCATACTAACATGTTAAAGTTTGGTTATGCTTGAGCATTCATGCACCAACATTGAGTGTTGAAACATGAAAGTTATGAGACACCTCATGCAAATGAATAGGTGGCAGACATTTGCAGCAAGAGTCATGCACTTGATTCAGATTTAGCATGTTTGAAGTATTGGTCACACATGCCTCAAATAAGTTTCCAACCTATATCAAAATAGATTACATATTGTTTTGATAGAAGTAATTTAAGCTTCCATTGCTACCATTACACCTGTGCAGGATCAGCTCTACCACCTGCGCATCCACCTGACGCTCCTGCATTTAGAAAGCCCAATGCTTTGGCACCAGCGCCTAGTCAATCGCTGCTACCTCCACCAACAAATTCATGTATGCTGAGTATACTTTTGTGCCATTTGTGTTCATAAATTAAAAAAAACCCTACTAATTGCTTAGCTTTGGTCCATTCATCTTCTTTTTGGTTTTGCTAGACTGCACGGCACCCTGCTCAGATCCTCTGACCAATAGTCCTCCAGGAATGACATGCCTCTGTGTGTTGCCAATAAAAGTTGAGCTTCGCTTTGGTATAGCATTGTACACGTTCTTTACACTTGTTCCTGAACTTGCACAAGATATTGCATCTGGAGTGTTCATGAATCAAAGTCAAGTTCGTGTTATGGGGGCAAATGCTGCACCTGATGACCCTGAAAAGACAATCGTCTTTATTGATCTTGTGCCACTGGGACCAAAATTTGACAATGCGACAGCATTTTTAGTATTTGAAAGGTTTTGTAATAAGCAGGTCATCATAAACCCTATGGATTTTGGAAAGTATGACGTATTGTATGTTCTTTACCAAGGTGAGTTCTCCACAACTTCATGTTGTTCCACTTAATACTCTCTCTATTCCAAATTATAACACGTTTTGGCTTTTTCTAGATACATTATTTTTACTACGTATCTAGACATGGTGTATATGATCTAAGTGCATAAAAAATTATGTATCTAAAAAAGTCAAATCATCTTATAATTTAGAGTGGAGGGAGTGTCATTTTTAATTATTTTAGCCTCTTCAACCTTTTCTTGCTGATATTCCAGTATTTGATTTGAGATACAATTCATTTTGTATTATTCAGGTCATTAGTTCATTTTGCTCTTTTCTCCCTTACAAAGCATGATCATAATATGCACAGTATCATTTACTCATGCAGGTCTTCCTCCGTCACCACCGGCAGCAAGCATGAACAATGGTCTTAGCAATGTTAATGATCCAAGTTTACATCCGCTTGCTGCCGATGTGGTAAACCATAAGGAAAGAAAAGGCAGGGGCATAATTATAATTATTATTCTATCAAGTGCTTTTGCTTTTATTTTATGTGCTGGAGCTGCACTGGTGGTTTATTTCAAGCTTAGAAACCGCAGCCATTTAACTGAAGCATCACCTGTGCCAACAAAACCTGCAGGTAGCAAGACGTTCTGTCCATGGATTATCATTAACTTTTTAGTCCATGCCTTTTTGTGTGACATCTTCACGAGGCAGCAAAATGCAGCTTAGGGAGCCTCTTGTCTTCTAAAAACACAAGTTGCCACCCTTTTTTTTTCTATGAATACATGAACCATGTCCGTGTGGCAGCATATAGTAATACATCTTTGGTAGTTATTCCCTCCGATCACAAATACTTGACACATTTGACTTTCATGGTTTCGATGTGTATATTTGACCACTAATTTTTTCTAGAATATAGTTTTAAAATTCTTCAAATATAAGAGATTCTGCAAGTATTTTGAACACAGATCAACACATATAACTTACACATTCTCAAACTCCATAATGTAATAGTTATTTGTGTTTGTAATTTTCTAAGGTTTTGATAAAATCATATCGTAGAGGTAGTATATTAAATAGAATAACCAGTGTTCCATGCTCGTCCTTAAACTTAGGCGTGGAAAAATGGTGCACTAAGGTTGTGTTTGGTTCCGGAGCTAGTTGGGATGGAACGGCTCCGTCCCAGGGAGCGGCTCTGTCCGAGAGATTTTGGGGAGCCAAATGGCTCAACATTTGAGCATAATTTTCCATTTTTAGAACCACTCCGTCCTACATGGAATCAATCCAAACAATAACAATTTGAGAGCGGAGCGGCTCCATCCCACCGTACTTCGGAACCAAACGCTACCTAATATGCTTATCTTGTTTCAAGCTTTCAAGGGCATTGAGAAAGTGAAAACTGATGTTTTTATAGCCAACAACAAATGTTTGCATGTCAGATTAAGTATCCAATTTCATCCATGTTTGATAATTTTTAAGACTTACCATTACAGTTTTATCAAATCATTGATCATGATGCTGGTTGTATCCTTTTTGCCCTATTTCAATGATTGCATTGCAAATGCAGGTCCTGGTTCTGCAATGTTGGGGAACAGGCTAGAAAGCAGACCTATTTCGGCATCACCATCCTTCAGCTCAAGTTTGGTGGCATATAAAGGAACTGCCAAAACGTTTAATCTGGTTGAGATGGAGAGAGCCACACTAGGATTTGATGAGTCCAGAATTATTGGGGAGGGTGGTTTTGGGCGTGTCTATGAAGGTATTCTTGAGGATGGAGAGCGGGTTGCTATCAAGGTTTTAAAACGAGAAGATCAGCAAGGTACCCGGGAGTTTTTGGCTGAGGTTGAGATGCTTAGCCGATTGCATCACAGGAACTTGGTTAAGCTGATAGGTATATGCACAGAGGGGCATAGCCGATGTTTGGTATATGAGCTTGTTCCGAATGGCAGTGTGGAATCTCACTTACATGGTAAAATTCCTTCTCCAATTGACAAGAAAGGCCAGATTATATTTCTGTAGTGGAATAGAGCTGTTATAACAGTGTTACCCACACGATACCTATAGTGCTAGTTTGAATTGCATTGTTTCAGTCTGTTGATACTTCATACCAACAAAATACAAGCTAGTAAAGTCGTGATTTAGAATTCTTGATATGGTTCGTGTTTGTGTAGTATATATCTTCAATCTACTCTCAGCTTTCGTGTACTTGTACACTATATTTTCTTGGACATCTGAAACCGATTGTTATTATGATGATTCTAAACAGGATCAGATAAGGGAGCCGCTCGGTTTGACTGGGACGCTAGGCTCAAAATCGCACTAGGTGCAGCACGTGGACTTGCATATTTGCATGAAGATTCAAGCCCACGTGTCATACACCGCGATTTCAAGTCCAGCAACATCTTACTGGAACATGACTTCACCCCAAAGGTGTCGGACTTCGGCTTAGCAAGGACAGCTCTGGGTGAGGGAAACGAGCATATTTCAACTCGTGTTATGGGAACTTTTGGGTACGCTGAATCTGAACCTACTATCTTTACATTTTTATAGATGATTCAACATCACCAACTTATGTTCCAAAATTTTATGGTCAATTTCTCTTAGGTACGTTGCACCTGAATATGCAATGACTGGCCATCTTCTGGTAAAGAGTGATGTTTACAGCTACGGCGTAGTTCTCCTTGAGCTCCTTACAGGGATGAAACCAGTGGATATGTTAAGGCCTCCTGGGCAGGAGAACTTGGTGGCATGGGCTGGTTCGCTTCTGACAAGCAGGGATGGTCTGGAATCGATCGTAGATCCTTCACTCGGGAGCAGCATTCCATTCGACAGCATCGCAAGAGTAGCAGCCATTGCTTCTATGTGTGTCCAGCCTGAGGTGGACCAGCGCCCGTTCATGGGCGAAGTAGTCCAAGCTCTAAAGCTGGTGTGCGACGAAGGCAGCGAGTTCAACGGATCCACGAGCTTTAGCCAAGATCTGCGTATCCAGGATGTTGAGGCTATGAGTAGAGCGAGTGGGGATGTAGACTTCGTTGACCCAACGCTATCTGCCGAGCTGTTCACCTCATCAGCGCGTTATGATGCTATGGATGCCTCTGGTTCTTTCCGAAGATACTCGAGTTCAGGTCCTCTGAGAGTAGGGAGAGCTGGAGTGGACAAAGGGAGGGGGCTGTCGACAGGCAGCTCAAGTGAGCACGTTGGGCTACAAAGGTTTAGAATTGATTCAGAATAGTCAGCCTGCATCCTGCAAGCAGCTTATCGTGATTGGGAGTGCAGAACTAGACTTCTTCGGAAGCTTAAACAAGACTTCGCACAGATTTTTGTACAGATCTAGAGATGTGTAGATGCTTTTAGGAAAAAGAGGTGTACACAAGCGAGTTTTTCAGCTGTAATCCCCCACGGTCCGTAACAGGTTTCGCCGTTGCAGCACGTTCAAGGCGCTCGTGCACACTGTCACCATTTTTTGAGTTCAATGGGAAAAGAACCCTATCCTGATTGGCCGCAACCTTTGCATTTATCCGTTGCTTTGCCCGTACATTGTCGCTGATCTGGGCTTGTTATTCGTTAATGTCGGGCAACGAAAGATGGTTCTGTGCTCTGTGGTCACTACGAAAGGGACAGCTGAATAGTTTTGGTGTACAGGCAAGGCAATGTTACAAACGAAATGAGCTCACAACACAAGCATAAAAAAACCCCGACCCGATAGCAAAAGTAAAATTACAGAAGACATCATCACGTTAAATGGCTGCGATTACATTTCATGTTAGGCTCCGTTTAGATCTTAGAATTGAATTCCGTTCTAATTAAGTTAATATGGTTCTATACACAATATATTTGTGTACCATTGTTGATCATATGAGAGATATTTATATATAGGGATGGCAACGGGTTTAAAACCCGCGGGTATAGAGATTACAAACTGTACCCGCGCGCGCACGCACCCACACCCACCCCCACCCACCCACCCACCCCCACACCCCCGCCCGCACGCACGAGTATGCGGATTTACGGGCACAGATTCAACATTTTTATACCCACGAGAAAAAACCCGTCAGGTTGAGAATCAAACCCGTACCCACGGGTACAAAACTCACCCAAACACGCACCCTATAGGGTTTTTACCCGCGGGCACGCGGGTAAAATGTGCCCGTTGCCATCCCTATTTATATATTATATTTTCACTGTAGGAGACCGAGCAAGTTGAAGAGTGTGTTACAAATTGCAGAGTAGAATCGTAGTTTGGAGATACATAAAATTAATTTTCATCCCTTCACTCCATAAATTTGAGATAGACTTGTATTTTGGAGTATCAAATTCCAAACTCAATAGCCTTCATTTTAGAGGAATTAGAATTCACTCAATAAAGTAACTTATTTAGTTTGAAATTTGATATTCCACCACTTTCCAAAGTTAAGATATAAGCCTATCTTAAATTCATGGAGTGAAGAATGAAAAATAATTTTATACATTAGTAGAATTTATTTTTACTCTATAACTTATATGACACTCTTTGTCTCACTCCATCATAATAAAAATGTAGCATATAAATATCTCCGACATCTTGCTAATAATAATATATAAATATATTTTGCATAAAATCGAATTAGCTTAATTGATATAATGCCTAAATTACTATTATTAGAATGAAATTCAATTCCAATGATCTAAACAAGGTGTAAGTAAATTTCAATTCTTGTAAAGTGAAGGGATCCATACGGCCACATTTGGTTGCCATGGTTCAGACGAGAGCAAGTCAAAATCAATCACATATCCCATGCTGAATACGACACCTTCCTAAAACAAACCACACTGAAAAAAAATAGTGGGGGCTGGGCAGTATTCATCTGGTAGTTGCCGTAGCCTACATCGTTACATCCAAAATGCAGGTCCGCCTGCACCAAATCATTTGTAGGGCCAAGGAAGCCGGTAATCGGCAGAGAAGGTGAACAAAAAAAAATAGACATTGCAACAAACAAATATTGAGGGCAAAACACTAGACAAACCAAACTGATAAGAGGTAATAAAAGATCGACATCACCACAGGAACTAAAGACACCTACGGAGTGTGGACACGTCTGCGTGTTTGTTAGGCTGCTGAGGAAGCTTCCTTTTCCTCAGCTGCAACATCTTGTTGGTCAGCTGTAGCTGAAGCAGCTTCCTTTTCTTTGTCTAGTGATACAACTGCTGAGAGCCAATCTGAAGCTGTGGCTCCGATTTCAAGCTCCACTTGTCCATGAACATTCAGAGGGGTGACAGATATCTGTATGTTGTAAAGTGGGGTGAATAATTAGCCATTTGAAAGGGTGGAGGGGGAAGCAGAGAGAGAGCTCACAAATCCATTCTCCAAAGCTCTCAAATCGATATCCTCATCTAAACCTTCATATCGCTTCTCGACAAACTGCATTTTGATGTAACAAGAGAAGAAAACAGTTCTCACTATTCTATATAGGCTCATAAATATAAATAACAGTTCGAGTCAAAGAACAGTTTGTATAACAACCAACAATGTGATGAATTGCTATGTCGAATTGACTAGAAAGTGTTCTAATCACCTCAGCACGGAATAACTTCTTCACTACTTCTCGAATCTCTTGTTTACCAGCAGCTGCAACAGACTCAACCTCGACTGCCTTTCGTTGGGCACTAACTCTACGTGCAGCTCCCTAAAGATGAAGGCAACAATCAGTTCAATGACGTGCTGGCCAGGACATGAAAAATTTCCGTGGCATAGAAATCATCTTACTGCTGCAGATGCATCCTTCCCAAGCTGTGCCAACTGAATACCGAGGCTTTGATGCATGCCCATGAAGTGAGTAGCAGATAAGGGCCTGCTTGTTGACACAGCTTGCCAACTTTGAGCAGGACTGTATCCACTCTGTTTGGTCAACTTGAAACCCTGGCATCCGAAGGAATATAAAATTAAATAGTAATAATTTCATTTAAAGGGAGAACTAAAACAACATCAGTGCTACAAGTTTTTTATCACAGTTGTCAAAAAGAATGTTAATCAACTCGAGATAAATTCAAGATTTGCACTGCACCACTATCATTATTGTTGGGACCTAACACATGGGCCCAACCACTCGAAAATAAGCGGAAGCAACAACACGGGACAAAACAGTGGCTAGATAGCTAAGATGTCTTGTCAAGCGTGTCCCATCCGGGGCGGGGGGGGGGGGGGGGGGGGGAGACATGGGTATTTATAGGATAACCAAGGGTCTAGAGCATAAAGTACGGTCATGCCCTCTTGGTTACCTGCTACACCCCGAGAATATATTGTACAACGGGGTAATTACAGAACAGTGCTACCCTATACCCTGTTACACCGCATATCACATCCTCGCTAGAGGCTGGCAAGTGGGACCGCATGGCCACCCCATCGCAGGGGCCGCCTCACCGTGGCCCAAGTCCTGTGCACCTCCGTCTTAATGGTCTTCATCTCCAACCCCCTCGAAGTCCTCGTTGACGGTGGGTCAGGCCACACCTCGACTCTAGTACAAGGGACAGGGTCATTAGCCTTCATGCTTCCTTGGGGCCTGTCTGGAGCGAATGTGCCTTCGCTCGGTGGTTAGGCCTTCGCAAAGAACCAACCCCCGTTTGCCTTCGGCGACTGCATCGTCTTAGGCCGAGGGTAGCCCTTGATTCCTGCATATGTGCACAAACTTGTGGTTGGCTGGCGGTACCTGAGAGTGATCGAGGTCTGATTTGGCCCTCGTCCCAACATTAGCTCCTGAGGGAATGGCTCAACTTGATGAGTTGATCCTGAAGTCCTTCTGAAAGAGGGAACAGAGGCTACCCTCGATTGAAAGTTGGGCTATGCTTGGGGGCGATAGTGAAATGACCGTTGCGGCGCGGTGACGTGATTGGTGTGACATTGCATTGTGCCCTTTTTAGATTTCAATGTGGGTTTGGAATATAAAAATGTCGTGGCATTGATTTTAGGGTTTTCTTTACATTTTCCTTGCTTCTCAGTTGCGACTGTCGTCATTCCTGTCGCCGTTGGTGCTCTCTTTCTTCCTCGTGCTCGCTCACTCGCCGCAGCTCGTCGTCGGTCCACTGCGACACCGCCGACACTGGCTCACGTCAAGCAAACTGCACACCGCCGCTGCCGGTACATGATGACGCCCTCTTCATCATCATTGTCTAGTGAGGCCACGTCGACGGAGAACACGGTGAGCGCATCACCGTTGTCGTCGGGGGAATGGGAATCTGTTGCTCACCACGTGGCAGGCCACGAGTCCGTGGAGTTTGGGCGATCTAGGATCTCCTCAAGGCACATGAAAGTGTTTCAACAACTTGGGTATTTTGGATCAAGGATTGGGTGCGTTCTGGGGTCGGAGACAATGCCGTCTACAGAGGGAGAAATAGTAGTGTTCAAGGCATTCTTCACTGTTGACATCCACCTACCGTGCCATCGTCTTGTGGTCTTCGTCTCTGACCCCCTCGAAGTCCTTGTTGACGATGGGTCAGGCCACACCTCGACTTCGGATGAGGCGGAGGGTCGTCAGCTTTCACGCTTCCTTGGGGGCCGTCTGGAGCGGATGTGCCTTCGCTCGGTGGTTAGGCCTTCAGAAACA
The DNA here is from genome assembly GCA_029449295.1 of Zea luxurians. Classification (NCBI taxonomy): domain Eukaryota; kingdom Viridiplantae; phylum Streptophyta; class Magnoliopsida; order Poales; family Poaceae; genus Zea; species Zea luxurians. Next base: position 43,856,881 of record JAOPSE010000016.1, read on the forward strand.
ACCAGCCCTCATTTGCCTTCGACGACTACGTCGTCTTAGGCCGAGGGTAGCCCTTGATTCCTGCACATGTGCACAAACTTGTGGTTGTCTAGCGGTAGCTGAGAGTGATCGAGTTCAACCCTCGTCCCAACAATTATGTCCATAGATCATAATTAGCTTCTACTTTAGCAAAAGGTTGGCATGCTTTGCAGATAATTGAATAACCATATGATTAGTATATTCTTATGAAGACATCTTGAAGAATATTGGACCACTTGTGGATAAACCGCTAAGGTAATGCCTACAGAGCTTAGCATTCTATACAGCTCAGCGGTCAAAGTCAAGCTATGAACTTATAATGAATAAAAGCAGCAATTAACTCACTAGGACAAAAATTGAGACAGTGCCACACTAGGCTACAACATATAACATGGCAACATTGTACTCAAGGAAGAGCCAAAATGTCAGATAGATCCACATGATTATTATGATGTATTAAGTCGATATGACAAGTGAGATAAGTCATAAGTAATAGTGAGGAAATTAAAGCAGTATGTGATGCTTAGCTGATTTTATAATTGCAATTTATTGCTCTAGCCGATCACAATGGTGGGACCAATATATGGTTTTAACTAAGTGCCAAAGTACAGTAACCAAATGAGTTCATGTCATCCTAGAGCTTCGGTATTACCGTTCCCTCTAAAGTGGAGTTTAAGATTCAGGGTATCATTGAGAAAATGACCTTATTTGCAGATGGTGCACTTGGAACTCCAATATTCAATAGGCAACCTCTGAGGAAAGTTCCTTTCTCAATGTCATCCAAAGCAGCATTTATCAATGGTAAACAGGCCTGAGCTGCATCCTTGAAGTCACTGTCTTTGGTTTCGTCCTTCTTCCTAGTCACATATATCCATCATGTATTGTTGTCATGAACCAATAATGTTAATGATGATGTACAAAATTTGAAATATAAAATCAATACAGGTAGAAGCATCTCACCAATTCAATGAGATTGCAATTGAAGGCACCCCATATACTAAGGCCTCCCTCGCAGCAGCAATGGCAGAAGAGTGGAACCTACAGAGTTCTGAAATGAATTGATAACAAAATAGAAAATGGACAGTCAATGGACCATTTCTGAAACAAGAGCATACATCTCATATCCACAATTTGATCCCGTGTTGATACCACTGATCACCTGTATAAACAAAATAAGTTGTTTTTTAAAACCACAAATGAAATTACCTTCAAGATAGTAACACTTGGAAATCCAATTCCGAAAGAATAAACAAACACGGTACCAAAGCAGGAGACGACCAAGGAAACAGCCTCCCAGATAAGGCCAACGAGACGCAGTCAACCGGCGTGCCTAAGCTTTCAATGATCAAAGTCAGCAAAGATAAAATATTGGGACCACCAGGCTCAGCAATGTGTGACCCAAATTGTGCACAATTGAATGAACGAATGGCCCTCACCTGATGTCTCAAAAGCTTTAGCGCCTGTGAAATCCACGGATGACGCAGCGATGGTTTCACGGATGGTAATTGAATGGCCACAGGCTTGCTTGTCCCTTCAAATAAACAAATGGCCCCAAATCAGTTCGGTTCCACAATCACAGGCAAATGGCAACCAAATTAGTACATTAATGGGAGTAAACAGGCGCAGGGCGTCCCAAATCGGGACTACTTCATTTATCTCCCAACAAATCCAATGGAAAGCAAACAGTACTTTGCAATCATAAGAGCAAATGTAAGGGGAAATTAAGACGCCTTGGTTTTCTAAGTCGCAGCACGTACGATTCGGGGGCACACACGTGGACGTCGCAGCGGCCGGCGGCAACGACGGCGTCGACGAGCGCCGCGAGACCCGCCGACCGGATCCCCCCGGCACAGGTCAGCAGCACGATGGGCCTCGACGGCGTCCCATCTCCCGCGGGGGCATCGGACGCCTCCGCTTCCTGAGCCGAGGCCTCAGCCTCGCTAGCTGTGGCGGCGGTGCTGACCTCTGCCGCGGACGGGCGGCGGGCGGCGAGCACGGACTGTAGGTTGGAGACGAGCGCGGACGGGAGCGGGTTGCGCTTCGGAGCATCCTCGCCGGAGGTCGACTCCATCTGTCTCGCCGCCGGAGAGGTTATTTGCCGCTTGTCGGGGATGGCGTGGGGGAGGACTGGAGGAGAGGTGAAGAGGGGAAGAGAGAGATGTACCAAGGAAGAGGCGGTGGCGAGGAAGTGCAAATGGACTGAAATAGGCGTTCTTTATGGATTTCAAGACCGGGCCCGCTTTTACGTGTAGGCTGTAGGGTGAGGTTCCTTTTCTGACCTGCACAGATTTGGGGAAATGTCGAGTACAGATTCAGTCAAATGCGCGTCCATTTGGAACTTGAAACCTAAACCAGTATGATTAGCTAGAGCCTTTTTCTTTGATCTATCGACTTGTTTGATTCATTTTTTTCAGCTTCTGACCATTAAAAATTACTGCAGGTTATTAGATGCTCCAAAAAAATCGTAGAGTTCAAGTTATAAGTTTTAAAAGACATGTAGAAAACTTATTTTATTTATTATTTAGATTAGAAATATTTTTAAAACCATTTAAATTGACATTATAAACTACAGCTTCACATTATAGTTGGAACTTAGAGCCATTGTTTTCGGGGCATGTATGATGGCTCAATTAAGCTGGTCTTGTAAAGTTTGCAGACAAACAAAACACCCTGTTGATGCTAGGAGAAGAGGATGGAGTTATCTCGCGAGGCGACGAGCCAGACGTGTGCTCTAGGTTGAGTCATAGGTCGGAAGTATAGCTGTACATTCGGGTTATTTGGTTCAGCCTGGCTCAAATCTAAAAAGATTTTGATTCATTTGAATTTTGGGTCAATACGATCAGAAATTATTTTTGGCTATGTCAGGCCAGCACATGGTCTTACCCTTGATACATAGTCCGACACGTAATTGTTTAAAGCTTATTTCGGACGGTCCGAAATTATAAGAGGCCCAAAATTTAACTTCTGACCCGAAATTCACACGACTCAAAATTCAAAACAAATTTATTAAAAAAAAATAAGACAAATAAATTTGATCAAAAGAAAACTTAATATTTCTATTGGCTATGCAATAACTACCTCGTTAACAAATTCTCTTCTTAGAAGGAAAAAGAGTGTAACCACCTTCAGACAGAGTTTATAAGTTTAATTCATTATCTAATATTAATAACAAAAGTAAAATTACATCACATACTCTAATTCGAAGCTCCAAAAAATATCTAACTAGTACAGTGTTTCAAATAGCCCGCTAATAGCGGCTATTTAGCCGGCTATAGCATTTCCCTGTTTAACGCTAACCAAAGTTAGCCACTAATCGCCTCATTTAGCCTGCTAAACACATAGACTTAGCTGGATTTAGCGCAGGTATTGGGTTGAATGTTTGAGTGTGGACTGTGGAGGTCAAAAACTACATTCAATACACGCACCCTCCAGCCTTCCCTCCAATCCTTCCCCGTCGTTCGTCCGTCTCCATCGCCGATGTCGTCCCTTTCTCTCTCCCTTGCTCCCTCCTCCTCCACACCTACAAGCCAGCTACTAGCTCCTCCTCCATCATCCTCTCTACCGTCCCATGATCACTGCACTCTCCACGGAGCTGTTTTGCCGGTCGGATCGAAGGTAGCTCCCGATCGGCCGGCCGGCCGGTCGCTTGCTTGCTTTTGCAGAGGCGTCAAGGCGCGTAGATCTACGCTTGGGGACGGAGAGGAAGCTAGGAGCACAACAATTTCCCCGCCATGTCAGAATCCCAGCAGCAGCAAGGCAAGTTATTAGATCCCACATTTTCTTTACTTCTTCATTACTAGACTAGATGCTTAAATAAATAGATACTTACTGATATGTGAAATGTGGAGTAGATATTAGATAGATTAACAAATTTGGCTAGTTATTGGATTGTAAATTAGCATTTTTTAATTTCATAGGTGATCCATCAAGTGTTGCCTCTGCTTCAATAACACAGTCAACAACAACAACTATCAAGTCAGAAGTATGATGATGATGACATTAACCTGTTGACTCGGTGGCATGATCATAAGCTGACCTAGCCATCTCTTTCTATGTTGGCTAAGGATGTACTAATAGTGTCTATCTCTACATTTTCATCAGAAGGTGCTTTCGTTCTTACTGGCAGGATAATCGAGGAGCATCGACTGACCTCGGAGATGGTCGATATGTTGACCTGCATCAAGGACTGAGAGGAAGGGAATGCAAGACACTATTAAGAACAAAGAACCTGAAGACTCATTCTCTGAGCTATATCTTGATGATGAACAAGTTCCAGTTGACACTCTGAAAGGGAAATGGCCTCAACCATCTCCTATAATTAATTTTAGTGTTTGACGACCATCACAAATCTTATGGACTAACTAGTTTGCCTAGTTGATCTTTTCTCAGGTGCATAAAGTTCATATACATCTATAATGAAAATGGACACTTGGCCAATTCTTTAAATATGGGCAAATCAGACTTGCACCAGGTTGCGGTGCGCGGACTGTCCGGTGCCCAGACTGGCGCGCCCGATGAACAGGCTGCTCTCGGGAAAACACAACGTTCCGCGACTAAAGACACCGAACTGTCCGGTGTGTCAGCGGACTATCCGGTGAACCCACGGGCAACGGTCGACTTCGCCAATGGTCGACTACCACCGTAGTCAGAGACGGCAGAAGGTCAGAATTTGTCAGAGAAGTCAGTCACACCGGACTGTCCGGTGTGCCACCGGACTGTTCGGTGCGCCACAAGAGCAGGCAAATCCAACGGTCGACTCCAACGGACGACTGACGTGGCAGGCACCGGACACTGAACAGTGTCGTGTCCAGTGCGCACCGAACCGTCCGGTGTGCCCGTTGACAGAAAGCTACAGCCAACAGCGAGAATTGTGGTTGGAGCTATAAATACCCTCCAACCACCACCATTCAAAGTATCCAAGATTTCCACTCTCCACACTCAATACAAGAACAAATAATTCATTCCAAAGACACATTCAAAGCTTCCAATCCTTTCCAAGTGCCACAATTAAGACAAGCGATTAATAGTGATTAGTGACTTGAGAGAGTAAGATTTGTGTTTCATTTATTGCTCTTGTTGCTTGGTCATGCTTTCTTCATCTCCTTTTAAACTCTCTAGTGACTTGTAATGCTAGCAAGAGACACCTAAGTGTGTGGTGATCCTTGCGAAGTCTTTGTGACCCTTGAGATTAAGAAGAAGCGCTCAACCGGTCTAGGTGATCGATTGAGAGAGGGAAGGGTTGAAAAAGACCCGGCCTTTGTAGCCTCCTCAATGGGGAGTAGGTTCATTAGAACCGAACCTCGAGAAACAAATCGCTGTGTTCATTTGTGTTGATCCTTACGCGATTTGGTTCTTCCTCTCCCCTCTCTCAAAAAGTTCTCTTGCTCACAATTCTTTTGAGAGCACCTAGAGGGGGGGTGAATAGGTGATCCTGCAAAATTCAACACTAAATAGCCAACACTTGGTTACGAAATGTTAGTGCAATTAAAACCAAGTTACTAAAGTGTGAACTTTAGAAGAAAACCGATCACAAAGAAGATGGACACAAGACACAGTGATTTATCCCGTGGTTCGGCCAATGCCTACTCCACGTTGTGGGACCTCCTTCGGTCAAGGATTGCACTCAATCCCTCTCAAGTGATCCAATGATCAACTTTGAGTACCACAGTTATCTTCTTCAGTAGTCTTTTCCTGTTTGCGAGGAATCTCCACAAGTTGGAGCCTCTCGCCCTTACAAAGTTTGATCACAAGAGAAGCACAAGAGTAAGGGAGGGAAAGCAACACACGCAAAATTCAATCCGTAGCACACACACACACAGGCCAAGACTTGAGCTCAAAAACACGACACAGGGAGTTCACAACTCAGACGGAGCTCAAATCACTAACACAACAATCCAAATGCGTGGAGGCGGAGTCTAGATGTCTTAAGATGCTTAGAGAATGCTTGGTGTCCTGCTCCATGCGCCTAGGGGTCCCTTTTATAGCCCCAAGACAGCTAAGAGCCGTTGGAGATCAACTTGGAAGGCAAATCTTGCCTTCTGTCGAGTGGCGGACCGGACAGTCCGGTGCACCACCGGACATGAACTGTTCCTGTCCGGTGCGCGATTTCCTTCCATATCGGGCGCAGCCGACCGTTGGTCCTCCGGGCCCGTTGGCGCACCGGACGCTGTCCGGTGTGACTATCTGACCGTTGGCTCGGCCACGTGTTGCCCGCTGATCACGCAGACGACCGTTGGCCGCAGGCGCCGTTGGCTCACCGGACAGTCCAGTGAATTTTAGCTGCGACGCCTTCTCTTTTTCCCGAGAGCGACAAGTTTGTCGTCGAAGTGCTTGGGCGCGGGCGCTGATGATGCACCGGACAATCCCATGCACCACTGGACAGTCCGGTGAATTTTAGCCACGTCGCCCTTCCGATTTCCGAGAGCAGCCAGTTTGCCGCCGGGTCAGCCTGGGCACCGGACACTGTCTGGTGCACCATCGGATAGTCCGGTGTGCCAGACTGGTGCTGGTTTGGCTAATCACAGCCACTTCTTCTTCAACCCTTTTTCTCTTTTCTTGGCCATGTCTATAGCACTTAGATAAACATGTTAGTACCCAAAAACAATTTACTAAGTCCGGAGACATACCTTTTTCCTTGATTTGCATCTTGGCAATTTAAACTTAGAACAATGTGTTGGGCATCTAATCACCAAAACAATTATAGAAATGGCCCAAAGACACATTTCCCTTTCAATATCCCCCTTTTTGGTGATTTATGCCAACACATTAAAAAGCAACTAAGAAGTGCAAATTTAAGACCAAATTTTTCTTCACTTAGTATTTGGCATATTTGGATCACTTTTGCCACCACTTGGTTTGTTTTTGCAAATCAAATTCTTTTTCCCATCTCTAAGTCAAACACACTTGTTTGGGCAAACAGAGAGATATTCTACGAGTAAAATTGATCAAGTGCCAAAAACTCCCCCTTTTCCCATAATCAAAATTCTCCCACATAAGAGACCAAATTTTGCAATAAGTTTCAAAGTTCACAAGCGGTTGGCTGATCCATTTGCTTTGGCCTTAATTTCTCCCCCTTTGGCATTAAGCACCAAAACGAAAAAACTTTTAGCCCTTTAACCCCATTGCCTTACCAAAATGTCAAATAAGAGCAAAAAGGCAATAAGAGCATTAGTATGAACTTGGAATTAAATACACGTATACTGGAGTGCAGTGGGAGTCTTTTCGTCGTCCAAGTTCATTTTCCCTTTCAATGGTCCGTCAAGACTACTTCAAGTGTACTCAAACAAACAAGTTAGTCTCAAAGGAGTCAAGTTGTAGCACATCTCCCCCTAAACATGTGCATCATTTACATACAGACTTATGAGGTCTAGGGATGACTTGTACAACTTGAGCACCACAAATAAACAATAAATGATGTAAATGCTCAAAGTAACATGATCAAAGGCATAGAACACATGTATGCTATAGATCAATCCATGTTACGCGAATCTAAGACATTTAGCTCACTACGCAACCTACAAAACCTTTTCTCATCTAAAGGCTTGGTGAAGATATCGGCTAGCTGGTTCTCGGTGCTAATATGGTAAATGTCAATATCTCCCCTTTGCTGGGGGTCTCTCAGGAAGTGATCCCGGATGTCTATGTGCTTAGTGCGGCTATGTTCAACAGGATTATCCGCCAAGCAGATTGCACTCTCATTGTCACATAGGAGTGGGACTTTGCTCAGATTGTAGCCAAAGTCCCGGAGGGTTTGCCTCATCCAAAGTAGTTGCACGCAACACTGTCCTACGGCAACGTACTCGGCCTCAGCGGTGGATAGGGCAACAGATGTTTATTTCTTGGAACTCCAGGACACTAGGGACCATCCTAGAAATTGGCACGTCCCTGATGTGCTCTTCCAATCAACCTTGCACCCGGCATAGTCGGAATCTGAGTATCTGATTAGGTCAAAGGTAGACCCCTTTAGATACCAGATCCCTGAAAGTCGCCTAGAGGGGGTGAATAGGCGTAATCTGAAATTTACAACTTAAAACACAAACTACAAGCCGGGGTTAGCGTTAGAATTAAATTCGAGTCCGGGAGAGAGGGGGAAAACAAATCAACCAAGAAATAAAGTGAGTGAACTTGGTGATTTTTTTTACCAAGGTTCGGTTCTAAAGAACCTAGTCCCTGTTGAGGTGGTCACAAAGATCAGGTCTCTTTCAACCCTTTCTCTCTCTCAAACGGTCACTTAGACCAAGTGAGCCTTCTTCCTTAATCTCACGGGTCACTTAGACCCCGCAAGGACCACCACACAATTGGTGTCGCTTGCCTTGCTTACAAAGCACTTGAGAGTAAAAAGTGAGAAAGAAAAGAAAGGCAAGCCAAGCAAACAAGAGCAACAAAGGAACACAAATGATCCTCTCACAAGTCCTAATGCGCTAGAGTTGAATTGGGGACTTTGAGCGCATCAATCACTTGAATTGTGTCTTTCGAGTGGAGTCTATTGCTCTTGTATTGAATGCAATGTGTTGAATGCTTGGATGGTTGGAGTGGTAGTGGTTGAGGGGTATTTATAGCCCTCAACCACCACATAATCGTTGGGGCAGGCTGCTGTCGATGGGCGCACCGGACAGTCCAGTGCGCCACCGGACACTGTCTAGTGCGCCAGCCACGTCACCCAACCGTTAGGGTTCTGGAGCAGTTGACCGTTGGAGGCTTTGTCCTCTAGTGGCATCGGACAGTCCAGTGCCATACCAGACAGTCACTATTCAGTGTCCGGTGCGCCTCTGACCTCTGTTCTGACTTCTGCCACGCACTGTAGCGCTATCAGGGGCACTGTTTGCAGTCGACTGTTGCGCTGGTAGCCGTTACTCCGCTGGTGCACCGGACAGTCCGGTGGCACACCAAACAGTCCGGTGAATTATAGCGGAGCACGCCTAGAGAAACCCGAGAGTGGCCAGTTCGTTCCTGTACGGCCCAGGTGCACCGGACACTGTCCGGTGGCACATCGGACAGTCTAGTGCGCCAGACCAGAGCACACTCAGTTTCTTTGCTCCTTTGTATTTGAACCTGTCTTGAGTATTTATTGGTTTTTGTTGAACCTTTATGCACCTGTAGAACATGTATTCTAGAGCAAACTAGTTAGTCCAATATTTGTGTTGGGCATTCAACCACCAAAATTAATTGTGGGAAAAGGTTAACCCTATTTCCCTTTCAATCTCCCCCTTTTTTGTGATTGAGGCCAACACAAACCAAAGCAAATATATAAAGTGCATAAATGAACTAGTTTGCATATGGTGAGTGCATAGGTTACTTAGAATTAAACCAATATGAAAGTCTTGTTGCATATGAATAAGCGTGAGTGGATTGCTTTCTTTTATTTGATATTTTGGACCACATTTGCACCACATGTTTTGTTTTTGCTAATCTTTTTCAAATTCTTTTCAAAATTATTTTGCAAATAGTCAAAGGTATATGAATAAGATTGAAAGAAGCATTTTCAAGATTTGAAATTTCTCTCCCTGTTTCAAATGATTTTCCTTTGACTAAACAAAAGCTCCCCCTGAATGAAATTCTCCTCTTAGCTTTCAAGAGGATTTTGAAATGGGTACCAATTTTGAAATCTTAATTTTAAAAGCATAGATACCAATTTGAAATTTACCAATGTGAAATTTATATTGAGTACTACTTGAAAAACAAACATTTGTGAGTACCAATTAAATCTTTATTTCGAAAAGTTTTTGAAATGGTGGTGGTGCGGTCCTTTTGCTTTGGGCTTAACATTTGTGAGTAGCTACGGGTGCATAAGTTTCATCAAAATCCAAACCTTCGACTTGTGAATAACCCTTGGCCACAAGTCGGGCTTTGTTCCTTATCGCCACACCATGCTCATCTTGCTTGTTGCGAAATACCCATTTGGTGCCTACAACATTTTGATTAGAACGTGGAACTAAATGTCATACCTCATTCCTTGTGAAGTTGTTGAGCTCCTCTTGCATTGCCACCACCCAATCCGACTCTCTTAATGCATCCTCCACCCTATATGGCTCAATAGAGGACACAAAAAAGTAATGCTCACAAAAATGTGCGACTCGAGATCGAGTAGTTACCCCCTTATGGATATCACCAAGAATGGAGTTGACGAGGTGATCTCTTTGAATCGCCTGATGGACTCTTGGGTGTGGCGGTCGTTGACCCTGTATTTCTTGCTCATCTTCCTTGTCTTTATATTCATCATCTCCCCCTTGATCATTGTCCTCCTCTTGAGGTGGCTCATCCTCTTGATCTTCATCTTCATTGTCTTGAGCCTGATCCTCATATCATGTTGGTGGAGATGCTTGGTTGGAAGACGACGATTGATCTTGTGCTTATGGAGACTCTTTGGATTCCTTAGGACACACATCCCCAATGGACATGTTCCTTAGCGCGACACATGGAGCCTCTTCATCATTGAAGCGCCCCAATCCTCTGGGACTCAAATGTGATACAATTACTAGTCCCAGGAGGCTAGTAAACACATTTATACATCAGATGATTACAGATCTGCTTAAATGAGACAAACCTATAAAGGTGGCGAACAACTTTAAGAGTTGGTCCACAACTCGGGACATATCATCAGAGTGGGGCTAGAGCAGCCCGATATACGCAGCGAAGCAAATTAGTGGTCCAACAGCCACAGGCAAGGTTGGGAACAGGCGCAACTCTTACCCGATCTCCTTTTTCTGAAAAACAACAAATAAGCAAGGGTGAGTACAAACGTACTCAGCAGCCCACCTTCACTCGCGGAATGGAGAAATCAGATATAATGCATGGAATATATGGAGCTCAGGATATTTTGTAGAAACAACAATATTTTATGCAAGGTTGTTTTGTAAAACATTTTGTATTTTTCAAAGCGCATCATCTCCCAGAGGAGCGGGAAGTTTTTCAATATAGAATAAAATCCCCTGGACTAAACCATCCAGGTATCTCAGCAGTTTCCCACTGGTTTTCATTTTCAAAAATAGCTACTAGACTTCCCGTCCACCATAGCTCACGGCTCAACCGCCGGACCTTTTAAAACCACCCTTTTTTTGAAAACAAAACACTAATTGTCATACCACACCAGACTCGTCCATTCCTGTGGACATAGACTATTCGAATAGGTTTGAAACTCTGCGCAGAGGGGTACACTTTACCCACTAGTCCGGTTTCTGCGATCTCACCGTCGTGAGACCCGAATGCCGAATCTCTTTCTTTCCTCGCACGTCCTTACCTTCACGGTTATACCAGAAGGAGTCAGGCCACCGCCATGCCCAAACCGGACAAAACATTCCCCCTCCTTATCCTCCCGGTGCTCCCTAGCCATCATAACCCTGGGGTTCGGACCGTACAAGTTCAGATTGAGTGACTGCCCATACAGTCTCGAGTGGTTGTACTTGTCATGAGTACAGGTAGTAAAGGATGACAAACCGGTCCTTATGTGAGGGGACAATCCTTCTGCTCACACCTAAACCAGCTGAGCCATCACCTTAGGCCCTCCCCTAAACCAGGGAGTCCCTGATCATCCTTACTCAAAGGTGATAAGGGTGAAAACCCTTCATCATATTCATACCCATTTTGAAAAGCATTTTCTTTTGAAAACTCACACCTTTTCTCAAATCATTTGTAACAAATATATCAAGGATTGATTGCGGCAAGCGGCTGGGTGGTCATAATAACTAGTCTCAAAATCATATCATGTATAAAATAATAGGCTGAGGGTTGTGGTTGAAAAACATAGGTAATTTATGCATCAAAGGGATCCAGTGAGCTTGCCGTGCTTATCCGGCGAAGGGGGAAGGGGAGCTCGCGGAACTAGCTTCTAGCTCCACTGCCTGGCATAGACTTGCAGATCTGGCCTCCACGAGACAGCACAAACGCTCCGATAACTATGCAACATGAATAAGCAAACATACAAACCAGCAAGTATACCAACAAATATTTAGTATAGTGGTCAGAATAGCGATATATGGATGGATAGAGTCTTGAGTAGAATCTGTGTCATGTGGTGTTGTGATATTACTGGTGGTGGAGCGGAGGTGCTTACCAGGAGGGTGGACTGGAGGCGAAGCGACACTATGCGTGTAGCCAACAGAGCGAAGTAACTGAGTGGGTGGGGTGTTTGCCTTGGCTGAGGGTGTGGAGAGTGAGAGGGTAGCAGGGTGTATTTATAGCTAGGTGTATGTGGTGTAGCACAGTGAAGTTCACAGTTGGTGCGAATAGTGACGAATGAATCGTCTGACTTAGTATGAACATGAGAGTTATAGGCAGAATATGGGACAAGAGTATTTTGGGAGTTTTCTAGAATATGAACCATGCTTAAGGGATGACATGGTTGGATAGGGAATAGTTTGATAAGAATTTAGAAACAATAATTATTGGAATCGGAGTTTGGAAGCCTGGTTCGAAGGAATCTCAAGTTAAGCGTGCTCAACTTGGAGAAACCTGGGATGGGTGACCAGATGGGGAGTTCCCACTGGAAGGAAAATCACAGTCATCAGAGTTCGTATGACTGGAATATGGGTCTGGCTGGTCTTAGGTGGACTGGACAACATGATGGATGAGTAGTTGAAATTTGGGGCGATCGGATGATCAATGAATAGCAATGATGAATAGTAATGATGAATAGTGACGACGAAAAAGTTACCATAGATATCATCGATGAATAGTAACGATGATAAACAGCAAAAATGATGAATAGTATCGGTGAATAGTAACGATGGTGAATAGTGTTGATAAATAGTAACGATGAATAGTAATGGTTAATAGTGATGGTGAATAGTTCGTATGAACGAACGATGAACGATGAATAGGAACTATGAACGAACGGACGAACGATCGAATGATCGGACGAACGAAAGATCGGAATTTCGGCAGCATAATGGCAGGACAAAGATTATCTGGAAGAACGATGAATAGGGACTATGAACGAACGATGAACGATGAATAGGAACTATGAACGAATGATGAACGATCGAATGATCGAACGAACGAACGATCAGAATTTCGGCAGCATAACGACAGGAAAAAGATTATTTGGACGAACGAACGAACGGACGACCGATCGAACGAACGAACGAACGATCTAACGATCGGACGAACGAACGAACAAACTAAGAACAGGTGGACGAACGATCGAAGAACAACCGAACGATCCTTGTGCTAGTGTGTGCTTATGTGGGAAGTGGAGTGGGCGTGTGGGGGGGGGGGAGGAGAGAGTTGCCATGAAATGGCTTGGGGTGGGATGAGAGGAGGCCCTTGCCCCTCTATTTATAGCCATGGTGGGGGGATTAGGGGGAGGGATGAGAGGATTAGTGGGAGGATGAGAGGATTAGTGGGATATTAGCATGTATTTGTCTTGTATAAGTGAGATTAGCTTGTAGAGCTCACCGTATGACACCGGAGGCATACGTATACGTATGAGCATGAGGAAAGTTATGAAGAAAATATTTGTAGGGACTTGAAAATTGATTCTGAAGGTATTTTTGAGGAGGAAAATACTTGGAGATATATTGGTGGAATATCTGGGCAATATTTCTGGAAAGAAATTGAGGGTGATCCCTGGGGAAATATTTGTAGGATATTTTGAGGAGGATTTTTGGAGATAATATAGACCACTATAATTTATTTGTTGATGTCAACTCACAAACAAACATTTTGAAATGAAATTTTGAAATTCATTTTGAATTTAGAGCGAGTTTGAGAAAATTTCAAGATTTGAATTTTTGGGATGCTACAAATCTACCCCACTTAAAATGAATCTCGTCCTCGAGATTCGGCTTAGAAGGGTTATGGGATGTTGGGGACTTGTTCTCAAATGCTATGAGTTAAGAACAAGGCAACACAAAAGATGTTAAACGTTAGAGTCCTTCGTCCTTCGAAGCATTATTTCCCTTGGGATATAATGATTTTCGGGCGAAGGTTATGAAGGACATACCTTCATCAGCACAAGATATAATAATGAAGAAGGAATCTTATGAAGTATAAGAGATAACATAAACAATTATATATTATAATTAACTCATTTCTATTTTATTATTATGGAAAAATAGAAATGATATCAAATTACAGATGTACCTTCAGCTTGAAAGAAGGTAAAAGTACAAGCGTGACGCAAAAGCAAATGCCAAGTAAGCGTGAACAGTACGGGAGCACTGTTCATCTATTTATAGGCACGGGACGCAGCCCATGTAAAATTACACCCATGCCCTTTACATTTGCTAATGGCTCTATAGTAACCCATCGAGGTCTGAATAGCCTTTTCCTTTTTAAGTCGGTTTCCTTTTCTGCTATCATGCCGAAGCTCTCCTGCACATAGCTTCGGCTCTGCGCCAACCTTCGTATTCTTTGTGCTTCTTCACACTGTGGTTCTGATCCGAGCCCGAAGGTACCTGTTCATGTATTATACTTCAGAAACATTGTTAAATCATGTTTTTGAGGACCTTCGGAAGCCGAAGGCCCCCAACAGGTATAGCTTTACTTCAGCTACATATCTTTACTTTGCAGACTCTTCGAGGAGGTGGAGCTTCAACAAAATCTAGCTCTTGAGGAGCATCTAGTTACCAATTGCAAACACTGATTCTGGCTAATCAAAGATCATCTTCAGGCTTCTAGCTTTCGCTTGGCAGCTAGCTTATTGAAGAAGCATCGATGCCAACACGCAAACATTCCTCTTGCGAACTTCCACATGGATTTCTTCTTTGATTGATCTTCTGGTGCTTCATCAACGGAACTTGGGTGACCACTTCTCATCCAGAAACTTATATGCTTCGATGATCTGGTCCTCCACAAGCTTGCTATAGGCCTTCTTCTTCTTCTTCTCCATAGCAGGAACCTTGCTGGAACACTACCCCACTTAAAAAGAATGAGGGTAGATCTCTTGAATCTTGGGGATTTGAACTCCTTGAAGTACCTCATAACAAGGGTGTTACGGGGCCTTTTTCTACTATTGCTGCTTGAGTAGGCTGCGGAGAAATGACTGACACAGGGTTGATTCTGGGAGAACCTTCTTCTCATCTTCTCTTCACTATCTTCTTTTCACTTCTCACTTTTCACTACCTCGTTCTTTCTCTTTGCTCTTCCCACTAGAGGATTCTATCAAAGAGTATTACCATCATACAGAGGAGGAAACCGAAGACTATGAACCATGTACAACAGTCTTCAATCCAAGAATCACCAAGCATTGTGATCTCAGGGGCGAGGGAGTGGAAAATGGAGTTGCTTGCAATTTGGTAGAGGGGATTTATCTAGAGTGTGCTTTGCTTTGAGCGAGATGGGAGTTGAGGGAGCTGGTGGGGGGTTTTATAGGCGAGTGGGGGTGCTCGGTTGTGGAGTGGTGGTGATGGAGCAGGTGACACAAGGCAACAAGTGCGATGGAGGGGGGATGGTGTTGCTGGCGGTAATGATGGTGGGTGCGCTGCAAAGGGGGGTGGGGGGGTGGTGGTGCGCATGGAGGCGGGCACGCGTGCGGGGGCATGGGTGAGTGGTGGGATCAATGACCCTGATGTTTGTGGTCTCTGGTTCTAAGAATCCTTGCCTCTCTGTATGGTAATAACTCCTTTTGTCCTCTTTTTCTGTTTATTTTGACTCAGGGGTAGTGCTTTGATTCTCACGGTCGGTCCTTTTGACTGAGCGACTAGACATGTTTCTTCTGTAGCTTATTCCATGCTTCAAGGGTAAGCTTCCTGGTATCTTCTTGGGTAAGGCACTTTTCTCTTGAGATGGGTTAAGGGGGGAATGGAAGCATAAGATGAGGATTAGCTCTAATTTGTGATCTGTGTTTTTAGAGAAAACCTTTCTTAAAAAGAAAGAAAACACACAAGCTCAATAATGATAAGCACAAACAAATCAAATGTTTTGAATAAGGGAAGAATAGAGTTTTTCCAAAGCACGGACTACTCAGATTCGGGGGCTAAGCATAACTACTATTGCTTGGCTCCTGAATTGAGAACTATGCTAAATGCAACTTATGAGCATTAACGTTAAAGCATCACATATGCACTCAAAACAGGGGCAAACATCAAGCAAAATTCATTTTGAAATGCCCTAGGGGGCCACACAATTAGAGTTTTGCAAAACATGAGTCTACACGATTACCTCTCATACATGCAGGGCTCTAGCCAAAATGAAGAAAAACTTCACTACCCAATGCATGCAGAGGACTGGGCATAACTAACATCAGACTAGACAGCTTCTCTTCTAGCAAGGTTGGCACACAACTTCAATCGGAGACATCTCCTGGATGGGTCAAAGAGGGAGCTGATGTTGATGACTTCTTCTGGCGGCTGAGATGGCAAGACGGGGTCAAACTCTTCTTCAAGCGGGACTGGCTCTTGTAGCTCCTCAGAGGGCGGCGGTGCTGGCGGGGTGCTTGCAGCTTCTTCCTTGATCTCACGGGATGGTGCTAGAATCTTCTTCATGGTGAGGGGCTCAAACAACTCTGGCGGGGGATCTTGGGGGGACTCGGGGTGCTCTTGCTTATCCGTAGCCTGAGGGAAGACTGGAATTCCTTCCAAGACTATGGCTCCTTCCGGTAGTTCCCAAGCCTTCTTTTCTCCTTTGATAGAGACCGGGTGACCTTCAAGAATCTGGGGATTTTCAGCTCTCATGGACTGAACTGGGTTGGATGAAGCGGGCTCTTGGATCCACATGGCTCTACGTTGGTTATGGGTTACCAAGTAGGCCTCCATCAACTTTTGGACGTGCTCATCCTTGGCTTGCTTCAGGGCTTCAACAGCAACGACTTCATGACTTTCCAAGGCAGCTACACGGGCTTGAGCTGTGGTGAGATCCACATGGAGCTTATGGTTGAGCTTCTCTGCATCTTCTACTCGGGCAATCATCTGACGGTGGTGCCGAGCCAAGAAATCATACTGGGCATCTAGGGTGAGCAGGTATGCAGTGAGGTACACGACTGAGGGGTCGTCCTCAAGCAACTGCTGCCCTTCCAATGCACGCATCCTGGCCATCCAAACGGGACGGTTTCTCTGAAAGGGCAGAAAGAATCTGAGCAGGGTATCGGCCACTTCTTCTTCATAAATCTGACACAGGGCCCTCAATGCCTTGCGGGCGACGACTTGGCAGGTGTCTTTGAATCTGTGCCCAGCAGCAGTGACACTCCATTCCACATGGTGTGGACTGGATCTAATGTATACAGTCACGACACACTTCTCTATGCCATGCTCGACGAATTCACGACCCTCATACTCTGGCTGGCTCCTGATTCCGAGGCGGGCTGCACATGCTCTCAGCAACTTGGGGAAACCATCTTCATTCTGGCAAAAGCTGTTTTGGCAATGGACCTCCATCTGACTTCTGAGAGAAGGAAAGGGGAAAACTTTTTTGAAATGGAGGGATGAGAGCAAGATTTTTTTAAGAAAATAGTTTTGACTCAAAATTTTTTGGATCAAGGCTAAGGGTTACGTCATGCGGCCAACTTAACAGCTCCGATACCACCTGAAGCGCCCCAATCCTCTGGGACTTAAATGTGATACAATTACTAGTCCTAGGAGGCTAGTAAACACATTTATACATCAGATGATTACAGATATGCTTAAACGAGACAAACCTATAAAGGTGGCGAACAACTTTAAGAGTTGGTCCACAACTCGGGACATATCATCAGAGTGGGGCTAAAGCAGCCCGATATACACAGCGAAGCAAATCAGCGGTCCAACAGCCACAAGCAAGGTTGGGAACAGGCGTAACTCTTACCCGATCTCCTTTTTCTGAAAAACAACAAATAAACAAGGGTGAGTACAAACGTACTCAGCAGCCCACCTTCACCCGCGGAATGGGGAAATCAGATATAATGCATGGAATATGTGGAGCTCAGGATATTTTGCAGAAACAACAATATTTTATGCAGGGTTGTTTTGTAAAACATTTTGTATTTTTCAAAGCGCATCCTCTCCCAAAGGAGCAGGGAGTTTTCAATATAGCATAAAATCCCATGGACTAAACCATCCAGGTATCTCAGCAGTTTCCCACTGGTTTTCATTTTCAAAAACAGCTACTGGACTTTCCGTCCACCATAGCTCACGGCTCAACCGCCGGACCTTTTAAAAACTACTTTTCTCAAACGCACCCTTTTTTTGAAAACAAAACACTAATTGTCATACCACACCAGTCTCGTCCATTCCTGTGGACACAGACTATTCGAATAGGTTTGAAACTCTGCGCAGAGGGGTACACTTTACCCACTAGTCCGGTTTCTGCGATCTCACCATCGTGAGACCCGAATGCCGAATCTCTTTCTTTCCTCGCATGTCCTTACCTTAATGGTTATACCGGAAGGAGTCAGGCCACCACCATGCCCAAATCAAACAAAACATTCCCCCTCCTTATCCTCCTGGTGCTCCCCAGCCATCATAACCCTAGGGTTCGGACCGTACAAGTTCAGATTGAGTGACTGCCCATACTGATAGCACCTAGAGGGGGGGGGGGGTGAATAGGTTCTGTAAAAACTTAAAACTTATAGCCACAAAACTTGGTTAAGTGTTAGAAAGATAATACCAAGTGACTATAAATCGATCTCTTGCGAATCACGACAATAACACAAAAAGCAATCACAAGAGACACGCGAGTTATCCCATGGTTCGACAAGTACAACACTTGTCTACCTCCACGTTGTGGCGTCCCAATGGACGAGGGTTGCACTGAACCCCTTTCAAGTGATCCAATGATCAACTTGAATACCACGATGTTTTTATTCCTTTCACTATATCCCATTTGCGAGAAATCTCCACAACTTAGAGCCTCTCGCCCTTACAATTTGATGATCACAAAGAAGCACAGATGTAAGGGAGGGAAAAGCAACACACACAAGACTCAAAGCAAGAGACAAACACGCACACTAGTCACAACTTGAGCTCTAAGTTCACACACGGAGTTCTCAACTCACAATGAGCTCAAATTGCTATCACAACGAATCAAATGCGCTAGAATGAAATCTTGGTGCTTAGAGATGATAAAAGAATGCTTGGTGTACTCCTCCATGCGCCTAGGGGTCCCTTTTATAGCCCCAAGGCAGCTAGGAGCCGTTGGAAGCAATCCAGGAAGGCAATTCTTGCCTTCTGTCGGGTGGCGCACTGGACAGTCCGGTGCACCACCGGACAGACACTGTTCACAGTCCGGTGCAGATTGCTTTCCTAAATTGGCGCAGCCGACCGTTGAAGATTTGGAGCCGTTGGCGCACCAGACACCGTCCGGTGCACACCGGACAGTCCGGTGCCCCATTCCGACCGTTGGCTCGGCCACGCGTCACGCGCGGATTGCGCGGCCGACTGTTGGCGCGCCGACCGTTGGCTCACCGGACAGTCCGGTGCACCACCGGACAGTCCGGTGAATTTTAGCCGAACGCTGTTGACAGTTTCTCGAGAGCGGCGACTTCGCCGTAGACGACTCACCGGATAGTCCGGTGCACCACCGGACAGTCCGGTGATTTATAGCCGTACGCTGCCGTCGAGACCCGAGAGTAGGCTGTTCATTGGGACTGGTCCTGGCACACCGGACACTGTCCAGTGCACCACCAGACACTGTCCGGTGCACCCAGATCGAGCAACCATTTGGCTGTACATAGCCAACTTTTCTCGAAAACGATTTCTCCTGTTTCTAGCACTTAGACATAATACATTAGTCTTCAAAATAATGTACTAAGTCTAGAAACATACCTTTAATCTTGATTTGCACTTCTTAAGTCTTTGCCACAAATATCACTCAAATCATTTGTGTGGAGCACTTAATCACCAAAATCTTATAGAAATGGCCCAAGGGCACATTTCCCTTTCAATCTCCCCCTTTTTGGTGATTTATGCCAACACAACAAAAAGCAACTAAAACAAGTGCAACATCAATGCAAATGAGAACAAAAATTTGTTTTTTATTCAAATTTGGCATATTTGGATCATTCTTTGCCACCACTTGGTTTGTTTTTGCAAATCAAACTCAATTTCCTATCTCTAAGTCAAATTCACTTGTTGAGGCATAGAGAGAGGTATTCCAAGAGAAATTGATCAAAGATTCAAAAACTCCCCCTTTTCCCATAATCAAACATTCTCCCCATAAGAGATCAACTTTTGACAATAAGAGACAACAAGAGTATTTTGACAAAACAAAAGCTCTAACTCAACTATTTTCAAAATTCTCAAGTGGTAGCTCTTCTCAAGTGGTAGCTGATCCATTTGCTTTGGCCTTAATTTCTCCCCCTTTGGCATTAAGCACCAAAATGGGATCATTATTGGCCCTTAAACCCCATTGCCTCACCAAAATCTTCAAAAAAAGGCAATAAGAGCATGGAGATGAACTTGGAGTAAATTACCCTCTCATCGGAGTGCAGTGGAAGTATTGCATGGTCCAAGTTCACCTTTTCCCTTTCAATCACCTTTGAGACTAAATTAAGAACACTCAAGCACACGGTTAGCATCAAAGGGTCAAGTTGTAGCATTTCTCCCCCTAAATATGTGCATCATTCACACATGGACTTGTGAGGTCCGGGGATCCCTTGCACAACTTGAGCACCGTAAATAAGCTACAAAATGCATAATGGAACATGATCAAAGGCATAAAACACATGTATGCTATAGATCAATCCAAGTTCCGTGAATCTAAGACATTTAGCTCACTACGCAGCCTGCAAAAGGTCTTCTCATCTAAAGGCTTGGTAAAGATATTGGCTAGCTGGTTCTCGGTGCTAACATAAAACACTTCGATATCTCCCTTTTGCTGGTGGTCTCTCAAAAAGTGATGCCGGATGTCTATGTGCTTTGTGCGACTGTGTTCAACAGGATTGTCCGCCATGCGGATAGCACTCTCATTGTCACATAGGAGTGGGACTTTGCTCAGATTGTAGCCAAAGTCCCGGAGGGTTTGCCTCATCCAAAGTAGTTGCGCGCAACACTGTCCTGCGGCAACATACTCGGCCTCAGCGGTGGATAGGGCAACGGAAGTTTGTTTCTTAGAACTCCACGACACCAGGGACCTTCCTAGGAATTGGCACGTCCCTGATGTACTCTTCCTATCGACCTTACATCCAGCATAGTCGGAGTCTGAGTATCCAATTAAGTCAAAGGTAGACCCCTTTGGATACCAGATCGCGAAGCAAGGCGTAGCAACTAAATATCTAAGAATTCGCTTAACAGCCACAAGGTGACACTCCCTTGGGTCGGATTGAAATCTAGCACACATGCATACGCTAAGCATAATATCCGATCTACTAGCACACAAATAAAGCAAAGACCCTATCATAGACCGGTATGCCTTTTGATCGACGGACTTACCTCCTTTGTTGAGGTCGACATGTCCGTCGGTTCCCATTGGAGTCTTTGCGGGCTTGGCGTCCTTCATCCCAAACCGCTTGAGCAAGTCTTGCGTGTATTTCGTTTGAGAGATGAAGGTGCCGTCCTTGAGTTGCTTCACTTGGAACCCAAGGAAGTAGTTCAACTCGCCCATCATCGACATCTCAAATTTCTGTGTCATCACCCTGATAAACTCTTCACAAGACTTTTGGTTAGTAGAACCAAATATTATGTCATCGACATAAATTTGGCACACAAATAGATCATCGTCACAAGTCTTAGTGAAAAGAGTTGGATCGGCTTTCCCAACCTTGAAAGCATTAGCAATTAAAAAGTCTCTAAGGCATTCATACCATGCTCTTGGGGCTTGCTTAAGTCCATAGAGCGCCTTAGAGAGCTTACACACGTGGTCGAGGTACCGTTCATCCTCAAAGCTAGGGGGTTGCTCCACGTACACCTCCTCCTTGATTGGCCCGTTGAGGAAAGTGCTCTTCACGTCCATTTGGAACAACATGAAAGAATGGTGAGCGGCATAGGCTAACAAAATACGAATCGACTCTAGCCTAGCCACAGGAGCAAAAGTCTCCTCAAAGTCCAAACCTGCGACTTGGGCATAACCTTTTGCCACAAGTCAAGCCTTGTTCCTTGTCACCACCCCGTGCTCGTCCAGTTTGTTGCGGAACACCCACTTGGTTCCCACAACATTTTGCTTGGGACGTGGCACCAGTGTCCAAACTTCATTTCGCTTGAAGTTGTTGAGCTCTTCCTGCATGGCCAACACCCAGTCTGGATCTAGCAAGGCCTCTTCTACCCTGAAAGGCTCAATAGAAGAGACAAAAGAGTAATGCTCACAAAAATTAGCTAATCTAGAGCGAGTGGTTACTCCCTTGCTAATGTCACCCAATATCTGGTCGACGGGATGATTCCTTTGAATCATCGCTCGAACTTGAGTTGGAGGGGCCCGTGGTGCTTCTTCCTCCTTATCTTGGACATCCTGTGCCCCCCTTGATCACACGCCTCTTCTTGAGGAACTTGTTCATCATCTTGAGTTGGGGGATGCACCATGGTTGAGGAAGAAGGTTGATCTTGCTCTTGGTGTTCCTGTGGTCGCACATCTCCAATCGCCATGGTGCGAATCGCGTCCGTTGGAACTTCATCTTTATCTACATCATCAAGATCAACTTGCTCTCTTGGAGAGCCATTAGTTTCATCAAATACAACGTCGCTAGAGACTTCAACCAAACCCGATGATTTGTTGAAGACTCTATACGCCTTTGTATTTGAGTCATAACCTAACAAAAACCCTTCTACAACTTTGGGAGCAAATTTGGAATTCCTACCTTTCTTCACTAGAATGTAGCATTTACTCCCAAAAACTCGAAAATATGAAACATTGGGTTTGTTACCGGTTAGTAGTTCGTACGACGTCTTCTTGAGGAGGCGATGAAGGTAGACCCGGTTTATGGCGTGGCAAGCTGTGCTTACAGCTTCCGACCAAAACCGCTTGGGCGTCTTGAATTCTCCAAGCATCGTCCTCGCCATGTCTATGAGCGTCCTGTTCTTCCTCTCTACCACACCATTTTGTTGTGGTGTGTAGGAAGCGGAGAACTTGTGCTTGATTCCCTCCTCCTCAAGGTACTCCTCCACTTGAAGATTCTTGAACTCGGACCCGTTGTCACTTCTAATCTTTTTCACCTTGAGCTCAAATTCGTTTTGAGCTCGTCTTAGAAAGCGCTCGAGGGTCCCTTGGGTTTCTAATTTATCCTGCAAAAAGAATACCCAAGTGAAGCGGGAAAAATCATCAACAACAACAAGACCATACTTACTTCCCCCCGATGCTAAGGTAGGCGACGGGTCCGAAGAGGTCCATATGCAGTAGCTCCAGAGGTCTTGATGTAGTCATCACATTCTTGTTGTGATGAGTGCTTCCCACCTGTTTACCTGCTTGACAAGCTACACAAGGTCTATCTTTTTTGAAAAACACATTTGTTAGACCTAACACATGTTCTCCCTTCAGAAGTTTGTGAAGGTTCTTCATCCCAACATGCGCTAGACGACGATGCTACAGCCAACCCATGCTAGTCTTAGCAATTAAGCATGCATCTGGACCGCCTCCTCCTTCGAAAAATTAACTAAATAGAGTTTGCCGTCTAGTACACCCTTAAAAGCTAATGAACCATCACTCCTTCTAAAGACAGACACATCTACATTGGTAAATAAGCAATTGTAACCCATATTACATAATTGACTAACGGACAACAAGTTATACCCGAGCGATTCAACTAAAAACACATTAGATATGGAATGCTCGGATGAAATAGCTATCTTTCCTAGTCCTTTAACCTTGCCTTGATTCCCGTCACCGAATATGATTGAATCTTAGGAATCTTTGTTCTTAACGTAGGAGGTGAACTTCTTCTTCTCCCCCGTCATGTGCTTTGTGCATCCGCTGTCGATAATCCAGCTTGAGCCCCCGGATTATGGCGGAACCGCCCGAGTTATTCCAACTTAAGTGCCTCAGTCCTGCCTTAGAGGCTAGACCACACTTAAATGGGAATAACACGTCAGTCCCTTGGATCTAGTCCGACGGGGCCACTAACAGGATCAAGTACCACGTACTCACTCGATGGTGAGGCACAGAGCAAATACAATAAAGCATAAAACCACACATTAAGGAGTATTAAATTTATTACATCATCATCGGAGTTTTAGCAAAAGTAGTCATCATTGTTCGGAATGTAGCGGAATAAAACTAACGATAAATAAACAGAGAGATGGGGAAGCCTGTCCCATCACTCCTCATGCTCCTCCTCAGCCGAGGTAGGGTCCCACTCAACTGTCCAACCCGGTGGCAAGATGGACGGCCAAGTCACTCCAGCAACCATGTCCTCCAGAGCACATGCAAAATTATGCCACAAGCAAGGCTGAGTATACTAATACTCAGCTATACTTACCCGATGTGAGGAGTCTACTCCTCTACCTCTAGACATGTAGCTGTTTGGCTGAGGGGTTTGGTTGCCAAAAGCACTAGCTGAGTCTATAAATCTAGTTTTAGCTTTGTCAAGTTTTAGTGTGACTCTCTTAAGACTAAATGTATACCTATCTAATCATACATGGTATCAAACATTTAGCAATCAACAACTTTTGCCAAGTCATCACATTTCCACTTGTTACTCAATGTAGCAGCATGGA
The DNA here is from genome assembly GCA_029449295.1 of Zea luxurians. NCBI lineage: Eukaryota > Viridiplantae > Streptophyta > Magnoliopsida > Poales > Poaceae > Zea > Zea luxurians. Next base: position 43,881,387 of record JAOPSE010000016.1, read on the forward strand.
TCAAGCAGTCTCATTAGCTGCGAGAAGCAGACGATTCGAATCGAGTTTTTAAACCTTGCAAGGTAAACCTAAACACACGACATGGCGAGGCACTCCGTCCCCACACATATCAACCGTCCCCATCGATTCCCCGTCAGCAGATCAGGGCTCACCGCCTTGGCGTACAATGCCTCACTGACCCCGACTGCCGTCGTGCAGTGACCACACTTGTACCCACCATAACCGGAATGGGAGACCACGTCTCAGGTCGCGTGAGGGGCAAAGTCTACTGCCAGGTTCACTCAGGTACTAGGCTTACCGATTTACCATATTTCTCGGCATGTGTTTAGTACGTTCAAACGCTTGACACACGGTACCACACCTTAATCCTTATTCCAATTTCCATCTCGTAGACAACGCATCGCCATGGGCCGTTGTCCACAGACCACCATTATTATGATATAAAAAATGAATACAACCAATTCCTGACCTCGCGCGAGTGCTAGAAAAATCACTCGACTTCTACCGAGATCCCTAATTAATAAAGCGGCTACTCGACCTAACATACTAGTATCCATCACAAAAGGATTCCTGAGATCATGCAACTAGGGTTTCAAACAACTCCTACACTTAAGTGCACATTCAATCCTACAATCATTAAGTGTAGTAAAATAGTATAATAATTAGGTTATGCATAAAACTAGGGCTTGCCTTCCAAAGCCGGGGCAGGCAGATCCTCTGGGGCAGGCTCTGGTGCTGGATCCGGGGCTACCTCCTGAGCAACTCCTTGCTCCGGCACGGGGATGTATTCTCCGTCAGCTAGGTTGCAATCTATCGAATGCAATGAGTAAGAAACATGTATGCTATGATTATGCAGAATTTAGAAATCATCATGCTAAGTGAAGGAAACTAAGTTAGTGAATAACTTGGGGTTTCTTGGTTATAAGAGGCTCTTAGTGGTTTAGGCTTACCAATTTTGGTTTGAGATTTTGCCTAAGCCTAATACATTAAGACTTGGATTGCCTCTTAAATGCTTTAGTAGGCACTCAAGGGGTTTTGCTAGTTTGTTTAGGGTAACATTAGTCTCCACTATTATTTCCCCTTTTCATTTTCTATTTATGAATTTTAGTGTGGGTTTGAACTACAACAATGATTTAACTTTTTCCAAAAATTCTGTAAAAATTACAGTGGGTTACCATTTGCCACTGTAGTATGTCCTATATATTTGAGGCCCAGAATAAATAGAATAGGCCCTGGACAAAAATAACAAAAGTTGGGGCAAAGGGGTCACTTTGCACTACAACTCCTATCTAGGTGTGGGTGCTGTACTAAGAGTCATTTTTGCTGGTATCTATATGTAATAACATGCTTCTGTGCCAAAAATCACAGAAGGTTACTTAGTGGTTATTTAGTTGTGATTTTCTAAAGTTTAATGCTAAAAGATACTTATAACTAACTTGTTATTTGAAAAATGTCAAACCACAGAACTCATAATTTTTCTATGTTTAAAATAACAAAACATTAGTTATCCCAAGGTTTGGGGTGTTTTCTCCTCAGGGTTATTTTTCTAGGGTTTTTCTAAGTTTTCCTTGTTTTTCTAAATTAAAAGGTATCTCCTCTCCTTTGTACTAAACAAGGGTATAATAAATTTTTCTAGTGAACTACACTGAATAAGGGAGCCAACAAAAATGTGGGTGCTCCCTGGTTCTTATTTTAAACTACCTTTTATATTTTCTCTAACTTTAGACTAAAAGTGATTTAAATGGCAAACTCTACCTTAATTTGGTGTACAGAGAAGTCTATTATTTTTAAACTGGTTAGGAAGTGATTAAGTACTTCTCTAAATTTTCTTAACCCCAGTCTAACAGTGTAGCTATTTTTCCTTATTTTCTTTAGCTTTTGACCAGATAATCAATTAAATCATAACTTTAAAGTTTTCTTCAACACTTAGGGGTTTTATATTTTTCCTATGTAGTTTATATTATTTAGGATCTAGCAAAATTGGTTTGACTTGATTTGAATGAACCAACCTGGAGTTATGGATTTCTCAAGTTCTGGTTGCATTTAAATCAGAATATTAAAAAGGTTTTCTGGAAATCCACTTTGCATCGAAGACCCTGAGTTCTTTCTAAACTAATCCCTACAGTTATACCCCTGCGCCACTATTCCCCTGAGTCGCTGACAGCGCACAAAACCCCCTGGCCTTTTCTTCTTCTCCCCCGAGGTCCCTCCCCTTATGACAACAGTAACCGCGTAAGGAAAAAGGGCGGCGCGGCTTACCGGCGGTGAGAGAGGTCTGGTGAGGGGCGGGGTTGGCTCCGGGAGGTCCTGGCGGTCACAGCGAGGTACGGCTCGACGGCGGTGGTGGTCGGAATCGGCCGGTCCACGTGCGCAGGCGGGTGAACTCGTCGGCGGTGAGTGTTCTGGCCTAACCACGGCGATTCCGGTCAATCCAAGTGCACGAAGAGATTCACAGGGTGTTGATGAGTCGACACGTGCAAGGAATTGAAGAATAACTCACCATGGAGCTCGGTCTACGTTCACCGGCGGTCGGGTGAAATCCGGCGACCATGGACTGGCTTCTCTAGCGAGGCAAAGTTCGATTCCTTGCTCGGGGAGCTTCACTGAGGCATGCACGGTCTATTCCGAGGGTCGGACGCGGCTGGGAGAGAGGCTCTGCTAGCCGGTCTACGGTGGCGGGTGTTCGGGTGGCCGCGGGCACGCCGTGTGCGGGGCAATGCCGGTGATCTGGTGCTCCGGTGAGGTCGGGCGTGCGCGGGTGGGTACGGTCGAAGTCCCTGGGGGCTTTATAGGCGCGGGCGTGGCAACGGCGCTGGCTCGGCTTTGGTGCGACGCGGGGCACGCGGGGGCGGGCGTCGAGCGTGCTCTGGCGAGCTCAGAGCGCGTCGAACACGTGGCTCTTTGCTTCTGCCCTTGTTCTTCCCTCTGTTGAGTGGCCAAAACGTGCGTATCTTGCCCTAAGACCTGTGAGAGATCTCTTCCCTGCACCTAGAGCTATCTAGTTCATGTGAGTACCGAGGGTAGATATGGTCTGGTTTGAGAGATATGGGGGTGGGAAGTTGTCTCTGTCCTAGCTGTCCTAACCGAGACAAAACTTGTGCCAAGTCATGTCAAACGACTTAGGGTTGGGTTCAAACTTTTATGGGGTATTCTAGAGGTATTTTGGCACCACTTTGTCAATTGGGCCAAGTGATTTTGAGTTTGGGATCAAGGTGGACATGTTTGATCTTTGCAAGAGGGTTGGTTTTGGACTTAGAAAAATTTTGATTTTTCTTTTATGCTCAACCCTTTGGTGAACCTTTTGGGGTTTTTCTAATATCTTTTTGGGGTCACTTTCTTACTATCATTTGTAGGGTATTAAGTGTACTACATCTTTTATAATTGGCCCCAGCCATGATCATGTGGTTTTCATAGCCTTTTGATCATACTTACTTCTAGTGCTCCACTTGTCCAAAGGGGTTTGAATTAGGGTTTTGGGCAATTCTCCCCATTATATGTGCATGACAAGCCAACGTATGACTTCTAGGACAGATTGCACTTACTTAGGATCTTAAGCTCCAAATTTGGTGTACTTATCCCAACTTAAGTCACATGTGATGGTGGGCTTACTTGTGTAGTCTTGAGTGAAAACCCTAAGTAACACCTGGGGTGTTACAGCCCTCCCCCCTTAAAGGAATCTCGCCCCGAGATTTTAGGTAGAGTTCTTAGGAGGGGTGCCATGAAGGTGTGCTGGTGTGTTGCTTCTTCCTTTGTCCAAGTTTCTCTAGTTAACTGCTCTTCGAATGGCATCCTCTTTGCAACTTCAGAAGGAAGTCCTTTTTGAGTCATTTCTAAAGCTTACAACACCTTTAACATCTAAGTTTTTCTTATATTTAGATTCAAAGGGCAGGTGGGGGTGATGTTTTGGATTACGTACCGTCTCCTTTAGGCAGAAAGTCGGGGAAGCGAGAACGTAGAAAATCCTCCATTTCCCATGTAGCCTCTTCTACTGAATGGTGACTCCACTGGACCTTATACATTCTGATCGACCTTGCCCGCGTTGATCTCTCCTTTTGATCCAATACCTTGACAGGGTGCTCTTGATAGGACAAATCTGGCTCTATCTCCAATTCTGGTTCAGGTAGCACTTCCGTGGGTAAGCGGACGCACTTCCGTAGCTGAGATACGTGAACCACATCATGAATTGCTGACATGTGGGGTGGCAACTTCAATTGATATGCTACAGGTCCACAAGTTTCCTTGATATCATAGGGTCCAATGTAGCGAGGAGCTAACTTGCCCTTGATTCCAAATCTCTGGACACCCTTGGTGGGTGACACCTTAAGAAAAACATGATCTCCCACTCCAAACTGTAGAGGCTTCCTTCTCTTGTCATGATAGATCTTTTGCCTGGCCTGAGCAACTTCTAGGTTCTTCTTAATAACTCTGACCTTTTCCTCTGCTTCAAGTATCAAGTCTGGTCCAAATATTTCCCTCTCTCCTGCTTGAGACCAATTTAGCGGGGTCCTACACCTTCTCCCATACAAGGCTTCAAAAGGTGCCATCTTCAAACTGGAGTGGTAGCTGTTATTATAAGAGAACTCTGCCAATGAAAGACACTTGTCCCAATCCTTTCCATAGTGTAGCACACATGCTCTCAACATGTCTTCCAAAATCTGATTCACCCTTTCTGTCTGACCATCTGTTTGGGTATGGTATGCTGAGCTTCTTATTACATGGGTCCCAAGTGACTCTTGCAATTGCTCCCAAAATCGTGCCACGAACGGTGCTCCTCTGTCAGATACTATAGTCCTTTGTATTCCATGCAAGCGAATTATCTGGTCAATGTAAAGTTCGGCATACTTTTCCGTCCTGTGGGTGGTGTGTACCGGCAAGAAATGAGCTGTCTTGGTCAATCTATCTACAATGACCCAAATGGAATCATGGTGCCGGGAGGTATTGGGCAATCCCATGATAAAATCCATGCAAATATCCTCCCATTTCCAAGATGGTATGGGAAGAGGCTGTAAAGTGCCTACTACCTTCAAATGACTGGCCTTGACTCTCTAGCAGGTGTCACATTCGGATATATACTTAGCAATTTCCCTCTTCATTCTGGTCCACCAGTATAAGGATCTAAGGTCATGATACATCTTATTACTACCGGGGTGCATGGAGAATTTTGAAAGGTGAGCTTCATCCAATATCTTCTTCCTGAGCTCAGGGTTCTTGGGAACAACCAATCGGTCTCCAAACCATAGGATTCCTTTGCTGTCCTGACGGAAGCATTTGTATTTGTCCACCTTTTGTTTGATCATTTCCTTGATAACTTGAACACCCTTGTCACCAATCTGTGCCATGACTATTTGCTCATGCAAGGTGGGATCCACTGAAATATAACTTAAAGCACCGGAGGAAACGACTTCTATTTTTAGCTTGCACAACTCATCGCATAGGGTAGTGATCCTTGCATCCATATTCATACAATTGCACTGGGCTTTCGTGCTTAAAGCATCTGCCACAACATTGGCTTTGCCAGGATGGTAATGCACCTCCAAATCATAGTCCTTGATAAGCTCTAACCATCTTCTCTGCCTCATATTAAGACCAACCTGGGTGAAGATATATTGGAGACTCTTATGATCAGTGTAAATGTTACAGTGGGCTCCCATCAAGTAATGTCTCTATATCTTGAGAGCATGAACCACAACTGCTAATTCCAGATCATGTGTGGGGTAGTTCTGCTCATGGGGTCTGAGTGCTCGGGAGGCATAAGCAATGACTCTATTGTCTTGCATTAAGACACATCCCAATCCAGTACCGGAAGCATCGCAATAAACTTCAAAGGGCCTGGTGTTGTCAGGTTGGGCTAGCACTGGTGCTGTTGTCAAGTGCTGCCTCAGTGTATGAAAGGCATCCTCACACTTCTGGCTCCATTCATACCTGACTCCCTTCTTCAATAGTTCAGTCATTGGCTTGGCAATTCTGGAGAAATCCGGAATAAATCGTCGATAATACCCTGCCAATCCCAGAAAACTTCGAATTTGCTGCACTGTGGTAGGAGGTTTCCAATTCATTACTTCTTGTACCTTCTCAGGATCAACTGATACCCCATCCTGAGAAATTGTGTGACCCAAAAATTTAATTTCCCCCAGCCAGAAATCACACTTAGACAATTTAGCATAAAGACGATGATCGCGCAGTCGCTGAAGCACGATGTGTAGATGCTCAGTATGCTCGTCTTCATTCTTGGAATAGACCAGAATATCATCAATGAAAACCACCACAAATTTGTCCAGCTCTGGCATGAATACTGAGTTCATCAGGTACATGAAATAAGCCGGGGCATTGGTCAGCCCAAAAGACATCACCAAAAACCCATAGAGCCCATATCTGGTGGAGAAAGCCGTCTTCGGAATATCACTGGCACGTATCTTGATTTGATGGTAGCCCGAGCGAAGATCTATCTTGGAGAACACTTTGGCTCCCACCAACTGATCAAACAAAACATCAATGCGGGGCAGTGGGTATTTGTTCTTGATGGTCACAGCATTGAGAGGGCGGTAATCGACACACATTCTCAGACTTTCATCCTTCTTTACAAACAAGGCTGGGCATCCCCATGGTGAAGTACTCGGGCGAATAAACCCCTTGTCCAACAACTCTTGTAGCTGCTTTTTCAACTCCGCTAATTCCGCGGGAGGCATCCTATAGGGTCTCTTGGATATAGGAGCAGTCCCGGGTTGCAATTTGATCGCGAACTCGATGTCTCTGTCGGGTGGCATCTCTGGCAATTCGTCAGGAAAAACATCTGGGTAGTCACAGATTACGGGGATCTTCTCAATAGGTGACTCTATCATGGTGAAGGCACAGGAACGGGTACATCCCTGGTCGGGTAGGTACAAGGTGATCTCGCCATCCAGTGGGGAGTGGATTTCTATGGCTCAGGCTGCAACATCAATCACCGCATGGTGTTGCGATAACCAATCAGCCCCCAGGATGATATCCACACTATCCAATCCCATTATCAAGAGAGTGGTTTTAAATATGAAACTACCCAACTTTATGGGTACGTGTCTATTGATCTGATAGGTGGCAACCCTGCCTCCAGGTGTAGAAATTGTAATACCCCCATTGGTGTGATGAAAAGGTAACTGACACTTGGCACTAAATTTGGTACTGATAAAACTATGTGATGCACCAGAATCAAAAAGAATAATTGCGGGATAATTCAAAACTGAAAAGATACCAATCAAGACGGGTGCTCCCTCTGGAATATCAGCCATGGTAGTGAAGTTCAGCCTGCCCTGCCTCACTTGCACCTTTTGCCTCTTGCCTTGGTTCTGGTTGACATTCTGTCCCTGCCTCAATTGGTTTCTGGGGCAATTCTTAGCATAATGTCCGGTGTTACCACAAGTGAAGCACCTGTTGTCATTTGCCTAACGGTACTGCTGCTGCTGCTGATTGTTCCTCTGCACTGGGGGCTGAGAGCGGGTGGGTGCCTGTTGCTGCTGTTGTGGTCGGATCATCCAACGTCCTTGTTGCTGCTGAGGTCCCCTATTCTGAGTGTCAGACACGATCCTGAAGCGTTGTGGCTGAGCTGAAGGTCCTGCCACAGGGGTCTTCCTCTTCTTCTCTGCCTGACGAGCTGTGATACAGTCCTCCTGAGAAATGGCCATGTTGACTAACTCATTATAGCTGTTGACCTTGACTGTGTTGAGACGGTCGCGGAGCTTAGTGCTGAGCCCCATCCGGAATCTGTCCCTCTTCTTCTCATCAGTGTCTGCATGATACCCGACATACTGGCACAGGTCATTGAAGGCCTGAGCATACTGTAACACTGTCCGGTTCCCTTGAGTGAGTGCCAGAAACTCATTGAGCTTTTGGTCCATAATGCCTGCTGGTATATGATGCCCCCTGAAAGCTGCCTTGAACTCTCTCCATTCCACCTCATGGTCAGCTAGCTGCATAGCAAGGAAATGTTCCCACCATGTCCGCGCGGGTCCACGAAGCTGCTGGGTAGCGAACCTGACCTTAGTTACCTCTGAACAAACTCCATGGAGTAGCGGGAATTTGGATTCCACTACCCTCAGCCATACATTAGCATCAAGTGGGTCCTCGGCCCTGGTGAACAAACGAGGCAACGCTCGACTCGGGGGAAGGTGGTCTCCCTGAGCCAGCAGTGTCCAAGCTAGAGGCAGGCTCCTCTCCTTCCTCGATGTCGACATCCTCGTTGGCCTCCATGTCCTGGATCTCCTGGTGGTGCATATCCAGATGCTGGTTAGCCTCCGCAAGCTGCTGCTGAGTGTTGATTAGCTGATCCTCGAGAACCTCGATAGTGTTCTCCCTGGTGCCCACTAGCTCCTCAAGCTCTTGGACCTCATTTGACAATTGTTCCACTTGTAAGTCTTTTTCCACCATCTCCGTGGACAAGTCTACCACAAGTTCCTCCCGGTTATCCAAGGTGATCTTGGTAGCCTCCAACAAGGCCATTAGGTGAGACATTGCCTCTCCTCGCATCACATGCAGACGATACAGGGCATTCATGCACCGCAACGTCAGGTGTTCAGTCTGACCTGGGTAGATAGCCCAAATATCCTTGGCATGCTCCACTCGATCCTTCCACATTGGGTCGTCCTCCTTTTCCACAGGGAACAAACCAATGGGATGAGTGGACAGCTCCAAGGGGTGGAAACCACAAAAGGTGGTCAGTCCGTGAAGGGCAATCGCCTCGATAGTATCCTCAGCCCTATATCCAAAAGACTCAGAGTTCAGCGAACGCCAGCCTGGCTGCAGGGGATGAGGCTCTAGGGTCATCCTCACCCTACAGCGGGGCACTTGGTGCTTCTCAAACAGCTGCACCACGTACTAGGGAGGCGTCGTGTAACCAGCTCCCTGAAGTACCTCCCACAAGATACGGGGAAAACCCTCTCGTGCAAGCCCGTCCGTGTGGGACTGTGCATTCCCTTCGTCTGAGGATCCGTGAGAAGTCATCTGTGTACGATTAAGCGTAAGTAAAAGGAAAAGAATTATAAAATGAAAAGGGACCGCAACTCAGCCTCTCTATAACTACGACAATGGTACTGGGGGTACTCAATTTGTCATCATTGTGTATTAAGGTTCTTACCCAATTATTAAATAGTTTATTCAAGGATGCATGCATGCTCATCCTAAACGATCTCATTTCAATTTAGAGGGATTAGGGAAGAACTCTCATCCCTTATAATAGCCTGTAGGGCTTACTCAATTAGCCACCTATCTACCCCTCTATCATCCTAAGGCTCCACGTCCTAGGTCTATCCTGATCGTCCTACGATCTATCCAACAATTGTTTCTACCAAGTTTTACTTTGAAAAGGATGGTATTTATAGTTTATTGATTCCTCTGTGGTGGTACGAGCTCCGATACCAGCTGTGGCGGAACCGCCCGGGTTATTCCAACTTAAGTGCCTCAGTCCCGCCTTAGAGGCTAGACCACACATAAATGGGAATAACACGTCAGTCCCTCGGATCTAGTCCGACAGGGCCACTAACAGGATCAAGTACCACGTACTCACTCGATGGTGAGGCACAGAGCAAATACAATAAAGCATAAAACCATACATTAAGGAGTATTAAATTTATTACATCATCATCGGAGTTTTAGCAAAAGTAGTCATCATTGTTCGGAATGTAGCGGAATAAAACTAACGATAAATAAATAGAGAGATGGGGAAGCCTGTCCCATCACTCCTCATGCTCCTCCTTAGCCGAGGTAGGGTCCCACTCGACTGTCCAACCCGGTGGCAAGATGGACAGCCAAGTCACTCCAGCAACCATGTCCTCCAGAGCACCTACAAAATTATGCCACAAGCAAGGCTAAGTATACTAATACTCAACTAGACTTACCCGGTGTCAGGAGTATACTCCTCTACCTCTAGACATGCAGCTGTTTGGCTGAGGGGTTTGGTTGCCAAAAGCACTAGCTGAGTCTATAAATCCAGTTTTAGCTTTGTCAAGTTTTAGTGTGACTCTCTTAAGACTAAATGTATACCTATCTAATCATACATGGTATCAAACATTTAGCAATCAACAACTTTTGCCAAGTCATCACATTTCCACTTGTTACTCAATGTAGCAGCATGGATCAAACAGTCTCATTAGCTGCGAGAAGCAGATGATTCGAATCGAGTTTTTAAACCTTGCAAGGTAAACCTAAACACACGACATGGCGAGGCACTCCGTCCCCACACATATCAACCGTCCCCATCGATTCCCCGTCCGCAGATCAGGGCTCACCGCCTTGGCGTACAATGCCTCACTGACCCCGACTGCCGTCGTGCAGTGACCGCACTTGTACCCACCATAACCGGAATGGGAGACCACGTCTCAGGTCGCGTGAGGGGCAAAGTCTACTGCCAGGTTCACTCAGGTACTAGGCTTACCGATTTACCATATTTCTCGGCATGTGTTTAGTACGTTCAAACGCTTGACACACGGTACCACACCTTAATCCTTATTCCAATTTCCGTCTCGTAGACAACGCATCCCCATGGGCCGTTGTCCACAGACCACCATTATTATGATATCAAAAATGAATACAACCAATTCCTGACCTCGCGCGAGTGCTAGAAAAATCACTCGACTTCTACCGAGATCCCTAATTAATAAAGCAGCTACTCGACCTAACATACTAGTATCCATCACAAAAGGATTCCTGAGATCATGCAACTAGGGTTTCAAACAACTCCTACACTTAAGTGCACATTCAATCCTACAATCATTAAGTGTAGTAAAATAGTATAATAATTAGGTTATGTATAAAACTAGGGCTTGCCTTCCAAAGCTGGGGCAGGCAGATCCTCTGGGGCAGGCTCTGGTGCTGGATCCGGGGCTACCTCCTGAGCAACTCCTTGCTCCGGCACGAGGATGTATTCTCCGTCAGCTAGGTTGCAATCTATCGAATGCAATGAGTAAGAAACATGTATGCTATGATTATGCAGAATTTAGAAATCATCATGCTAAGTGAAGGAAACTAAGTTAGTGAATAACTTGGGGTTTCTTGGTTATAAGAGGCTCTTAGTGGTTTAGGCTTACCAATTTTGGTTTGAGATTTTGCCTAAGCCTAATAGATTAAGACTTGGATTGCCTCTCAAATGCTTTAGTAGGCACTTAAGGGGTTTTGCTGGTTTGGTTATGGTAACATTAGTCTCCACTATTATTTCCCCTTTTCATTTTCTATTTATGAATTTTAGTGTGGGTTTGAACTACAATAGTGATTTAACTTTTTCCAAAAATTCTGTAAAAATTACAGTGGGTTACCATTTGCCACTGTAGTCTGTCCTATAAATTTGAGGCCCAGAATAAATAGAATATGCCCTGGAAAAAAATAACAAAAGTTGGGGCAAAGGGGTCACTTTGCACTACAACTCCTATCTAGGTGTGGGTGTTGTACTAAGAGTCATTTTTCCTGGTATCTATAGGTAATAACATGCTTTTGTGCCAAAAATCACAGAAGGTTACTTAGTGGTTATTTAGTTGTGATTTTCTAAAGTTTAATGCTAAAAAGATACTTATAACTAACTTGTTATTTGAAAAATGTCAAACCATAGAACTCATAATTTTTCTATGTTTACAATAACAAAACATTAGTTATCCCAAGGTTTAGGGTGTTTTCTCCTTAGGGTTATTTTTCTAGGGTTTTTCTAAGTTTTCCTTGTTTTTCTAAATTAAAAGGTATCTCCTTTCCTTTGTACTAAACAAGGGTATAATAAATTTTTCTAGTGAACTACACTGAATAAGAGAGCCAACAAAAATGTAGGTGTTCCCTGGTTCTTATTTTAAACTACCTTTTATATTTTCTCTAACTTTAGACTAAAAGTGATTTAAATGGCAAACTCTACCTTAATTTGGTGTACAGAGGGGTCTATTATTTTTAAACAGGTTAGAAAGTGATTAAGTACTTCTCTGAATTTTCTTAACCCCAGTCTAATAGTGTAGCTATTTTTCCTTATTTTCTTTAGCTTTTGACCAGATAATCAATTAAATCATAACTTTAAAGTTTTCTGCAACACTTAGGGGTTTTATATTTTTCCTATGTAGTTTATATTATTTAGGATCTGGCAAAATTTGTTTGACTTGATTTGGACGAACCAACCTGAAGTTATGGATTTCTCAAGTTCTGGTTGCATTTAAATCAGAATATTAAAAAGGTTTTATGGAAATCCACTTTGCATCTAAGACCCTAGGTTCTTTCTAAACTAATCCCTACAGTTATACCCCTGCGCCACTATTCCCTGAGTCGCTGACAGCGCACAAAACCCCCTGGCCTTTTCTTCTTCTCCCCCGAGGTCCCTCCCCTTATGACAACAGTAACCGCAGATGGAAAAAGGGCGGCGCGGCTTACCGACGGTGAGAGAGGTCCGGCGAGGGGCAGGGTTGGCTCCGGGAGGTCCTGGCGGTCACAGCGAGGTACGGCTCGACAGCGGTGGTGGTCGGAATCGGCCGGTCCACGTGCGCAGGCGGGTGAACTCGTCGGCGGCGAGTGTTTTGGCCTAACCACGACGATTCCGGTCAATCCAAGTGCACGGGGAGCTTCATAGGGTGTTGATGAGTCGACACGTGCAAGGAATTGAAGAATAACTCACCGTGGAGCTCGGCCTACGTTCACCGGCGGTCGGGTGAAGTCCGGCGACCGTGGACTGGCTTCTCTGGCGAGGCAAAGTTCGATTCCTTGCTCGGGGAGCTTCACCGAGGCATGCATGGTCTATTCCGAGGGTCGAACGCGATTGGGAGAGGCTCTGCTGGCTGGTCTACGATGGCGGGTGTTCGGGTGGCCGCGGGCACGCTGTGCGTGGGGCAATGCCGATGATCTGGTGCTCCGGTGAGGTCGGGCGCGTGCGGGTGGGTACGGTCGAAGTCCCTGAGGGCTTTATAAGCGCGGGCGTGGCAACAGCGCCGGCTCAGCTTTGGCGCGACGCGGGGCACGCGGGGGCGGGCGTCGGGCGTGCTCTGGCGAGCTCAGAGCGCGTCGAACACGTGGCTCTTTGCTTCTGCCCTTGTTCTTCTCTCTGTTGAGTGGCCAAAATGTGCGTATCTTGCCCTAAGACCTGTGAGAGATCTCTTCCATGCACCTAGAGCTATCTAGTTCATGTGAGTACCGAGGGTAGATATAGTCTGGTTTGAGAGATATGGGGGTGGGAAGTTGTCTCTGTCCTAGCTGTCCTAACCGAGACAAAACTTGTGCCAAGTCATGTCAAACGACTTAGGGTTGGGTTCAAACTTTTCCAGGGTATTCTAGAGGTATTTTGGCGCCACTTTGTCAATTGGGCCAAGTGATTTTGAGTTTGGGATCAAGGTGAACATGTTTGATCTTTGCAAGAGGGTTGGTTTTGGACTTAGAAAAATTCTGATTTTTCTTTTATGCTAAACCCTTTGGTGAACCTTTTGGGGTTTTTCTAAAATGTTTTTGGGGTCACTTTCTTACTATCATTTGTTGGGTATTAAGTGTACTACATCTTTTAATTGGCCCCAGCCATGATCATGTGGTTTTCATAGCCTTTTGATCATACTTACTTCTAGTGCTCCACTTGTCCAAAGGGGTTTGAATTAGGGTTTTGGGCAATTCTCCCCATTATATGTGCATGACAAGCCAAGGTATGACTTCTAGGATAGGTTGCACTTACTTAGGATCTTGAGCTCCAAATTTGGTGTACTTATCCCAACTTAAGTCACATGTGATGGTGGGCTTACTTGTGTAGTCTTGAGTGAAAACCCTAAGTAACACCTGGGGTGTTACACGGATGCATAAACCTGCAAGGCAAATTAGGCTTGGGTTTTAGGTACCCAACTCTTGTTGGGTCCTACAAGGTTAGTAACAATAGTCTTAGGGACCCAAATGCAAGTTTTATCTCCCTTGCATTTTGCCCCCAATTTCTTAGCAACCACTTTCTTATTTTTACACAAAAGTACAAAGTTAGTGTTGCAGGCATGAAAAATAGTAGCAGCTTTATTTTGCATTTTCTTAGGAACATGATGAACAACATTGTTTCTAGTCATATTTCTACTATGCACAAAGGAAGAACTTGAACCAATCAAGGCATGTGAATCATAAGCATTATAACTCCTATGAACATTTCTAGAAAATTTCCTATCACTATAGATAAAAGCATGATTCCTTTGAGCATTACTAGTCATAGGGGCCTTCCCTTTGTCCTTAGCGGAGATGGGAGCCCTTTGACTTGTTAAGTTCTTGGCTTCCCTTCGAAAGCCAAGCCCATCCTTAATTGAGGGATGTCTACCAACAGTGTAGACATCTCTTGCAAATTTTAGTTTATCAAAATCACTTTTGCTAGTCTTAAGTTGGGCATTAAGACTAGCCACTTCATCATTTAATCTAGTAATAGAAATTAAATGTTCACTACAAGCATCAACATTAAAATCCTTACACCTATTACAAATCACAACATGCTCTACACAAGAACTAGATTTATTTGCTACTTCTAGCTTAGCATTTAAATCATCATTAATATTTCTTAAGCTAGCCACAGTCTCATGACAAGTAGATAGTTCATAAGAAAGCATTTCATTCCTTTTAACTTCTAAAGCAAGAGACTTTTGCACACTTACAAATTTATCATGCTCTTCATATAAAAGATCCTCTTGCTTTTCTAAAAGTCTATTCTTTTCATTTAGAGCATCAATCAATTCATTGATCTTTTCTACTTTTGCTCTATCTAATCCTTTGAACAAGCTAGTGTAATCAATTTCATCATCACTAGAGTCCTCATCACTAGAAGTAGAGTACTTAGGAGTTTCTCTAGTGTTTACCTTCTTTTCCTTTGCTATTAGACAAGTATGGCGCTCGTTGGGGAAGAGCGACGACTTGTTGAAGGCCGAGGCGGCGAGTCCTTCGTCGTCGGAGTCGGACGCCGAACAATCCGAGTCCCACTCTTTGCCGAGGTGCGCCTCGCCCTTCACCTTCTTGTAGGCCTTCTTCTTTTCCCTCTTCCTGCTTTTCTCTTGTCCCTGGTCACTATCATTATCGGGACAGTTAGCAATAAAGTGACCAGTCTTACCACACTTGGAGTAGGAGCGCTTTCCCTTCGTCTTGCTTTTGTTGGGATGCTCTTTGCGACCCTTTTGCGCCGTCTTGAAGCGCTTGATGATGAGGGTCATTTCTTCCTCGTTAAGCCCAGCCGCCTCAACTTGCGCCACCTTGCTAGGTAGCGCCTCCCTGCTACTTGTTGCTTTGAGAGCAATGGTTTGAGGCTCGTGGATCAGCATTGGGCCATTCAGCGCCTCATCAACATATCTCGCCTCCTTGAGCATCATTCGCCCGCTTACAAACTTTCCGAGTATTTCCTCGGGCGTCATCTTGGTGTACCTAGGATTTTCACAAATAGAGTTTACAAGATGAGGATCAAGGACAGTGAAGGACCTTAGCATAAGTCGGATGACGTCGTGGTCCGTCCATCTCGTGCTTCCATAGCTCCTGATTTTGTTTACCAGGGTCTTGAGCCTGTTGTACGTTTGGGTTGGCTCCTCCCCCTGATCATTGCGAACCTTCCCAGCTCGCCCTCTACCAACTCCATCTTGGTGATCATGGTGACGTCGTTCCCCTCATGCGAGATCTTAAGGGTGTCCCAAATCTGCTTGGCGTTATCCAAGCCGCTCACCTTATGGTATTCTTCCCTGCACAAGGATGCTAATAGAACAGTAGTAGCTTGTGCATTTTTGTGAATTTGTTCATTGATAAACATGGATTATCCGTACTATCAAATTGCATTCCATTTTCTACTATCTCCCATATACTTGGATGAAGAGAGAAAAAATGGCTACGCATTTTGTGACTCCAAAATCCGTAGTCCTCTCCATCAAAGTGCGGAGGTTTCCCAAGTGGAATTGAGAGTAAATGAGCATTGGAGTTAGACGGAATACGAGAATAATCAAAAGAGAAGTTTGAGTTAACCGCTTTCTTTTTCTCTCTGTCGTCGTCTTTTTGGGAAGAGGAAGACTCGTCGCTGTCGTAGTAGACTATCTTCTTGATGTGCCTCTTCTTCTTCCCGTCCTTCTTCTTGTGACTCGAGCCAGAGTCAGTGGGCTTATCGTCTCTTGGCTCGTTGAAGATGGATTCCTTCTCCTTATCGTTGACCACCATCCCCTTTCCCTTAGGATCCATCTCTTCGGGCGATTAGTCCCTTTCGTGAAGAGAACGACTTTGATACCAATTGAGAGCACCTAGAGGGGGTGAATAGGTGATCCTGTAAAAACTTAAAACTTATAGCCACAAAACTTGGTTAAGTGTTAGAAAGATAATACCAAGTGACTATAAATCGATCTCTTGCGAATCACGACAATAACACAAAAAGAAATCACAAGAGACACGCGAGTTATCCCGTGGTTCGACAAGTACAACACTTGTCTACCTCCACGTTGTGGCGTCCCAATGGACGAGGGTTGCACTCAACCCCTTTCAAGTGATCTAATGATCAACTTGAATACCACGGTGTTTTTCTTCCTTTCACTATATCCCGTTTGCGAGGAATCTCCACAACTTGGAGCCTCTCACCCTTACAATTTGATGATCACAAAGAAGCACGGATGTAAGGGAGGGAAAAGCAACACACACAAGACTCAAAGCAAGAGACAAACACGCACACTAGTCACAACTTGAGCTCTAAGTTCACACACGGAGTTCTCAACTCACAATGAGCTCAAATTGCTATCACAACGAATCAAATGCGCTAGAATGAAGTCTTGGTGGTTAGAGATGATCAAAGAATGCTTGGTGTACTCCTCCATGCGCCTAGGGGTCCCTTTTATAGCCCCAAGGAAGCTAGGAGCCGTTGGAAGCAATCTAGAAAGGCAATTCTTGCCTTCTGTCGGGTGGCGCACCGGACAGTCCGGTGCACCACCGGACATGCACTGTTCACAGTCTGGTGCAGATTGCTTTCCTAAATTGGCGCAGCCGACCGTTGAAGATTTGGAGCCGTTGGCGCACCGGACACTGTCCGGTGCACACCGGACAGTCTAGTGCCCCCGTCCGACCGTTGGCTCGGCCATGCGTCATGCGCGGATTGCGCGGCCGACCGTTGACGCGCCGACCATTGGCTCACCGGACAGTTCGGTGCACCACCGGACAGTCCGGTGAATTTAGCCGAACGCCGTTGACAGTTTGCCGAGAGCGGCGACTTCACCGCAGACGACTCACCGGACAGTCCGGTGATTTATAGCCGTACGCCGCCGTCGAGACCCGAGAGTAGGCTGTTCATCGGGACTGGTCCTGGCACACCGGACATTGTCCAGTGCACCACCGCATAGTCCGGTGCACCCAGACCGAGCAGCCATTTGGCTGTACATAGCCAACTTTTCTCTAAAATGATTTCTCCTGTTTCTAGCACTTAGACATAATACATTAGTCTTCAAAACAATGTACTAAGTCTAGAAACATACCTTTAATCTTGATTTGCACTTCTTGAGTCTTTGGCACAAATATCACTCAAAGCATTTGTGTGGAGCACTTAATCACCAAAATCTTATAGAAATGGCCCAAGGGCACATTTCCCTTTCACATACAGTCTCGAGTGGTTGTACTTGTCATGAGTACAGGTAGTGAAGGATGACAAACCGGTCCTTATGTGAGGGGACAATCCTTCTGCTCACACCTAAACCAGCTGAGCCATCACCTTAGGCCCTCCCCTAAACCAGGGAGTCCCTGATCATCCCTACTCAAAGGTAATAAGGGTGAAAACCCTTCATCATACCGATTTTGAAAAGCATTTTCTTTTGAAAATTCACACCTTTTCTCAAATCATTTGTAACAAATATATCAAGGATTGATTGCGGTAAGCGGCTGGGTGGTCATAATAACTTGTCTCAAAATCATATCATGCATAAAATAACATGCTGAGGGTTGTGGTTGAAAAACATAGGTAATTTATGCATCAAAGGGATCCAGTGAGCTTGCCGTGCTTATCCGGCGAAGGGGGAAGGGGAGCTCGCGGAACTGGCTTCTAGCTCCACCGCCTGGCGTAGACTTGCAGATCTGGCCTCCACGAGACAGCACGAACGCTCCGATAACTATGCAACATGAATAAGCAAACATACAAACCAGCAAGTATACCAACAAATATTTAGTATAGTGGTCAGAATAGCGATATATGGATGGATAGAGTCTTGAGTAGAATCTGTGTCATGTGGTGTTGTGATATTACTGGTGGTGGAGCGGAGGTGCTTACCAGGAGGGTGGACTGGAGGCGAAGCGACACTATGCGTGTAGCCGGCAGAGCGGAGTAACTGAGTGGGTGGGGTGTTTGCCTTGGCTGAGGGTGTGGAGAGGGAGAGGGTAGCTGGGTGTATTTATAGCTAGGTGTATGTGGTGTAGCACAGTGAAGTTCACTGTTGGTGAGAGTAGTGACGAATGAATCGTCTGACTTAGTATGAACAGGAGAGTTATAGGCAGAATATGGGACAAGAGTATTTTGGGAGTTTTCTAGAATATGAACCATGCTTAAGGGATGACATGGTTGGATAGGGAATAGTTTGATAAGAATTTAGAAACAATAATTATTGGAATCGGAGTTTGGAAGCCTGGTTCGAAGGAATCTCAAGTTAAGCGTGCTCAACTTGGAGAAACCTGGGATGGGTGACCAGATGGAGAGTTCCCACTGGAAGGAAAATCACAGTCACCAGAGTTCGTATGACTGGAATATGGGTCTAGCTGGTCTTAGGTGGACTGGACAACATGATGGATGAGTAGTTGAAATTTGGGGTGATCAGATGATCGATGAATAGCAACGATGAATAGTAACGATGAATAGTGACGACGGAAAAGTTACCATAGATATCATCGATGAATAGTAATGATGATAAACAGCAACAATGATGAACAGTATCGGTGAATAGTAACGATGGTGAATAGTGTCGATGAATAGTAACGATGAATAGTAATGGTGAATAGTCGTATGAACGAACGATGAATGATGAATACTGACGATGAACGAACGATGAACGATGAATAGGAACTATGAACGAACGGACGAACGATCGAATGATCGGACGAACGAACGATCGGAATTTCGGCAGCATAACGGTAGGACAAAGATTATCTGGAAGAACAATGAATAGGGACTATGAATGAACGATGAACGATGAATAGGAACTATGAACGAATGATGAACAATTGAATGATCGAACGAATGAACGATCGGAATTTCGGCAGCATAATGGCAGGAAAAAGATTATTTGGACGAACGAACGGACGACCGATTGAACGATCAGACAAACGGACGAACGATCGGACGAACGAACGAACAAACTAAGAACAGGTGGACGAACGATCGAAGAACGACCGAACGATCCTTGTGCTAGTGTGTGCTTGTGTGGGAAGTGGAGTGGGCGTGTGGGGGGGGGGAGGAGAGAGTTGCCATGAAATGGCTTGGGGTGGGATGAGAGGAGGCCCTTGCCCCTCTATTTATAGCCATGGTGGGGGGATTAGGGGGAGGGATGAGAGGATTAGTGGGAGGATGAGAGGATTAGTGGGAGGATGAGAGGATTAGTGGGAGATTAGCATGTATTTGTCTTGTATAAGTGATATTAGCTTGTAGAGCTCACCGTATGACACCGGAGGCATACATATACGTATGAGCATGAGGAAAGTTATGAACAAAATATTTGTAGGGACTTGAAAATTGATTCTGAAGGTATTTCTGAGGAGGAAAAATACTTGGAGATATATTGGTGGAATATCTGGGCAATATTTCTGGAAAGAAATTGAGGGTGATCCCTGGGGAAATATTTGTAGGATATTTTGAGGAGGATTTTTGGAGATAATATAGACCACTATAATTTATTTGTTGATGTCAACTCACAAACAAACATTTTGAAATGAAATTTTGAAATTCATTTTGAATTTAGAGCGAGTTTGAGAAAATTTCAAGATTTGAATTTTTGAGATGCTACAAATCTACCCCACTTAAAATGAATCTTGTCCTCGAGATTCGGCTTAGAAGGGTTATGGGATGTTGGGGACTTGTTCTCAAATGCTATGAGTTAAGAACAAGGCAACACAAAAGATGTTAAACGTTAGAGTCCTTCGTCCTTCGAAGCATTATTTCCCTTGGGATATAATGATTTTCGGGCGAAGGTTATGAAGGACATACCTTCATCAGCACAAGATATAATAATGAAGAAGGAATCATATGAAGTATAAGAGATAACATAAACAATTATATATTATAATTAACTCATTTCTATTTTATTATTATGGAAAAATAGAAATGATATCAAATTACAGATGTACCTTCGGCTTGAAAGAAGGTAAAAGTACAAGCGTGACGCAAAAGCAAATGCCAAGTAAGCATGAATAGTACGGGAGCACTGTTCATCTATTTATAGGCACGGGACGCAGCCCATGTAAAATTACACCCATGACCTTTACATTTGCTAATGGCTCTATAGTAACCCATCGAGGTCTGAATAGCCTTTTCCTTTTTAAGTCGGTTTCCTTTTCTGCTATCATGCCGAAGCTCTCCTGCACATAGCTTCGGCTCTGCGCCAACCTTCGTATTCTTTGTGCTTCTTCACACTGTGGTTCTGATCCGAGCCTGAAGGTACCTATTCATGTATTATACTCTAGAAACATTATTAAATCATGTTTTTGAGGACCTTCGGAAGCCGAAGGCCCCCAACAGGTATAGCTTTACTTCAGCTACATATCTTCACTTTGCAGACTCTTCGAGGTGGTGGAGCTTCAACAAAATCTGGCTCTTGAGGAGCATCTGGTTGCCGATTGCAAACACTGATTCTGGCTACTCAAAGATCATCTTCAGGCTTCTAGCTTTCGCTTGGCAGCTAGCTTATTGAAGAAGCATCGATGCCAACACGCAAACCTTCCTCTTGCGAACTTCCACATGGATTTCTTCTTTGATTGGTCTTCTGGTGCTTCATCAATGGAACTTGGGTGACCTCTTCTCATCCAGAAACTTATATGCTTTGATGATCTGGTCCTCCACAAGCTTGCTACAGGCCTTCTTCTTCTTCTCCATAGCAGGAACCTTGCTGGAACACTACCCCACTTAAAAAGAATGAGGGTAGATCTCTTGAATCTTGGGGATTTGAACTCCTTGAAGTACCGCATAACAAGGGTGTTACGGGGCCTTCTTCTGCTATTACTGCTTGAGTAGGCTATGGAGAAATGACTGACACAGGGTTGATTCTGGGAGAACCTTCTTCTCATCTTCTCTTCACTATCTTCTTTTCACTTCTCACTTTTCACTGCCTCGTTCTTTCTATTTGCTCTTCCCACTGGAGGATTCTATCAAAGAGTATTACCATCATACAGAGGAGGAAACCGAAGACTATGAACCATGTACAACAGTCTTCAATCCAAGAATCACCAAGCATTGTGATCTCAGGGGCGAGGGAGTAGAAAATGGAGTTGCTTGCGATTTGGCAGAGGGGATTTATCTGGAGTGTGCTTTGCTTTGAGCGAGATGGGAGTTGAGGGAGTTGGTGGGGGGTTTTATAGGCGAGTGGGGGTGCTCGGTTGCGGAGTGGTGGTGATGGAGCAGGTGACACAAGGCAACAAGTCCAGTGGACTTGTTAAAGACTCTATGTGCCCTTGTGTTTGAATCATAACCAAGTAAAAAGCCTTCTACGGCCTTAGGAGCAAATTTAGATTTTCTACCTCTTTTCACAAGAATAAAACATGTGCTTCCAAAGACTCTAAAATATGAAACATTGGGCTTTTTATGGGTTAGGAGTTCATATGATGTCTTTTTGAGGATTCGGTGAAGATATAACCGGTTGATGGAGTAGCAGGCGGTGTTAATCGCCTCGGCCCAAAACCGGTCCGGTGTCTTGTATTCATCAAGCATGGTTCTTGCCATGTCTTGTAGAGTTCTATTCTTCCTCTCCACTACACCATTTTGTTGAGGTGTGTAGGGAGAAGAGAACTCATGCTTGATGCCCTCCTCCTCAAGAAAGCCTTCGATTTGAGAGTTCTTGAACTCCGTCCCGTTGTCGCTTCTTATCTTTTTGATTCTCAAACTGAACTCATTTTGAGCCCGTCTTAAGAATCCTTTGAGTGTTTCTTGGGTCTGAGATTTATCATGCAAAAAGAACACCCAAGTGAAGCGAAATAATCATCCACAATAACTAGACAGTACTTACTCTCGCCGATGCTTATGTAAGCGATCGGGCCGAATAGATCCATGTGGAGTAGCTCGAGTGGCCTATCTGTCATCATGCTGTTTTTGTGTGGATGATGGGTGCCAACTTGCTTTCCTGCTTGACATGCGTTATAAACCCTGTCTTTCTCAAAATGAACATTTGTTAGTCCCAAAATGTGTTCTCCCTTTAGAAGCTTGTGAAGATTCTTCATCCCTACATGGGCTAGTCGGCGATGCCAGAGCCAACCCATATTATTCTTAGCAATTAAAATCAACTAAATATAGCTAACTCTCTAAAACTCCTTTAAATGCTACCGAATCATCACTTCTTCTAAAGACAGTGACACCTACATCACTAAAAAGACAGTTGTTATCCATTTTGCATAATTGAGAAACTGAAAGCAAGTTATAATCTAAAGAATCTACAAGAAAAACATTGGAAATAAAATGGTCAGGTGATATTGTAGTTTTACCAAGTCCTTTGACCAAACCTTGATTTCCATCCCCGAATGTGATAGCTCGTTGGGGATCTTCGTTTTTCTCATAGGAGGAGAACATTCTCTTCTCCCCTGTCATGTGGTTTGTGCATCCGCTATCAATTATCCAACTTGAGCCCCCGGATGCATAAACCTGCAAAACAATTTAGGCCTTGTTCTTAGGTACCCAAACAGTCTTGGGTCCTTTAACGTTAGAAACAAGCACCTTGGGTACCCAAACACAAGTCTTTGAACCCTTGTATTTGCCCCTAACATATTTGACAACTATTTTGCCTAATTTGTTAGTTAAAACATATGATGCATCAAAAGTTTTAAAGGAAACATTATGATCAGTTGATGCAGCAGGTGTTTTCTTTTTAGGCATTTTAACATGAGTAGAATGCCTAGAGCTAGAAGCCTCATTCTTATACATAAAAGCATGATGAGAAATATTATGAGGTTTCCTAGCATGAATTCTCCTAATTTTGTGCTCAGGATAATTAGCAGGATATAAAATATAGCCCTCATTATCCTGAACCATGGGTGCCTTGCCCTTAACAAAATTAGACAGTTTCTTGGGGGCATTAAACTTGACATTGCTCTCCTGTTGGAAACCAATGCCATCCTTAATGCCAGGGCGTCTCCCATTATAGAGCATGCTACGAGCAAATTTAATTTTTCATTCTTGAGCTCATGCTTGGCAATTTTAGCATTTAATTTAGCTATATGATCATTTTGTTGTTTAATCATAGCAATGAGCTCATTGATAGCCTCTACATTAATATCTCTACATCTAGTGCAAATAGAAACATGCTCAACAGTGGATGTAGAGGGTTTGCATGAATTTAATTCATCAATCTTAGCAAGTAAAATAGCATTCTCATTTCTAAGACTGGAAATATAATCATTGCAAACATCTAAATCTCTAACCTTAGAAATTAATCTAGCATTCTCATCTCTAAGGCTATAAAATGTATCATTCAATTTATCAATCTTAGCATTTAGACGAACATTTTCATATGCTAAGCTCCTTAGTCAAGTTTTCATTTTTCTCTACTTCCTGAGCATAAGCATTCTTTACTTTAACATGCTTCTTGTTTTCTTTAATAAGGAATTCCTCTTGGCTATCCAAGAGTTCATCCTTCTCATGAATGGCTCCTATCAATTCATTTAATTTTTCTTTTTGTTGCATGTTAAGTTTGTCAAAAAGAGTGAGCAAATCATTTTCATCTTCACTAGAACTACCCTCATCATTAGATGTAGTATACTTGGGGGTGGTTCTAGATTTTACCTTCTTCTTTTTGTCGTCCTTTGCCATGAAGCACTTGTGGCCGACGTTGGGGAAGAGGAGGCCCTTGTTGATGGCGATGTTGGCGGCGTCCTCGTCGGAGGAGGAGTCGGTGGAGCTCTCATCGGAGTCGCATTCCTGACACACATGGGCATCGCCACCCTTCTTCTTGTAGTACCTCTTCTTCTCCTTCTTCTTCCCCTTCTTGTTGTCGCCTCTGTCACTATCACTAGACATTGGACATTTAGCGATAAAATGACTAGGCTTACCACATTTGTAGCACACCATCTTGGAGCGGGGTTTGTAGTCCTTCCCCCCTCCTTTGCTTGAGGATTTGGCGAAAGCTCTTGATGATGAGCGCCATTTCCTCATTGTCGAGCTTGGAGGCGTCGATGGGAAGCCTGCTTGGTGTAGACTCCTTCTTTTCTTCTTCCGTCGCCTTGAATGCGACGGGTTGCACCTTGGGTGTGGAGGTGGCGTCTTGCTCCAAGTTGATGATGTGTTTGGAGCCTTTGACCATTAGTTCAAAGCTCACAAACTTTCCTATCACTTCCTCGGGAGACATTAATTTGTATCTAGGATCCCCACGAATTAATTTCACTTGAGTAGAATTGCAAAAAACAAGGGATCTTAGAATAACCTTGACCATTTCGTGGTCATCCCACTTGGTGCTCCCAAGGTTGTGCACTTGATTCACCAAGGTCTTGAGCTAGTTGTACATGGCTTGTGGCTCCTCCCCTTGGTTGAGGACAAATCGACCGAGCTCCCCCTCGATCGTCTCTCTTTTGGTGATCTTGGTCACCTCGTCCCCTTCATGCGCCGTCTTGAGGACATCCCAAATTTCTTTGGCCATATTTAACTCTTGCACCTTATTATACTCCTCTTGACACAAGGAGGCGAGGAGTATAGTGGTGGCTTGGGAGTTAAAGTGCCAAATTTGGTCGGCCTCGTCCGAATCGTAGTCCTTGTCCCCTACCTTCAGTACCTGCGCTCCATACTTAACAATATCCCAAATACTTTTGTGGAGTGAGGTTAGATGATGCCTCATTTTATCACTCCACATGGAATAATCCTCACCATAGTTTGCCTAAGGGAACGGAAAGTAATGGAGTGCGCTTAGAAATGCGAGGATAGCGGAGGGGCATCTTACTATACTTCTTGCGCTCATGGCGCTTAGAAGTAGTGGACGACGAGTCGGAGCCGGATGTGGAGGGCAACGAAGAGTCGGTCTTGTAGTAGACCACTTTCTTCATCTTCTTCTTCTTGTCGCCTCTCCGATGGGTCTTGTTGGAGGAAGAGGATTCCTCCTTATGCTTGTGGCCGGACTCCCTTGAGTGGGTTCTCCCTGGGCTTGCGGGCTTGTCGTCGGTCACGATCTCCCTCTTGGCGTGATCTCCCGACATCACTTCGAGTTGTTAGACTCTAATGAAGCGTCGGGCTCCAATACCAATTGAAAGTCGCCTAGAGGGGGGTGAATAGACGTAATCTAAAATTTACAACTTAAAACACAAACTACAAGCTGGGATTAGCAATAGAATTAAATCCGAGTCCGGGAGAGAGGGGGAAAACAAATCAACCAAGAAATAAAGCGGGTGAACACGATGATTTGTTTTACCGAGGTTCGGTTCTAAAGAACCTAGTCCCCATTGAGGTGGTCACAAAGACCGGGTCTCTTTCAACCCTTACCCTCTCTCAAACGGTCACTTAGACCGAGTGAACCTTCTTCCTTAATCTCACGGGTCACTTATACCCCTCAAGGACCACCACACAATTGGTGTCTCTTGCCTTGCTTACAAAGCACTTGAGAGTAAGAAGTGAGAAAGAAAAGAAAGGCAAGCCAAGCAAACAAGAGCAACAAAGGAACACAAATGATCCTCTCACAAGTCCTAATGCGCTAGAGTTGAATTGGGGACTTTGAGCGGATCGATCACTTGAATTGTGTCTTTGGAGTGGAGTCTATTGCTCTTGTATTGAATGCAATGTGTTGAATGCTTGGATTGTTGGAGTGGTGGTGGTTGAGGGGTATTTATAGCTCTCAACCACCACATAGCCGTTGGGGCAGGCTGCTATCGATGGGCGCACCGGACAGTCCAGTGCGCTACCGGACACTATCCGGTGCACCAGCCACGTCACCCAACCATTAGGGTTCTGGAGCAGTTGACCGTTGAAAGGGAAATGTGCCTTTGGGCAATTTCCATTATGTTTTGGTGATTAAGTGCCCAACACATTGAAATGAGCCCTCTTGTGCGAAATCAAGAGAAAAGTGATAATCAAAGCAAAGGTATGATTCTAAACTTAGTACATTGGTTTTTATGTACTAATATATTTGTCTAAGTGCTGGAATCAGAGAAAAGAGAAGAAGAAAAGAACTTGGCTCGAAGCAGCCAAGACTTAGCTCAGTCTGGCACACCGGACTGTCCGGTGGTGCACCGGACAGTGTCCGGTGGTGCACCAGACAGTGTCCGGTGCGCCAGGCTGACTTCTGGCGAACTGGCCACTCTCGGGAATTCGTCGGCGGCATACGACTATAATTCACCGGACTGTCCGGTGATGCACCGGACTGTCCGTGAGCCAACGACCGCCAGCCCAACGGTCGGCCACCAAATCCGCGGGCGACGCGTGGCCCGCTCCAACGGTCGGCAGGAGGCACCGGACTGTCCGATGTGCACCGGACAGTGTCTGGTGCACCAACGGCTACAGTTCTGCAATGGTCGGTTGTGCCATTTCAAGAAGGCAATCTGCACCGGACCATGAACAGGGCCTGTCCGGTGGTGCACCGGACTGTCCGGTGCGCCACCCGACAGAAGGCAAGAATTGCCTTCCTAGATTGCCTCCAACGGCTCCTAGCTGCCTTGGGGCTATAAAAGGGACCCCTAGGCGCATGGAGGAGACACACAAGCATTCTTTGATCATCTCTAAGCACCAAGACTCCATTCTCGCGCATTTGATTCTTTGTGATAGTGACTTGAGCTCTAGTTGAGTAAAGAACTCCTCGCATTGTGTTGTGAGCTCAAGTTGTGGCTTATGTGCGTGGTTGTGCTCGTGCTTTGAGTCTTGTGTGTGTTGCTCTCCCCTCCCTTACTTCCGTGCTTCTTTGTGATCATCAATTGTAAGGGCGAGAGGCTCCAAGTTGTGGAGATTCCTCGCAAACGGGAGATAGTAAAAGAAAGGAAAACACAGTGGTATTCAAGTTGATCATTGGATCTCTTGAAAGGGGTTGAGTGCAACCCTTGTCCATTGGGACGCCACAACATGGAGTAGGCAAGTGTTATACTTGGCCGAACCACGGGATAAATCACCGTGTCTCTTGTGCTTGTTTTCTTCGTGACCATTGTGTTTCACAAGAGCTTGGTCCTTAGCCACTTGATTCTACTGAGCTAACACTTAACCAAGTTTTGTGGCTACAAGTATTTGATTTTTACAGGATCACCTATTCACCCCCCTCTAGGTGCTTTCAACCGTTGGAGGCTTTGTCCTCTAGTGGCACCGGACAGTCCGGTGCGCCTCTGACCTCTGTTCTGACTTCTGTCGCGCACTGTAGCGCTGTCAGGGGCACTGTTTGCAGTCGACCGTTGCGCTGGTAGCCGTTACTCCGCTGGTGCACCGGACAGTCCGGTGGCACACCAGATGTCCGGTGAATTATAGCGGAGCGCGCCTGGAGAAACCCGAGAGTGGCTAGTTCGTTCCTGTACGGCCCTGGTGCCCCGGACACCGTCCGGTGGCACACCGGACGGTCCGGTGCACCAGACCAGAGCACACTCGGTTTCTTTGCTCCTTTGTATTTGAACCCTGTCTTGAGTATTTATTGGTTTTTGTTGAACCTTTATGCACCTGTAGAACATGTATTCTAGAGCAAACTAGTTAGTCCAATATTTGTGTTGGGCATTCAACCACCAAAATTAATTGTGGGAAAAGGTTAACCCTATTTCCCTTTCAATCTCCCCCTTTTTGGTTCTTTTGATATCATAAATATAGACATGGTTCTTTTGAGAACTACTAGCCATAGGGGCCTTCCCTTTCTCCTTGTTGAGAATGAAAGTCCTTTGGCTTGTTAAGTTCTTGGTTTCCTTTCGAAAACCAAATCCATCCTTAATTGAGGGGTGTCTACCAACAGTGTAGGCATCCCTAGCAAATTTTAGTTTCTCATAGTCAATTTTGCAAGTCTTAAGTTGATCATTAAGATTTGCAACATCATTTTTTAATTTGGCAATAGTGGCAGCATGTTCATCAAAATCAACATCTTTACACCTATTGCAAATAACTACATGTTCTACACATGAACTAGTTGCATTTACTTTCTCTAGCTTAGCATTCAAATCATCATTTAAATTCTTTAAGCTAGAGATAGATTCATGACAAGTAGACAACTCAGAGGATAGCATTTCATTTGTCTTAATTTCTAGAGCAAGAGAATTTTGAACACTAATAAATTTATCATGTTCCTCATACAAGATATCTTCTTGCTTCTCTAGCAATCTATCCTTTTCATTAAGGACATCAATTAATTCATTTATTTTTGTCTACTTTAGTTCTATCTAATCCCTTAAACAAATCAGTGTAGTCTACCTCATCATCAGATGACTCTTCATCACTAGAAGAAGTATACTTGGGAGTGTCCCGAGTACATACCTTCTTCTCCTTAGCCATAAGGCACGTATGACATTCGTTGGGGAAGAGCAAAGATTTGTCCAAAGCCGAGGCAGCCAGTCCTTCATCGTCAGAGTCGGATGAAGAACAGTCGAAGTCTCATTCCTTTCCAAGGTGCGCCTCGCCCTTCGCTTTCCTATAGTTGTTCTTTTTCTCCTTCCCATGCTTTTCTTATGCCTGGTCATTTTCATTATCGGACATTGAGCTATAAAGTGACCAGTCTTACCGCATTTGAAGCAGGAGCGCTTTCCCCTTGTTTTATTCTTGTTGGGGTATTCCTTGCGTCCTTTTAGTGCAGTCTTGAAGCGCTTTATTATGAGTGCCATCTCATCCTCGTTGAGTCCGGTAGCCTCCACTTGTGCTACCTTGCTTGGTAGCGCCTCCCTGCTGCTAGTTGCTTTGAGAGCAACAGGCTTCGGCTCGTAGATGGGGAGTGGACCATTCAAGGCGTCATCGACATAACGTGCCTACTTCACCATCATGCGCCCGCTCACGAATTTTCAAGGATTTCCTCGGGCGTCATCTTGGTGTGCCTGGGGTTCTCATGAATAAGATTCACAAGATGGGGGTCAATAACTGTAAATGACCTAAGCATGAGTCGAACGACATCATGATCTGTCCATCTTATACTCCTATAGCTTCGGATTTTGTTGACCAGGGTCTTGAGCCTGTTGTAAATCTGTGTTGGCTCCTCTCCCCTGATCATCGCGAACCTCCCAAGTTCCCCTTCCACCAATTCCATTTTTTGTGATCATGGTGGCATCGTTTCCCTCATGAGAGATTTTGAGGGTGTCCTAAATTTGTTTGGCGTTGTCCAAGCCGCTAACCTTGTTATATTCATCCTTACACAGAGATGCTAGCAAAACAGTAGTGGCTTGGGCATTTTTATGAATTTATTCATTTATAAACACAGGATTATCAGTACTATCAAAATGCATCCCATTTTCTACAATTTCCCATATGCTAGGATGGAGGGAGAATAAATGACTACGCATTTTATGACTCCAAAAGAATAGTCCTCTCCATCAAAGTGTGGGGGTTTTCCAAGGGGAATTGATAGTAAATGCGCATTTGAATTGTAAGGAATGCGAGAGTAGTCAAAAGAGTAATTCTGATTGACCGTTTTCTTTTTCGACGAGGAGTCGTCGTCGTCATCCCTTGGTGAAGAAGAGGAGATGTCGCTGTCATAGTAGATGATCTTCTAGATGCGCCTTATCTTCGCGTCCCTCTTCTTGTGACTCGAGCCAGAGTCAGTGGGCTTATCGTCTCTTGGCTCGTTGAAGAGGGACTCCTTCTCCTTATTGTTGACCACCATCTCCTTACCCTTAGGATCCATCTCTTCGGGCGGTTAGTCGCTTAGATGAAGAGTATGACTCTGATACCAATTGAGAGCACCTAGAGGGAGTGTGTGTGGGGGACAGATATCCCCCGGGTCCACTAGAAGGGAAAAAGACCTCACGAAAGGCCCAGAGGCCCCATAATTCGTAAGGTCATCCCCCTCGTGGGTCTGGAGGAGCGACCAGTGAGACAGATCAACACAAGGCCGGGTAGGTGCAAGCCCAGTCGGCACAACAACATCCGAACAGTAATCGCAGCAGTGACCCAATGTAACACCACAAAGCCATCAACTTAAAATAATGAATTTAGTAAATATGGTAATAAAATTTTTTTGTGTGATTAATTATTTATTTGCACTTTGAATCATTTTCTTTGTATGCGCTTGATTGATTATCGGATGATTGTTATTAACTTCCTTTTAAAAAGGAATCCTAGTAATTAAATAATAATTAAGTAATATAGTAATTATTATTCTAAAAACAAGTATTTTATTTATAAATATTTTTGTTGAATTTTTATGACTTTTTGAGCTCTTTAAATAATCATTTCGGAATTAAAAAAACCCCTCCAAACCAGCCGGCCCACTAGGGCCCATATTTCCCAAACCCTAGCTCCCACGCGCGCGCGCTCCCTGGCACTTCGCAGCCGCCGCCGCTCTCTCTCCCTCAATCCTCTGTTCTCTCTCTCCCTCTCTCCTCCCTCCCTCGCTCCTCTCTCACGCTCCCGCCCAGACCCACGACGCCGGCGCCCAGGCTGGCCGAGCCCCTGCACGCTGCGGCCACCCCGCGTGTGACCCCAGCTGCGGGCCCGGCCGAGCCGCGCCCTCTGCCTCCGCACAGGCGCGCTCGCCGCCAGCCACGCGACTCCGGTCGACCCCACCACGCGCGCACGTCGAGCCGCCAGTCGCGCACCAGACGCGACGCCCTCGGGCAACCGGCCGCGACCCGCTCGCCTACACGAACCCGAGCCAGGCATCCGCGTCCAAGCCACGCACCCTGCCCCGCGCCTGCAGCAACCGACAGCCAGGAACGCGCCGAGTTACACCCGCGCCGACCGTTCGCTTCGGCATTAGTGGAGCTTTAAACAATATTCTCTCTGCGTTATAGGATTCAAGGCGTTCGTTTCTCTCTTCTCCTTTTACTCTCCCATGAAATCTCCCTCCATCAATGGTGCCATGATACAGCCGATGAGTTTCTCCATTTCTCTGGCTGACGCTTCTTCTTCCCTCCTGCTCCCTATAAAAGTCAGTAGAGCTCTCTCCCATTCCTTCCTACCCGAGCTCGCCTCTTTCTCTAGTGCTCCTCGCTCATCGCTAGTGCCGTTCGTCGCCGGAGTTTGCTGTTCGTCGCCGTGGAGTTCGCCGGAGCCCGTGGAGTTCGCCGGAACTACGCCATCCGCCGTCCGTAGTCGAGCCCCTGCTTTTCTCCACCCGGCCGAACCCCGTCGAACTCTTCCCGTCGCACGCGCGAACCCAAGGTTGATGACGACCCGAATTATTTTGTGTATTTTATAAAACACTTTTTGATCCGATTCATTAGTTGTATATTTTGTTTGTTGTAATATGAACACGTGTGATTCGCAATTCTTATGTGTATGTGCATTATGGAATTTTGGTAGAGAAATGCGATCGTTAGTGCACCGTGATATTCCATGTTAATCGATGCGATGATTTTTGGATTAGAAAATATGACGTAGATTTAATAGTCACGTTGGTGATAAAAACACTAGATAGGAATTTTTGTAGTTAAATTTGGTCACAATAAACTTTAGAAACTATATGGAGAATTATAGGCGCATTTTAAATGGATTTAGAAAAATAGTATAGAACACATGTCATATGAATAATATAGGATTTCTAGATGATTTAGCTAATTATTTTATTAATATTTTCTTGTTATAAAGAAAGGGGAAAATATCACCGGTAGTGTGGAAAATAGATTTTTGCTAGTCAAATAAACATGTTCGCAAATTTAGCACTTAAAT
The DNA here is from genome assembly GCA_029449295.1 of Zea luxurians. Lineage (NCBI taxonomy): Eukaryota > Viridiplantae > Streptophyta > Magnoliopsida > Poales > Poaceae > Zea > Zea luxurians. The sequence goes on from JAOPSE010000016.1 coordinate 43,913,248, forward strand.
TGTTAGAGTACTAGTTTATGTCAAATAACCTTGCTTGTGTTAGAAAATGTTCAATTAGTAGTTTATAAGAATTTTTAGAATATTATATTCATTTTTGCTATGTTCAATAATTTGAGTTAGAAATAAAGAGGGATAAAAGCTAATAATTTATTTATTAGTACTAAAGACGATAATTATTTTTATTAATGATGTTAAAATTTATTATTATTAGTTAAAATTATATTTATTGCACCCACTTATAAATTCACCATTAGGATTCACAATAATAGCCACAATTGAATTAATAAGTATTTACGCGATTAGTACGTAATTAAGATGTGGTTAGTGCGATATGTTAATGTGTGTTTAATGATGTATTGGTGTATGTTTATGAAATGGTGCATGTTTATTTATTTGTGTATGTTTTATTTTTGTATGTGAGCTATGCGACTCTATTAGAAGCCGATTGTGCGGTAGGCGATCCGAATTCGTTCGAGGACGACCCGCAAGACGCTTTTGAGCAAGGCAAGTGGATTCTCCCTCTGCATATTCTGTTTGTACCTACTCATTGCATATAATAATGTTTACTTTTTGATATACTGCATAATTTGATGGGTTTTACCTAATTAAGGATTTCCTAGATTTACTACCTGTATTCTTGTTTAACCTGGGAAAAATTATTAAGCTGTGCAAAATTTGTGCCACCGCTCAACTTAATAATTTCTTAATGTCACTCATTAATTGGTTTTAATGTTCCAAAGATTTAATTGGCAATTATGACATTAACCTGATGGTTAAAACAATATTATTTCAAATTAATTGGAACATGGAGTGACCACCCAGGATAACAGTGCAACCACGAGTGCTATCATGGCTCTGGCTTTGGTAATTAGCTTTATATGCTTAGTGCCTAGCAACCTTACCTGAAATATGGGCAAGAGGGGGAGCGGTAGGTGCTGGCAGCCCACGTTAACATGGGGTCGTATTCTTGACTAAGGTACTTCACCCAGGGGGCCACCACCATCGTCTTTAGAAACCTTAGCGGGTTGCTTCGTATTAAGTGTATTTTGTGAAAACCTTATAATGGATCCCTAGCCATTCACCTCGGCAGTGTTTAAGGGTCCAATCAACCCGGGCTAGATGGGATACATGGCTTGTGGGTAAAGTTGTACCACCTCTGCAGAGTGTAAAACTGATATATCAGCCGTGCTCCCGGTTAAGAGCGACCTGGACTCCTCACATGATAATTGAACTTGAAGATGGAATTAAATTGAGATCCGATGATCTGCCAATAATTTGCTTAAGTGGTTTCACTTAAGTGTTTTTGTTATATTCATATTCCTTTGTTTAAATGGGATATTTGGGATTCACTCTTATTAGTAAGACAGGTGTTGTAATAAAATGTTGACCAACTAAAATGCTTACTGCTCAACCTTAGCCTCACCTTGTTATACCTGCATTAGTTTTTCCCCCACTTGCTGAACCCCGACCATAAGTGAGCTCACCCTTGCTTATTTTGATCAGAGGGTGATGCTGGAGACTTTGATGGAGATTTTATCGACGACGATGAATTCTAAGTCTAATGATGCGCCAATCATCTTCCTGTGGGAGATTGCGCAGTTGTTTATTTCCGCCTTACTTTGATATGATACTTGTTCAAGATACAATGTTTCAGATGATGTAATAAAGTATTATACTCTCTTTACGCCTTTATTGCATTGTCTTTTGATATATTACACTTGTGACGTCAACATATGTGTGGAAATGGATCCTGGCACACATATGGTATGCGCTCGGTTCTACCCCTGGAACCGGGTGTGACAGAAGTGGTATCAAAGCTATGCTGACCCTAGGTCGTTAGATTAGTTAGAAATGGAAAGCCTAGTTGTTCAAAACTTGCTAATTTCATTCCTATAAATTCCTTTATCAGTCTTACCTCTTTGAAATTCAACTGAGTTGACACTTCTCTTGTAGATGGTTCGCACTCTCCAAACTACCCGCGTCAACACCAGCTACGCCCCTCAGCCCCGGCAGATCCCGGTCTACCCAGTGGTAGTCGAGGAAGTTCCGGCAGATCTCCCTCCCATCCGAGTGGAGGATGTAATCAACTTGGAGGACAGCTCGGAGGAACAGCTGTCGACGCCCACCCCGTTGGCAGAGTCCCTGGCCTTCACAGCTGGGTCATCGATGTCCGCACCGTCTGCACCAGCCTTCCAAGCACCTGCACCCAGAGGAGACGACCCCGACGACTCTGGAGACGACGATGACGAGGATGACGACGACGAAGACGATGGAGAAGGCGAACACGTCAACGAGGAAGCTGACTACACCCAGCAGGACAACTTCATGGGGTTTGGTCCAGTTGTCGAACATTACACATCAATTAATGTTCGAGACGGGACACTTCCCCAACCTGCTGCAAGAAGTGCTGCACGCGCTAGGCACCTATGTCCGCCCCCTGTACGAAACAAGGCGAGTGAGCGAGCCTCCCCGGGCTTGCTATTACATCACTCGCATCCACGTCAGGGTGATGGATGCAGGTGACAGGGGATTCAGGACTCTGTCTGCTCACGAGTCCCTGACACCACTGTCCACCTACGCTGCCTCGGTCAGCGATGCTGCCCGTCGGACCCTGTGGTCGCTTAGCCACACCTACCGGCAGCAGCTGCAGAACACGAGGTTCAGGCATCTTCCTCAGCGTCTACGTGGGGGAAGCCAGACCAACATCGTCCCAGGAGAAGCCGGTGAGGACCGCCTCAACACCCTAGCTGGTGTAGTGGCCGGTCTCAACACCGACCTGGACAGTGCCACCCTGGATCTCTACAGGGTGCACTTGAAGCTGGAGAATGCCCATGCCAGGATTGCAGCCCTGGAAGCCCAACTGCAAGGACTGGATCCACCCGAAGCTCAGGTCCCCGCCATGGCGTTGTCTCCTCCCCGCAAGAGGCTGCGCTATGGAGAGCCCGGATCCGTCACTAGGCTGCTTTAAGTATTTTGAACTATGATGTAATAAGTTAGTCTTCGCGTTAGACGATGAACACCTTTTTAAGTTATCATATTAATAAATACCAACCATGTGATGGTGATTGATTGAAATGTTTGATTTGGATATTTGTTTGAGTGCAATGGTCTTATGGAATGATGGCCATAAGAACATATAAAATTTTTAAAACTTAAGCTATTTTCCCTCTAGAATCTTTTCTACTCCTCACTTTTCTAAGGATTTCACTTCCTAACCAATCAGATGGTGAACCCACGTCAAGGACCTAACAACCGGAACCAGTGTGGTCAACAAGTACCACCACCACCACCGAATCCCAATATGGAGCAGTTCATCGCCGCCCAGATGCAGATTCTGCAAGGACTCACTGCGGCTGTTCAACAATTACAACAGAACCAACAGAATCAGCAACCCTAGCAGCAGTAGTATGCACCCCCGGCCAGAGATAAGCACCAGGATTTCATGAGTCATCATCTGCCAACATTCTCTCATGCGGTTGATCCTCTGGATGCCGATGACTGGCTCAAAGTCATTGGGAAGAAGCTTGACATCACTCAGTGCAACGACCGGGAGAAGGTCTTGTACGCCTCAGGAAGACTTGAGGGAGCTGCGTCCGATTGGTGGGATGCCTTCACAGCGGCACACCCCAACGTGGATATAATAACCTGGCAGGAGTTTCAGGAGAACTTCCGCGCTCACCACATTCCCTCGGGAATCATGAAGTTGAAGAAGAAGGAGTTCCTTTCCCTTACTCAAGGGAATATGTCTGTTAGCGAGTATCGTGATCGCTTCACTCAGCTTTCACGTTATGCCCCTAAAGAAGTGGACACTGATGAGAAGCGCCAAGAGCGTTTCCTGGAAGGATTGATTGGACCTCTGAACTATCAACTTCAGAGTCATACATTTCCCAAGTTCCAGACACTGTTGAACAAGGCAATTGGCCTTGAAAGCAAAAGAAAGGAATTATCTGACCATAAAAGGAAGTTCCAAGGTCAGTCCAGCAGGAACACCCGGCCAAACAATGCTCAAGGTTCGCAGTTCCGCTCTGAAAATCAAGGCGGAAGCAATTATCAAATGCAACGCTCTGGACAACAAAGCCAGAGAAATAATCAAAACTAGAACCAGCAAAGGAGCAACTCCCAGACCAACCAGAGGTCTGGTGGAAATTCACAGAATCGTCAAGGTGGCGCCAGTAACACGCAGGCCAGAAACAACGCACCAGTCCAACCCAATGGGTGTTTCAAGTGCGGTGAGCTAGGCCACTATGCTAACAACTGCCCAAGGCGCAACCAGCAGACACCCCAGAAAGGCAATAATCAGAGGAATGACCAGAACACCCCCGCTCATGGATCTGCTCAGAACAAGACACCACAGAACCAGAGCAGAGGAAGGGTCAATCACGTCACTGCAGAATCAGTGCCTGAGGATGCCGACATAGTGTATGGTATGTTCCTTGTTAACTCCATACCTGCATCAGTTTTATTTGACTCTGGAGCATCGCATTCGTTTATAACTTAGTCATTTGTGGAAAAACACAATATACCTAAGTATCCTCTTAAGAAGATATTACACATTAGTTCACCGGGAGGTGACATGAAGACCACACACTCATGCCCCCATGTTAATATCAAGATTCAAGGAATAGATTTTTTAGTCAACCCAGTGGTCCTAGGATCCAACGGTATTGATGTGATTCTTGGATGCAACTGGTTGAAAAGTTGTGATGGAGTGATACAGTGTGCCAATGGAACAATTATGTTGACAAGTCCTCAAGGTGAAAGAATCCAAGTCAACATAGACAAGTCAACAGATGAAAAAGGGAAAACAGTGATCAATCACTTGGAAGAAAAGCCCTTGGAAAATATCAAGGTAGTGTGCGAATACCCAGACGTATTTCCGGAGGAATTACCAGGTATGCCACCTGACCGTGATATAGAGTTTTCTATTGAATTATTACCTGGAACCGCACCGATCTCAAAAAGACCTTATAGAATGGATGTCAAAGATTTAGTAGAACTGAAGAAACAAATAGAAGAATTACTAGAAAAAGGTTTCATTCGCCCAAGTTCATCCCCTTGGGGAGCCCCAGTGCTATTTGTGAACAAGAAGGATGGTTCGAGGAGAATGTGTGTTGATTATAGAAGTTTGAATGAAGTAACCATCAAGAATAAGTACCCGCTACCTCGGATTGAAGATTTATTTGATCAAATGAAGGGAGCTAAGATATTCTCGAAGATAGATCTGAGATCAGGATACCATCAGTTAAAGATTCGAGCAGAAGATGTACCGAAGACAGCCTTTACGACGAGATATGGATTATATGAGTTTTTGGTCATGTCGTTTGGACTGACTAATGCACCAGCATACTTTATGAACTTGATGAATAAAGTATTCATGGAATATCTGGATCAGTTTGTGGTCGTATTCATTGACGACATACTGATATATTCTTCGAATGAAGAAACACATGAAGCTCATCTGAGGCTAGTCCTACAAAAGCTTCGTGGCAACCAATTATATGCAAAATTCTCGAAGTATGATTTTTGGCTTAAGGAAGTTGCTTTCTTAGGGCATATCGTTACCGATGGTGGAATTAAAGTGGACCCAGGAAAGATAAGCGAGATACTAGATTGGAAGCAACCAAAGGATGTGTCCAAGATCAGAAGTTTTCTTGGATTGGCAGGATACTATAGAAGATTTATTGAAGGTTTCTCCAAGTTAGTGAAACCACTTACCTCTTTACTGGAGAAAGTCAAAGAGTTCAAATGGGATGAAGCTTGCCAGAATTGTTTTGAAGAACTCAAGAAGAGGTTAACCACTGCACCAATACTGGTAATGCCAGACATTCACAAGGGATTTGATGTGTATTGCGATGCATCACACCTTGGACTTGGATGTGTGCTAATGCAAGAAGGAAAAGTGATAGCTTATGCTTCAAGACAGTTGAGGAAACATGAGAAGAATTATCCTACGCATGATTTGGAACTAGCTGCCATAGTGCACGCTTTGAAGATTTGGAGGCACTATATGATTGGAAACAAGTGCAAAATCTTCACTGATCACAAAAGCTTGAAATATATATTCACTCAGAAAGAACTCAACCTGAGACAGAGAAGATGGCTTGAGTTGATTAAGGACTATGATTTGGAGATACAATGTCACCCCAGAAAAGCAAATGTAGTATCTGATGCTTTGAGACGTAAGGGTCAAGTGAACAACATCACTACTCATTTGATGTCACAGGAATTGTGCTGGGAAATGGAACAACTCAACCTTGGACTTCTCAATAATGTAGAAGCAACGGTGATGGAAGTTGAATCTACTTTGGAAGAAGAGATTCGTAAAGGACAAGAGTCTGATGAGAAAATTAAGGAAATTAAAGCCTTGATTGGTTTGGGAAAAGCCCCAGATTTCACGGAAGATGAACAAGGCACAGTATGGTTTAAGAAGAGAATCTGCGTACCAGAAATCGAGCACTTGCGCCAACTTATTTTGAGAGAAGCTCATGATTCAGCTTACTCTATTCACCCTAGAAGTACCAAGATGTACCAGGACCTTAAGGAAAAGTATTGGTGGTACCGATTGAAAAGAGATGTGGCTACTCATGTTGCATTATGTGACGTGTGTCAGCGAGTTAAAGCCAAACACCAAAGACCAGCAGGATTGCTACAACCTCTCAAGGTACCTGAATGGAAATGGGAAGAAATCAGTATGGATTTCATAGTTGGACTACCCCGTACTCGAGATGGCTATGATTCAATATGGGTCATAGTAGACAGGTTAACTAAAGTAGCACACTTTATACCTGTGAAGACAACATACTCGGGAGCCCAATTAGCAGAGTTGTATATGTCGAGGATTGTTTGTCTGCATGGAGTACCGAAGAAGATCGTATCAGATCGAGGAACCCAATTTACCTCGCGCTTTTAGAAAAGACTTCATGAGTCCATGGATACCAAGCTAAATTTTAGTTCAGCTTATCATCCGCAGACGGATGGGCAAACGGAAAGAACAAACCAAGTGTTGTAAGATATGCTCAGAGCTTGTGCTCTAAAGCATGGTAGAAGCTGGGATAAAAGTTTGCCTTATGCAGAATTTTCGTATAACAACAGTTATCAGGCAAGTCTAAAAATGGCACCATTTGAAGCACTTTATGGACGGAAGTGTAGAACACCGCTTTATTGGAATCAGACTGGAGAAAGTCAAGTATTTGGTCCAGAAATTCTCCAAGAGGCGGAAAAGCAAGTGCATGTTATCAGAGAAAATTTGAAGACAGGACAGTCAAGACAGAAAAGCTATGCAGATAATAGAAGAAGAGAATTGATGTTTGAAGTAGGAGACTTCGTATACCTTAAAGTTTCGCCGATGAGAGGAATGAAAAGGTTTAAGGTTAAGGGAAAATTATCACCTCGCTATATTGGCCCATTCAATATTTTGGAAAGAAAAGGTGAAGTAGCCTATCAGTTAGAGCTACCCGATAGATTATCAGATGTGCATGACGTATTTCACGTATCACAACTTAAGAAGTGCTTAAGAGTACCGGAAGAACAATTACCCCTGGAAGAACTGAATGTCAATGAAGATTTGACCTATTCGGAGTACCTAGTCAGAATTCTAGAAACATCTCACAGAATTACACGGAGTAAAGTCATTAACATGTGCAAGGTTCAGTGGAGTCATCATTTGGAAGATGAGGCCACTTGGGAAAGGGAAGATGAACTCAGAGCAGAATTCCCTCAGCTATTCTCAGAAGTTTCTTAATCTCGAGGACGAGATTCTTTTTAAGAGGGGTAGGTTTGTAACACCACAAAGCCATCAACTTAAAATAATGAATTTAGTAAATATGGTAATAAATTTTTTTTGTGTGATTAATTATTTATTTGCACTTTGAATCATTTTCTTTGTATGCGCTTGATTGATTATCGGATGATTGTTATTAACTTCCTTTTAAAAAGGAATCCTAGTAATTAAATAATAATTAAGTAATATAGTAATTATTAGTCTAAAAACAAGTATTTTATTTATAAATTTTTGGTGAATTTTTATGCCTTTTTGAGCTCTTTAAATAATCATTTGGGAATTAAAAAAAAATCTCTAAACCAGCCGGCCCACTAGGGCCCATATTTCCCAAACCCTAGCTCCCACGCGCGCGCGCTCCCAGGCACTTCACAGCCGCCGCCGCTCTCTCTCCCTCTCTCCTCTATTCTCTCTCTCCCTCTCTCCTCCCTCCCTCGCTCCTCTCTCACGCTCCCGCCCAGACCCACGACGCCGGCGCCCAGGCTGGCCGAGCCCCTGCACGCTGCGGCCACCCCGCGTGCGACCCCAGCTGCGGGCCCGGCCGAGCCGCGCCCTCTGCCTCCGCCCAGGCGCGCTCGCCGCCAGCCACGCGACTCCGGCCGACCCCGCCCCGCGTGCACGTCGAGCCGCCAGTCGCGCACCAGACGCGACGCCCGCGTGCAACCGGCCGCGACCCGCTCGCCTGCACGAACCCGAGCCAGGCATCCGCGTCCAAGCCACGCACCCTGCCCCACGCCTGCAGCAACCGACAGCCAGGAACGCGCCGAGTTACGCCCGCGCCGACCATTCGCTTCAGCATTAGTGGAGCTTTAAACAATATTCTCTCTGCGTTATAGGATTCAAGGCGTCCGTTTCTCTCTTCTCCTTTTACTCTCCCATGAAATCTCCCTCCATCAATGGTGCCATGATGCAGCCGATGAGTTTCTCCATTTCTCTGGCTGACGCTTCTTCTTCCCTCCTGCTCCCTATAAAAGGCAGCAGAGCTCTCTCCCATTCCTTTCTACCCGAGCTCGCCTCTTTCTCTAGTGCTCCTCGCTCATCACTAGTGCCGTTCGTCGCCGGAGTTTGCTGTTCGTCGCCGTGGAGTTCGCCGGAGCCCGTGGAGTTCGCCGGAACTACGCCATCCGCCGTCCGTAGTCGAGCCCCTGCTTTTCTCCACCCGGCCGAACCCCGTTGAACTCTTCCCATCGCATGCGCGAACCCAAGGTTGATGACGACCCGAATTATTTTGTGTATTTTATAAAACACTTTTTGATCTGATTCATTAGTTGTATATTTTGTTTGTTGTAATATGAACACGTGTGATTCGCAATTCTTATGTGTATGTGCATTATGGAATTTTGGTAGAGAAATGCGATCGTTAGTGCACCGTGATATTCCAGGTTAATCGATGCGATGATTTTTGGATTAGAAAATATAACGTAGATTTAATAGTCACGTTGGTGATAAAAACACTAGATAGGAATTTTTGTAGTTAAATTTGGTCACAATAAACTTTAGAAACTATTTGGAGAATTATAGGCGCATTTTAAATGGATTTAGAAAAATAGTATAGAACACATGTCATATGAATAATATAGGATTTCTAGATGATTTAGCTAGTTATTTTATTAATATTTTCTTGTTATAAAGAAAGGAGAAAATATCACCGGTAGTGTGGAAAATAGATTTTTGCTAGTCAAATAAACATGTTCGCAAATTTAGCACTTAAATTGTTAGAGTACTAGTTTATGTCAAATAACCTCGCTTGTGTTAGAAAATGTTCAATTAGTAGTTTATAAGGATTTTTAGAATATTATATTCATTTTTGCTATGTTCAATAATTCGAGTTAGAAATAAAGAGGGATAAAAGCTAATAATTTATTTATTAGTACTAAAGACGATAATTATTTTCATTAATGATGTTAAAATTTATTATTATTAGTTAAAATTATATTTATTGCACCCACTTATAAGTTCACCATTAGGATTCACAATAATAGCCACAATTGAATTAATAAGTATTTACGCGATTAGTACGTAATTAAGATGTGATTAGTGCGATATGTTAATGTGTGTTTAATGATGTATTGGTGTATTTTTATTAAATGGTGCATGTTTATTTATTTGTGTATGTTTTATTTTTGTATGTGCGCTATGCGACTCTATTAGAAGCCGATTGTGCGGTAGGCGATCCGAATTCGTTCGAGGACGACCCGCAAGACGCTTTTGAGCAAGGCAAGTGGATTCTCCCTCTGCATATTCTGTTTGTACCTACTCATTGCATATAATAATGTTTACTTTTTGATATACTGCATAATTTGATGGGTTTTACCTAATTAAGGATTTCCTAGATTTACTACCTGTATTCCTTGTTTAACCTGGGAAAAATTATTAAGCTGTGCAAAATTTGTGCCACCGCTCAACTTAATGATTTCTTAATGTCACTCATTAATTGGTTTTAATGTTCCAAAGATTTAATTGGCAATTATGACATTAACCCGATGGTTAAAACAATATTATTTCAAATTAATTGGAACATGGAGTGACCACCCAGGATAACAGTGCAACCACGAGTGCTATCATGGCTCTGGCTTTGGTAATTAGCTTTATATGCTTAGTGCCTAGCAACCTTACCTGAAAGATGGGCAAGAGGGGGAGCGGTAGGTGCTGGCATCCCACGTTAACATGGAGTCATATTCTTGGCTAAGGTACTTCACCCAGGGGGCCACCACCATCGTCTTTAGAAACCTTAGCGGGTTGCTTCGTATTAAGTTGATTTTGTGAAAACCTTATAATGGATCCCTAGCCATTCACCTCGGCAGTGTTTAAGGGTCCGATCAACCCGGGCTAGATGGGATACATGGCTTGTGGGTAAAGTTGTACCACCTCTGCAGAGTGTAAAACTGATATGCCGTGCTCCCGGTTAAGAGCGACCTGGACTCCTCACATGATAATTGGACTTGAAGATGGAATTAAATTGAGATCCGATGATCTGCCAATAATTTGCTTAAGTGGTTTCACTTAAGTGTTTTTGTTATATTCATATTCCTTTGTTTAAATGGGATATTTGGGATTCACTCTTATTAGTAAGACAGGTGTTGTAATAAAATGTTGACCAACTAAAATGCTTACTGCTCAACCTTTGCCTCACCTTGTTATACCTGCATTAGTTTTTCCCCCACTTGCTGAGCCCCGACCATAAGTGAGCTCACCCTTGCTTATTTTGATCAGAGGGTGATGCTGGAGACTTTGATGGAGATTTTATCGACGACGATGAATTCTAAGTCTAACGATGCGCCGGTCATCTTCCTGTGGGAGATTGCCCAGTTGTTTATTTCCGCCTTACTTTGATATGATACTTGTTCAAGATACAATATTTCAGATGATGTAATAAAGTATTATACTCTCTTTACGCCTTTATTGCATTGTCTTTTGATATATTACACTTGTGATGTCAACATATGTGTGGAAATGGATCCTGGCACACATATGGTATGCACTCGGTTCTACCTCCTGGAACCGGGTGTGACACCCGACCTTCCCGCGCAGGAGCCCCGTACATCGGAACTGGGTGAAGATGAGTCGGCTGAATTATAGGGAGACAGACTCGGTTATTTCACTATTATTCTGGCTCACGTGGTTATCATATCCATATGTAATGCCCCACGGTCGAGTATATAAGGCCTAGGGGGCACCCCTTCAAGAAGATAGATCAACGTTATTCATCACTTATCCTCCCATTCCGCTCTTTGCATTTTCTAGTGCTAGAGAGCCCCCTTGTAACTCATCGCATAAAGCATTCCAGCCAGGACGTAGGGTGTTACGCATCTCAAAGCGGCCCAAACCTGTACATCACTGTCTACTATTTCTCGTGCGCCCAGCACGAACCATCGAGCTACAGTCGATAACACCGTCCTACTTCTAAAAAGCACCTTGGGGGTAACCCTGGGTGCACGGTCGGACTCGAAACACCGACAGCTGACCCGAAACCTCTAAAACGACCTCTCGACACGAAACCCGCACTGCTGCCATACTATCAGAGTGCGGAGGAGAAGATCCCACATGAACATCCATGGAAGTGTTAGAGGGAGAACCAACTCGGACACCCTCGGGGCTGGGTTATCGCTTGCGCTACCCATCCGAGCTGGGTCATTCCCGGCAACACCCTCGGGGGCTGGGTAAGCGCCAGCACCATCCTTGAGGGCCGAGTTCTCTGCAGCGGCCACCTCTAAGGCTGAAGGTCCCTCAGTCACTTCCATGGGAGCAGCAATCCAGACCAGCTTCCTGATCCTCAAGACCACGCTCCAAGGTCGATGAGGCGTGGGACGCTGCCCGGGATGACCCCAACCCGGCATCAAGCACATCAGCACAAACATCCATCGCGTCACCATCTGCTGGCTCTGACAACAGATCTTCTGGAACCATATCCTCAAGAGCCTGATCAAAGTTGGCCAGAGACAATTCTTATAAATCAACAAGAGCAGACAGGGCTGGAGAAGGAACACCATTGCTTTCGCCACTAGCAATGTAGCGTCGGCTGTTCTTCCGAGTTAGAGGGACTTCATCCTCCTCCTCCTCGCCATTATCGACAACGCGAACAGTACACCCATTGGGGTCAGCATCATCCAGGTTACACCCATTGGGGTCGACGTCGTCCAGGTCACACCCATTGGGGGTTAATAGCAGGAAGGTTACACCCATCAGGATTAGTTTCAGCAAATGCAGGCACTGACACTTCTTCAGCAGCAGGAACAGAAGGACCAGCATTCTGATCAAAACTAGACACTCGACGAAGACGTCTCTTCTTCTGTTTCTTCCCGTCAGCAGGAGAAGCAGGCTGATTGGCTCGGCGAGAGCGCTTCGGACGAACGTTGTTAGACTTCTGAATATCTAAAGCTTCTCTATCCTCTGGGATGGGCGCTACCGCCAGAGTTTCAGTAGGGATTGCATCAGAGGAATCTTCAGCTAACATATCCAGCATGACACTTATCTCCGCGTCACTTGGATTCAAAGGCACCTCAAAATGAACCTGCCTCTCGTCGTCAGGAATCTCTCCGAGTGAGGCAACCAAAGCACTAACTTCTTCGGGAGAGGGTCGTACTCTAAGGCCCAAACCGCTATCATCAGCAGGAGGATTTGACACGAAACTGATAAAGGCCTGGGAGGGAGGCAAATTCCAGGCCGAATATGCAACAGGAGCGCCGATGTTCGACACCTTGCCTCTGAGCATCATCTCGAGCCGGTTCACCAAGTCCACAGTAGGAATTCTTCTGTTGGTCACCCGGGTTGAATCAGCCAAGCCTCGGTACAAATAGGCCGGATATGCTCTATCTTTCAATGGCTGAATGTTCTTGAAAACAAAGTCAACGACCACAGCTTCTGCAGTCAAACCCCTTTCTTTCAACAATCCAACTTCTGCTAACAGAGCCCTTGCCTCAACCACCTCCTGGTCTGTGGGGGATTCGGTCCAGCTCAGAGTGCGAACATCCGGCTGTCTCCCTGACCGTGGGGGGAGGGAATTCCCATGATTCTCCACGATGAACCATTCCAGGCGCCATCCCTTGATGCTGTCCTTGAGTGGGATGTCGAGGTAGTCAGTCTTCCTTCCGCGACGCATCTCCAAGCTCGCGCCCCCCACCAGCTGGTGCTGCCCCTCGGCCATTCCAGGCCGACAGTGATACAGGTACTTCCAAAGGCCAAAGTGAGGCAAAACACCAAGAAAGGCTTCGCATAAATGAACAAAAACAGAAACTTGCAGAATGGAATTGGGATTCAGATGGGTCAAATTCAAGCGATAGAAATCAAGGAGACCGCGGAAGAAAGGAAAAATGGGTAGGGCGAGTCCGCAGATAAGGAAAGGAACGTAAATGACGGATTCGTGGATGTCTTCTGTCGAAACAGTGACCCCACGGCAGATTCGCCACGAACAGAGCTCCTTCGGAGGAAGAACCCCGATGGAAACAAGATGAAGAAGGTCGGATTCGGAGACAACAGACATATGGTTACCTGCGAAAGGCAACTAACTGTTGGGATCAATGGGAGGAATGATTGCGGCGGACGAACTCGAAGCTTTCCGCTTGGGCGCCATCTCAACCTTGCTAGCGAGCGGAGCGGAAGCGATATGGCAGGAAAACAGAAAGAATCTGGATGCAAAAAAGCAGAAACTAGGGCACGGAGCGGGGAGGCGTGCGACAGCGCAGTACATATGGGATTTCCCCGAGCCAGATGTCACTTCTAAAAAGTGCCCAGTCATCATCCAGCCGTTATTTCTAAAACGCTGGCGTGCCATGTCATCACCCAGTCGTTATTTCTAAAACGCTGGTGTGCCATGTCATCGCTCGGCCGTTATCTCCAAAACGGCCGACGCGACCCAAATTGACTCAGCTGTCGTTTCTAAAAACGCTGGCGTTATTTGACTTCACTCGGCCACTACTTTCAAAGCGGCCGACGCAGTCCGTTATCACTCGGCTGTTACCTCTAAAACGCCGACATCGCCAATAACCGCTCGGTCGTTATTTCTAAAACACCAACGCGGCCCGTTATCACTCGGCTATCACCTTTGAAAAGCCCCAACATCGCTAATAATCACTCGGCCACCACGGCTAAAGCGCTGGCATCGTGAAGAAGGTGATCTGAAGCAAGGTTCGACGATTCTAAGTCGCTACTCAAGCATTACGTTCAGAAACAGCCTCTGCAGTAAGCACCAACACAAATGACAATCAGCAAAAAGGCGGAATGATACGCACGAGAGGAATTGAAATCAGTCTTCATTATACGGGAAGTACTACCGAACTTACAAATCAACTCATTATGAGTTGATGACCCCCCTACTACTACACTATACTTCACTACTCTATACTACTAACTACTACTACATTATTTCATTATACTACTACTAATCTATACTAATAATTAAAACCAGTGGCATTTAGCCACTGGCCTTGTTGCTGCCCTTGCTGCCACCGTCGCCGCTGTCGCCTCCGCCCTTGCCGTTGTTGCCGCCGCCGTCGCCTCCGTCGTCGTCGCCGTCACCACCGTCGCCGCTGCTGCCATCCTCGGACGAGTCGGAGGGATTCTCCTCGTCCGAGGAGTACTCCGACTCATCCGAGCCCTCGAGCCCGGCACGCTCGACGGCCCGAATGTAGGTCCACACCTCCACGGCGATCCCCTGGGAGTCGTCTGAATCATCAGACGACGCCGGGGGAGAGGCGGGAGCCGGAGAACCCTCGGACTCGGAGGAGAACTCTGCCTCCGAGTATTTCGAGTCGCCGAAGTCCTCCGAAGGAGGAATTGGCTCGCGCTTGCGCTTGTCGCCCGAGTGATGCGAAGAGCTGCTGCCTTTCTTGTTCTTGCCCATGGCGAAAGTGGAGGGAAGGAGAGAAGATTAAACAGCAAGCAGTAGCAAGAAGCGTGAAAACGCTGGAGAAGCAAGGGCACTATTTATAGAAGAAGAAGGCAACCGCTCATCTCCTACAACGACCACTGAACAGTTGCAAAAATTCAATATGCAATTCAAACCATCTGAAGACACGTCAGGCGGCTGACGCCGTTTCACGTAACACGACACCCATTGGGACTCCAGTCAACCGCGCAGGCGATATGATTACGCTTGCGGTCACCTCAAGTTACTACTCAGAAGCAATTTGCTAAACGCTCAGCGTACCAAGCCACCCCTTGCCTACACCCATTGGGGAGGGGGACACCCAGGAATTATTAGTATATTTTCAACACTGTCACATCCGAACAGTATATGCAATGAATACTTTAAGACAGAAGAAAGATATCAGTGGGGATCAAAGGAAAGTCAAATATAGCCGATGAGGTACAAGTCTAATCGACAGAAGCATCAAAGCGCGAAGTGACATGAAGACGAGCCAAGGGCCATCTATCGAACGTCCAATTAGTCGCAGATCAAATAAATGGCAAAACCTATCAAGACATGGGCAGATCGCGTACTCGGCCACAAAGACAAAAATATACGCTGACCTCTAAAGCGTAGCATCAACAATATAATGCTGGTCTCCAAGGCATTCAACAAAAAGGGAGGAAGACTCCTAGAAAAAGACACGAAATGAAGACCTTCGAGTGGATTATTTTCAAAAATCCACTCGAAGCTCGGGGGCTACACCCATTGGGTGCACCTTCGGTGCACCCGATGGACTTCACGGCTCGACAGTGCAAAATGCTGACCTCCGAAGCATAAACCCGAGACAGAACACCAAATTTTGAGGAATAATAGCGGAAGAAGACAGTAAAAAGAAGACGTGTTAACTGGATCACTCAGAATTCTGAAGCTGTGACTCGATAGACTTATTTTCAAAAGCAGGATCTAGGATCTTTGGGCCGTTTATTTCAAAATCAGCCCAAAGATCGGGGGCTTGTGGGGGACAGATATCCTCCGGGTCCACTAGAAGGGAAAAAGACCTCACGAAAGGCCCAGAGGCCCCATAATTCATAAGGTCATCCCCCTCGTGGGTCTGGAGGAGCGACCAGTGAGAGATCAACACAAGGCCGGGTCGGTGCAAGCCCTGTCGGCCCAACAACATCCGAACAGTAATCGCAGCAGTGACCCGACCTTCCCGCGCAGGAGCCCCGTACATTGGAACTGGGTGAAGATGAGTCGGCTGAATTATAGGGAGACAGACTCGGTTAGTTCACTATTATTCTGGCTCACGTGGTTATCATATCCATATGGAATGCCCCACGGTCGAGTATATAAGGCCTAGGGGGCACCCCTTCAAGAAGATAGATCAACGCTATTCATCACTTAGCCTCCCATTCCGCTCTTTGCATTTTCCAGTGCTAGAGAGCCCCCTTGTAACTCATCGCATAAAGCATTCCAGCCAGGACGTAGGGTGTTACGCATCTCAAAGCGGCCCGAACCTCTACATCACTGTCTACTATTTCTCGTGTGCCCAGCACGAACCATCGAGCTACAGTCGATAACACCGTCCTACTTCTAAAAAGCACCTTGTGGGGTAACCCTGGGTGCACGGTCGGACCCGAAACACCGACAGGGTGAACAGGTGATCCTGCAAAATTCAACACTAAATAGCCAACACTTGGTTATGAAATGTTAGTGCAATTAAAACCAAGTTGCTAAAGTGTGAACTTTAGAAGAAAACCGATCACAAAGAAGATGGACACAAGACACAGTGATTTATCCCGTGGTTCGGCCAATGCCTACTCCACGTTGTGGTGACCTCCTTCGGTCTAGGATTGCAATCAATCCCTCTCAAGTGATCTAAACTAATGATCAACTTTGAGTACCACGGTTATCTTCTTTAGTAGTCTTTTCCTATTTGCGAGGAATCTCCACAAGTTGGAGCCTCTCACCCTTACAAAGTTTGATCATAAGAGAAGCACAAGAGTAAAAGAAGGAAAGCAACACACGCAAGATTCAATCCGCAGCACACACACGCACATAGGCCAAGATTTGAGCTCAAAAACACGGTGTAGGGAGTTTATAACTCAGACGGAGCTCAAATCACTAACACAACAATCTAAATGCGTGGAGGCGGAGTCTAGATGTCTTAAGATGCTTGGTGTCCTGCTCTATGCGCCTAGGGGTCCCTTTTATAGCCCCAAGGCAGCTAGGAGCCGTTGCAGATCAACTTGAAAGGCAAATCTTGCCTTCTGTCAAGTGGCGCACCGGACAGTCCGGTGCACCATCGGACATGAAATGTTCCTGTCCGGTGTGCGATTTCCTTCCATATCGGGGGCAGCCGATCGTTGGTCCTCCGGGCCCGTTGGCGCACCAGACAGTCCGGTGCGACTATCTGACCGTTGGCTCGGCCATGTGTCGCCCGCTAATCGTGCAGACGACCGTTGGCCGTGGGCGCCGTTGGCTCACCGGACAGTCCGGTGCACCGCCAGACAGTCCGATGAATTTTAGCCACGATGCCTTCTCCTTTTCCCGAGAGCGACGAGTTCGTCGCCGAAGTGCTTGGGCGCGAGCGCTGATGACGCACCGGACAGTCCGGTGCACCACCGGACAGTCTGGTGAATTTTAGCCACGTCGCCCCGCCGATTTCTGAGAGCAGCTAGTTCGCCGCTGGGCCAGCCTGGCACCGGACACTGTCTGGTGCACCACCGGACAGTTCGGTGTGCCAGACTGGTGCTGGTTTGGCTGATCACAGCCACTTCTTCTTAACCCTTTTTCTCTTTTCTTGGCCATGTCTCTAGCACTTAGATAAACATATTAGTACCCAAAAACAATTTACTAAGTCCGAAGACATACCTTGTTCCTTAATTTGCATCTTGGCAATTTAAACTTAGAACAATGTGTTGGGCATCTAATCACCAAAACAATTATAAAAATGGCCCAAGGGCACATTTCTCTTTTACCTTTGAGTTAGCTCCCAAAGTTATCCATATTGATTGAACAACTCATTGCAAGAAAAACTATCTTCCACACTCTGTATTTATTATTATTTATTTCTAATCCTAACCTCGGGTGAAGATTGTGTTCAAAGTTTATAATTTATAGGTTTCGCCTATTCACCCCCTCTAGGCGACTTTCACACTCCAGGATCCTCTCATGCATCTCAATCTCAAATACCTACTGATCCACATCCACATGTGGATGTCTGATCCTTTTTAGCTAGTTTGAACTTTGAACTATGGTTGTGTGCCTGTGCTTGTAAATATACTACAACTCTGAACAATGTTTGTGATATATGTAAGAACACTAAATGAGTTATGTGATGTACTTTTTTCCTGTCTAGGGTTTTCTCACAAGGGTGAGTTTTACCTTGATAGGTTTTTAATGAGGCAGCCATTGCACCAAACAACTCAATATTAGTTATTTAGTATGCTTTAACTGTTTTTGTGAATGTCTGAGATTCTGTTAAGTCTGATGTATGTTTTGTGGTGTAGTGCTCAGACTGACCCTAGCACTATGGGTTGTCCAGACCTACCGTGCCGGCACGGCACGACTAAGAGGCCCTACTGTCGTGTTTGGGCCTAGGTTTAGGCTAGTGCCGTGCCGGCACAACACGACTATTAAAATGGCCAAACAGGTCATGTCCTAACCTTGTCGTGCCTAACCATGCAAGTGCCATGTCGGGCCGAGCCGCCCGTTTGACCATCTATACACTTTGCACACGAGTGGGGGCTAACGTTAGTTTGTCGGCAGGACGACAACATTGACACAGCATCAAAAAATACATTTGTGTATTCGTTCGTTGAACTAATTTATATCATTGTATAATCTACCAATTTCAAATTTGCAAAATTTACCCAACCAAATTATCCTCACACCTAAAACCTTCATTAAAGCTGCCAACAAATTGCATCCAGACTTAACACACCATCAAAACCAATAATTCAAATCGTTGTATAACCATCTCTCCCTTACTTAAACCCAATCCAACAGACAATACTACATGGACCATATCCTGACCTGCGTGGGCCCCATGCCCAGCGAGGTCGCCGCCACGCACCATCACTTCCTTGATCTCTGTTCGTTCCTCCGCCTCGCGGGCACCATCACGAACTAGTCCGTGCTGGAGAGTGGAGACCATGGAGTCGGAGAAAGATGGTGCATGTCGTCGACCTCGGTGGCGCCGATGCCGCGCAATGGCTCGAGTTGCTTCACTTGCTGGCCGGAGGGCCTGCCTCACCGCCCTGCACAAAGCACATGGACGTGTTCACAGTTCACACACACGACTAGACGTGGAGTCGCTCTACGTGAAGACCGGTGAAGTGTTGTTCGTCACCTCCATCCTGCAGTTGTACTGCCTCTTGGCCTTCGACGACAAGGATGACTGCCACTAGTAGAGCAGTGGCAGTAGAAGGGATAAGTGGCAGCTGAGCCTGGAGTCTGGGGTGTCTTCATCGACGTCACATGCAGACGTGTTCCTAGGAGCACTCAAGGTTTAAATAGCGACAACATTTTTTTAGGCTACAGGGCTATTGCGCGACTATAGCTTATAAAAACATTAAAATATATGCATGATTTATGCAAAAAAAATGGAAGTCAAGATATTTGACTAAGACCAATATGTTTCCAAGGCTCTAGGAGACTAGAGACAGTACACAATACATGATTCGTGGAATTCAAGTGTTGGCACTTCAATAACATAGTTAGCCACTAGCTAGGTTTACTTAGTTCTAAATCCTAGAGTAGTAAAGAATTTACTAAGTCGCTAACATGGTAGCAATATAATACTATGATTTAGTACATACCAAAAATTTACTAGTGCAATCTATTGATCAAGTATAGTGTCATCTGAATAAGAAGAATGAACGTTTGAGGACTATTGATCCATGTCAATATCATGTGCATCATTTTATTATGTATAAAGCAAGTTTAGGTTGTTATATATCAAGCAAGTTTAGATTTATCTTCATTACAGTAATTAATATCATTGAGCTTCATCATCCTTCTTCATTATATTTATTATTTTTTGGTGCACCATCAAAAGTACAAATAGTGTGGCTATTTAGCGTTAAAGATACGATATTTAGTGGAGCTAAATCGGGCTATAGCGGTTGTAGCTAAAATAGCGTCTAAAAGTGAAATATCATAGTTTTAGGTCCTCCAAAAAGCTATAACAGGGATATAGCGCCACTATAGCCCGCTATTTTAAACCCTGACGCACTGTGTGGCCTATTGGCCAAGGTGGTGGTGGTGACGGAGCGGAGGTGTCGTACACCATGACAATTTCTTCGTCAAACCCCTCTTTTCTCACTCGTGCTGCCGTCACTATTGACCCCT
Organism: Zea luxurians; assembly: GCA_029449295.1. Taxonomy (NCBI): domain Eukaryota; kingdom Viridiplantae; phylum Streptophyta; class Magnoliopsida; order Poales; family Poaceae; genus Zea; species Zea luxurians. Next base: position 43,933,728 of record JAOPSE010000016.1, read on the forward strand.
CGTCTCCTCTGTCTTCTCTAGGATCACAACATTAGTGTGGCTATATGCTAGTTAGCAGTGGCGGAGGGCCTATTGTGTCTAAGTATAGCTCAAGCCATAGCTAATTGAGAAATGCATTTAATTAAGAAAGGGGATAATGGTCATAAATCATATATTTGACAACTTGCCTTTTAAGTAAAAGGCATTTAAAAAGAAGGATAGACAAATGTAATTGCCTAGATCTCCAAAACTTATATAGTATCGATATACGACTTTGTATTATATATTATTTACCATGCACATGTTTCTTAGCAATTTATTCTTATTTAGACGATATTCTATTTCTCTATATATGTTGTGCATTTTTTATCATTTAATTGATTGTGTGTTAAATATTAAACAACATAGAGCCATATCTAAATCTTTCTCCATCCTTCGCCACTGCTAGTTAGGGCTTGTTTGGCATGGCAGAGCATGATTCTTTAACTCCAAAAGCTGATTCTTCAATAAAGTGATTCTGAGTGATTCTCTAGCAAAAGTGAATCTATTTGATGAAATCCGTTTGACAAATAGTCTGTGATGTGATTCTTGAGGGGTTAGAGAGTAGGGAGCAGCGAGAAGCAAGTTTTTTTTGCTTCCACCTTCTAGTACAAAACAGAGAGTAGATTCATTCCGCTTTCACCGTGGAGCAGTTCAGTTTTTTGCTATTTAGCTGCGCAAGAGTGATTCTTGCTGTGAGCGAAGCTATTGGAGCTCTACCAAACGGGTATAGAAGTATTACCCAGGCATGCTATCGTTAAGTACGCTGGATGGCAGAACAATGGAGTAGTATGTGGATGGAGTGGAAAAAAATTCTTTGCATCTGAGATGCAAAGAAACTCTTTTGTAGTCCCTGTCATCCATCACCTGGTGATCAATATAAATAGAAAAAAATAAATTAGCAAATGGTTAAGTTGTAGAATTTGATCTGTTTTTGTGGCCCTTAGGTGATGTATGTGAGGGGCTGTAAAAAGAAGTGTTTGCATTGATTATATACAGAAAAATTTTCCGGCGGAGTGGGGGCGCACGTAGTGATCGGTTGTACGTGCGGATCGCATAAACTAGGATCGGAGACCGTGCTGTGGTCGCGCCGGGCCAGGGCAGCGCTATGGGTATGTTTGGTTGCCTGGCCCAGGGCACAACCAGGCCCATTTGAACCAACGTCCTAATGTTTGGTTGCTTGGCCCAGCGCACGGGCCTGTCTCAAGTGAGCGCAGGACCAGGCCCATTTGGAACGCGCTAAAATTACTTCGCAAGCGAGCCTGGCCGCCGTGGCTCTAGGGTTCGCCACTCTCCTCTCTCGCCACTCTCCTCTCGCTCTTCGTCTTCAGACCACTCGCAGCCGCCGCCGCGGAGGATTCTCTCCTCTCGCCACTCTCCTCTCGGGTTCTCTCGCCACTCGCAGCCGCCGCCGCGGCTCTCGCCTCTCTCTAGGGTTCACTCGCTCTCGCCTCTCGGGTTCACTCGCTCTCGCATCTCGGGTTCACTCGCAGTCGCCGTGCTCACGGGCTCGCCGCCGTCATCTCTCTCGACCCGTGGTGACGACACCGCGCCTGTGGACGAGCTCGATCTGCTTCTCCGTCGATCTGCTTCGCTCTCGCCTCTCGGGTTCATCTGCTTCGCTGTCGGCGACGAGAGGTTAGCCCCTTTCTTGGTTGCTCATCTACTTTCATCTACTTTCTTGCTGCTCATCTACTTTCATTTGCTTCGCAAGGATCGCTCTCATACGACCTCGATCGGTTCTCAGCTGCGAGTGAACCCTAGTTGTGTGGTCTCCCTCTTCTCAGGTTTGATCGCTCTCCTACGACCTCGGCCTCGATCTGTTCTCAGGTTTGACCCTAGCTGTGTGGTCTCCCTAGCTGATCTGTTCTCGATCTGTTCTCAGGTTTAGGGTTTAGGTCTGATTGTTAACTGATTCTAGATCTGCTTTTCATTACTGATCTGATTAGTTTTTCATCTGCTTTGTCTTCTCATTCTAGATCTGATTAGTTTCATATTAGCAATGATCTGTTTTCAGCTGCTTTGCTTTGTTTATGTTAATCAGATCTTGTCTAGAAAGCAGCTGGTTCTAGCAAACTGATTGTGGGATTAGGGTTTGGTTAATATAACCGATTAGTTTTATTAATCAGTTTGCTTTGCTTCATTGTTGTATTAATTAGTTCTATTCTCGATCTGCTTTGCTTTCATTAATATAACTGAAAACAAAGCAGCTGATTCTAGCAAAGCAGCTGATTAGTTTCATATTAGCTGATCTAGGCAAAATGTTCTCATTCTAGATCTGATTAATATAACTGATTGTTGGTGGATATATGATTGGTCCATGTTTTTGATGAAAAACTTGCATCTTTTCATTACTGATCTGCTTAACTGAACTTAACTGACCTGAACTTAACTAAACTTAACTGAAAAACCTGCATAGTTTTTCAGTGATGTACTTTCATATTAGTATATAACTGATTGTTGGTGGATATCTGATTGGTCCATGTTTTGGATGAAAAACTTGCATCTTTTCATTACTGATCTGCTTAACTGAACTTAACTGACCTGAACTTAACTGAATATTACTTGCATCTTTTCATTACTGATCTTTTCATTACTTTCATATTAGTTAAGCCATCTTTCAATATTACTATCTGTTTGGTCCATGTTTTGCCATGTTTATTTATTGACTTAACTAAATTTAACATGTTTGTCATGCTTGTCTTGTTTAATTTAATGGATTATGCAACTAGCATAATCTGTCTATTATATTAAGTAGCTAGTTGTTCCTCTTTTCTTCTCCCCCTCTTACCTTCATCTATTCCTGTTTCCTCTTCCCTTACAACAATCTTACCTTTGTTCATCCTTTCTTCTCCCCTCTGTAGCTTCTTGTCTTGTTTAATTTAATGGATTAATGCATTATATTATGCAGCTACCTCCATAACTATCTTCTTTTTATACTATGCAGGTAGTTAATGCATTATATTATGCTGCTACCTCCATAACTCTCTTCTTTTATTCTGATCATTTTTCAGTGATGAAAATATTTAAAGTCTGAGCTTAGGACCAGATTTCAGTGATGTTTTTTTTCAATCTGAGCAGACCACAATTTTTCAGTGATGTTTTTTTTTCAATCTGAGCAGACCACAATTTTTCAGTGATGTTTTTTTCAATCTGAGCAGAGTACAATTTTTCAGTGATGTTTTTTGGTTCAATCTGAGCAGATCTCAATTTCTCAGTGATGTTTTTTTAATCTGAGCAGAGTACAATTTTTCAGTGATGTTACCAAGCCAGTTTGGAGGAACATCATTAGATGTGGCAACCCTGGCTTGTTTTTTTCAGCCTGAGCAGAGTACAATTGTTTCTCATTGAACAATTTTTTCCCTTTATTCAGATATGTTGGGTCCAAATCGTCATTTGCTGAAGTTGAGAGCATCGGCATTGGTTGTTGCTATATCTTGTTGGTTGTTTGCTTGCCTTAGGCGTAGAATCTTTCATCCTCGTGTCACATATGGTCCAATGTTTCAAAGGGACATTGAGAGGCAGGCAAATCTTAGATTTATCTATGAATCTGATGATATCCAATGTGTGGAGCTGCTTAGAATGTCTAAGGTCCCTTTCTTTGAGCTTTGTGGTTTGTTTCGGTCTCGACACTTGCTAAGGGATAGTATTCACAGTTCTGTAGAAGAACAAGTTGCAATGTTTCTACATGTTGTTGGTCATAATCAAAGGTTTAGGGTTCTCAAATTCACCTTCCGAAGATCTACTGAGACTATTAGTAGATATTTTCACGAGGTGTTAAGTGCAATTGGTGAGCTACGCACTGAGATGATCACCCCTCCTTCCACCTCTGTCCATCCCAAAATTCATGTTAGTAGAAGATGGTACCCGTACTTCAAGGTACTTTCCATTCCATTTAGGATTGCACATTAACCATTTAATTGAAATATGTTAGTATTGTCTTTGTTTTAATCATTTTAACTTAAACATTTAGGATTGCGTTGGTGCCATTGATGGCACACATGTATTGGCTAGGGTTCCTAGTTCAATGAGAGCAGCCTTCATGGGTAGAAAGCACACAACGACACAAAATGTTCTAGCAGCTGTTGATTTTGATTTGAGATTTACCTATGTTCTTGCTGGCTGGGAAGGTTCAGCTCATGATGCCTTGATTCTATCGGATGCATTAGAAAGATCTGATGGCCTCATTGTGCCACCAGGTAATTCCATAACATGTTTGAATATGCTTTTAAATTACTTCACAATCAAACTAACTAGAATTCTTTGAACTAGGAAAATTCTATTTAGTTGACGCTGGTTATGCTGTTAGACCTGGATTTCTACCTCCATACCGTAGCACAAGATATCATCTAAGAGAATTTGGTGGAGGAAATCATCCACTCAATCCAAGAGAACTCTTCAATCTAAGGCATTCTTCCCTCCGAGTAACAATTGAGAGAGCTTTCGGTGCCTTGAAGAATAGATTCAAGATTCTATACAACAAACCTTTTCATCCATATCCGACACAAGTTAAGCTTGTGTTAGCATGCACCATCCTTCACAACTGGATTCTTAGATATGGGCTGGATTCACATTTTCCTTCGGAAAACACTTGGGCTCCAAACATTGCCAATGTGGAAGGTGCCATTGATGTAGTTCATGATAACCAAACTTGGACCCAACAAAGAGATGCTATATCAACAAAGAGGTGCCAATGTGGAAGGTGCCATTGTTTTTTGTGGAACTTAATTATTTTTAAATGCTGAGAGAAATTGTGATCTGCAGTGATGTTTTTGTGGAACTTAATTATTTTTAAATGCTGAGAGAAATTGTGATCTGTAGTGATTTTTATCAGCCTTACTTTCTGCTTTGAAGCTTAATTATTTTTTATATGCTGAGAAAACTGGTCCTATGCTATGATGCCATTTCATTACCTCTTCTTTTGACTTCAATTTTATATAGACTATGGAAGTTGAGCAAGTTGCTGCTGGTAGTACCTCAAGGACTGCCATGCGCTGGACCCCTGTGATGTCAGGCTTTATCCTGAGGAAGTTTGCAGACTTGGTTGGGCAAGGAGTAAAAACGGATAAATGGTTCAAGGAGGTTCATGTCAACTCTGTTGCCAAGGCACTGACTGAATTCAGTGGCCAAGAAGTCACAGGAACCCAGGTCTACAATCATTTGAGGAAGTGGCGTCAAAAATGGATCAGGGTTTGTAGGCTCAAGGACCTAAGCGGTGCTCATTGGGATGAGAATACATTCACAATCATCCTTGATGATGAACATCTGCTGGGCCATACAAAAGACAACCCAAAGGATGCTGAATTCCTCAATGTGGCAATTGAAAACTATGTGCAGATGCAAATTATATTTGGAGCTGGGCAGGCTACTGGCAAGTATGCCATGGCCTCAAATGAGCCCCTTGGCACCATCTCGGATGTTACTGAAGGTGCTGGTGCATCTGAAGAACCATGTCTTGTTGGTACTACTGCTTCTGGTTCTGCTGGTGCCAGCCCTTCTCATAGTGGTGCTGGTGCTGGTAGTTCCTATGGATCATATGGAAAGAAAAGGAGACTCAGTGATGAAGAGTTGGGGATTATGACAGGGCTTACTGGAGCTGTGAACAAATTGGCTGAAGCTGTCCAAGCACCTGTTGTAGTCCAGACCACAGATGTCCACCCTGATCTGTATCAAATTTGCATGAGTATTCCAGGTTTCACTAATGAGGAGTTGATGACTTGCCTTACCTACCTATTGGACAACAAAAGGCAAGGTGATGGCTTTGTGAAGATGGAGCCTAAACACCGCGTGCTTTGGCTAAGGCAGCACCTTGCAAAGATTTGAGCAGACCAGTCTTATGCCTATGATGCCTAATACCTTGCTCTATGCGTAGTACTTTGATCTATGCCTAATACTTTGCTCTATGCCTATGGCACTGAATCTTATGCCTATGGAACTATGGATGATAATTAATAATTCTGAGACTTTTCTACCTGTCTGTGATGATTTTATATTGAACTGTTGCCTTTACTTGCCTATGATGATATGTTTTATAATGATGATCAATCAAGGGAGTATGACTTGTTGCTTTGTTTTCCTTGCTCATTTTGTGAATTTTGCCTATGATGAAATATGTTTGACTGATACCATTCATGGGAGGTTGACTTACTGCTTTGTTTTCCTTGCTCTTGGTTTTATTTTGGGTCAGGCAACCAAACATACTCTCTATCCTTTAATCAGATTTCTCCACCTGCCCTATGTTCTCCCATGTATGGTCATATGATGTGTTTATTCATACAAAACTGAGGCAATCTATTGTATTACTCTCATGAGTTGATCAAGTGATTTTAATTGATAATAATTTCTGAGGCAAACACTTTTCATGAGAAATTGGTGTTACTGTTTTCAGTTTCTGTTTCAGGTCTCATGGTATTTTACAGTAGTTTCTGTTTAATGACTGTGCATGTCATTATTAGTGGAGAGCTGAAGGTTCAGATCAACAATGTTGTTTTGATGGTGTTCGTTTTCTTCTCTTAATTTCACCAGCTCTTGTTGCAGTCATATGTGTTGTTCATATGTTGCTGTTCATATGTGCTGTTCATATGTGCTGTTCTTCTTCAACCCCCTTGAGCTTTTCATATGTGCTGTTCAGCTCCTGCTCCAGTTCCTGTGTCCAAGAGTATGCACCTTCAGCATGAGTCTTTGATGTGTGAAGCAGATCTTCCAGCTCCAGACTTCTTTGCTGAACTAAATGTGCTTGTTCTTGATGCTCTGAACATTTATCAGTCAGCTCCTTGACTTCTTGTTCAAGTAGCTGGTTTTTAGACATTGAGGAATCTAAAGAGGATTGTAGCTTGTTAATTTTTTATACCGTAGTCACATCGATCTACGGCCTAATTTGCTTGGCTGTTCATATACTCAAGGGTCAAATATGTCTGTTGCTGTCAAATAGATGTGACTACTGTATATGAGGGTTTTAATTCACAGTAATAGATGTCAAAATCACATCTTTTACTGTTTTCTGTTTAATGCGCTATTGAATTTCTGCAGTGTTTGCGCTATTGAATTTCTGTTTAATTCTGTTTTCTGTTTATGTTTCTGAAGTTGTTGCTGTCAAATGGATCTTCTGAAGTTGCTGTTCTCTTCTGAAGTTGATGTTTATGTTTATGTTTCTGAAGGGTCAAATATGTCTGTTGCTCAAGGGTCAAATATGTTTATGTTTATGTTTCTGAAGTTGCTGTTCTCTTCTGAAGTTGATGTGCTTAATTCTGTTTACTCAAGGGTCAAATATGTCTGTTGCTCCTTGACTTCTTGTTCAAGTTGCTGTCAAATAGTTGTTTATGTTTATGTTTCTGAAGTTGATGTCAAAATATGATCTTCTGAAGTTGAATTTCTGTTTAATTCTGTTTTCAAAAATATGTTTCTTCTCTTCTGAAGTTGTTGCTGTCAAATGGATCAGGGTTTGTAGGATCAAAATCATATTTTTAGTTCAAATATGTTGCTGTTCGGTTGTATGGATCTGTTTAATTCAGATTATTGTAAATGATATTTAGATTATTGCAATTAGTTCAATTTATGGGTCAAAATCATATTTTTTAGTTCAAATCTGTTGTAATCACATCTATTGGATTTCAACGCTACAGTCTGATTGCAAGAATCACAGCGAGATTTTGAGTTCAAATCTGTTGTAAACATATTTTTAGTTCAAATCTGCTGTAATTAGTTCATATTTAGATGATTGCAATTAGTTCGATTTTGAAATTTGGCGGGAGCTGTATTGTAAACATCAAAACTGAAAAGTGGCGGCAACCAAATTGGGCCAAGCTAAAAAAATGAGAACCAAACAATGTGCCACATGGGCCTAGCTTATTTTGATCAGGCAACCAAACATTTTGAACCGTCTCTGTAGATGCGGGCTCTTTCAATGAGCCTGGCTCAGACTGGGCCAAGAAACCAAACACATCCTATGTGACCCCTTTTCTGAGCTCATGTGAGGCCGGGCGAGCCGCGAGCCAGTATATCGATCGCCCGCTGCATGCACGGGTCCGAAAGAACGGATCGACGTCGACACGTCGCATACATGTGCCGCGCGTGATGAAATAACTAAAGAAAAGAAAAGATGCTATTTTTAGTCTCAGAGCACAAGCTATTATTAGGGATTCCCGTGATCAACCAATGGGTGCCTGGTTTCAAGGTCGGCCGGTGCAACTGTAGCCAATTCAAAACAGCGGAGCCTAGCTGGCTACAGATCCGACACATCGTGCATGCACACATCGACTCTTAAAAGCCAACGCCGAGATCTGACCTGTAGAGGCTACGCACGTCGTCGTCGGAAGTTACTGCCGTCGTCCGAGGAAAACCGCCCGCGGCCGCCGACGACATGGCGAGGGCAGCGGCGATGATGGTAGTGCTCTCCGTGGTGGCGCTGGTGCTAGCCGCGGCGCCGCGCGCGGAGGCTGGGCAGAACTGCATCTGTGAGTGCATGAAGCTGTGCGTGCGGACGCGGATCCCGAGCATGGGCCAGTGCGCGGGCAAGTGCCGGGAGATGGCCTGCACCAACCGCTGCGAGGAGGCCTGCACGCGCAAGGGCTTCCCCGGGATGCCCAGCGAGGGCATCCCCACCTGCGAGCTGGAGCCGCTCACCCCCGACGAAACGCACATGTTGCACTGAACGATGATGCACTTATGGGACCATGTGACCGGAGCTTTTCTGTTTGCGTGTCGCGCTGGTCGGCCCAGCAGCGGCGGCGGCGGTCTATGCTATGCTCCCGATGTGCATGAAAAATTCCCGCTGTTTTCTTTGGTGCTTGGTATGTACGCTGCCTCTTCTCAAAGCATAGTATGCATAGTTCTGTTTTCTGGCATTCGATGGCCGGTTGCCCCACCTCCCCTGGAACACACACACACCAACACAGACACGCAGATACGTACGCGCGCTCTCAGCTGCAAAGTCATCAGGACATGTACAACCTAAATACTACTCCATCCGTTCATAAATATATAACACCGTTAATTTTTTTTAAAAAAACTTTAATCACTCATCTTATTAAAAAACTTTGATTTTTTGTGATTTGTTTTATCACTTAAGATAGTTTGTGCTTGACTTAAAATTTTATATTTTTTAATAAATATTTTGAATAAGACAAGTGGTCAAAGTTTTTGAAAAAAAATCAACAATACCATATATTTGTGAACGAAGGTAGTACATTGCAGTTCTATAAGCACTAGATATAACTAAGAAATCACTTTATACAACCCAGTGTATTTAAGTCTTGTACCTTATTCACTAGAACCTCTTAAGATACGATTCATTTATATGAGTTGTATGAGTAGAACCGTATCAGACTTAGAGAACTGTGCTAGAGACGTTGAGCTGAATATCCCATCACTAGAAAATCTCCAGACATGTGTATCATTGTTTTCCTCTAGACTGAAATTTTCCAGGACATCCCACAGCTGCAAGTATTGCATAATGCCTGCAAGAGATAGGTTTCCATATATATCCTGAACCCAAAAATGTGAAGGGAAGGCCTGCTGCACAATCCTAACTTTCCTATATTTTTTGGGACTGCACCAACAATGATTGGTGCAAGCTCCTCAATAGAGCACCCATTAATCTATTTATCCATCCAAAAATAAGTTGTAGCTCCATCACCAATAATAGAGGTCATAGATACCTGAAATAAAGCTCTGGCTTGATTGGAAACATTAAGGTCAAGGTCTCTCCAAGGTTTACCGGAGTGTCTTCTGAAGCCATAGCCATCTCATTTGTGATGCCCAACTCATGGTGAGAAGATTAAGTATTCCAAGGCCTCCCAAGTCGACTGGAATGTATTAATGAATAGCAAGAGAGAAAGAGAAAGCACCAGTACAAACAAAATAAATACAACATATCAGTTGGAGTAGAGGATGTGCATGAGAACCCCCTTAGAAATTTCGTCCAGAGAGGCTTACAAATTCTAAGGTGGAGGGACAAAAGAGAGAGAGAGAGAGAGAGAGAGAGAGCAAGTGCAACTATCAGACAACAAGATGGTCCAGGAGGCACCCTCTTAGAATTTCAAAGAGATGGGATTACAATTTTCGAGAAGGGGATAGAAGCACATAGATAAGCGACGTTCAAAAATTTCTAAGGTGGCTTTGAAATTTTGACTATGAGTCATAAGAAATTCCAACGGGGAGGAGAAATTTCCGAGGATAGAGGGGAATCTTCACTAGAGGGCCAAAGTTCGAAAATAATGGAGGCTACCCATAATTTTTAGCCAAAAGGGACCAAAATTTTTGAAATGCAAAGAAAATTTTCGAGGAGGGGAATTAGATGAATAAAACGAAGACTAAACTTTCTCTTGCTAAAGAAATTTCAAGGAATCTTTTAGAGTAGATTTGGGACTATTAGGAGTTGATGAATAAAACCTTTTGAGCATATTTTGACACCTACAAGTAATGTTTTCTATCCCTCTTGATTGTACCGGATCCTATACATAAGAGTAGAATGAATAAATTAGAGTTAATACTCTCTTTCTTGTCGAACCATGGTGCTGCATAGCTCACAAAGTTAAAATTGAGGGGTGTCATATTTCATTTGCACTTTTCGTCCTCTACCTACTAATATATGCTATATGAAAGGAGGTTGTAACTATAAGGTTCTTATGCCCCCATCAGGACGTGAAAATAGAGTTTGACTTGGTTCAGATAGAGTCCAACTCATTTTTTTGACTGAGCCATATGAGATCAACCTCGACACAGGTAAATTCAATAGGAACACATGCAAGGGGAAGACCTTTTATCACAGAGTTAATCCTTGACGACAGTAGGTAATCAATGATTAAAACACTAAACTACAATCTACCTAAAGCAATGTGCCCTTATCCTCTCCCCGCATGCGTTTTTCATGTTTTGTCCAGCAAATGACACTTGTATGACATAAAAATTTGAGATGACATCACTCAAGACTTCTTATAAGGGCTTATTTGGTTGTATGGGGATTGGAGTTGATTGAAGAGCATATATAATCCATTCCTTGTTTGCTTGCATGAGGATTGAAAAAGATTGAAGGCCATATAAATACATTGCTTGTTTGTTTGGTAACCTTATTTGTGATTCAGGTTACTCTTACGGGGTTAAACTCACTGAATTGGAAAGCAAGATGGATCTACAAGTGCTGCTTTTGTTGTCTAACAAGGTCAGGCCCATAGTGACATCAAGAACTAAGAGCTCCTTTGGAATGCAGGGTTTTTTCCCCGTTTTCTGTATTTTTCCTTATAAAAATAAACTAATTTCTCTGAATTTCCTACATTCCAAAGTAGCCTTAATTAAGTTAGCATATGCATCATTTCTGGTATGAGCGCATTCTATAATGGCACTGTTTATGCATTATGGAAAAACTGAGGACTCTTATCAACTCCCTCTTTTTTTTATGGAAATGGTGTTGAATAATTAGACAATTTCCAGATTAAATTCTGAATATAAATCATGACCAAATCAGAAGAACTGAAATAAGAAGTCAAATTAGATGATGCATACTGATTAGACATACTAATAGATGGCGTAGGCCGGAATCAGCAGGGTCGGCGATGTCGAAGCAACAGGGTTGATGATCAGCGGAATCAGCGAGCAGTCGCGTGAGGACGCTTCCCAAAAACCTTATTCGCCCTCTCCCGGTGCAGGATCTCGAAGGGCGAAGGGTTCCAGAGATCTGCTCTCCCGATCGCAGATGCACGTCGGCGGTCGGGATGAAGGGAACTGAAGGCGGCTCAGTTGTGAAGAGAGGCGAAAGCGAAAACTGGGATGATTTGGATGCTGGCTGCCAGGCGTCTTTTATAGGGCTGAGTCCGCGACCAGATAGCTATCTTCGATCTTATCCGCCCACGAAAATCTCGCGTTCAATTTAGATTTTATAGCGACCGGTTAGGATTCTGATCTTAACAGCCAAGCAACCAAAAAATTAAAACGACAAAAAGGGAGCCACGTCCCCGCAAGGCGAGGGGCCGGATTTCAGCAGATCATTCACGCGTACGCCGTGCGCCCCCGCCCCGCCCCGCCCCGGCCAGGCCAGGCGAGGCGAGCGCGCGCGTGTGTGGCTCTCCACACTCTCTCATGTCATCCATGACTTGATGAGTGAGTGTGGCTTCCATATTTAAACTAGTTCCACCCCACTAGGACTAGCAATATGGTGCTATTGGTTCCACCATTCCCTAGCCATACACTTATATGGACTTTTGAGATTTTCGTGGGATTTATTTGAATTTCTCAATTGGGCCTAGCCCATAAATCCTAACAATCCCCCACCAGATCTCAAATGCCCATCTGCATTTTTCGCCACTGTTCACTACTGTTTAATATACTAGTGTTTCAGCAGAGACTGTTAAGTTGAACTTTCGCCTAGAACTCTAAGCTACACCAACCCACAACTTGGACAATGGACTATGCCTTGAATTGCAAGTTTTCTGTGAATGGGTTTCACTTAAAGCCATGACCAGTACTTGGCTACCAGTAGTCCCCTTCTCGGGTGGAGCATATACATTGTACTCCAATGTCTCTTCATGAGTTTACTAGAGATCACCCAGATCTCATAGACTGCGACGTTAGACAGTCTAACTCATATAGGTGTGTTCTTTCAAGAATGTTCTGCAGGACAACATCTTCGCTAATACAAGCCAACAAAACACATTAAGGCACAAAGCCAACCTGCCTTACAGCATTTGAGAGTATTGCATCTTTACTTAGAGAGGGTCAAAAGTTACTCTCCTCAGTTCACCAATGGCTTGTTCTTCCTGAGAGCACCTATAGGGGGTGAATAGGTGATCCTATAAAAATCAAACACTAATAGCCACAAAACTTAGTTATAAGTGTTAGAACGGCTAAGTAGCTTAAAGCGAGTTCTTGTGAACACAAATAATCACAGAGAGAGCAACACAAGACACACGATTTTTATCCCGTGGTTCGGCCAAGTAACACTTGTCTACTTCCACGTTGTGGCGTCCCAATGAACGAGGGTTGCACTCAACCCCTTTCAAGTGATCCGATGATCAACTTGAATACCACAATTTTTTCTTTAGATGATTGTTCCGGTTTGTGAGGAATCTCCACAATTTGGAGCCTCTCGCCCTTACAATAGATATCACAAAGAAAGCACAGAGTAAAGTTGGGAAGAGCAACCCACACAAGACTCAAATGCATAGCACACCCACGCACACAAGTGAAGACTCGAGCTCAAATGACAACATAGGGAGTCCTCGACTCGAATAGAGCTCAAATCTCTAACACAACGAAGCAAATGCGTGGGAGCAGAGTCTGGATGCCTTAGAATACTTAGTGAATGCTTGGGTGACTCCTCCATTCGCATAGGGGTCCTTTTATAGCCCCAAGGCAGCTAGGAGCCGTCGGAGGCCAACTTGGAAGGCCAAACTTGCCTTCTGTCGGGTGGTGCACCGGACAGTCCCTGTAGCTGTCCGGTGCGCGATCTCCTTCCTTTTCTAGCACATCCGACCATTGCAACTCCTGGCCCGTTGGCGCACCGGACAATGTCCAGTGCACACTGGACAGTCCGGTGCCCTACGCCGACCGTTGGAGCTGCCACGCGTCGTGCGAAGATTGCGTGATCGACCGTTGGCGCTGGCGACCGTTGGCTCATCGGACAGTCCGGTGATTTATAGCCACGTCGCCCCTTTGCTTTTCCCGAGGGTGACGAGTTCGCCGTGGATGACTAAAAGTCGCCTAGAGGGGGGTGAATAGGTGGAATCTGAAATTTATAAACTTTAAGCACAACTACAAGCCGGGGTTAGCGTTAGTAATATAATCGAGTCCGAAAGAGAGGGCGAAAACAAATCACAAGCAAATAAGAACGGATGACACGGTGATTTGTTTTACCGAGGTTCGATTCTTGCAAACCTACTCCCCATTGAGGTGGTCACAAAGACCGGGTCTCTTTCAACCCTTTCCCTCTCTCAAACGGTCACCTAGACCGAGTGAGCTTTTCTCTTCAATCAAACGGGACACTAAGTCCACTACAAGGACCACCACAACTTGGTGTCTCTTGCTTTGATTACAATGATCTTGGGAACAAGAAAGGAGGAAGAAGAAAAGCGATCCAAGCGTAAGAGCTCAAATGAACACGGCAAAACTCTCTCTTCTAGTCACTATTGCTTTGAGTGGAATTGGGACTTGGAGAGATTTTGGTTCAATCTAATTGTGTCTTGTATTGAATGTTATGGCTCTTGTATTGAATGTGTTGGCTGAAAACTTGGATGCCTTGAAGTGTGGTGCTTGGGGGGTATTTATAGCCCCAACCACCAAAGTGGCCGTTGGGAGGGGCTGCTGTCGTATGGCACATCGGACAGTCTGATGCGCCACCGGACACTGTCCGGTGCGCCAGCCACGTCACCCAACCATTAGGGTTCGACCGTTGGAGCTCTGACATGTGGGGCCACCGGACAGTCCGGTGGTGCACCGGACAATCACTGTTTACTGTCCGGTGCGCCTTCTGGCACCTGCTCTGACTTCTGCGCGCAGTTGCACTGTTCACTGTATACTTTTGCAGACGACCGTTGGCGCAGATAGCCATTGCTCCGCTGGCACACTGGACAGTCCGGTGTTACACCGGACAGTCCGGTGAATTATAGCGGAGTGGCTCCCCAAATTCCTGAAGCTGAGCAGTTCATAGTTGATCCACCCTGGTGCACCGGACACTGTCCGGTGGTGCATCGGACACTATCCGGTGGCACACAGGACAGTCCGGTGCACCAGACCAGGGCAGCCTTCAGTTGTCTTTTGCTCTTTTTATTTGAACCCTTTCTTGGACTTTTTATTTGTTTGTGTTGAACCTTTGGCACCTGTAGAACTCATAATCTAGAGCAAACTAGTTAGTCTAATAATTTGTGTTGGGCAATTCAACCACCAAAATCATTTAGGAAAAAGGTTTGACCCTTTTTCCCTTTCAATCTCCCCCTTTTTGGTGATTGATGCCAACACAAACCAAAGCAAATATAAAAGTGCAGAATTGAACTAGTTTGCATAAGGTAAGTGCAAAGGTTGCTTGGAATGAAACCAATATATTATTTCTACTAGATATGCATGGATGGTTTTCTTCTTATTTAAAATTTTGGACCACGCTTGCACCACTAGTTTTGTTTTTGCAAATTCTTTGTAAAATTATTTTCAAAAACCTTTTGCAAATAGTCAAAGGTACATGAATAAGATTGAAAGAAGCATTTTCAAGATTTGAAATTTTCTCCCCCTGTTTCAAATGCTTTTCCTTTGACTTAAACAAAACTCCCCATCAATGAAATTCTCCTCTTAGTGTTCAAGAGGGTTTTATAAATTTTTGAAGATACTCCCCCTTTTTGAACACAATAAGATACCAATTTGAAAACTTCATTTTTAAAATTCGGTTGGTGGTGCGGTCCGTTGGCTTTGGGCTAATACTTTCTCCCCCTTTGACATGAATCGCCAAAAACGGATACTTGTGAGTGAAATATAAGCCCTTTTACTTTCTCCCCAATGGCAAACAAATAGATATGAGTGAAGATTATACCAATGTGGAGAACTATGTGGAATACCGACAAAGAGTAGATAATATCGATGGAGTTGAGTGGAAGCGTCGTCTTTTGCTGAATACTCCATTTCCCTTTCAATTCTATGACTAAGCATGAGAATACACTTGAAAACACATTAGTCATAGACATAAAAGAGATATGATCAAAGGTATACAAATGAGCTATGTGTGCAAAGAATCAATCAAAATTCTGAGAATCAAGAATGTTTAGCTCATTCCTAAGTTTGGTAAAGGTTTTCTCATCTAGTGGTTTGATAAAGATATCGACCAATTGTTATTTGATGTTAATATAGGCTATCTCGATATCCCCCCTTTGTTGGTGATCTCTCAAAAAGTGATACCGAATGGCTATGTGCTTAGTGCGGCTGTGCTCAATGGGATTATCCGCCATGCGGATTGCACTCTCATTATCACATAGGAGATGGACTTTGCTAAATTTGTAGCCATAGTCCCTAAGGGTTTGCCTAGCCAAAGTAATTGCGCGCAACAATGGCCTGCAGCAATATACTCGGCTTCGGCAGTAGAAAGAGCTACTGAGTTTTGTTTCTTTGAAGCCCAAGACACCAGAGATCTCCCCAGAAACTGACAAGTCCCTGATGTGCTCTTCCTATCAATCTTACACCCTGCCCAATCAGCATCGGAATATCCTAATAAATCAAAAGAGAATCCCTTGGGGTACCAAAGGCCAAACTTAGGTGTATGAACTAAATATCTCAAGATTCTCTTCACGACCCTAAGGTGAACTTCCTTAGGATCGGCTTGGAACCTTGCACACATGCATACGGAAAGCATAATATCCGGTCGAGATGCACATAAATAGAGTAAGGATCTTATCATCGACCGGTATACCTTTTGATCTACGGATTTACCTCCCGTGTCGAGGTCGAGATGCCCATTGGTTCCCATGGGTGTCTTGATGGGCTTGGCATCCTTCATTCCAAACTTGGTGAGTATATCTTGAATGTACTTTGTTTGGCTAATGAAGGTGCCCTCTTAGAGTTGCTTCACTTGAAATCCTAGAAAATACTTCAACTCCCCCATCATAGACATCTCGAATTTTTGTACCATGATCCTACTAAACTCTTCACATGTAGATTTGTTAGTAGACCCAAATATGATATCATCAACATAAATTTGGCATACAAACAAATCATTTGCAATAGTTTTAGTAAAGAGAGTAGGATCGGCTTTGCCGACTTTGAAGCCATTAGTGATAAGAAAATCTCTTAGGCATTCATACCATGCTCTTGGGGCTTGCTTGAGCCCATAAAGCGCCTTAGAGAGTTTATAGACATGGTTAGGATACTCACTATCTTCAAAGCCTGGAGGTTGCTCAACATAGACCTCTTCCTTGATTGGTCCATTGAGGAAGGCACTCTTCACGTCCATTTGATAGAGCTTAAAGCCATGGTAAGTAGCATAGGCAAGTAATATACGAATTGACTCAAGCCTAGCTACGGGTGCATAGGTTTCACCAAAATCCAAACCTTCGACTTGTGAATATCCCTTGGCCACAAGTCGGGCTTTGTTCCTTGTCACCACACCATGCTCATCTTGCTTGTTGCGGAAGACCCATTTGGTTCCTACAACATTTTGGTTAGGACGTGGAACTAAATGCCATACCTCATTCCTCGTGAAGTTGTTGAGCTCCTCTTGCATCGCCAGCACCCAATCCGAATCTTTAAGTGCATCCTCTACCCTGTGTGGCTCAAAAGAGTAATGTTTACAAAAATGAGCGACTCGAGATCGAGTAGTTACCCCCTTATGAATATCGACGAGGATGGTGTTCACGGGGTGATCTCTTTGAATCGCCTGGTGGACTCTTGGGTGTGGCGGTCTTGGATCTTGTTCATCTTCCTTGTCTTGATCATTGGCATCTCCCCCTTGATCATTGTCCTCCTCTTGAGGTGGCTCATCTTCTTGATCTTCATTTTCATCATCTTGAGCTTGATCCTCATCTTGGGTTGGTGGAGATGCTTGCATGGAGGAAGATGGTTGATCTTGTGCTTGTGGAGGCTCTTCGGATTCCTTAGGACACACATCCCCAATGTACATGTTCCTTAGTGCGACGCATGGAGCCTCTTCATCATCTAGCTCATCAAGATCAACTTGCTCTACTTGAGAGCCGTTAGTCTCATCAAACACAATGTCACAAGAAACTTCAACTAGTCCAGTGGACTTGTTAAAGACTCTATATGCCCTTGTGTTTGAATCATAACAAAGTAAAAAGCCTTCTACAGCCTTAGGAGCAAATTTAGATTTTCTACCTCTTTTAACAAGAATAAAACATTTGCTACCAAAGACTCTAAAATATGAAACATTGGGCTTTTTACCGGTGAGGAGTTCATATGATGTCTTCTTGAGGATTCGGTGAAGATATAACCGGTTGATGGAGTAGCAGGCGGTGTTAATCGCCTCGACCCAAAACTGGTCCGGTGTCTTGTACTCATCAAGCATGGTCCTCGCCATATCAAGTAGAGTTCTATTCTTCCTCTCCACTACACCATTTTGTTGAGGTGTGTAGGGAGAAGAGAACTCATGCTTGATGCCCTCCTCCTCAAGGAAGCCTTCTATTTGTGAGTTCTTGAACTCCGTTCCATTGTCGCTTCTTATCTTCTTGATCCTCAATCCGAACTCATTTTGAGCCCATCTCAAGAATCCCTTTAAAGTCTCTTGGGTTTGTGATTTTTCCTGCAAAAAGAATACCCAAGTGAAGCGAGAATAATCATCCACAATAACTAGATAGTACTTACTTCCACCGATGCTTATGTAAGCTATCGGGCCAAATAGATCCATGTGGAGCAGCTCAAGCAGCCTATCAGTCGTCATGATGTTCTTGTGTGGATGATGAACACCAACTTGCTTCCCTGCTTGACATGCGCTACAAACCATGTCTTTCTCAAAATGAACATTTGTTAGTCCCAAAATGTGTTCTCCCTTTAGAAGCTTATGAAGATTCTTCATCCCAACGTGTGCTAGTCGGCGATGCCAGAGCCAACCCATGTTAGTCTTAGCAATTAAACAAGTGTTGAGTTCAGCTCTATTGAAGTCAACTAAGTATAGCTGACCCTCTAACACTCCCTTGAAAGCTATTGAATCATCACTTCTTCTAAAGACGGTAACACCTACATCCGTAAAAAGACAGTTGTAACCCATTTTACATAATTGAGAAACTAAAAGCAAGTTACAATCTAAAGAATCTACAAGAAAAACATTGGAAATAGAATGGTCAGGTGATATAGCAATTTTACCAAGTCCTTTGACCAAACCTTGATTTCCATCCCCGAATGTGATAGCTCTTTGGGGATCTTGGTTTTTCTCATATGAGGAGAATATCCTTTTCTCCCCAGTCATGTGGTTTGTGCACCCGCTATCAATGATCCAACTTGAGCCCTCGGATGCATAAACCTACAAAACAAATTTAGGCCTTGTTCTTAGGTACCCAAACGGTCTTGGGTCCTTTGACATTAGAAACAAGCACCTTGGGTACCCAAACACAAGTCTTGGAGCCCTTGTGTTTGCCCCCAACATATTTGGCAACTACTTTGCCTGATTTGTTAGTTAAAACATATGAAGCATCAAAAGTATTAAATGAAATGTTATGATCATTTGATGCAATAGGAGATTTCTTCTTAGGCATTTTAACATGGGTAGAACGCCTAAAGCTAGAAGTCTCATTCTTATAAATAAAAGCATGGTGAGAAACAGAATGAGTCTTATTAGCATGAATTCTCCTAATCTTATCCTCAGGATAACCAGCAGGATATAGAATATAGCCCTCGTTATCCTGAGGCATGGGAGCCTTGCCCTTAACAAAATTAAACAATCTTTTAGGAGGGGCATTAAGCTTGACATTGTCTCCCTGTTGGAAGCCAATGCCATCCTTAATGCTAGGGCGTCTCCCACTATAGTGCATGCTTCTAGCAAATTTAAATTTTTTATTTTCCAAGTCATGCTCATTGATTTTAGCAGTTAATGTAGCTATGTGATCATTTTGTTGTTTAATGAAAGCAAGGTGATCATGAATAACATCTACATTAACATCTCTACATCTAGTGCAATCATTTAATTCAACAATCCTAACGTGTAAAATAGCATTCTCATCTCTAAGATTGATAATAACATCATTGCAAACATTTAAATCTTTAGCCTTAGCAATTAATTTTTCATTCTCAATCTTAAGGCTAGCAAGAGATTCATTCAACATGTCAATCTTAGCAATTAAACTAGCATTATCATTTCTAAGATTAACAATTGAATCATCACAAACATTTGATTTCTCAACCTTAGCAATTAATTTGGCATTTTCATTTCTAAGGCTAGAAATACTGTCATGGCAAGTGCTAAGCTCACTAGTTAATTTTTCATTTTTCTCTACCTCCTGAGCATAAGCATTTTTAACCTTAACATGCTTTTTGTTTTCCTTAATAAGGAAGTCCTCTTGGCTATCCAAGAGTTCATCCTTCTCATGAATAACACTAATCAATTCATTTAATTTCTCTTTTTGTTGCATGTTAAGATTGGCAAAAAGAGTAAGCAAGTTATCCTCATCATCACTAGAATTATCCTCATCACTAGAAGTTGCATACTTAGTGGAGGATCTAGATTTTACCTTCTTCTTCTTGCCGTCCTTTGCCATGAGGCATTTGTGACCGACGTTGGGGAAGAGGAGGCCTTTGTTGATGGCGATGTTGGCGGCGTCCTCGTCCTCGGAGGAGTCGGTGGAGCTCTCATCGGAGTCCCATTCCCGACACACGTGGGCATCGCCACCCTTCTTCTTGTAGTACTTCTTCTTTTCCTTCCTCCTTCCCTTCTTGTCATCGCCCCTATCACTGTCACTAGAAATAGGACATTTTGCTATAAAGTGACCGGGCTTACCACACTTGTAGCGAACCTTCTTGGAACGGGGCTTGTAATCTTTCCCCTTCCTTTGGTTAAGGATTTGGCGAAAGCTCTTGATGATGAGCGCCATTTCCTCGTTGTCGAGCTTGGAGGCGTCAATGGGAAGCCTATTTGTTGTAGACTCTTCTTTCTTCTCCTCCATTGCTTTGAATGCGACGGGTTGTGCCTCGGGTACGGAGGAGGCGCCTTGCTCGATGATTTTCTTGGATCCTTTGATCATCAATTCAAAGCTCACAAATTTTCCTATAACTTCCTCGGGAGACATAAGCTTATATCTAGGATCACCACGAATTAATTGAACTTGAGTAGGGTTAAGAAAAACGAGTGATCTAAGAATAACCTTGACCATCTCATGGTCATCCCATTTGGTGCTCCCGAGGTTGCGCACTTGGTTCACCAAGGTCTTGAGCCGGTTGTACATGGCTTGCGGGTCTTCTCCTTGGTTGAGCATGAATCGACCGAGCTCCCCCTCAATCGTTTCCCTCTTGGTGACCTTGGTCACCTCGTCTCCTTCGTGCATGGTTTTGAGCACGTCCCAAATCTCTTTGGCACTCTTCAACCCTTGCACCTTATTATACTCCTCTCGACTTAGAGAGGCGAGGAGTATAGTAGTGGCTTGGGAGTTGAAGTGCCGGATTTGGGCGACCTCGTCCGAATCATAATCTTCATCCCCTGGCGATGGTACCTGCACTCCAAACTCAACAACGTCCCAAATACTAGCGTGGAGTGAGGTTAGGTGAGGCCTCATTTTGTCACTCCACATGGTATAATCTTCACCCTCAAAAACGGGTGGTTTTCCTAGAGGAATGAAAAGTAAAGGAGTGTGTTTTGATATGCGAGGATAGCGTAGGGGGATCTTACTAAACTTCTTGCGCTCATGGCGCTTAGAAGTTACGGACGGTGCGTCGGTGCCGGAGGTAGATGGCGACGAAGAGTCAGTCTCGTAGTAGACCACTTTCTTCATCTTCTTCTTCTTGTCGCCACTCTGATGCGACTTGTCGCGTGGAGGGGATTCCTCCTTGTGCTTGGTGCCGGACTCCCTTGATGGAGCCTTCCCGTGGCTTGTAGCGGGCTTCTCGCCGGTCACCACCTCCTTCTTGGCGTGCTCTCCCGACATTACTTCGAGCAGTTAGGCTCTAATGAAGCACCAGGCTCTAATACTAATTGAAAGTCGCCTAGAGGGGGGTGAATAGGCGGAATCTAAAATTTACAAACTTTAAGCACAACTACAAGCCGGGGTTAGCGTTAGTAATATAATCGAGTCCGAAAGAGAGGGCGAAAACAAATCACAAGAAAATAAGAACGGATGACATGGTGATTTGTTTTACCAAGGTTCGGTTCTTGCAAACCTATTAACTGTTGAGGTGGTCACAAAGACCGGGTCTCTTTCAACCCTTTCCCTCTCTCAAACGGTCACCTAGACCGAGTGAGCTTTTCTCTTCAATCAAACGGGACACTAAGTCCACTACAAGGACCACCATAACTTGGTGTCTCTTGCTTTGATTACAATGATCTTGGGAACAAGAAAGGAGGAAGAAGAAAAGCGATCCAAGCACAAGAGCTCAAATGAACACGGCAAAACTCTCTCTTCTAGTCAATATTGCTTTTGAGTCAAATTGGGACTTGGAGAGATTTTGATTCACTCTAATTGTGTCTTGTATTGAATGCTATGGCTCTTGTATTGAATGTGTTGGCTGAAAACTTGGATTCCTTGAAGTGTGGTGGTTGGGGGTATTTATAGCCCCAACCACCAAAGTGGCCGTTGGGAGGGGCTGCTGTCGTATGGCGCACCGGACAGTCCGGTGCGCCACCGGACACTGTCCGGTGCGCCAGCCACGTCACCCAACTGTTAGGGTTCAACCGTTGGAGCTCTGACATGTGGGGCCACCGGACAGTCACTGTTCACTGTCTGGTGCGCCTTCTGGCGCCTGCTCTGACTTCTGCGCGCGCAGTTGCACTGTTCACTGTATACTTTTGCAGACGACCGTTGGCGCAGATAGCCGTTGCTCCGCTGGCACACCGAACAGTCCGGTGTTACACCGGACAGTCCGGTGAATTATAGCGGAGTGGCTCCCCAAATTCCCAAAGCTGAGCAGTTCAGAGTTGATCCACCCTGGTGCACCGGACACTGTTCGGTGGCACACCGGACACTCTGGTGCGCCAGACCAGGGCAGCCTTCGGTTGTCTTTTGCTCTTTTTATTTAAATCCTTTCTTGGACTTTTTATTTGTTTGTGTTGAACCTTTGGCACCTGTAGAACTCATAATCTAGAGCAAACTAGTTAGTCCAATAATTTGTGTTGGGCAATTTAACCACCAAAATCATTTAGGAAAAAGGTTTGACCCTATTTCCCTTTCAATGACTCACCGGACAGTCTGGTGCACCACCGGACGGTCCGGTGAATTATAGCCGTACGCCGCTGTCGAGTCTCGAGAGCAGCCTTTTCACGCGGACCAGCCTGGCGCACCGGACACTGTCCGGTGCACCACCGGACAGTCCGGTGTGCCAAGTCGAGCTGGAGTTGGCCGCACAGAGCCAAGTCTTTTTCCAATTCTTTCTTCCCTGTTTCTATCACTTAGGCAAAATATGTTAGTACTCAAAACATTGTACTAAGTCTAGAAACGTACCTTTTGCCTTGATTTGCACTTCTCACTTTGTTTAGCACATGGGCACTTAGTTAAACTTGTTGGACACTTAATCACCAAAACATTATAGAAATTGCCCAAGGGCACATTTCCCTTTCACTTCCTAGGACCTAATTCACGGGATCTCCAATCACATAGACTGGGTTTCTACCATGGCAACTTATACGGGTCTCATACCCATCTCTCTCGATGCGATTTCTATCACATTACGTGGTAGTCCCTTGGTAAAAGGATCTACCAAATTTTTATCTGTTGAAATATAAGTCGCACTTATAACTCCGGATTTTCTCAGCTTTCTGACAGACTTCAATCGTCTTTTGACATGTCTTGATGACTTCCTATTATCCTTAGAACTTGTCACTTTAGCAATCACTGTCTGATTATCACAGTTCATAAGGATAGCTGGTATTGGTTTCTCAACCACCGGCAAGTCCATCAAGAGTTCACGCAACCATTCTGCCTCAATGGTTGTTGTGTCAAGTGCAACTAGCTCGGCTTCCATGGTTGACCTCATCAAGATGGTCTGCTTACATGACCTCCATGATACCGCACCTCCACCAATAGTAAAGACATAACCACTGGTGGCATAAAGCTCGTCTGCATCAGATATCTAGTTCAAATCACTATATCCTTCAAGTACTGCATGCTGACCAGAATAGTGAATTCCATAACTCATTGTACCTTGCAAGTAGCGCATAACCCGCTCAAGTGCATGCCAATGATCAGTCCCGGGGTTTGACATGAACTTACTCAATTTGCTCACAGCAAACGAGATATAGGGCCTTGTTGCACCAGCAAGATACATGAGTGAACCGACAATCTGAGAGTATCTCAATTGGTCTAAACCAATTCTCTTGTTCTTTTGCAGTGTCACACTGGGATCATAAGGTGTTGGAGAAGGTTTGCACTCAGAGAAGCCAAATCGCTTCAAAACCTTTTCAACATAGTGGAATTGCGAGAGAGTAATCCCTCCATCTGCCTTAATCAGCTTGATGTTTAGAATCACATCAACTTCTCCCAAATCTTTCATATCAAAACTCTTTGATAGAAAAGACTTGACTTCATTGATCACATCAATGTTTGTGCCAAATATCAATATATCATCAACATATAAACACAATATAACTCCTTTGCCCCCACCACAGCGATAATATACACACCTGTCTGCCTCATTAATGGCAAAGCCTACAGACTTTAGAGTCGTGTCAAACTTCTCATGCCACTGCTTTGGTGCTTGCTTCAGACCATACCAAGATTTCAATAACTTGCACACCTTGCTTTTTTGACCCTTTACTACAAATCCATCAGGCTGTTCCATATAGATTTCCTCGTCCAGCTCTCCATTAAGAAAAGTTGTCTTTACATCCATCTGATGAACAAGGAGACCATACGAGGCAGCCAAGGAAAGTAGTACTCGAATAGTAGTCATTCTAGCAATAGGTGAGTAAGTATCAAAGAAGTCTTCTCCTTCTTTCTGAGTATAGCCTTTAGCCACAAGCCTAGCCTTGTACTTCTCAATTGTACCATCAGGCTTGAGCTTCTTTTTAAACACCCACTTACAATCCACAGGTTTACATCCATAGGGTCGATCAGTGACTTCCCACGTACCATTTGAAAGAATGGAGTCCATCTCATTATGAACTGCTTCTTTCCAATCATCTGCATCTGGAGATGCAAATGCTTCTGCAATGGTAGTAGGAGTATCGTCCCCAAGGTACACAATGAAATCATCACCAAAGGATTTTTCAACCCTTTGTCTCTTGCTCCTTTTAGGAGCATCATTGTCATCCTCCTCTAGGACAATTTCTTGTGGCTGTTCAGAACTCTCAACAGGTGTACTATGTTCAGGAGTTATCTCAGAAGAGTATCTAGAATTGCTATGAATGTCTTTCATTGGAAATATGTGTTCAAAGAAAGTAGCATCACGTGATTCCATAATAGTATCAACATACACATCAGGAACTTCAGATTTAACTACTAAAAATCTATATGCTATGCTACACGAAGCATATCCAAGAAAGACACAATCCCCCAAGTGCGCAAGTATGAAAGTGATGGTTTTCTCCCAACCCACTTCTCATAAGGGGTTTTCTCTTCTTTGCCCATAGGAATTCTATTCAGAACATGACATGAAGTCAGGACTGCCTCCCCCCACCATGCCTTAGAGAAACCACAAGTGTCTAACATGGCATTCACCAGATCAGTCAACGTACGGTTTTTCCTTTCAGTAATCCCGTTTTATTCGGGTGAATAGGGAGGCGTCCTCTCATGAATAATGCCACGTTCTGCACAGAAATCATCAAAGACTTTGGGAAAGAATTCGCCACCACGATCTGATCTAAGACGTTTGATCTTTCTCTCTAGTTGGTTTTCAACTTCAGCCTTATAGATTTTAAAGTAGTCTAAAGCCTCATCTTTAGTTTTTAGCAAGTATACATAGCAAAATCTAGACACATCATCAATCAATGTCATGAAGTATCTCTTGCCACCTTTTGTCAACACACCATTCATCTCACAAAGATCAGAATGTATGAGTTCTAGAGGTGCCAGGTGTCTCTCCTCAGCAGCCTTGTGAGGCTTTCGAGGTTGCTTCGACTACACACAACTATGGCACTTAGAACCTTTGACTATGGTGATATTCGGAATTAAACTCATGGTTGCAAGCCGAGACATAGAGCCAAAATTAATATGACACAAACGAGAATGCCAAATACTCGCAAGATCATCAACATTAGCGCAAATATGGTTCACAGACTTATTATTTAAATATAACAGAGAAAAGCGGACAAGCCTCCGCAATCATAGCATTTACCAATAAATTGTCTAGACTTAGACACAACTAATTTATTGGACTCCAAAACTACCTTGAACCCATCTCTACATAGAAGGGTTCCGCTAACGAGATTCTTGTGTATAGAAGGGATATGCTGCACGTTCTTCAGCTACATGATCTTTCCTGAAGTGAACTTCAAATCCACCGTGCCAGTGCCATGAACAGAAGCATGTGACCCATTCCCCATTAGGACAGAAGAATCCCGGGCACCCTGATAAGAAGAGAACAAATTAATGTCAGAACATACATGAACATTAGCACCAGTATCAAGCCACCAACTAGGTGATTGAAATACTGAGAAGATGAAAGGTAAATTACCATACCCTTTGTCTTCCTCATTGCTAGCGATCACTGTGTTGACATTGCCTTTTTTGCCACGGCGATCCGCTCGATCAGGACAATCCTTGGCAAAATGACCCGCCTCGCCACATAAGAAATATGTCAGTTCAGCCTTGTTCTTCTTCTTCTTGAAGTTGGTAGTTTTGTTGGGCTTGTTAGATTTTGGCTTTCCTTTGCCCTTGTTGTGGTTCCTTTGAACCATGTTGGCGCTGGAGTGGCCCTCGCCTCCTTTAGATCCCGTGTCCTTAGCCCGAGCTTTCTCCTCAATATCCAGAGACGCTATCAGATTTTTCAACTGATATCTCCTGTCTCTTATGTTTCAGAGATGTGGCGAAGTTCCTCCATGTAGAAGGCAACTTTGCAATAATGCATCCAGCCACAAATCAGTCAGGAAGGACTATCTTAAGGTGGTCGAGCTCCTTGGCTATACACTGTATTTCATGAGCTTGCTCTACAATAGAGCGATTATTAGCCATCTTATAATCATGAAAGGTCTCCATGATATACAGGTCACTGCTAGCATCTGATGCACCATACTTAGTAGTAAGTGCATCCCACAACTCTTTCCCGTCTGTGTGCTGAATATTCGCATCAACCAGACGGTCAACAAGGGTGCTAAGAACTGCTCCCGTAAAGATAGTATTAGCATGGTCATACTCTTTCTCCTGTTCAGGAGTCAGTGCACCCTCAGGTTTGCCTTTACTAACATGGAAGACATTCATAGCAGTAAGCCAGAGCGTGGCCTTGACTTGCCACCTCTTAAAGTGCATATTATTGAACTTTTCTGGCTTCAGCGCGTCGGCAAAAGCAGCCATAGAAAAACTAGAAAATTGTCTACAATAAAGGTTTTTGGATTGTTGAATAATTAGACAATTTCTAGATTAAATTCCGAATATATATCATGACCAAATCAGAAGAACTGAAATAAGAAGTCAAATTAGATAATGCGTACTAACTAGACATACTAATATATGACGTAGGCCGGAATCAGCAGGGTCGGTGATGTCGAAGCAACGGGGTTGATGATCAGCGGAATCAGCGAGCAGTCACGTGAGGACGCTTCCCAAAAACCTTATTCGCCCTCTCCCGGTGCAGGATCTCGAAGGGCAAAGGGTTCGAGAGACCTGCTCTCCCGATCGCAGATGCACGTCGGCGGTCGGGATGAAGGGAACTGAAGGCGGCTCAGTTGTAAAGAGAGGCGAAAGCGAAAACTAGGATGATTTGGATGATGGCTGCCAGACGTATTTTATAGGGCCGAGTCCGCGACCAGATATCTATCTTCGATCTTATCCGCCCACGAAAATCTCGCGTTTAGTTTAGATTTTATAGCGATCGGTTAGGATTCTGATCTTAACAGACAAGCAACCAAAAAATTAAAACGACAAAAAGGGAGTCGCGCCCCCGCAAGGCGAGGGACCGGATTTCAGCAGACCATTCACACGTACGTCGTGCTCCTTGACTTGCCACCTCTTAAAGTGCATATTATTAAACTTTTCTGGCTTCAGCGCGTCGGCAAAAGCAGCCATAGAAAAACTAGAAAATTGTCTACAATAAAGGTTTTTGGATTGTTGAATAATTAGACAATTTCTAGATTAAATTCCGAATATATATCATGACCAAATCAGAAGAACTGAAATAAAAAGTCAAATTAGATAATGCGTACTAACTAGACATACTAATATATGACGCAGGCCGGAATCAGCAGGGTCGGTGATGTCGAAGCAACGGGGTTGATGATCAGCGGAATCAGCGAGCAGTCACGTGAGGACGCTTCCCAAAAACCTTATTCGCCCTCTCCCGGTGCAGGATCTCGAAGGGCGAAGGGTTCGAGAGACCTGCTCTCCCGATCGCAGATGCACGTCGGCGGTCGGGATGAAGGGAACTGAAGGCGGCTCAGTTGTAAAGAGAGGCGAAAGCGAAAACTAGGATGATTTGGATGATGGCTGCCAGACGTATTTTATAGGGCCGAGTCCGCGACCAGATATCTATCTTCGATCTTATCCGCCCACGAAAATCTCGCGTTCAGTTTAGATTTTATAGCGATCGGTTAGGATTCTGATCTTAACAGACAAGCAACCAAAAAATTAAAACGGCAAAAAGGGAGTCGCGCCCCCGCAAGGCGAGGGACCGGATTTCAGCAGACCATTCACACGTACGTCGTGCGCCCGCGCAATTCGCCCCGCCAGGCGAGGCGAGCGAGTGCATGCGTGTGGCTCTCCACACTCTCTCCTCTCATCCATGACTTGGTGAGTGAGTGTGGCTTCTATATTTAAACTAGTTCCACTCCACTAGAACTAGCAATATGGTGCTATTGGTTTCACCATTCTCTAGCCATACACTTAAGCTTTTGAGATTTTCCTGTGATTTATTTGAATTTCTTAATTAGGCCTATCCTATAAATCCTAACAAATGGCTATCAAGGTCTTCGCCTACTGCCGTGTTTCAAGGTCCTCGACGGCAGTTGGATTTTTTTGACGGAGCTAATCCTCGATGTGCAGTAGGCAATCAAGACCTTATTAGTTATTCCATAGATATATATTGAAAAGCCAACAGATGACAAGCAGCAAACAAAGACGAAAAAAAGGATAAACCATTTTTATGTAACTAGTATAATGCTTATACGTTATGACCGCATACAGTTATATTTAATATCTACAAAAAATAAATTTAATAGCAAAGTGAGCATATATAGTCCATATATCAGATATTTAAATTTATAAGAACAAATATTATACCTTATCTTAGCCAAAAGGCGAGAAAGGTATGCATTGAAAAGGATCCGCCCTTTTTTATAGTCCACTCGGTCGCTCGTCCTCCTTCAGTTAACGATGTGTTATTACGTGGGAACGCTACGCTGTGTGTGGCTTTTTGTCATGTTGGGTTTCGATTTCTCGCGATTTATCTGTGGTGTAACAACTCATTGTTAGACGAGAAGTGTGGGAGAGAAACAGACATATGCTTCGTGCACGACGCACGAAACTAAAGCTTTAAATTAGTACTAGCAAAGTGTCGGTGTTTCGAACCTCTGCCCCGACAAGTAAATTTCTATGTGCGCGTTCTAGGCTTTGGGCGCTGTACTCGGTGGGCGCAATGTTTATACTGGTTCCAGTGGAACGTCCCTACATCCAGTTTTGGCGGCTCGCGCTATCAGCACCCTTGTTGCTCGATGCTTGTAGTAGGGGTTACAACTTACAAGTGGGTTACAAGTAGACGAGAGAGTGAGAAAGGGCTCCCAAGTCTTATGCGTGAATGGACATATAAACTACGGAGCTCGAGTCCTACGTTAAATATTGGTCCCGGTCTCCAGGTCTTTAGGTATTGCTGGGCATGTGTGGTTGTGCGTTCATAAGAAATCGACGGCCACAATTTCATTAAACCCGGACCCCAAACCTGGTCGCTCGATTCCGGATCCACGACCGATATCTAAAACGCAAAAGAGTATGAGACCGATCTAATCGGAGCCGTCAGTTGCTAGATCAATGGACCATAACCCATCCCTCTCCTCACGACATCCAGGACGACGATGCATACCTCGCCACGACGGCCACGCGCCGGTTAGCAGCGCACTGGCCGCCTCCTAGAGGAGAAAATTGGAATTCTGCCATTAAGAAACTTAGGATTCGCTCAAATGACATTATAGTAACACGCTTCGTTAATACGCCATTCTCAAACACTGGCTTACAGACAAAATGCCATTTAGGGGGTTATTTGAAAGATCAATGTCTTTTACTATGCTGTCAGCAGTTGATCGGACAGTTTTGCCCCTAGAACCAAAATCGCCATTCTCTTCTTTTCTTGCCCCCTGTCTCCTGACCTCACTCGTATCTCCTCTCTAGACGAACAGAAAGGTTATCAGCAGCACCACGGCGAGATCTCCCCTTGGCGGGCCAAAACCGACGGCGAGCTTCACCGGCGTTGGTCGGCTCCCATCTCTTCGCCGTTTTCTTTTCCTCCCAGGTCGGTCTCCTCCACTATCCCCATAGAGGTTCCCCTTCTCCTTCCTTCGCTTTCTTTTTTCCCCTGTCGCCGGCGGCGATAGGGTCCTGTTTTTCTTGCTTCGGCGGGCTGTAAATGCTTCCGGTCCTCTCCGGTGGTCTAGGTCCGATGGTGACTATGCTCCTGTTCGTTCTTCTAGTTTTGATTCGATTGGGAGGGGAAGGGGTTCCTTCGGTCTTGGGAAATTCGAAGACATGCCTACGCTCTACGCTTACGGAGGTGAGGAGGGAGAAAGACCTCTTCTTTGTTCTTATTTTCTTTGGAGCTTTGTTTTGATTTGAGATTTACGCTAGGAGGAAGTGATTACGTGTGCTCTTCCGTTCTGATTTTGATTGCTTCAATGGATAGATGGCGGGTGGCCGTGGTGGTCATGGCGGCGTGGTCGTCGTCGTCGTCCTAGCGCGCCTGTCGCCCTTGCACCATCGTCGCCGTGCAGACTGCGGAGGGCCTTGGTTTGTGGGGCGGGTAGGGGAGTGGTGCTGCTGCTAACCTTTTTGGTTGGGGTAAACCTGTTCGATCAACTGCTGACATCACAGTAAAAGACGTTGATCTTTCAAATCGTTAAGTAACCCTAGTTAGGGTTATGTGGGCAAATACCTGTTTTGCCCCTGAGGGCTCTCACATCTCTATATAAGTAACCTGTACACCACCTCATAATACAGAGAAGAGAAAGAGGCCAGAGGCCCAACCCTATATCCTGTGTCTCGTGTGTTTCCTCTGTCGTGCTTATGGGAAGGGAGACAGGTCCTCTATAGCTTCTTGCGTCTCTACTACTGACGAGAGGGAAGGGAGCGGATCTGGTGATCCGTGGTAACGTAGTTCTCAACACGTTATCAGCATGCTCTACCTCGATGTTGCTGCGGGATCAGATCTGCATAAACTCTTCGTCAAGCCGGCAGGTCTCTTGGCCTAGCCGAACTATCCTACGCGACAGCCTTCGATTCTCCCTCTACGCATGAGCGGTATGTTTATTGGTTGATCCGTTGTTGTGTACGGATTGTGATTTGTGCGCGGCAAACTGCCATTGACGTAGTGGTGTTGCGCGTCGGGACCGCATTGCGCGCCAGCAGCCATGCTCGCATTATAAATGTGCACTAAAATATAGAAAATATTGAAAAAATGCCATCCGTTTACTGAATCAAGAAACATGATATGTAATTTTCATATTGGATTTGCGATTTAGTTGACGACTAAGAAAAAATGTACCTTGGTCATGCGTGCATGCAGCGCTCCTTTTGCCGAGTCAAAAAAAACGTGGTGGTGGGGCCCTCATCCCCACGCTGCCACGCGGTCCATGGGCGCTCCTAGGAATGGGTCATGTGGCTAGGAAAAAAATGCGGGCCCCATTCCTTTGACCAGGTGCGCGGCGTGACCACCCACACTGCATGTATGCATGGTCAATAAAAAATCGTGGGCGAGGAGCACTCATGCGACCACCCACCACTGCATACATGCATGGTCAATAAAAAACGTGGGCTTGAGCGACATTGCGCATAGGGCCTCATCCATGCCTGTGCTCCAACCAGAAGGCTCGCATGTAATGGATCAAGTGGCGGCTCGTAAAACAATAATAATAATTAAACATGTTTCTTTATCTCAATTAATTATTCTTTGGCACAAATAATTAGTAGAAAAATGCATGCTTGAATATGAGAAAATGCCTATATGCATCTAATCTGCTTATACTCATGCATTAATTCTAGTATTATTTTTCTGCTTTATTTCTCGTAATAAATAATTGGCAGAAATTATTAAAATATGTGAAGGCTATCATGCGCATACTCAAATCGCTCTAAATATTTGTGTTGTGTTGAGCTTTTGAACTCACGATTAAATTATATGGTGGGTACCTAGACATGCCGATCGGACTAAATTATTAATCGGTTGAGTTATGGCATTAGCTGAATATTGATTGCGCCCTGGCAACATGACGCAATATTTGTTCCGTTCGAACTTAGCTGCATCATGTGATTGCTATGTCACGCTCTCCATTAATCGGATCGCTCCCGTTGAGTCAGACCGCCATCGCTGAGTCGTGTATTTTTTGCATGCCCTGTAGGCACTGTCTGTCTGCCGCGAGCCACAATTGCGCTTGTTGCGCACGTTGCGTGGATTTATCATGTACCCCAATTACCCAGCCATAATTGTGCCTATTGCGCTTATTACGAAGGCTTGCTATACTGTCATAGCCTTGATGGCCACATACGCGTTGACGCCAGATACGCTAGAGCTTGTACTCGCGTGGATTGTGGTGGGTTGTTCAAGGTCCTGAAGTCACATTATGTGCAACCTTCGTAAACAATTTTGTTTTCGCTCTATATTTTATTTGATTGTGTTGTGTGGCATCGTATATTTATATATATCGTCGAGTGGCCATAACAACTATATTAAATCTGGGAAATTAAATCGAAATACAATGAAACACAGATAAGTTAAATCTCTGCTCTCTCCTCGTGCATAAAGTTTTACCCGAAGTAGCCTGAAGAAATTAAATATTAATGCATAAAAGCCTTTTTGGCACACAAAACATCACAAATTGGGATTCTATTAGTAAGCCAAAGGCCTTACCAAATGATTTAAGACTATAAATCTCAGCCATACATTGCTCAACCAGATGTTAGCATATTGCTCTCTTTATCGCTAAATGACATGAAGCAAACTATGAGATAAAAGGACATGTAATCACCAGCAACACGAAGTTGCGAGTATACCAAGAGGTTATTCTGAGAAATTTTTCACTATGTTGGTGTGAAAACCATAGTGTGTTTCAGTCGAACCACTTTACTCGTTCTATCTAGGACCTCTATACTTGTGTCGCATACATCTCTCGGAATTATAAATACTTATAGTCACTGAATTGACTCGGGATAGTCCTTTGACAAGTTTGGTATACACTGTAAGCTAAATGGTAAAGGTCGGTCCTGAATGGACACATACCTAGGGTTTATGTAGCCGAACTACACTGAATTCCACCCTTTGGCATGCTTACCATTATCTACCTCTGATCTACCAGAAGTGAGAAGAGTAGACAAATAACTATGAAATCCCACATCATCAGAGAGCTTGAAGCTAAATTAGACATTAACATGTCCTTGGTCCTCGGAACTAGAAGAGTCATATGTCTTGACCACTAGACTACTAGTGATGATAATTTGTGATAGAAATATGAAGATCTTGTAGAGATCTATTGTATCCTCTCTACTCCAGATGATTTCTTCGTATGAGAGCAATACTATCTGTTGTTGAAGACGGATCCTAGGCGGATACCAGTCTTGTTTCGTTCTTGCCAAGCAGTTATCATCATTTGTTTCATGAAAAGCTAGTTATATGGTGATTTTTCCTAGATAAAAATGAATTCTTGGCCTTGTCTGTTCTATTCAAAGCTTCTCTTTTTGCCGAACAACGAAGAGATCGAAACAATGCTTTATAGAATAAATTGGTATATAATATGAGGAGAAATGTTTGCCCTGCTGGCAGCATCACAAATTATTAACTATTGTTATTAATTCTCTCTCGAAATTATAATACCTAAAAATGTTGCATCACTTGAAACCCAATTTTAGACCAGTATGAGTAATTGGGTAAACCATGGGCAATGGTAAAATGAGTTGGACTATACATCTCTGCATACAAAAAAATTGCTTGGCAGCATTGGCCTGATGCCGTGCACTTTACTACCATTATCTACACACATACTTTCCTATGTGCCTAAAAAAGCACAATGCAACCGTGAATGTCTTTGTGAGCGTTAGACCCTGATGGTCATTTTACTTGTTGATCTGAAGTCAACTAATGGCTCCAAACGACGAATGGCATTCATGAGCCCCTGAAGGACCCTTATGGATAAAATAGTGTTGTGCAAGTTAGTCTAAATCTTAATGATTGATTGTGCATTGGGTAATAATAACAATAAGTTTGCAGAATTATAACCACGAAGCAACTTGTTGTTGCTTGTCTCGCTGGATGTTGAGACTAACCCTTCATGTTGAAGGAAAAAATATGTAGTATTCATGCCACTACATTAATCTAAGTCCAAAGCTCACTGCATACAACCCCGACCTATAATGTGCGTAAGATTTCCCAAATAAATCACCACAATAGCATACATTGGCCACAACTGGATGATTGTGGTTGGGGATTTTATATGTATGTTTTTAGAACATCTCGGCATTAGGGGGAGGAATGCCCATATAGTGTAATGCCTCAATATTCTATTAAATGCACAAAAGCCAAACTGAATATGTCGTTCGGTATGTACTCCTGTGTATATGGAGTTTGCCAGAAATCGTTGAGGAGTAACCATATTAGTCTGAATGCTTCTACCTGATGTAGATGTAGATGTGGATATACCTGGGATTAATATTGTCGGCGTTTCGACCCCGGGGGGGTCTCTGGACCGACGAGTAAATTGTCGCTGCGTGTCCCAGCCTAGATGGGTCGGCGCGAGACGGGACACAAAGGGGGGAGAACAGTGAGGGGAAACCGCGGCCTTCGTGTTGTCCTGCGCCCAGGGCGGCTGGAAGCGCTTGCAGTAGGAGGTTACAAGCGTTCGCGTGGGAGAGAGAGAGAGGGAGCGAGAGCCTTATGCGTCGGCCCGTTCTCCCGCGCGGCCAACCTCTCTCGTACGAGAGCCCTGGACCTTCCTTTTATAGGCGTAAGGAGAGGGTCCAGGTGTACAATGGGGGCTGTAGCAGTGTGCTAACGTGTCTAGCAGAGAGGAGCTAGAGCCCTGAGTACATGCCTTCGTGGCAGTCGGAGAGGTTTTGGCACCCTGTTCATGTGATGTCGTGGCCGTCGGAGGAGCGCTGGAGCCCTGCGGAAGTATAGCTGTCGGGGCTATCGGATCCTTGCTGACGTCTCCTGGCTGACGTAAGGGGCTGGGAGCTGCCGTCGTCATGGAGCGTGCGGGGTGTCATCATTACTTGTTTGCTGGGGCGAGCCAGATGGGACGCCGGTCTTGTCCCCGTAGCCTGAGCTAGCTAGGGGCAGGGTAATGATGACCCCCCTGGCGACGTGGCCGGTCCAGACCCGAGTTTGAGCGAGGTGGCGATTCCTCCGAGGTCGAGACTGAGTCCGAGCCCTGGGGTCGGGCAAAGCGGAGTCCATCGTCTTCGGGAGCCAAGGCCGGGTCTGAGCCCTAGGGTCGGGCGAGGCGGAGTCCATCGTCTTCGGGAGCCGAGGCCGAGTCCGAGCTCTGGGGTCGGGCGAGGCGGAGTTTGTCGTCTTCGGGAGCTGAGGCCGAGTCCGAGCCCTGGGGTCGGGCGAGGCGGAGTTCGTCGTCTTCTAAGTCGCGGTTGAGTCCGAGCCCTGGGGTCGGGCTAGGCGAAGTCCTTCTTCCGAGGCCGAGATGGGGGCCGAACCCTGGGGTCGGGCGAGGCGGAGCTTCCTATGTCGCCCGAGGCTAGACTTAGCCGCTGTCAACCTCACTCCGGCGAGTGGCACGGCAGTCGAAGCGGGGCAGACAGCGCTGTTTTCTTGTCAGGTCGGTCAGTGGAGCGGTGAAGTGACTGCGGTCACTTCGGCTCTATCGACTGAAGAGCGCACGTCAGGATAAGGTGTCAGGCGATCCTTGCATTAAATGCTCCTGCAATACGGTCGGTTGGCGTGGCGATCTGGCCAAGGTTGCTTCTCTGCGAAGACTGGGCCTCGGGCGAGTCGAAGGTGTGCCCGTTGCTTGAGGGGACCCTCGGGCGAGACGTGAATCCTCCGGGGTCGGCTGCCTTTGCCCGAGGCAAGGCTCGGGCGTGGCGAGATCGTGTCCCTTGAGTGGACTGAGCCTTGACCTTAATCGCGCCCATCAGGCCTTTGCAGCTTTGTGCTGATGGGGGTTACCAGCTGAGATTAGGAGTCTTGGGGGTACCCCTAATTATGGTCCCCGACAGTAGCCCCCGAGCCTCAAAGGGAGTGTTGGCACTCGCTTGGAGGCTTTTGTCGCACTTTTTTGCTAGGGGACCGGCCTTTCTCGGTTGCGTTTTGTTTCGGTGGGTACGCGCGAGCGCACCCGCCGGGTGTAGCCCCCGAGGCCTCGGAGGAGTGTTTTGACTCCTTCGAGGTCTTAGTGCCTTTTGTGATGGCTCGGCCGGTTTGGTTGTTCCCTCATGCGAACTGGTCGTTGCCCAGGCGCTTAGTCGGGTCCCAAGTTCTCGGGCTGGTATGTTGACGCTGTCAACAGTTTGGCCGGAGCCGTGTTTGCGAGAGCAGCCCCCGAGCCTCCGCACAGAGCGAGAGGACGGTCAAGGACAGACTCGGCTTTTTTCATACACCCCTGCGTCGCCTTTCCGCAAGGAGGGGGGGAAAGCGCCATGTTGCCCTCGGAGGGCGCCGAACATGGTGTCTCCAGTGAGTTGCTAATGGGTAATCCGAGTGGACGCTCGTGCCCCATTCGTTAGGGGTCGGCTAGTGGCCCGGAGGCGCGCTCCAAAAGTACCTGCGGGTGATTCGCTGGACCCGGTCCCCTTTTGACGGGGTCCGAGGGCTCGATGCCTCCCTCTGGTGGGATTCCGTTACAAAATCGCTCCCGCTGGTCTCGAAAATGTCCTAGGGTACCTCGGGAGCGTAGCCCGAGCCTTGGTTATGTATCAAATGTACCTAGGGTCATCCCTCGCTCTGCGTGCTCTGAGGCGGCTGTCGAACCCTTCGGGGGCCAGCCTACGAACCCCTGATCAGTAGGGGGCGCGGAGCCGAGTGGCCTGAGGCGGCCGTTGAACCCTTCCGAGGGGCCAGCCTTCGAACCTCTGACCAGTAGTGGGCGCGGAGCCCGAGTGCTCTGAGGCGGCTGTTGAACCCTTCTGAGGGGCCAGCCTTCGAACCTTTGATCAGTAGGGGGGCTCGGGGCCCGCTTCCTTCGCGGAGAAGGATCCCTTTCGGAGTATCCCCTTTCCCGGTCCCTGTAGCAAGAGAGAAAAAGGGGAAGAGGAAAAGGATACGAGATTGAGCGATGTGGCGCACCTTTTTTGACGCGGTCATTATGGCGGAGGTGAAGCGTCGCCTGCTTCGCCTGCCAAAGGTGTCGCCTGCCCTGCCGCAGAGTTAATGCGACGGGACGAGTGGTTCGTGGGGCAGCCATTGTGCGTGTGCGAGTCGTTCGAGGAACGGAGCACAGGTGCGTCGTCTTCACGCCGTGGGAGAGGGCCCTCTTGTTGTCCCAGGAGGGGACATGAGCCTGCAGACGACTTGACCGCTGCTTCCGCCCGCCTGCCACCGCCATTACTGCCGGCCCACTTTCGGCCATATCGATCGTCGCGCCTTCTCCCGCGGTTGACTGACCCGTGACCGATGTGCTCGGTTGGCACTGTTGGGTCATGCGCAGGGTCGCCTCGAGTCGCGGCACCGGTTCCGCAGTCGAGAAGGCGCGGTACTGGCGTGAGTGGCGGTGCAGTTTCTCGCACGCCGGTTACTGACGTGTGGGTCTGGGCCTCCATGCTGGACGCGTCGAAGCCGAAAGGGTGCGCCCCCTTGGTGCAGTTGCATGCCGCCTGCATGGCGGTCCGTCCTTTCACCCGCTGGTTTGGGCGAAAGTTGAGGAGCGCTTGTAACCGCTGGGCAGTTACGCGTAACGCGCGCGGCGGTTTGGCCTCTTCTGTCGTGGGCCAGCTTGTATGACGCGTGGGACCCAGCCCCCGTGTCGTAGGGGGAGGACCTTGGAGCGTGTTGGGGAAGACTCAGTCCGCGACGGCTGAGGACGCTAGTGGGGAGAGTCGCCTTTAAAAGGAGGGTGACCCCCTTGGATGGCAACCATGTCTTCTCCTCATGCATCGCGCCCTTCCACCTTCCGAGCCCCCGGATGGGGAGCGCTCGCATTGCTTTCGTCTCGTCATCGTCGGAGGAACGCAACTTCGCGGAAGTTGGTACCTTTCAGCCATTGTTCGGCTTCAAGGATTTTCATCAGGCAGCCCGGCTGCATCCCCTCGCCGGTGGTCACCCAAGACGGTGACCACCAGTTCGATGGTGGGGAGAAGCGAGCCGGGCTGTGGCCTCTGCCCCACCCTCAGCTTCAAGGATCTTCATCATCCTTGCTGGGGCGGAGGGCGGGCTGAGTCGGAGCTCTACCTCTCGCACGGGTTCGTGGGTCACCCTCTCCTTCAGCATTCAGGGGAGGGGTGCTCACTGACCTAGCGGAAGGGGCGGACTCCGACAACGCGGGGCTCGTCGGCCGCGAGCGTCGTCAGCTTCAGCGCGTTGGGCTCGCTGGCTCAGCTAGCTCTGGCTCGGCTCTCGGTGCCCCCTCCCGCCGTGCGAGCGGTCGCCGTGCCACGCGCACCGGAGGGCCGCCCAAGATGTCACGCGCTGCTAGGGCGGCGTTTGTGTTCTTGGGCTATCCTGCCTTTGCTCCGGTACGACGCCTCTTGCGCGGAGGTCGGTGCTTCGCCCGTCCGGGAGGATCCGAGTGGGGATCCGCCGGTGGGCAGATGGCTGCCTTCGCCGATGTTGAGATGGTGGCGGCTGAAGAAGTCCTCGTTGCCGACGAGATCGTTGCCACCATCCGCGCTCCGGGCCTCCGGCTCTTTGGCTTTGATAGCTTGTCCTCGCCCCTCGGGTGGGGATGTGGGCGAGGAGCTCGTCGCAGCAGCGTCCGCCCTGAGGTCATCGCTGCTGCTGTTTGGCCACTCGGAGCGGAGGTCGTTGTCGCTGCTGCCGGAGCGAGCGTCGGCGAGCCGCTAGGGGTTTCGTCGCCCCGCAGGCCCTCCAATGTGGGGGGTTGTTCGTACCTGCGGGGGTGGAACCGGAGTTCTGTTTGTAATGGCACCTTGAGTGCTGGCGTATGTTCATTGTGGCTGTCAGGGCCTAAACATTTATGTATTTTGGCGTGAAGCCATGTTGCTTCCTCATTTCGAGCACTAGGACTCGCCTGTCGGCTAACTGAACCGCTTAACCAAGTGTGAGTTGCTCTGTGTGGAAGGTGACGAGTGAGGTATCCGTATCCCGGAGGCGTAGGAGTCCCTCAGCTCAGTCGGCCTTCCCGCCCGAGGCTTCACTTGCTTAGTCAAAGAAACCCTCAGCCGCTCTACGATGAGCCAGAGCCGGAGGCAGCGATGCCAGCACGGACAGAGGCAGAGTCGGCTCGAAAAAGGAAGCTTTGTCGGCCGGAGCTTGGTCGAGTCGTCCCCTAGTAGGACCAACGCCAGAGTCGAGTTGCCGAGGCCACGAGCCGGGCTGGTGTCCTCGGGGGACAGCTGACTGAGGCTTCGGGGCGACCGGCCGAGCCGTCTGCTCGGGCCGGGTTTCGGG
Organism: Zea luxurians; assembly: GCA_029449295.1. Classification (NCBI taxonomy): domain Eukaryota; kingdom Viridiplantae; phylum Streptophyta; class Magnoliopsida; order Poales; family Poaceae; genus Zea; species Zea luxurians. The sequence continues at coordinate 43,973,217 of JAOPSE010000016.1, forward strand.
AGGAGTCCCTGGCAGCGATGGCTCGGGCATGGTGCTGACGTCGTCCTTCGGAGCGGAGATCCCTCCGACCATGTTGCCGTCCGAGGCTCGGTCGGACTTCGCCGATGGTGGAGTTGACGCCGAGGGTGCTGCTGCTCCCCCTTCATCGACGTCTGAGCCTGCAGGACCGATTTGCCTGTAGTGTGCATATGTTTTTTGTGGCCGCCGAGGCCCAAACATACTGTCATCGTGTTGTAAAGCTGCGTCTCTTTTCCTCTTGCTTCGAGTATCAGGGCTTGCTCGTCGATAGCAGAATTGTTTGTCCGAGCGAGAGTTACTTTTCACGGAAGGTGTTGAGTGAGGTATCCGTATCCCAGGGGCGTAGGAGTCCCTCGGCTCGGTCGGCCTTACCGCTTATGTGTACTCTTACTCGTCCGTAGGATTCTATTATCGACGTAGCCGAGAAAGCCCGAAGAATCGTTTCGGCAGAAATTCTTTTGAGCGCTAAGGCTTGTTCGGTCAGCAGGACCTCTCATCCGAACGTGAGTTACTTCTCACAGAAGGTGATGAGTGAGGTATCCGTATCCCGGAGGCGTAGGAGTCCCTCGGCTCGGTCGGCCTTGCCTGCTTACGTGTACTCCGTCGTTTTCATGATCCCACTACCGAAGTAGTCGAAAAGCACGAAAGATATTCTGGCAGAAAGACTTTTTCCGAGGAAAATTTTGACGCGGAGGGGGTTCCCCCTTCTAGCCCCCGAGGGAGGGTCGGGCTTTGCCGAGGCAAGGCATACCCTTCCTTGAAGGTTAGACTTTGCTTGGGTATGGAAACGAGGTGCATGAATGACTTGAAAACATCTTAAGGGTAGAAGCGACGTAGCTGTCGGATGTTCCAAGCGTTGCTGTAGACCTCGCCTTGACTGTTGGCCAGCTTGTATGTTCCGGGCTTCAAAATCTTGGCGATGATGAATGGCCCTTCCCAGGGAGGCGTGAGCTTGTGGTGCCCTCGGGCGTCTTGCCGTAGTCGAAGCACTAGGTCACCCACCTGGAGGCCTCGGGACCGAACCCCTCGGGCGTGGTAGCGTCGTAGGGACTGCTGATACCGCGCCGAGTGTAGTAAGGCCACGTCCCGAGCCTCTTCCAGCTGGTCCAGTGAGTCTTCTCGGTTGGTCTGGTTGCGTCGGTCGTCGTACGCCCTCGTCCTCGGGGAACCGTATTCTAAGTCTGTGGGCAAGATGGCCTCAGCCCCATAGACTAGAAAGAACGGTGTGAAACTCGTGGCTCGGCTCGGCGTTGTCCTTAGGCTCTAGACCACCAAGGGGAGTTCCTTCATCCATCGCCTGCCGAACTTGTGGAGGTCGTTGTAGATCCTCGGCTTGAGTCCTTGCAGAATCATGTCGTTGGCACGTTCTACCTGCCCATTCGTCATGGGGTGTGCCACGGCGGCCCAGTCCACCCAGATGTGGTGGTCTTCGCAGAAGTCCAGGAACTTTCTGCCAGTGAACTGGGTGCCGTTGTCTGTGATGATGGAGTTCGGGATCCCGAAGTGATGGATGATGTTGGTGAAGAATGCCACCGCCTGTTCGGACCTGATGCTGTTTAGGGGTCGGACCTCGATCCACTTGGAGAATTTGTCGATGGTGACCAGCAGGTGCGTGTAGCCCCCGGGTGCCTTTTGCAAGGGACTGACGAGGTCCAGACCCCACACAGCAAACAGCCAGGTGATGGGTATTGTTTGCAGAGCCTGAGCGGGTAGGTGCGTCTGTCTTGCGTAGAATTGACACCCTTGGCAGGTGCGGACAATTCTAGTGGCATTGGCCACCACGGTCGGCCAGTAGAAACCTTGTCGGAAAGTGTTTCCAACAAGGGCTCGAGGCGCTGCGTGACGACCGCAAGCCCCCGAGTGTATTTCTTGTAAGAGCTCCTGGCCTTCGGCGATGGATATGCATTACTGGAGGATGCCGGAGGGGCTGCGGTGGTAGAGCTCCTTCCCGTCACCCAGCAAGATGAATGACTTGGCGCGCCGCGCTAGTCGTCGCGCTTCGGCTTGGTCGAGGGGTAGCTCTCCTCGGTGGAGATATTGCAGGTACGGGGTCTGCCAGTCTCGATCAGGCGGGACCCCATTCCGCTCTCCCTCGATGTGCAGTGCCTCACCCTTGGGGGCCGAGGGTGCCTGAAGCTGAGCCGAGGGCGCTTCGGGCTGAGCCGAGGGCGCCTCGGGCAGGGCCGAGACCCTCTCGGGCTCGGGCGTGTCGTTGGTCTTGACTGAGGGTTGACGTAGGTCTCGGGAGAAGACATTCAGGGGAACCGTTGTTCGCGCTGAAGCTATCTTCGCCAGCTCGTCCGCAGTCTCGTTGTACCGTCGGGCGACGTGGTTGAGCTCGAACCCGTAGAACTTGTCCTCCATCTCGGATATCCAGTGAGTGTTCGGCGACTTCCCTCGATATGCTAGGCATGTCCGAGGGACTCCACGCAAAAACCTCGGCGTTCGCGCGGAGAAGGTCGATGAGCACTGCTTCCTATTTGGGGTCAAGCTCGGAGCCGATCCGGATCTGCTTGGAGGCGTCGTTGCTGGGGTCGAGAGGGATGGACTTAACCGCCTCTACTGGTTCGAGGTTGCCGGCGTGACGCTTCGTGTTCGGTGCCTCCTTGGAGAGGCTTTCCAGGTCGGTGACGAGGGCCTCGGATTCGGCGAGGGCCTCGGCGTACTCCACGCACTCCACGTCGCATTCGTACGCGTGTCGGTACGTAGGGCCGGCGGTGATGACCCAGTTGGGGCCCGACATCTTGAGCTTGAGGTAGGTGTAGTTGGGGACGGCCATGAACTTGGCGTAACATGGTATCCCCAGCACTGCGTGGTAGGTTCCTCGGAACCCGACCACCTCGAACGTGAGGGTTTCCCTTCGGAAGTTGGAGGGAGTCCCGAAGCAGACGGGCAGATCGAGTTGTCTGAGGGTTGGACGCGTTTCCCGGGGATGATCCCGTGAAAAGGTGCTGTGCCTGCCCGGATCGAGGACGGATCGATCTGCAGGAGCCCGAGGGTCTCGGCGTAGATGATGTTGAGGCTGCTACCCCCGTCCATGAGGACCTTAGTGAGCCTGACGTTGCCGATGACGGGGTCGACAACGAGCGGATATTTCCCCGAGCTCGGCACGCGGTCGGGGTGGTCGCCCTAGTCGAAGGTGATGGGTTTGTCGGACCAGTCTAGGTAGACTGGCGCCGCCACCTTTACCGAGCAGACCTCCCGACGCTCTTGCTTGGGGTGCCGAGCCGAGGCGTTCACCACTTGCCCACCATAGATCATGAAGCAGTCGTGGACCTCGGGGAGCTCCTCTGCCTTGTGATCCTCCTTCTTGTCGTCGTTGTGGGCCCTGCCACCTTCCGCAGGTGGCCCGGCCTTGTGAAAGTGGCGCCGAAGCATGACGCACTCCTCCAGGGTGTGCTTGACGGGTCCCTGATGATAGGGGCATGGCTCCTTGAGCATCTTATCGAAGAGATTGGCACCTCCAGAAGGTTTCCGAGGGTTCTTGTACTCAGCGGCGGCGACAAGGTCTGCGTCGGTGGCATCGCGTTTCGCTTGCGACTTCTTCTTGTTCTTCTTTTTGGTGCCGCGCTGAGCGGACGCCTCGGGAACGTCTTCCGGCTGGTGGCCCTAGGGCTGCTTGTCCTTTTGGAAGATGGCCTCAACCGCCTCCTGGTCAGAGGCGAACTTGGTGGCGATGTCCATCAGCTCGCTCGCCCTGGTGGGGGTCTTACGACCCAGCTTGCTCACCAGGTCGCGGCAGGTAGTGCCGGCGAGGAACGCGCCGATGACGTCCGAGTCGGTGACGTTGGGTAGCTCGGTGCGCTGCTTCGAGAATCACCGGATGTAGTCCCGGAGAGACTCTCCCGGCTGCTGGCGGCAGCTTCGGAGATCCCAGGAGTTCCCAGGGCGCACGTACGTGCCCTAGAAGTTGCCGGCGAAGGCTTGGACCAGGTCGTCCCAGTTAGAGATCTGCCCCAGAGGCAGATGCTCCAGCCAGGCTCGAGCGGTGTCGGAGAGGAACAGGGGGAGGTTGCGGATGATGAGGTTGTCATCGTCCGTTCCACCCAGCTGGCAGGCCAGTCGGTAGTCCGTGAGCCACAGTTTCGGCCTCGTCTCCCCTAAGTACTTTGTGATGGTAGTCGAGGTTCGGAACCGGGTCGGGAACGGGGCCCGTCGTATGGCCCGGTTGAAAGCCTGTGGACCGGGTGGTTCGGGCGAGGGGCTCCGATCCTCCTCGCTATCGTAGCGTCCCCCACGCCTGGGGTGGTAGCCTCGGCGCACCCTCTCGTCGAGGTGGGCTCGACGGTCGCGGTGGTGGTGCTCGTTGTCGAGGCGACCCGGGGCCGCAGGCACCGTGTTGCGCGTGCGCCCGGTGTGGACCGAGGCTTCCCGCACGAATCGGGAAGTCACGACGCGATGCTCCGAGGGGTACCCCTGCCTTCGGGAGGCAGAGCTTTCGACCCGTCGGACCGCGACATCTTCCAGGAGATTCTTGAGCTCTCCCTGGATACGCCGCCCTTCGGTGGTTGATGGTTTCGGCATCGCGCGGAGTAGTATTGCTGCTGCAGCCAGGTTCTGGCCGACCCCACTGGAAGCTGGTGGCGGCCTTGCCCTGACGTCGTCGGCAATGCGGTGCTGGATGCCCTGGGGTAGATGACGCGCTTCTCCGGCCGAAACTCGGTCTGCCCATTCCTGCCCGATGTTCCGCCGAAACTGCTCAAGTGTTCCTGCTCCCTCGTCGAGCCTGGCCTGCATCTCGCGGATTTGCTTGAGCTGTGTGTCCTGACCCCCCGCAGGGACTGGGACCACAGCTAGCTCCCGAAGGATGTCAACGCGAGGCGCAGGCCTAGGGGGATCGCCGTTTTCTGGCATACCAAGATGGTTGCCTTCGCCGGGACCCCCTAGATCGACGTGGAAACATTCACGACTTGGGCTGCAGTCCTCGTCGCCGAAGCTGTGGCTACCATCGGAACAATCGGAGAGGTAGTAGTCGCATGCGGTCATGAAGTCCCGCATGGCACTGGGGTTACCGAGCCCGGAGAAATCCCAACAAAAGACGGGCTCGTTATCTTCCTCGGAACCTGAGGATCCGTAGGTCGAGACGGCCGTCAGTTTGTCCCAGGGCGACCGCGTATGGTACCCTGGAGGGTTGGTACATGCCTCTATGGAGGCTTCCACTGAAGCGAGGTCGCTTGGTGGGTCGAAGCTGAATCCAAAAGGCACGAGATGGGAATCGGTCAGTACCTCTTGGTCAACGGGTGGTGACGAAGTCGCGTCAGGGGCGGGCTGCACTGTTGTCTCAGGTATGAGGGTGACGCTCAGCAAGCCCTTCGCGAGCATGCTGGCATCGTTCGTTTGCTTAGGGTTGGCGTGTTGCGGGGAAACGGCGCTTGTCTTCGTCTCAGACGCAGGGTCGACGCCCGACGTGTCCCCTGCTGGGGCGCCGGCGTTGTCGACTTGCTTGACAGCCGACGAGGTGTCGCCTCCTGCTTGGCCATGGTTGCCCCGCCTCCTCCTCCGTCGGTGGGAGAGGTGACAGGACAAACCCGGATGTTGTTCTTCCGCCATGTGGCGAAGACATCGTTGATTTCGCCGCCGGCGGGCGAGCTGACGGCCGCCATTGTCGCTGTCGCGCGGCGGAGGAAGGAGTATCATGTCGTAGCTGCCGTTGAGGGACATGACCTCAAGACTCCCGAAACGGAGCATCGTCCTGGGTTGGAAAGGTTGCTGGAGACTACCCATCTAGAGCTTGACGGGAAGCTGTTCATCAACACGCAGCAGGCCCCTACCTGGCGCGCCAACTGTCGGTGTTTCGACCCCGGGGGGTCCCTGGACCGACGAGTAAATTGTCGCTGCGTGTCCCAGCCCAGATGGGTCGGCGCGAGACGGGACACAAAGGGGGGAGAACAGTGAGGGGAAACCACGGCCTTCGTGTTGTCCTGCGCCCAGGGCGGCTGGAAGCGCTTGCAGTAGGGGGTTACAAGCGTTCCCGTGGGAGAGAGAGAGGGAGCGAGAGCCTTATGCGTCGGCCCGTTCTCCCACACGGCCAACCTCTCTCGTACGAGAGCCCTGGAGCTTCCTTTTATAGGCGTAAGGAGAGGGTCCAGGTGTACAATGGGGGGTGTAGCAATGTGCTAACGTGTCTAGCAGAGAGGAGCTAGAGCCCTGAGTACATGCCTTCGTGGCAGTCGGAGAGGTTTTGGCACCCTGTTCATGTGATGCCGTGGATGTCGGAGGAGCGCTGGAGCCCTGCGGAAGTACAGCTGTCGGGGCTGTCGGATCCTTGTTGACGTCTCCTGGCTGACGTAAGGGGCTGGGAGCTGCCGTCGTCATGGAGCGTGCGGGGTGTCATCATTACTTGTTTGCTGGGGCGAGCCAGATGGGACGCCGGTCTTGTCCCCGTAGCCTAAGCTAGCTAGGGGCAGGGTAATGATGACCCCCCTGGCGACGTGGCCGGTCCGGACCCGAGTTTGAGCGAGGTGGCGATTCCTTTGAGGTCGAGGCTGGGTCCGAGCCCTGGGGTCGGGCGAAGCAGAGTCCATCGTCTTCGGGAGCCAAGGTCGGGTCTGAGCCCTGGGGTCGGGCGAGGCGGAGTCCATCGTCTTCGGGAGCCGAGGCCGAGTCCGAGCCCTGGGGTCGGGCGAGGCAGAGTTCGTCATCTTCGGAAGCCGAGGCCGAGTCCGAGCCCTAGGGTCGGGCGAGGCAGAGTTCGTCGTCTTCTAAGTCGCGGTTGAGTCCGAGCCCTGGGGTCGGGCGAGGCAAAGTCCTTCTTCCGAGGCCGAGACGGGGGCCGAACCCTGGGGTCGGGCGAGGCGGAGCTTCCTATGTCGCCCGAGGCTGGACTTAGCCGCTGTCAACCTCACTCCGGCGAGTGGCACGACAGTCGGAGCGGGGCAGGCAGCGCTGTTTTCTTGTCAGGTCGGTCAGTGGAGCGGCGAAGTGACTGCGGTCACTTCGGCTCTATCGACTGAAGAGCGCGCGTCAGGATAAGGTGTCAGGCGATCCTTGCATTAAATGCTCCTGCGATACGGTCAGTTGGCGTGGCGATCTGGCCAAGGTTGCTTCTCTGCGAAGACTGGGCCTCGGGCGAGTCGAAGGTGTGCCCGTTGCTTGAGGGGACCCTCGGGCGAGACGTGAATCATCCGGGGTCGGCTGCCTTTGCCCGAGGCTGGGCTCGGGCGAGGCGAGATCGTGTCCCTTGAGTGGACTGAGCCTTGACCTTAATCGCGCCCATCAGGCCTTTGCAGCTTTGTGCTGATGGGGGTTACCAGCTGAGATTAGGAGTCTTGGGGGTACCCCTAATTATGGTCCCCGACAAATATCATATCCACATTTGACTTATTGGCATTTGATCTATTCTTGGGGACGCCTGCGAATATGATCCATTGGCCTTAGTTAAAGCATATATTCTGATTGCAGATTCACGTGGTCTGTAATAACTCTCCTCCGATGAACTCACCCTGCTGGTGATTTGCCTGACGAAGAGGTTCATCTTGATGATGAAATTCCTAGCAATGCGCACAATATCATTGTGCTTGGAATACGGAACAATGAATCTTTTGTTTTTGGAAATGACGAAGATAATTATTAAATGTGGGAGACAAATGTGTCGACACCTATCTTGCCTCTATAGATTGCAAAGGGATCCAAAACAAAGTCCTAGGCATGAGTGCTTGAAGCTCTCTAATCGGGTCATTGATAAATGCAATCGAGGCTGAACCAATTATCGCAAAATGAAAGTCACATGCTTGAAGTTCGGACATTTATGGGCACTATTGAAATAATGTGTGGTGAATGCGATGGTTCAAGTGGTCTTGTGAGAGACCCATCCCACATATGTGTTGAATAACCACTGTTCCGCTATGTAATATATCTGGCAAATGGCATGAATTAAAATATGCAGTTTATAGGATTCTGAAGATCCGTCATGAGATCCTAGCAGGACCCATATCTTTGAATTATAAATATGCAACATATAAATCTCGTACCGTATAATACATTCCTGACGAATGAACACTCTCCTATGTAGAGAGAATATCTCCTAGATGAGATTATAGTTTCTTAATGGAACCTTTCCACAAGAAATAAAGTCTGTGTTAAACACCAAAGTTTGATAAATCCCTATAAAGGGATAAAGACCCATACAGACCCGAAAAGGAATAAGATGAGGTACCAAAGGACTTGAAGTTCACCGAATAAGCACATGTGCATTCCATGAGTTTTACTCATGGTAATTTCCACTAGATGTGGAATTACGGTATCCTCTAAAGCCCTGATGGCAGAAACCTATAAGGTTTAGGTGTTACTGGCAAAATATCCCCATTGTGCCAGAATGACAGACTATAACGATGTATCTGATCGATGAAAAATCCCTGATGGATCACTATCTTAGATGGACTTTTGTTACACCATCATAGATATTGCAATGGATGAACGCCTCGAGCGATGTGTCATATTTAGAATATGTACTATTGCAACTATATTATCCCCTAAGTCCTATTGAAGGACATGTTATTTGCTTTGCACAACTATATATAAATTGTGGTGTAAGATAGAAAATGATAGCACCCCAAGCTCATCCATTCTCGTTATTCCAGATGAACAATGAGACATATATCTTGAAGAATATGCTTGAGTTATGAGGGATAACGACTTTGACAGATGTCATCGTCAGGGGGGAGCGAATGCTTATACTGATCACAACCGTGAGACAATAAATGTCATATTCTATGCCCTGAAGGCATGAGCTTGATGATCAATATGTGAACCTTTATGGAACTTTCTATCAAATATATCGATCTAGTCGATCGAACACCATCAGTCAAAGTGGCTTATTTATATTGATACGTGCACTTACCTCGTATATCATAGAAGTGAGTAGAGGTAAAGTTTCTGAAATAGTCCTTGCAAGGATATGCAATCTATTTGCTAAAACTTTATGTGCATATACTTCTGGAAGAAGATGTTTTGCCTTATTAATACGATTTTGCAAGGATCAGGGGAGCACATTTCTAAAGTTAGCCCTTATAGAAGATTCGATAGAATCTAGATCCCAAAGGATCAAAATCTGTCCCGATGACAGTTGTTGTACTCTTTTTCCCTTGGTGAGTTTTCTTGAAGTTTCTCACATGAGGTTTTAATGAGGCAACAAAGTGCAAATGCAATTTGTATCACCATGCACTCTTTCTCCACATTTTCCCACTGGTTTTTTCGGAGTTTTAACGAGGCATGTGTTGGTCGTGGTATTCGCCCAAGGGGAGTGTTAAGTAACCCTTGTTAGGGTTATGTGGGTAAATACCTGCTTTGTCCCTGAGGGCTCTCACATCTCTATATAAGTAACATGTACACCACCTCATAATACAGAGAAGAGAAAGAGGCCAGAGGCCCAACCCTATATCCTGTGTCTCGTGCGTTTCCTCTGTCGTGCTTATGAGAAGGGAGACGGGTCCTCTATAGCTTCTTGCGTCTCTACCGCTGATGGGAGAGAAGGGAGCGGATCTGGTGATCCGTGGTAACGTAGTTCTCAACACAAATAACCCCTAAATGGCATTTTGTCTGTAAGTCAGTGTTTGAAAATGGCGTATTGATGAAGCATGTTTTCTTAATAACATTTGAGCAAATCCTAAATCTCATAATGGCAGAATTCCAATTTTCTCCTCCTAGAGATAATCCCACACCCGAAACGCGCTACCCCAGATTCAGAACGATGCAAAACCGTTGAGTGGTTACTCAGCGGCGATCGAGGTGCAGACGACGTAGCCCACGGAGGTACACGAATCCACGGCGGCGACCATGCTCCAGTGAGCAATTCCTCATCCTCTGTTGGTCATTCCCTTGCACCGACCGACGCCATGAAAGCATTCCTAGGGATCGAGCGAAGCTCTCAGACCCGATAGGGAGTCCTCGACGATGGCATCATTGCATCCACGACGACGACCCGACCTCAGCTACGCTCTGCTTCCGCAGATCTCAGTATCAGGGTCGTGTTGGGATGATATGGTGAGCCCCAATCGTTCTTATAGTTGCGGAAGACAAGATCCCGAGCGGAGGACAATGGATCAGTGAGTTTGTTACGATTTCCTAGGAGTTTGTTATGATCCGGGCCCAGGAGCTACGAACTCGGCTATGGTGGTTTTTCAGAGAGGGAGAAGCTGACGGAATGGCCCCACCAATCAGAGACAAGGCACCACGCCCGTATTTTTTGTATTTTAGCCCTTAAACAGAAGTAAAATCACGTTTAGACCTAAAAAAATTTTAAATGCAGGTTTGGACCCTTAGCTCGGCGCCATAGGCTGTGGCGCCGAGCTAACATAGCTCGTAGCTCGGCGCCACAGCCTATGGCGCCGAGCTGTGACGTGGCCGCAACGGCTAGTTGCGTCCAGGGCTGACCTGGCGCTGACGTGGCGGCGGCGCGGCCTCGTAGCTCGGCGCCACAGATCTTGGCGCCGAGCTACGAAATCCTATAAAAACGCCCGCGCGGCTGGCCGAGAGTAGCTCATTTCATCCCATTTCCAAACTTCGTAAAAATTTCCTGGATTCAAAGATTTGAGTTGGTTCACTTCGTAGACCAAGGTATGATTTCGAACTGATTCGTTTTGTATATTAGGTTGTTAGTTTAATAATTTGTATACACCTATTATATTATCATTTCGATTATTAGTTTGTGTAAACTTATTATAAAGCATAATAGGTACAAGTGATAATTATAATCGTTTATTAGATGAAAGACATGTACCGAGAGGCGTTGTGGCAGAAGAGAGGTCGTCCTCGGGAGTTATATCCGGACGTATCTAGTAAGGATGCTCCTGTTCCTCCTGAACTCCCCGTGCCTAACTGTGACTGTGGCAGACTGGCTTGGGTACATCAATCACAACATCCAGACACGGCTGCTCGCTGCTACTACCTTTGTGGCACTTTGGACGTACGTAGCTTATGACTTGTCACTTAATTTTGTTCGCATTCATTATTTTGTAGATATGTAATAGTGCATCTTTCCATTATTTTAGGGACATCAGAGGTGTTTCTTTTTCCAGTGGATCGATGGTCCTGATAAATTCGACCCTCGATATCTTCTTTTCGTTAATTGGTTGAGTGGAAGGACCAGTCATGAGCATTTTAAGCGTTGGGTACCTCCTCCCCCGAATCCTCCACCAATGACGGATGCGGAGAAGGAGGTAGCAACAGAAAGACGGATGGACTCACCGCCTCGATGCGATTGTGGAGACCATGCTGTCATCGACGAAGACTATGACAAGCAGTTCTGTTGTCCGAACATTGATTATGTGAGCCCATTCCTACGCTAAATGTATGAACTAGTTTTTATTTACAATTAATTACTAATTTTTTCTCCTGCAGCCATACGGGTGGCATAAGTGTCGTTTCAGAGAGTGGTTGTATGGTCCTTTGTCCCATTGGCCAGAGCCAGAGGTAAAGGAAAAGAGATACATGGGGTGGGCGGCTGAAGAGGTCAAATTTGATCCAGTACTCTGCAAATGTGGTATTGAAGCTAAGTATGGATTAGTTCCTTCGGAGCTTGGTGTTGGATATTTTTGTGGACATATGGTCGATTACGATGAGGTTGGTATTTTTTTTGCACCAGATGTAATGTTATAGCGGTACTTACTATTTTTTTGTAGGAGACGAGGAAATGCAGTTGGGAGAGTTACGACGACAAAGGAGAGGTGATGCGCACAATAGAGTCCAAGAGAATAATGGGACAGAAGATGCGTTGTGGATCTCGGCTCGTCGATTCGTACATTAACGATCGCATACGCGACATGCGTAGGGAAGCAAAATCTGCCTTTTATGATAGCCCGAAGCGTGCAGAGTATAGGAGGTTGAAGGCGGCAGATGAGAAGAGAGCACAGGATGCAAGGGAATGGGAAGCGGCTCAAGCCGAGAAACAGATGTTGGATAATCTTGCTGATCGCCTCAAGGGAAGTAAGTGAGATAAATGATATTATAATTATGTTAGTACAATTTATTTATCCTGACTTTGCTAACTTAATTTTCTCATTATATTTGCAGAGATTGGAAGCGGCGTAAACTATTTGGCCGATGAGGCGCATGCGAGATATGTTCAGGATAAAATGGCAACGATGGAGGAGGAGGACGACGACACATCTAGATTGAGTGAGCTTATCGCCCTCGCAGAGGCAGGATTACATGAAGAAGAGGAGGATGACATGTCAAGGTTGAGTGAGCTCATCGCACTAGCTGAGGCAGGATTACGTGCTCAAGAGGAAGAGGATGAGTTTATGTCACAGGCCGCCGCAGAGGTAGAGGCAGCTTATTACAAGAAGAAGGCTGATGAGGCTGAGGCTGAGGATGAGCTATTCTCCCAAGCTGCAGATGAAGCAGAAGCCAATTATTACAAAAGAACTGGTGACAAGTGTGATGCAGGACAATGCAGCAAGTGGAATGAGGTTGTTGTTGAGGATTGCGCGACGGATGACTCCGAAGATGAGTTGCTCATAGATTGTGATTCAGACTGAAGAATTGTAGCCTATTATGTAGTATTTACATATCAAAAATAATTTAGAACTCTAAAGATGCGTTACTTATTGCTTATTAAGTAGCCTATTATGTAGCCTATTATGTAGCCTATTATGCGTTACATATATTAATTCGAAAATTTAATTTATGTACAAAATATTACCTCTCCCTCTGCGGTGAGACGGCCCCTGTGGTGCTCGTCGTAGTGAGGGTCCAGCAAGTGGAACTGCGCCATCCTGCAAATTAAGATATCAACATATTAGAATATAACTTGTGTACAAAGTGTAACAAAAACATCGACATATTAGAATAAAATTTGTGTATAAAAAAATATATCACACCTGACTAAGTGTCCAAATGCATGTACGTGAGTTGTGGCCAAGTCTACCGCATTTTCCGCATTCATTTTGCTCTGGGTCCACGAGAAAGGGGGACGCTCGACCTCTCCTACTGCGACCGGAAACCTCATCCATAACCATGTTGCACCGGCTCCTTTTCCTACTACCACGTTTGTCCCAACGATGCGCTGGATCAGCAACGTATACCGGACCGGTGTACGTTGGCCATTGTGACTCATCAAGAAATGGCTCAAAACGAGGGCTCCAGGTACGTACTAAGCTCTCTACACTGAACTCAGAAGGTATTCTGCTCTCAAATGCAAAGTTACGATGACGTGCGGCCGCAACATAATGAGAACATGGAAAATGGTATTGTCTAGGTTTACCACATCCGCACCAGAATGCATCAAGTAACACGACATGTGTCCTCGAAGGTCGCACCTCACCGTCGGAAGTTATGCCGCCTAGTGTTGTTACCTCGTATTTACCCAACTCCTCATCAAAGCATTGTACCTCATGTCTATGGGCACGTTCCTTTGCATTATTAAGGTGTGATGTTGGTTTAGGTGCCCATCTCTGCCCTCGGGTCTGCATTGCCTTGGCCTGCGCGTGTCTGTCATTAAACCAAGCCACAAGCCTATAAAAAGTGAATGTTACTATAGCATTGACTGGCATGCCCCGTATACCCTTGAGCACACTGTTAAATGACTCGGCCATGTTGCTAGTCTGAAACTCGAACCGCCAGCCACCTTCGTCGTAGGCCCTTGTCCATTTCTGCGGTTCCCTCAGCAATCCAGCAATCCAGTTCTTACCTTCACCATTTGTTGCATCTTTTAGTTCCTTCAACTTATCCTCGAAAAACGAAACCTCCAACTGTCGACATACCTCCTCAAAAAGGGGGAAGTTAGCCTTGCTATGATCTTTTCGAAGAAGATTTTCTGCTAGATGTCGAGTGCACCATCTGTGGTGCATGGGTGCGTAGCTAGGAATCTGCTCTTGCACTGCATTAAGAATACCTTGGTGTCTGTCAGATATGACACCAACCTCGCGTCCAGGGCCTACGACATGGATGCGTACAAGCCGCAAGAACCAAGACCAACTATCTCTGTTCTCTCTCTCCACCAAAGCAAATGCCAAAGGAACCAGTGCGTTGTCTGCGTCGCATGATATGGCAACCAACAATGTGCCCTTATACTTCCCAAGCAGAAAAGTACCATCAATAGAGAGCACGGGACGACAATGCCTAAAGGACTCTACGCACTGCGAGAAACACCAGAAAGCACGAAAAAATATCTCTCTGCCGTTCCTCCATTCATTAGGTTTGGGGATGTACTCGTAATGCATGCCTGGGTTTTTTGCTTTCATTGCATTGAACAATACTGGTAACTTCTCATAACCCTCCTCCCAATCCCCGTATATCATCTTCCATGCTCGCTGCTTTGCCCTCCATGCTTTCCCATATTTGATCTTGTAACCAAACAGCTCTGAAGTCATGGTCATAATTGACTTCACCTTCAAGTTTGGCTGACCCTTCAATATCCCCAATATCCTTTTCGCAATCAGGGTAGATGTCAACTGACGATGCTTAGTGCTCAGCTCTGTCTGGGCACAAGTGTGTGGACCTACAATTTTGGTGATCTTAAACTTTCCGGTGTCCTTCTGCCTTCGGGCACATACCCTCCAATTACATTCCGACACCTCGCACACAACAGTGTAACGACGCTGTGCATACGAATGTCTCACCTTGAACGGCCTCTTCCGGTTCACTGAATATTCTTGTAGCCATCGTCTCAGTGTAGGCAGGTCCTTGAAAAGTAAGCCTACCTTAATCTCAATGCTGTCGGCGTTATCCGGAGCCTCTAGCAGTTCATCGTCACGTCCTTCAGCATAAGCATGGGTGGAATGACTTAAACTGCTAAATTCATGTACTGCAGGGTCTCGCTCCGGACACAAACGTCTTATGAGTTCAATTTCTTGCTCCGTCATTTCTTGAACCGGACGGTCATCATCAGAATCTAAGGCCCGTGCAGCCTCATATGGCTCCTCCTCATCCTCAATCTGAACATCAACACTATTGGATGCCCTGCATATGTTGTCCATATTATATGACACAGGCACATCAAGATAAGCAGCATTATCCATATGTGGAGATCCTGCATCGTGTCGGAGCAAGAAAAACCACATTAAAAATTCTAATCAAACGAAATAACGATGGATACGAACAATGTGTCGAAGACACTTACTAGGATGATCGTGAACTGGATCCTGGGGCAATGGGATCTCTTGGGGGGGTACCACCGCATTAGAAGCCCCACAAACGCCGGGAATAGGACGAGAAATCCCATACTCGTGCGGACCCGATTGAGCATCGGGCACAACAACGACTTCTTCATGAAGCTCTACCAAAGGAGCTTCAATACGAGATGCATTTGGCATTTGTGGAGACAACCCGACTGGACCTCCGCAATGACTAACAGGTAACTTTTGAACAACCACATCCAAACATGGTGGAACCATCGTCTTCACAATTCTTAAATATATCACCCAATCATCTTCTGAGGTAATGGAGATCAACCGTCGGACAACTGTTCCATATGTAATATGGG
This sequence comes from Zea luxurians, assembly GCA_029449295.1. Classification (NCBI taxonomy): domain Eukaryota; kingdom Viridiplantae; phylum Streptophyta; class Magnoliopsida; order Poales; family Poaceae; genus Zea; species Zea luxurians. Next base: position 43,988,656 of record JAOPSE010000016.1, read on the forward strand.
ACAACAAACCCTGAATTGATATTCTAGGGTCGTTTATGTCGCAACTAATCTCCTCACAAGCTCGAGCCAAAAGTTGGTCAAAAGATGGTCTTTCAACGAACAACATGGTCACGATCTTCATACCATCAAAAGTAACACTGCCATAAGCATCTATCTCCACCCTTCCTCCATGGTATAGTGTTACTAGGCTGTCCATCTATTGCAAAAATGGATTACTAACTCAATAATGGCTACATACTTAAGCCTACTAACTTACTAAGTAATAAATATATATTAACTAATAACTATACAGTAAATATTAAATGAACACATCAAACGAAATTACATAATCTATAAATAATGTACGAAAACTATGTATACCTGAGAACGCGTACGACTCCAGCTAACGGTGGAGAAGGTCAAGTCGGACGAACACCTACGTAAAAAAATACCAATTGTCAGTAAAAAATTTGGCAGCACCTCCCCTGTAAAGTGATGTTTATAGAACCTGCGAATAAACGACAACACGATGGTTGCCAACACAGAAAACATGTAATATCAATGCTCTAAACAAAATGGTAACTATATAATCACTAAGAATTTACTAAACACTAACAATATACTACGCAACAAACTAGCTAACTATTTTAATAAACACTAACAATAAAATATCTAACTATTTACTAAACAATAAATAAGTGTTTACCTAACTAATTACTACTAGTTTACAAACTAAGAAATTAAAAAAAATACTAGACGGCAGTGTTTGCGGGAGCTACCAGGGCCGGAGCGGGCGGTGGCCGATCGTTGGGAGCGAGCTCGGGGCGGCAGTGGGCGGGGACTGGGCGGCGTGGGGAGCGAGCTCGGGGCGGCAGTGGGCGGGCGGCGGCTAGCGAGCTCGGGTGGAGCTCGAGCGGCCGGAGCGTGGCGGGGGCGGGCGGAGCTCGAGCTCGGGCGGACCTCGGGCGGCGAGCGAGCTCGGGCGAACTTGGGCGGGGCTCGCGGCGGCGAGCCGGAGCGTGGCCGGGGCGAGCCGGAGCGTGGCCGCGGCGAGCCGGAGCGTGGCCGGAGCGTGGCCGGGGCTCGCGGGCGGCGAGCCGGACCTGGGGAAGGCGGGGCGGGCGCGCGGTGGCCGAGGCAGCCGCGGTGGAGCGGGGCGGCGCGGCGCGGTGGAGCTCGCGACGGCGAGGGTGCGACGGCTTGCGGGTGGAAACGGTGAAGAAAAGATAACACACGCGGAGAAGAAACCGACCGCGCGGTTAACTCCTAGCTCGGCGCCAAGATCTGTGGCGCCGAGCTAGGTGCCACGCGGGCCTGCCACGTCACGAAGCTCGGCGCCACAAGCTGTGGCGCCGAGCTGTGTGACCTCGGCGCCACAGCCTGTGGCGCCGAGCTTCAGGTCCAAACGTGCAAATAAAATTTCTGGGGGTCCAAACGTAAATTTTTGACTCGAAAGGGGCTAAAAAACAAAAAATTCGGGCACCACGCCAGCGTGCAGGTAGGGATACTAGAGTGCGGGCCCACCCAATGGTGACCAAGATACTCATGCAATGCAAAGAAGAGGAGGGGGAAAGTAGAGTTGGGCCGGCAGTGGGGGTCATTTGGCCCATCCCGTCCGGGCAGAGGGGTAGGGCTGGGCCAAACGGCGTGGGAATCAGCCCAGAGACGTGCTTTTTCCTTTTTTTTCTATTTCCACTTTCTCTTCTCCATTTAAATCCTTATTTTAAATCCAAATTCAAACTTAAGTTAGGAGCACAAATTTAGATGCGCAAACAAGGTCCCAACATGAGATGCAAAGTATAATATGCTTAATAGATATATTTATTATCCTATTTAAGTAAAGGCTTTTAGATATGCAACACAAAAATAGAAAATAGGTATTCCTTTAAAAATGGTTTCTAGTGTTGGGGTCCTGCTTCGTTGCGCCGAAGGTCTTGCACGAAGAAGCAGCTTCGGCTGAAGTTGTCCCCAGGAGGTGGCCGAAGGTTCCTTTTCATGGAGCTTCGGCGTTACAAACCGACATAGAGATAGAATGACCTTTTTATCCATAGAAGTCTGAGTCAATGTTGTAAACTTTTGTAAGGGGCATAATTGTAATTTGTCACAGGCTGTGACCTGTATCTATAAATAGATGAACAGTACCTCTGTACTGTTCACGCAAACCTACTATTTGCTTTCGCATCACACCTGTACTTTTGCTTTCTTCAGGACTAAAGGTACATTTTTAATTCGAAGTTATTTATATTCGTTCATGATGATGAAAATGGAAATGATTCTATGATAATATTTAAATGTTTATTTCATACCTTATGATCTGTATGAATACTTCGTTCCTTGCTATTAAGTTTACGAAGGTATGTCCTTCGTAACCTTCGTCCAAAATTCCTTATATCCCGAAAGGATATAATGTCTCGGAGGACGAAGGATTTTGACCCTTAACATTTTCTATGTTGCCTTGTTTTTAATTCTTAGCATTTGAGAATAAGCCTCCAACATTGGCGCCCACCTCCGGTGAACTCACTTCCACTTTTCTGAGCTGATGGCTTCGTTCAACAATCAAGCTGGAGCTGCTTCGGCTTCGAAGCTGGTGCTCCCGATAACAGGCGGTTCTTGCTCAGAGCCGGCCAACAAGAAGCAGAAGAAGGAGGCTCAGAGAAGGGTGCAGCATGTTGGAGTGCAGGGACCCTTCATCAAGTCAAAATGGTCCCACATTCCAATCACTTTCTCTCAGGAAGACCTTCAGCTTAAGGATTATCCTCACAATGATGCCATGGTCATCTCTTGTGTGATCAAAGGATTTCTGGTTCACAATGTCTTGGTTGATACAGGCAGTGCAGCTGATATTATATTTGCTAAAGCCTTCAGACAAATGCAGGAGCCTGAAGATAAGATTCATGATGCTACGCACCCTCTTTGTGGCTTCGGAGGGCGGCAGATTGTAGCACTTGGGAAGATTACCATGCCAGTAACCTTCGGATTTGTTAACAACACAAGGACTGAGCAAATTGTGTTTGATATTGTTGACATGGAGTATCCTTACAATGCTATCATTGGTCGCGGTACTCTTAATGCCTTCGAAGCAATTCTTCACCCAGCTTATCTTTGCATGAAGATACCTTCGGACCAAGGGCCTATTGCTATTCATGGAAGCCAGGAAGCTGCTAGAAGGGCCGAAGGAAGCTGGACTGATTCCAAAGCAATCCATAACATAGATGGAGCTGAAGCTTGTGAACAGTACAAATTTAGAAGGGAGAAAGCAGCTTCAGCAGATCAGCCGAAGCCCATGCTATTGTGTGAGGATATAGCAGAGCAGAAGGTGCTGTTGGGCTCGCAATTATCTGAAGACCAGGAGAAAACCTTGATAAGGTTTTTATTCAACAACAAAGATGTTTTTGCATGGTCAGCCAATGATCTCTGTGGAGTAAATCGGGATGTTATTGAACATTCGCTTAATATTGACCCATCCTTCAGACCCCGAAAGCAGAGGCTTCGGAAAATGTCTGATGACAAGGCCGAAGGGGCTCGCAATGAAGTAAAAAGACTCCTCAGTGCAGGAGTTATCAGAGAAGTAAAGTATCCAGAGTGGCTAGCTAACACTGTTATGGTGAAGAAGGCCAATGGCAAGTGGAGAATGTGTATCGATTTCACAGATCTCAACAAGGCTTGTCCGAAGGACGAATTCCCGCTGCCAAGGATAGACTCTTTAGTCGATGCAGCAGCTTCTTCAGAGCTCATGAGTCTCCTAGACTGCTACTCAGGCTATCATCAAATTTGGATGAAGAAGGAAGACGAGCCGAAAACTAGCTTCATAACCCCAAGTGGCACATATTGCTATCTTCGGATGCCTGAGGGGCTCAAGAATGCTAGAGGGAGTTTTAGCAGAATGACTGCGAAGGTTCTCCAATCTCAGATAGGCAGAAATGTGTTGACCTATGTTGATGACATTATCGTAAAAAGCACGAAGTAGGAAAATCATATTGCTGATCTACAGGAGACCTTCGCCAGCTTCAGACAAGCTGGTCTGAAGCTGAATCCAGAAAAATGTGTCTTTGGAGTAAAGAAGGGTAAATTTCTTGGATGCTTGGTTTCAACAAAGGGAATCGAAGCTAATCCAAATAAAATCGAAGCTATACTTCGAATGGAGCCACCAACCACAAGAAAGGGAGCCCAAAGATTGACAGGAAGGCTGGCATCTCTCAACAGATTTATATCAAGATCAGCAGAAAGAAACTTACCATTTTTCGAGGTGCTGAAGTCAGCTGAAGTCTTTCAATGGGGCCCAAGTCAGCAAAAAGCCTTCGAAGAGCTGAAGCAATACTTGATAGATCTCACAACATTAACTCGACCAACGCCAGGGGCTCCTCTGTTGTTATATGTGGCAGCTTCGCACTCAGCAGTAAGTGCGGCACTTGTCCAGGAGAAGCTTGATGGCCAAGTCAAGAAGCAAGTTCCAGTGTATTTTGTATCTGAGGTCCTTAGTGTCTCAAAGAAAAATTATACAGAGCTAGAGAAGGTATTGTATGCCGTTTTAATGGCATCCAGGAAGCTTCGGCATTATTTTCAGGCATACAACATTATTGTTCCTTCTTCGCAGCCGCTGAAGGATATCATGAGAAATAGAGAAGCTACTGGACGGATTGGAAAATGGGCTGCGGAGCTCAATGAATTTTACATTGATTATGTGCATAGATCCTCGATCCAGTCTCAAGCATTGGCAGATTTCATTGCCGACTGGACGCCAGGGGCTCAGGATGAAGAAGCAAATAAAGATGCCGAAGTGTGGACAGTGTTTTGTGATGGCTCTTGGGGAACCTTCGGAGCAGGTGCAGCTGCTGTGTTAGTCTCACCATCCAAGGTTAAAACTTGTTATGCAGCAAGACTTGATTTCAGCTGCACAAATAATATTACTGAGTACGAAGCCCTGCTCCTGGGCCTTCGGAAACTAAAGGCAATGGGAATCAGAAGGGCGATTCTTAAAACTGATTCCCAGGTTGTTTCGGGTCATATTGACAAAAGTTGCAAGGCTAAAGACCCGAAGCTTGAAAAATACTTAGACATGGTCCGAAGGATCGAAGCTTCCTTCGAAGGATTTTCTGTCAAGAATATCCCTCGAGGCCAAAATGAGCATGCTGATTTGCTAGCCAAGTCTGCAGCACAGGGGCTGCCGTTACCTTCGGATGTGTTCTTCGAAACAATAAAGGCACCTTCAGTAGAGCTCCTTGAAAGAGCAGTCCTCAACATTTCTCCTGTTTACAGCGAAGATTGGAGAACTGAAATAATCTCTTACCTTCAGGGTAACTTCCTATCAGATGATGAAGCTTACAATAAAAGAATAGAGGCAAGAGCTCGTCCGTATGTCATGATAGAAGGGGAACTATACAAACATGGAGTTTGTGCCCCGCTGCTCAAGTGCTTGTCTAGAACCGAAGGTATAGAGTTAATGAAAGAGATACATGCAGGCCTGTGTGGATCCCACATCGGATCTAGGCCGCTACTTGGAAAAGTTTTCCGACAAGGGTTTTATTGGCCGAAGGCAGCTTCGGATGCAGCAGAATTAGTTCAAAAGTGCGAAGGTTGCCAGAAATGTGCAAGAGATCAAAAGCAACCTTCGTCTTTGACCCAGCTGATACAACCCATTTGGCCATTGCAAAGGTGGGGCCTTGATTTGTTAGGTCCATTACCACCGGCTCAGGGGAATCTAAAATATGTTATAGTGGCTGTGGAGTATTTTTCTAAATGGATTGAGGCGAAGCCATTAGCCACAATAACTTCGGCCACTGTCCAAAAGTTTTTCTGGCAGAGCATTGTCTGTCGCTTCGGAGTACCGAAGGCCATCACTGTGGATAATGGAACGCAGTTCGACTCCGAAGCTTTCAGAAATTTCTGTGATCAAATTGGAACGAAGATCCATTTTGCATCAGTCAGGCATCCGGAGTCGAATGGGCTCGTTGAAAGGGCCAACGGCATTATAATGACAGGAATAATGAAGTTAATCTTCAATCAACCCAGGGGAAAGTGGCCAGATCAGTTAACCAAAGTAGTGTGGAGCCACAATACAACAACATCAAGGTCTACAGGCTTTACCCCATTCAAATTATTATTCGGTGACGAAGCAATAACTCCGGAAGAAGCTAAAGCTGGGTCAATAAGGGTAGTAGCTTCGGCAGAATCAGGCCCCGAAGATGCTTGCCTTGTGGAAAAAGATGCTTTAGAGGGGATCAGGCTTCAGGCCGTAGAGAATATCAATAAATATCAAGCTGAAACAGTCAGGTGGCGAGACAGAAAGGTCCGGTTAAAAAATATTGAGCCGGGTCACTTGGTGCTTCGGAGAGTAGCCAACCCAGACACAGTGGGCAAGCTACAATTGAAATGGGAAGGACCTTTCTTAGTAGCATCTTCGTCAAGGCCTGGATCGTACAGATTGAAGGACATGGATGGCAACGAAATTCCAAGATCTTGGAAGGCGGATGAGCTTCGGCGATTTTATGTATAACTTGATGTAATTTTTTATGTTTTTCTTTTCTTTTTTCATGGCACCCTTTTCCTTTCTAAAGGGGGAGAAAGGTTTTTAATGGGGCCATCATATGTAATTTCCTTTTTAGTTTTATAAGAGCAAAATCCCCCAAAGAATGTAAATGTAAAAGCTGAGAACGCACCATCGAGTGCCGAAACTGAAAAAGAGAAGAGGCTCCAAAGACGTCCCTAAGGGGATGCAGAGCTTATACCGCCTAAGTAAAAGGCGAAGAAGCTCCAAAGACGTCCCTAAGGGGATGCAGAGCTTATACCGCCTAAGTAAAAGGCGAAGAAGCTCCAAAGACGTTCCTAAGGGAATGCAGAGCTTATATCGTCTAAGTAAAAGGCGAAGAAGCTCCAAAGTCGTTCCTAAGGGAATGCAGAGCTGATGTGTGGTTGTTTCTAAGGAAATAATGGCTGAGAGTGTGGCTTCGGACATATGCTTTGGACATTCATTCGCACATTACATTACATCATAGCATCTGCATTCATAAACATTCATTCATAGCATTTGTGTTCCTGAGTGGTTGCTTCGGCAAAAAGAAGAAGTGGTCTTTTATGGTTTGTTATGTACGAAAAAGAAAAGCTTCGGCAAAAAGAAGAAGTGGTCTTTTATGGTTTGTTATGTACGAAAAAAAAAAGCTTCGGCAAAAAGAAGAAGTGGTCTTTTATGCTTCGTTGTGCACGAAAAGAAGGGAAGGTGTTTTTTCGCCTTCGGCTCAAAATACTGATTTCGTCCACATCAAAGCGCCTCAATAGAAAGGTAAGAATATGTTACAAGGTATGTACAAAGTTCCTTCAGAACAGTTTAATTGTATTTACAAAAGTTGTTACAAAAGTATCCTGAGTTTTTTCTATAGTACACTTCTACTGATCTTCACTAAGCTTCAGCTTTGGTGACGGCTTCGGCGACATATTTTAAGCATCATCTTCACCTTCGTCATCCTACATGAATCAAGGTATCGCGAGTAAAAATCAAGCGTGAAGGAGAAGGTAAGTACAAAGTATGATTTCTTACTGGATCAAGATGACTTCGAGCTTCGTCTCCAGCCTTCTCTCGCCCGCCTTTTGTCCATATCATTTTTATAAATCTATTTGAGATGCTTCGGGCGAGGTCAGGAATATCGTCCAGGATTGATGGAGACAAGGTGAAGTTGGGCCTGTTGACGATTTTTCCATGCTCGCAGCCGGCCTTCAGGAACGCTGCAGCGGTACCCCGAGAAGCTACCCAGGCACAGAAGTCACCGTGCCCGGCTATAACTTCGTCAAGTTCTTCGATTTCAGCTTCAATATGATCGAAGGCTTGTGGTAAATTTTCCGCTGAAGGGTTAAACTTCCCGCTGCTGGCTCCAACAGAGTAAAATATCTTTTTTAATCGTCCAATACAATTATTGCTAAATTTCAAACATTTATCCTGAAGGCTTGTTAATGATTTCTTCAAATCTGAGTTGGCTTGGACTTCGGCTTCAAGTTTTGAATGAAGCTCTAGCTTTTCTTGTTCAAACTGTTTTGATTGACCGATAAGCTTCGAATTCAATTCAGATACTTTAGCTTCGGTCTCTGCCAGCAAGCCTTCGGTTGATTGGAGCTCGAAGTCTTTCTTTTCAATGATAGCTGATTGTTCTTTTATCTTGCTCTCTAAACTTTCAATTATAGCTTCGTGTTTTTTGTCCTCCAAATCCTGCTGCATCTTCAGAGCTTTGCTCAGTAGCATGCTCTGCACAGAAACAACTTTCGTTAGTAACATTTTCATTATTGAAAGCAATAAAAACCAGAGAGAAGGTTGTTTACCTTGAAATTGGAATAAAATAAGCTGCCGACGATATGTTGTCGTCGGTAGCGGCTGATATCTGTTTCTAGCTTCGGAAAACCGATACTCTTTGATAGAGTACCGATGACCTTAGCTCCAGTTTGGTCTCGAATGCAGCCCAATTTTTCGTCATCAATACCTCCAAATAGAAGAGCTCCTGGCTTGTATCCGCAAGATTTGGCATAGTCCTTGAGCTCTCCTATTTCGGCCTTTGTCAGCTTCTGCCCAACTAAATTTTGGAATGCGTAGGCTTCGTCGTCCGAAGTGTCTTCGGCTATCTCTTTCCCCTTCCCAGGCACTGTGGCCATGGTTTCTTCAGCAGCTTCTTCTGCAGCCATGTCTTGCAAAATTTTGTCAATGTCCTCAATGGTAGTTTCTAAGTTTACATCTTCGGCTGTAGCGGCTTCGGTAGCCGCGACCTCCGAAGGTGCAACTTCGAAGTTTGTTGTGTCTTCAGCAGCTGCCGTTTTCTGAATTGACGCCCTCGGCGGCGTCTTATCGATGACTTCGGTCACTGCAATAATTCTTTGCCGCTTTGGTTTGGTTATCTTTGTTTGTTCCGGCTCTTCCACCTTTCGAAAAAGCTTCGTCAGTTGAGGCCCTAATGGACTTAGCTTCGTGGGCATGGGTTCAGTCATTACCTTTAAAATTTCCTCCACGTCGCTGGTAGAAGGTGGTGTGGGGGTCCCCTCTTCTTCGGATAATTTTCGCTTCGGAGTTGATATTTTCCTTTTCTTGGGAATTTTCTTCTTTTTTGCTGGTTTTTCTTCATCCTTATTCAGAGTTTCGGTCACTCTTTTTCTCTTTTGGCCCTCAGCACCCTTGCTCAGCTGCTCATAGTCAGGGTATTCGAAGCCCAGGGCATCAAACACTCGGTTCAGCCTTCGCTTCGGACGGGTGCCGAAGGCTGCTGTCATCAGTTGATCTTCTTTTTTCGAATAATTTCCAAGAATTTCATTACACATCACCTCAACTGTGTCCAGCCACTCTTGGCAGGGCTTTTTAAAGTATTTCTTGAATTTGAAGTGATAAGGAAGCCGGACAAGTTCCCCCTCCTTCTTCTCCCCCTTTAATTTTGGCATTTCCCATTCTTTCAGAGTAGGGAAGACTCTGAATGCCAAGAATTCTTGAACCAGATCCCTGGTACCGATATGCTCTGCAATAATACTGAATTCATCCATTGCCTGTTGAGTTTGACCCTCTGGTGTCATGTTGCAGCGGGGTCGGGTTTCTCCGAAGATCAGCTCGAGTGGACTTTGCACAAGCTTCTCTTTGTCGTCATCAACCTTAACATAGAACCATTCTGATTTCCAGCCTGCCGGCCATTTGCTTCGGTAGCTGATTACAGGAAACTTTGCGGTTTTCCGGTAGGCAAAATTGTAGCAACCGAAGTTTTCATGTAGCCCATCTTTTCTGGCCTTTGTTTGATAATGTAGCTCATGAACTCGACAGAAACTGTCGGCAAATGGCTCCACTGCTTGACTTCGGAGGGCCCAAATATAAACGCTAAGCCTAACGATAGCGTTAGGAGTTAACTGGTGAAGGTAGATACCAAACCTCTTCAGTATCTCCGCAATAATCTCGTGAAGAGGGAATCTCAGCCCAGCCTTTAAAAAGCTCTTGAAGATGATAATCTCGTCCTTCTCTGGCTTCGGGGTGGTTTCTTCTCCCCCGAAGCGAAGTAGCTTCTTCTGATCTTCATTGAAAAAACCTGCTTTCACCATCTTGGAAAGATCAGCCTTGAAACAGTCGACTTTCCGAAATCTAGGTGACTGGGCTTGCTGGGCATGGCAATACGGTAGTCATCTTCGGGATCAGTCCCTTCAATGTTTTCTTCTTCTCCCTCGGCAGTTGTCGGGTTTGCTTCAGCAGCAGGCATTTCTTCCGCAGTCACCAGTCCGGAACGCTGCATCGCTTCGGAGATGGGCACAGTATTCGAACCTTCAGCTTCGTCTCCCTCACGTGCAACTCTGGCAGTAGATCGTACTCTGGCCATTTGATTCTGAATTTGGGGAAGTTAGATACTTTTTCTTTTTTCTTTTCTTCCGAAGCTTTTCTTTCTGACGAAGCAGATGTCGAGATGGACCTTCGTTCGATCCTGAGAATCAAGCTTCGGCTATAGTTAAAAATTTTGGCAGCAGAACAGTGCAAATAGCAATGAATGCTGTGGTAACTCCACACCTACTCGTCTGTTTATATAGTGCTGCAGGTAAGAAGGCGAAGCGGCAGGATTTTTACACCAGGCGGGCAGTCACTTGTACTCGCTGTGCAGTGGACCGCAAAGATCAAACAGTAACTCTGCAAGGTGGGCCTGGCACGCGCTCGGAAACCGGATCGTTTCTCAGCAACGAGCTCAGGGAAGGTGTTTTTTTGGACCTTCGGCTTCCCGAAGCTGAAGAGGCTTTTTTCACGGGTCAAGCTCGTTACGAAAAACGATCTAGCACCGCGAAAGGGGCTACTGTTGGGGTCCTGCTTCGTTGCGCCGAAGGTCTTGCACGAAGAAGCAGCTTCGGCTGAAGTTGTCCCCAGGAGGTGGCCGAAGGTTCCTTTTCATGGAGCTTCGGCGTTACAAACCGACATAGAGATAGAATGACCTTTTTATCCATAGAAGTCTGAGTCAATGTTGTAAACTTTTGTAAGGGGCATAATTGTAATTTGTCACAGGCTGTGACCTGTATCTATAAATAGATGAACAGTACCTCTGTACTGTTCAGGCAAACCTACTATTTGCTTTCGCATCACACCTGTACTTTTGCTTTCTTCAGGACTAAAGGTACATTTTTAATTCGAAGTTATTTATATTCGTTCATGATGATGAAAATGGAAATGATTCTATGATAATATTTAAATGTTTATTTCATACCTTATGATCTGTATGAATACTTCGTTCCTTGCTATTAAGTTTACGAAGGTATGTCCTTCGTAACCTTCGTCCAAAATTCCTTATATCCCGAAAGGATATAATGTCTCGGAGGACGAAGGATTTTGACCCTTAACATTTTCTATGTTGCCTTGTTTTTAATTCTTAGCATTTGAGAACAAGCCTCCAACATCTAGTGTACAAAATCCTTTAGAGTGTATATATATATATATATTAGATAACTAGATTCATATCGTAATCCCTTTTTATTCAACATTTTGTTAGAAGACAATTTAAATTTAGGAGAAATGGCTTCAGAGGTAGAAAATCCTTATTATGCGATATTTTAATTCGAAATTCTTAGAGATTTTCCCTGATCCTAGATCTAAGATTTTGAGGTGTTACAAATTCTATCCCCTTAAAAATAATCTTGTCCTCGAGATTAGTAAGTAAAGGGATCCAGAAGGTTTGGCTTGTTAATTAGTTTTTTTTGTTCTCAATTAGCTCCAAATCAAAAGGTTTTTTTAACATTGATTAGAGGTGATTAACAAGGCATGAGCATCCTTTTTATGTCATGCCACCTAGTAGGTAAATGAAATTCGGTTAGAGCGAGAGGATATGATGGGGTAAGCAAAGTTTTCATCCCGGATGGTGAATCCTGATTCATTTGGAAATCTGTTTGACTCCCATTCTTCCTTGACGAGGTTGATCTTCTTCCTTCTTGGGTCTTGGTATCTCTATCGAATCAGAGTTAGGATCATATAGTTAGGATAGACGTGGCTAGGATAGATTTCATGAGGTAGGTTGGTTAGAATCTTTGTTTTATTGTTAGGTTGAAACAGAGGGGTTATGCAACCATCTGATAGGTAAGATAGTTGCATATGATCACGTAGTTGTACATGGCCAAGTTGGTTTAAGGCACCAATTTATGATTAAGTGAACTAGGTGGGATAAGTATACTTATTAGGACAAGATTAATCTCTAGGGATAAGCTAGCATCTTTCAAAATGAGATGGATCTGTAATCCTAGATATTTTAATGGAGGATAAACTAAGTTGATTAGTTATCTTATAAACATAATTTATGCTAAAGTATATGTAGATGCAATTGTGGACATTACTCCACAACTCATCACACTCATTCAAAGAACCAAATCAGGCATGTATCATAAGAACAAACATTCAAGTGTATAGATACCTACAAAAACAGTTTTGTTTTTGCTCCTAAGATTAGGTCCCCTATTCCTAAGGGTCACTTTGGGCATAGGATTCCAAGGTGTGAAATCTACTTTTATCTTTAGAAGAGAAAAATGCAAGAGTATTCAGAGTAAAACAACATTATATGAGAAAAGATTAAGGAAAGTTTAGAAAGAATCAAAGTAAAGGTAAGTAGATAAGGATTGTCTAGTTTATCTAGGTTATGTCCTACAATAAAAATTACCTCTAATACCACTTCTGTCACACCTGGATTTAAAGGGCAAACCCGGGCACGAATCAAATGTGTGCTAGGATCAAGTCTCACACATTTGATGACTCATGGTACAAAAACGAATGTCACATCTTTAATGTATAATAGGAGTTATGTACAAAATAGCTAAATAATTACACCATATGTAGACAACGATCCTCTGCAACCATAGTTGACTGGGAGACGACAGTCTAGACCTCTCACAAACTCATTGTGACATCCTTCATGCTCCTCACCTTGGCGGTACCTATGCTTGACCTAGGGTGTGAGTACAACAAGGGTGAGCTCACATACATTCATCGCTCAACAAGTTACTAAGTATAAGTAGATACCATTCCAATTAAATAAGATATCATAATTAATAATAAATCCCACAATGCAATGCAAATGATAGATTAAATTTAATTTCATAAATTAATCATGCGAGAGTCCTAGTCGCTCTTGACCATGAGCACGACTGATATACCGGTTTTACACTATGCAAAGGTTGCGCCCTTTGCCCACAAGTCGTGTATCCCATGTAGCCAGCGTTTGCAAGGCCCTTAGACACTTTCGAGGTGAATGGATAGGGATCCACTACGAGGCCTTTACAAAGTTCCACTAGCTTCAGAAAACCCGCTGCGATTTCGTGAGAAGAGCGATCTAGGAATCCCTCGTTCGAAAAGTCATCGCAGCATGATCGACCCAAGAACCTCCCTATACCGGCAACTTCTCTATCGCTGTTGCCCCTTTTGGGTTAGGTAGTCCTCCAATAGCTTTCCTAATTAGTCAGCCAAAGGTATCCCATTCCACCCTTGTGGTAGCACTGTTATCTCAAGTTAAGCTCCATGTTCCAATTAATAAAATAGTCTTATCATGAACAATAATTAAATAAAAAATAATAGTGGAACACGATCATAGTTTAGTATAACATTAATCCCAAAACTAGGTAGAGCATAGCCAATCTACCCAATAATAACCTATATTTGGACAGCTCTCTCATGAAATTTGGCTACATATTCCACGGTCTTTATTTTATTTTGAGAAACGATGTGGCATAAACACCGTTTTGGTATGGCTTGAATAGAGAGGATTATGGGAAACTTGGTATCACAAAAGGTCATTAGTGAAAGCATCTAGGCCCCTGGTTGGTTTTAGTGATTAATGACAACGTAACGTTATATGTGACTAACGTGTGTTTTGCAGAGACAAATGGTAAGTTAGGTCGCATTACAGGTAGATGCACTACAATGGTGAAAACAATCTCAGAGATAAGAACTTGAAGTGACGGCTAAAGCGACGAAACAAAAAGTGAAGGTCTTCGTATTTCGAGTGTCAAGGAGTTGTGGACACTCGTGATATAGTTAGGTCTTTTATTTTTTTAGCCGTACTATAAAGAGGGGTTGTCGATGAGTAGTTTGACCAAGAGAGTTCTAGTGTAGTGTTGGTGCATATTCACACTCACATATAGTGCTAGGTGTCACTCTAGAACATACTCATGAGTTAGAACGAAAACCGATTTGAAAAATAGAAGAAAACTGAAATTAGGGTTTCTGGCTTTGGGGCACCGGACTTTCCGGTGTGCACTAGACTATCCGGTGCGCCCTCTGTCAGGTGGGGCCAGATTGGTCCAAGGAAGGTCTTTTCCCTTCGCAGAAACCCGAGAGCGCAGGGTTTGGAAGTTGAATTTTAGTGGCACACCGGACAGCGCACCAGACTGTCCAATGCGCACCGAACAGTGACTGTTCACTGTCCGGTGTGCCATCTGCCCAACAGCTAACTATCAGAACTAGCCGTTGGAGTCGATCGTTGGCGCACCGGTGGCGCACCGGACTATCCAGTGCGCCCATGCACAGGAAAATTCTGGTAACGGCTAGTTGGTGGGTGAGGGCTATTTATACCCCCTCCACCCACCATATTGATTGTCTTGCTGCCCACATTTATTCCTGCACATTGGTAGAGTATTGCAAGCACCAAAAAGCCTAGTGAGCTGATTAGTGAATCTTAATCCCGCTTTTGGACCTCATTAGCGCTAGCGAGAGCCACCTAGAGCACACACCACTTGCATTAGGCTACTCTTGGTCAAGCGAAAGTCTACGGCTAGTTACTCTTGGTGATCGGCATCACCTAGATGGCTTGGTGGCGTTGGGAGCTCGGAGATCACCGTGGAGATCTTGTTGGTGACCTGACCCAAGTTTGTAAGCGGTCGTGAGGGATCCACCGCGCCGGAGTGGCAAAGGATCATCTCGTAGTGAGCACTTGGTTCTTGCGAGGACCAAGGGGGAGCGATACCCTTGCGCGGGTGCTCCAATGAGGACTAGTGGAGAGTGCTGACTCTTCGATACCTCGAGAAAAATTGGAGGAGTCTTCTAAACCTTGCTTTACATTCTGCACTTAATTCAAGCATTTTACATTGCGTATTTGTTTAGTAAGTATTTGAAGTATTGTCTTAGCATTATTGTTTTTCTAGTATTATTCTCTTAGTGCTAGTTGTTGGGGTGAAGTTGGGCCCTTGCTTGGGTTTTAATTAGTGTTGATTTTTAGAAAAGCCCAATTCACCCCCTCTTGGGCATCGTGATCCTTTCAATTGGTATCAGAGCCTTGTTGCTCTTAGATTAGCTTAACCGCTAGAGTAACGATGTCCGGTGGGGATGGACCTCCTCCCTTTTTTATGGTGACGATTTTCCATATTGGAAAGTTCGTATGGAAGCATATTTAGAGGCTATAGACATTGGTGTCTACAAAGCCGCCACACAAGGATTCCCCAAACCTAGAGATCCCACAAATCTTGTAGGTGAAGAGTTTAACTATGAGAAATGGAATGCTAAGGCCAAAAACACCCTTTTTAGAGGCCTTTGCAAAGATGTGTTTAATAGAGTTAGAAACCATAAAAATGCTCATGATTTGTGGATGGACATATGTGCTCTACATGAAGGAACTAGAAGTGAGCATGAGGAGAGATATCACATTGCTATGAGCAAATTAAATTCTTTTGAAATGCTTGCTAATGAAAATGCCAATGCTATGTACTCACGTCTCAATATTCTTGTAGAGGAAGTAAATGGCTTGGGGCTTACACAAATTTCACAACCAGATGTTGTGAGGAAGATTCTCAGTGTCCTCCCAATTGACAAATATGGACACATTGTCACTGTGCTGCATCAGATGGATCTTTCAGTTACCACTCCTACACAGATATTGGGAAAGATCAATGCTCATGAGATGTACATGCACATCAATGACAAGGATGAGTCATCTTCCAAGAGAAAGGATTTGGCTCTCAAAGCAAATCAAGAAAGAAAAGGAAAAGCTAAAGTACAAATTGAGGAAGAATCCTCAAGTGATGATGACCTTGATGCTAACATTGCTTGATGGTGAGGAAGACCACCAAGATGTTAAAGAAGCTCAATAGAGAAGGCATCAAATTTGACTCAAGAAAGAAGAAATTCTTTTCCAGCAAAAGAAAGCCCATTTCTGAAATGGATTGCTACAACTGTGGAGAGCTTGGTCATCTTGCTCATCAATGTAACAAGCCCAAGAAGAATAAGTTCAAGGGCAAGAAAGAAGATGACAACGATGATGAGAAAAAGGAAAAGAGATTCTTCAAGAGGAAGGATGGGAAGCACAAGAGGTTCCACAAAAAGAAAAATGGAAAGGCATATATTGTTGGTGACTGGCTCACTGACATTGAGTCATCAAGTGGATCTTCTTCAAGTGAAGAAGAAAATGATGAAAAAGTTGCCGCCATTGCTGGGGACTTCTCTTCACCACCATCATTGCCATCATCGACTTCTCACCTATGCCTCATGGCTAGAGGTGAACGGAAGGTGAACTACAAGACCGGTGGGAGCCATTGGGTTATTGACAGTGGATGCACACAACATATGACAGGCAACCCATGGATGTTCACCTCACTTGATGAGAATGTTGATGGACAAGACAAAATCACATTTGGGGACAATTCAAAAGGGAAAGTTCGAGGACTTGGCAAGGTGGCAATTTCAAATGATCTATCAATTTCAAATGTTCTTTTGGTTGCACCTTTGAGCTTCAACTTATTATCAGTGGGTCAACTCTGTGATCTTGGACTTCAATGCTTATTCACTCCAACAGATGTTATTGTATCAAAAATGGATGATGAATCAATGGTGTTTAAAGGATTCAGATACAACAATCTCTACTTAGTGGATTTCACCTCTGAAGATGCAGAATTAAGAACTTGCCTCTTTACCAAAGCATCACTTGGATGGCTATGGCATAGGAGGCTTGCACATGTTGGAATGAGCACACTCAAGAAAGTATTAAAGAAGGATATGGTTAGAGGATTAAAGGATGTTGTATTTGAAAAGGATAAGCCTTGTAGTGCATGTCAAGCTGGGAAGCAAGTTGCTAACACACATCCTACAAAAGCTTTCATGTCAACATCAAGGCCACTGGAACTACTTCATATGGATTTATTTGGACCTACAAACTATGTAAGTGCTGGTGGCAACCTCTACTGTCTAGTGATAGTTGATGATTTCTCAAGATACACTTGGGTGTTCTTTCTCCATGATAAATCTAAAGTTGCATCTATATTCAAGAAGTTTGCCAAGAAAGCTCAAAATGAATTTGATTGCAAGATTAAGAAGATTAGAAGTGATAATGGTATAGAATTTGACAACACCAACATACATGAATACTGTGATGAGATTGGGATCAAGCATGAAGTATCTGCAACATATACACCTCAACAAAATGGAGTTGTTGAAAGGAAAAACATGACCTTGATGTAACGCCCTGAATTTGGGGGTAGAATTTTTTCTTCTTTTCTCTCACCAAATTCAGGCGTTACTCTTTTCTTTTCTCGTTCTCTCGCTAAACCTTGACCTTTTCCAAAGTTTTAGCGGGGTTCGGCTTGGAATTCCCGCATAAAGCAAAACCTTAAAATACTTTATGTTGTTTGATGCATCATGCCGAACCATGCATTCTTTCGATTGCTTAAAAATGTAAGTGCATTCATCCAGGAAAAACGGATTTCGAAAAGGAGAAAACCTTTTTTTCTTTTTCTTTTTTTCCTTCCTTCTCTCTCCTCCCTTTTCTCTCTCCCGCGCCGTGGGCCGCCCCGGCCGACCCAGCCGCCCCTGGCCGCCCCCCCCCCCCCCCCCCCCGCGCGCCCCCTTTGGGCCCAGCTGGCCCAGCCGCCCCTCCCTCTTTCCCCCAAATCCCTCTCTCTCCCTCCCTTTCTCCCATTTTCTCTCTAGCCGCCGCCCCCTGCCCTAGCCGCCGCCACCCCCTGCCCTAGCCGCCACCCCCTGCAGCTCGGCCGCACCGCCGCCCGGCCGCCCCGTCCCCGTCCCCGGTGAGCCCTCCCCTCTCCCTTCCTCTCCCCTCCCCTCCCTCTCCCCGGTCAGGCCGCCGCCCGGCCCAACCGCCCCTGCCCGCGCACCGCCGCCCGGCTCGGCCGCCCCTGTGCCCGCCCGGCTCGGTCGCCCCTGTGCCCGCCCGGCTCGGCCGCCCGCACCGCCGCTCGGCCGCCCGCACCACCGCCCAGCCGCCCCAGCTCGGCCGCCCCGCGCCCGCGCCCTGCCCAGCCGCCCCTGCCCCTGGCCGGTTCAACCGCCCCCCGGCCGGTTCAACCGCCCCCCCTTTTTTATTTATTTTATTTTATTTTATTTTATTTTCTTTCATCATTGTTATTTATTTTGTTTTGGACAAGCTAATCATCGTTCATGTTAATGAAATAAGAAAACTTAATTTAGAATTCCGTTACGCTAGTTAATTCATATAATCAATTGTTTATCCAGTTCAATGTTGATCAACTAAAAATGACTAGGTTTCCATTAGTGCATATAACTAAATTCTTTTGTTAGAACCAATTGTAACTAATCATTCGTGCATAAGCTTTAACCCCTGCGAGACCTTTCCCCGTTTCTTTCTAACCTTAACTAATGCGATACCGAATGTCATACTTGATGCATATTTACTTTATTTGTCCCCTTGTGTGGTGTACTGTTTGTTTCCTAATTTGAATGGATGTATGTATGTATGCTTGCAATCGCATAGAGAACGATCCGATCGAAGAGCCCGAAGAACTCGCAGGAGAAGCCCCTGAGCAGCAGTCGGTTGGTGGAGGCAAGTGTCCTTTGACCTATCTCTGTCCTATTCATTCTTTAATTCACCTCCTGCATTACACATTTATACCTAAGGATTGACTAGCTTTTGTTATCCATGTCCTTGTTTACCTATTTGGGTCGGATTATTATTGTTTAGCTTCATGCTATTGCTCAAACTCTAATCAATGAACATGATGAGATTATATATGATACGCTGTTTTCCCTTCTCTTATTATGATGTTATACTTGTGGTCTTCAAGGGGGCTCGAGCGGTTTCTCGAGTGCCTCTCCGTAAGGACCTGTTCTATGGATGACCGCCCGGGAAAACAGTGCAACCATGAGGGTGGAGTGGGACGCCCTTAGCTGAATAATTAGAGGAACCGGGGTGTAGTTCGCTTAGCCGTTGTGCCGTCAATGGGGCTCGGTGTATGCGGCTCGCTCTGCCAAGGTTGATTTGTCCCTTGGGGAGGAGTGCGGTACATTTAGGAAACCTAACGGGCAGCTACAGCCCCAGGGAAATCTTTGTAAAGGCTACGTAGTGAGACCCTGCCTATTCACCTTGGTAGTGTTTAAGGGTTTGATCGGCCCGAGGCAAGAGGGAATCACGGCTTGTGGGTAAAGTGCACAACCTCTGCAGAGTGTTTGAAAACTGATATATCAGCCGTGCTCGCGGTTATGAGCGGCCAAGGGAGCTCCAGTGATTAGTGGTACTTGATCAGAGACATTTTGGTTTACGGATGACAATGAGGATGGTTATGATTATGCTTATGGTAATGGTAAGTGGTATTCTTTCCGTTTGGAAAGGGTACTTTGGGTTAATAACTTGGGTTAATGCTAAAACCTGGCTTTCTACTAGTAAATAATAAACTGACCAACTAAAAGCAACTGCTTGACTTACCCCCACATAAAGCTAGTCCACTACAGCCAAACAGGATACTTGCTGAGTATGTTGATGTGTACTCACTCTTGCTCTACACACCAACCCCCCCCCCCTAGGTTGTCAGCATTGCAACCACGACTCAGGCGAAGATGAAGCTGTGGAAGGAGACTTCCAGGAGTTCCAAGACTACGACGAGTTCTAGGTGTGGGTTAGCGGCAACCCCCAGTCGGCTGCCTGTGAAGGCCGCGGTTATCTACGTTTCGTTTTCACACTTTGATTTACTGTAAGGACTATATGGACGTCTCAGACGTATGATGTAATCGACTATTATTTCCCCTTTTAATACTATTTTGAGCACTGTGTGATGATGTCCATGTTATGTAACTGTTGTGTACGTGAATAACTGATCCTGGCACGTACATGGTTCGCATTCGGTTTACCTTCTAAAACCGGGTGTGACATAAGCTGGTATCAAAGCCAGGCTGACTGTAGGACCGCTAACCTAGAGTAGAATGGTCGTTCTAAGGATTATAGACCTCTGTCACTGCCTTGACTTTGGTACCCCTTCAAAAGTTGGTCATACTGACCAAACCTATGTTCTACTATATATTATACCTTGCTGAAAATTATGTTTTATTCTAATCCTTCATTTATTTATGATTCATTATTTGCTGGTCATATTAATTCTGTTCTCACTCTTTTGCTTGCGGTGTCTTTTGTAGATGGCTCGTCTTAGACACACTGCACGAAAGTCCGTCATCCCCTTCTTACCCTCCCGCCTTGCTGAGCGTCCGCTTCGCCGTTCCGTGGCCGGACAGTCCAGCCACTTGGAGAGACTGCACCACCGCCTGCATGAGGAGCAGGAACGTCGACGACAGGAGCAGCAGGGCTCTTCTTTCTCGCTCCAGCAGGAGATAGAGTCTGTGAGGAGCTGCTCTCCTGTGCTTCCCCTGGAGGCGCCCCCCTGCACCACCACTGGGCGCCCCAGCCCCTGGAGTAGCTGCTGGAGGAGACCCAGACGACGGAGATGGCGACGACAGCCCGAGCCACGACACTGACTTCCCTACTGACCATGAGCTGGAAGGATGGGTTGCTCGACCCATCACTCGCGACGCTGCTCGCGGGTGTCACTTCCACGACGCGCTCGACACCCTGCTACGTCAGGCACTTGACCGGCGTACTTGGTCCATCGAGTATCGCTGTGTGGTCTACCAGCATAGTCGCGGGGTCTACCCGGACCGCTGGGAGGCGACCTGTTTGGTGCGCCGTCCGGAGAACAGTCTCCAGGGCGCGGAGGCTTGCTCAGAGCACTATTCTATCTCTGAGCGGGACTCAGCTGAGGCAGCCATGCAGGATGCTGCACGGCGTGCGCTTTCGCACTACTGCTCGGTTCTCGGTGGGGTAGTTGATGGTCTCGACCTGAAGTATTACCCCCGCCGTCCATCTGGCAGCACAGGAGGCGTGATTGTTTCACCTGCTGGTGAGGACAATCCTAGGTTGAGCAGCACAGTCAACCTAGCCGCCGTGCTAAACACGGAGCTGGACCATGCATTAGACGAGCTGAGTAGGGCTCGTGCTGAGATCGCCCTGCTGCGGGCTGAGCGCGCGGAACGTCGTCACCTGGATGATGGTTCCCCCGCTCCCGTTGGGACTCAGCACCCATACCACTCACCTCGGCGTGGACTCCAGTCTTATGGCAATCCCGACTGCAAGACCAAGATAAATCTAGGACCATAGATCGTTAGAGTTGGATCTTGTAATTAATACAAAATATATACATAGAAGCTACAGTCTTAGCGTTAGTCCCGCTTTTAGTTAGTCTTAGTTAGACAGGATAGTTTGCTATGTCCTGTGCATCTATGTTTGTCATGATGAACTATGTTTGGTTTGGATTTTTGTAATGACTGTCACCAGAGTGTGGGTATCCCCTGCATTTTGGTTTACATATTATGTTAATGGAGTTAGTTATATAGTTGGGAAACCTTTTATTCCATTTTCCTCTTTATCTGAGAAGCTGTGTGGTCTGTGTTGGAGATCAGTGAAGATGCTCATCTGTTCAGTGCTGTTGAAGAATTCTATACTCTTTTCTTATGCTGCAAGATTTGCCAGATCAGTTCTGATGCGTGGTTGCATTCTGCAGATGTCAGAGAACAGGCGCAGAGGAGGAAGGCGTGCTCAGCAGGAGCGAGCCGCTCCGCAGGATGAGGTGCCCCAGCAGCAGCACCTGCCACCCCCGCCCCCGATGTCGATCGAGCAGATGTTTCTGATGCAGACTCAAGCGGTTCAAGCCATCAGTCAGACTCTGGCCGCCATTCAGCAGCAGCAGCAGCAGCAACAGCAGCAAGCACCACCCCAGCCTCAGATGCCTCAGATGCCCAGAGACAAGCGTGCTGAATTCATGAGAGGTCATCCCCCAACGTTCGCTCACTCTTCTGACCCCATGGATGCTGAAGATTGGCTGCGCACTGTGGAGCGGGAGTTGCATACCGCTCAGTGTGATGACAGGGAGAAAGTCTTGTATGGTCCCCGTCTGTTGAGAGGAGCAGCCCAATCATGGTGGGAGTCTTATCTCGCCACCCATGCCAACCCCGATGCCATCACCTAGGAAGAGGTCAGAGGTAGCTTTCGTCAGTACCATGTGCCTGCAGGTCTGATGACAGTGAAGAAGGAGGAGTTCCTGGCCCTTAAGCAAGGGTCATCATCTGTCAGTGAGTATCGAGACAGGTTTCTGCAGTTGTCTCGCTATGCTCCTGAAGATGTCAACACCGACGCCAAGCGACAGTACCGTTTCTTGAGAGGCTTGGTTGACCCTCTTCAGTACCAACTGATGAATCATACCTTCCCGACATTCCAGCACCTGATTGATAGAGCAATCATGACAAAAAGGAAGCGTAAGGAGATGGAGGATCGTAAGCGCAAGATCAGTGGACCCCAGCCTGGAAGCAGCAGTCGTCCTCGTTTCTCAGGCAATCAACCTCAGCAGTTCAGGCAGAACCAGCGTCCACCTCAGCAGCAGCAGTTCCAAAGGCAGTATCCTCAGCACCAGTACCAGAACCGTCAGAGCAATCAGTCAGGAGGTCAGTTTCAGAGGCAGAATCAGCAGACACCTCGTCTTCCTGCCCCAGCAAACCAGCAGAACAGTCAGGCAGCACCAGCTCAGGTTGGAAACAGAGCA
Source organism: Zea luxurians (assembly GCA_029449295.1). Classification (NCBI taxonomy): domain Eukaryota; kingdom Viridiplantae; phylum Streptophyta; class Magnoliopsida; order Poales; family Poaceae; genus Zea; species Zea luxurians. The sequence continues at coordinate 44,011,414 of JAOPSE010000016.1, forward strand.
TGTTTCCACTGTGGAGAGCAAGGCCACTAGGTGATACAATGCCCGAAGAAGGCAGCCCAGCAGCAGTCAGGCCCCAATGCCCCAGCAAAGCAGAATGTGTCTCAGCCTGGAGCAGGCAACCGCTCTCAACCGCGCTATAATCATGGGAGACTGGACCACTTGGAGGCTGAAGCAGTTCAGGAGACCCCCGGCATGATAGTAGGTATGTTCCCAGTCGACTCCCATATTGCAGAAGTGTTATTTGATACTGGAGCAACGCATTCTTTCATTACTGCATCGTGGGTAGAAGCACATAATCTTCCAATTACTACCATGTCAACCCCCATTCAAATTGACTCAGCCGGTGGTAGAATTTGAGCTGATAGCATCTGTTTGAATGTAAGCGTGGAAATAAGGGGGATAGCGTTTCCCGCCAACCTTATAGTAATGGGTACTCAGGGAATAGATATCATCCTAGGGATGAATTGGCTAGATAAGTATCAGGCAGTTATCAGTTGTGATAAAAGGACAATCAAGTTGGTGTCCCCACTAGGAGAGGAAGTGGTGACCGAGTTAGTCCCGCCTGAGCTGAAGAAAGGAAGTTGTTATTAGATGGCTGTTGATAGCAGTGAAGCAGACCCAATTGAGAGTATCAAGGTTGTGTCTGAATTTCCAGATGTGTTTCCAAAGGATTTACCGGGTATGCCACCAGAGCGGAAAGTTGAGTTTGCCATAGAGCTTCTTCCTGGAACCGCCCCTATCTTTAAGAGAGCTTACAGAATATCCGGACCAGAGTTGGTTGAGCTTAAGAAGCAGATTGATGAGCTGTCAGAGAAAGGTTACATCCGGCCAAGCACCTCGCCTTGGGCCGCCCCTGTCTTGTTCGTGGAAAAGAAAGATGGCACCAAAAGGATGTGTATCGATTATCGAGCTTTGAATGAAGTCACGATCAAGAACAAGTACCCTTTGCCCAGAATAGAAGATCTGTTCGACCAGTTGAGAGGAGCCAGTGTGTTCTCCAAGATCGATCTGAGGTTAGGTTATCATCAGCTCAGGATCCGACCTTCGGACATTCCGAAGACGGCATTCACTACCAAGTATGGGTTATATGAGTTCACAGTGATGTCTTTTGGTTTGACCAATGCACCAGCGTTTTTCATGAACTTGATGAACAGCGTATTCATGGATTATCTTGATAAGTTCGTGGTGGTATTCATTGATGACATTCTGGTTTATTCTCAAAGCAAAGAAAAACATGCAGATCATTTGAGGATGGTATTGCAGAGATTGCGAGAGCACCAGTTGTATGCAAAGTTGAGCAAGTGTGAGTTCTGGATCAGTGAAGTCCTATTCTTGGGTCACATAATCAACAAAGAAGGATTGGCTGTGGATCCAAAGAAAGTGGCAGACATTCTGAACTGGAAAGCGCCAACGGATGCTCGAGGAATCAAGAGCTTCATTGGAATGACCGGATATTATCGGCGATTCATTGAAGGGTTTTCGAAGATTGCGAAACCAATGACAGCGTTGCTAGGCAACAAGGTTGAGTTCAAGTGGACCCAGAAATGTCAAGAGGCCTTCGAAGCGCTGAAAGGGAAGTTGACTACAGCGCCTGTCCTAGTCTTGCCTGATGTGCACAAGCCCTTCTCTGTGTACTGTGATGCTTGTTTCACAGGTTTGGGATGCGTATTGATGCAAGAGGGAAGAGTTATGGCTTACTCGTCCCGACAGCTGAAGGTTCATGAGAAGAATTACCCAATCCATGACCTAGAGTTGGCAGCAGTGGTTCACGCACTGAAGACATGGAGGCACTATCTGTATGGACAGAAATGCGATGTTTACACAGACCACAAGAGTCTGAAGTACATATTCACTCAGTCAGAATTGAATATGAGGCAGCGAAGATGGTTAGAGCTGATCAAAGACTATGAGGTGGAGATTCACTACCATCCAGGTAAAGCAAACGTAGTGGCAGATGCTTTGAGCAGGAAGAGTCAAGTCAATCTGATGGTCGCTCGTCCGATGCCTTATGAGTTGGCCAAAGAGTTTGACAGGTTGAGTCTCGGGTTTCTGAACAATTCGCGAGGAGTCACAGTTGAGTTGGAACCTACCTTGGAGCGAGAAATCAAAGAAGCGCAGAAGAATGATGAAAAGATCAGTGAGATTCGGCGACTGATTCTAGATGGCAGAGGCAAAGATTTTCGTAAAGATGCAGAAGGTGTGGTATGGTTCAAAGACCGATTGTGCGTTCCCAATGTCCAATCCATTCGGGAGTTGATTCTTAAGGAAGCTCATGAGACTGCTTATTCGATTCACCCTGGCAGTGAGAAGATGTATCAGGATCTGAAAAAGAAATTCTGGTGGTACGGAATGAAGAGGGAAATCGCAGAGCATGTGGCTATGTGCGATAGTTGCCGAAGAATTAAGGCAGAGCATCAGAGACCAGCTGGATTGTTGCAACCGTTGCAGATCCCTCAATGGAAATGGGATGAAATCGGTATGGATTTCATAGTCGGATTGCCTCGCACTCGAGCCGGCTACGATTCCATTTGGGTAGTAGTGGACCGCTTGACCAAGTCAGCCCACTTCATACCAGTCAAGACCAACTACAGCAGTGCCGTATTGGCAGAGTTGTATATGTCTCGGATCGTTTGTCTTCATGGTGTGCCAAAGAAGATAGTGTCAGACAGAGGAACGCAGTTCACCTCTCATTTCTGGCAGCAATTGCATGAAGCTTTGGGCACACATCTGAATTTCAGTTCAGCTTATCATCCGCAGACAGATGGCCAGACCGAAAGAACCAATCAAATTCTTGAAGACATGTTGAGAGCCTGTGCGTTGCAAGATCAGTCCGGATGGGACAAGCGATTGCCTTATGCAGAGTTTTCCTATAACAACAGTTACCAGGCCAGTTTGAAGATGTCATCGTTTCAGGCGCTCTATGGAAGGAGTTGCAGAACTCCGTTGCAATGGGATCAGCCTGGAGAAAAGCAGGTGTTTGGGCCAGACATTCTACTTGAAGCCGAAGAGAACATCAAGATGGTCCGGGAGAATCTGAAGATAGCGCAATCGAGGCAGCGAAGCTATGCAGACACAAGAAGAAGAGAGCTGAGTTTTGAAGTCGGAGACTATGTCTATCTGAAAGTGTCACCGATCAGGGGAGTCAGAAGGTTCAGAATCAAAGGCAAGCTAGCACCCCGCTACATTGGTCCGTACCAAATCCTCTCAAGGCGTGGAGAAGTGGCCTATCAGCTCAGTCTGCCAGAGAATTTGTCCGCTGTGCATGATGTCTTTCATGTGTCTCAGTTGAAGAAGTGCTTGCGTGTGCCAGAAGAGCAGTTGCCAGTGGAAGGTCTTGAAGTCCAGGAGGACTTGACCTACGTTGAGAAGCCAGTGCAGATCCTTGAGGTTGCAGACAGAGTCACCCGAAGGAAGACCACCAGAATGTGCAAAGTCAGATGGAATCACCACTCTGAGGAAGAAGCAACCTGGGAGCGTGAAGATGATCTGATGGCTAAATACCCTGAGCTCTTTGCTAGCCAACCCTGAATCTCGAGGGCGAGATTCTTTTAAGGGGGATAGGTTTGTAACGCCCTGAATTTGGGGGTAGAATTTTTTCTTCTTTTCTCTCACCAAATTCAGGTGTTACTCTTTTCTTTTCTCGTTCTCTCGCTAAACCTTGACCTTTTCCAAAGTTTTAGCGGGGTTCGGCTTGGAATTCCCGCATAAAGCAAAACCTTAAAATACTTTATGTTGTTTGATGCATCATGCCGAACCATGCATTCTTTCGATTGCTTAAAAATGTAAGTGCATTCATCCAGGAAAAACGGATTTCGAAAAGGAGAAAACCTTTTTTTCTTTTTCTTTTTTTTCCTTCCTTCTCTCTCCTCCCTTTTTCTCTCTCCCGCGCCGTGGGCCGCCCCGGCCGACCCAGCCGCCCCTGGCCGGCCCAGCCCCCCCCCCCCCCCGCGCGCCCCCTTTGGGCCCAGCTGGCCCAGCCGTCTCTCCCTCTTTCCCCCAAATCCCTCTCTCTCCCTCCCTTTCTCCCATTTTCTCTCTAGCCGCCGCCCCCTGTAGCTCGGCCGCACCGCCGCCCGGCCGCCCCGTCCCCGTCCCCGGTGAGCCCTCCCCTCTCCCTTCCCTCTCCCCTCCCCTCCCTCTCCCCGGTCAGGCCGCCGCCCGGCCCAACCGCCCCTGCCCGCGCACCACCGCCCGGCTCGGCCGCCCCTGTGCCCGCTCGGCTCGGCCGCCCCTGTGCCCGCCCGGCTCGGCCGCCCGCACCGTCGCTCGGCCGCCCCTGCCCGCGGCCCAGCCGCCCCAGCTCGGCCGCCCCGCGCCCGCGCCCTACCCAGCCGCCCCTGCCCCTGGCCGGTTCAACCGCCCCCCGGCCGGTTCAACCGCCCCCCCCCCCCCCCTTTTTATTTATTTTATTTTATTTTATTTTATTTTCTTTCATCATTGTTATTTATTTTGTTTTGGACAAGCTAATCATCGTTCATGTTAATGAAATAAGAAAACTTAATTTAGAATTCCGTTACGCTAGTTAATTCATATAATCAATTGTTTATCCAGTTCAATGTTGATCAACTAAAAATGACTAGGTTTCCATTAGTGCATATAACTAAATTCTTTTGTTAGAACCAATTGTAACTAATCATTCGTGCATAAGCTTTAACCCCTGCGAGACCTTTCCCCGTTTCTTTCTAACCTTAACGAATGCGATACCGAATGTCATACTTGATGCATATTTACTTTATTTGTCCCCTTGTGTGGTGTACTGTTTGTTTCCTAATTTGAATGGATGTATGTATGTATGCTTGCAATCGCATAGAGAATGATCCGGTCGAAGAGCCCGAAGAACTCGCAGGAGAAGCCCCTGAGTAGCAGTCGGTTGGTGGAGGCAAGTGTCCTTTGACCTATCTCTGTCCTATTCATTCTTTAATTCACCTCCCGCATTACACATTTATACCTAAGGATTGACTAGCTTTTGTTATCCGTGTCCTTGTTTACCTATTTGGGTCGGATTATTATTGTTTAGCTTCATGCTATTGCTCAAACTCTAATCAATGAACATGATGAGATTATATATGATACGCTGTTTTCCCTTCTCTTATTATGATGTTGTACTTGTGGTCTTCAAGGGGGCTCGAGCGGTTTCTCGAGTGCCTCTCCGTAAGGACCTATTCTATGGATGACCGCCCGGGAAAACAGTGCAACCATGAGGGTGGAGTGGGACGCCCTTAGCTGAATAATTAGAGGAACCGGGGTGTAGTTCGCTTAGCCGTTGTGCCGTCAATGGGGCTCGGTGTATGCGGCTCGCTCTGCCAAGGTTGATTTGTCCCTTGGGGAGGAGTGCGGTACATTTAGGAAACCTAACGGGCGGCTACAGCCCCGGGGAAATCTTTGTAAAGGCTACGTAGTGAGACCCTGCCTATTCACCTTGGTAGTGTTTAAGGGTTTGATCGGCCCGAGGCAAGAGGGAATCACGGCTTGTGGGTAAAGTGCACAACCTCTGCAGAGTGTTTGAAAACTGATGTATCAGCCGTGCTCGCGGTTATGAGCGGCCAAGGGAGCTCCAGTGATTAGTGGTACTTGATCAGAGACATTTTGGTTTACGGATGACAATGAGGATGGTTATGATTATGCTTATGGTAATGGTAAGTGGTATTCTTTCCGTTTGGAAAGGGTACTTTGGGTTAATAACTTGGGTTAATGCTAAAACCTGGCTTTCTACTAGTAAATAATAAACTGACCAACTAAAAGCAACTGCTTGACTTACCCCCACATAAAGCTAGTCCACTACAGCCAAACAGGATACTTGCTGAGTATGTTGATGTGTACTCACTCTTGCTCTACACACCAAACCCCCCAGGTTGTCAGCATTGCAACCACGGCTCAGGCGAAGATGAAGCTGTGGAAGGAGACTTCCAGGAGTTCCAAGACTACGACGAGTTCTAGGTGTGGGTTAGCGGCAACCCCCAGTCGGCTGCCTGTGAAGGCCGCGGTTATCTACGTTTCGTTTTCGCACTTTGATTTACTGTAAGGACTATATGGACGTCTCAGACGTATGATGTAATCGACTATTATTTCCCCTTTTAATACTATTTTGAGCATTGTGTGATGATGTCCATGTTATGTAACTGCTGTGTACGTGAATAACTGATCCTGGCACGTACATGGTTCGCATTCAGTTTACCTTCTAAAACCGGGTGTGACACTTGATCACACTTGCAAGAACAATGATTGATGAGTATAACACACCGGAGAGGTTTTGGGCCGAAGCTGTCAACACTACATGTTATGCATCAAACAGGCTATTTCCTCACCGGCTACTTGCAAAGACTCCCTATGAACTGCTAAATGGGAAAGAGCCAGACGTCTCCTTCTTCCGGGTGTTTGGATGCAAATGCTACATTTACAAGAAACGCCATCACCTAGGGAAGTTTCAAAGACGTTGTGATATTGGTTTTCTATTGGGTTATTCATCAAAGTCCAAAGCATATCGAGTATTCAATCATGCCACTGGCGTGGTAGAAGAAACATATGATGTGGAATTTGATGAGACTAATGGCTCCCAAGGAGCACTTGAAAATCTTGATGATGTAGGTGATGAACCACTTAGGGAAGCCATGAAGAACATGCCAATTGGAGCTATCAAACCAAAAGAAGATGATGAAGAGGTGCAAAACATTGACATGCCTTCTTCATCAAGTGTACCACAAGATGATGAAAAAGATGAGAGGCATGTAAATGAAGATACATTTGTCTCTCATGAACAAGCAAGGGTACAAGCCGAAGATGTTGATGCTCCAGGATCTTCTTCCCAAGTGGTTAACAGGAGAAAGTCATCACTACTTCAAGCACACCCACAAGACCAAATCATTAGGAGTCCTTCACAAGGGGTTGTTACTCAATCACATAAACATGCTTCTTTTATTGAACATCACTCCTTTGTTTCTTGTGTTGAGCCTACATGTATAGATGAGGCGCTATAGGATCCGGACTGGGTGAATGCCATGCATGAAGAACTAAACAACTTCACCCGTAACCAAGTTTGGACCCTGGAGAAGCCCCCACAAGATGCAAGGATCATTGGAACAAAGTGGGTGTTCAGAAATAAACAAGATGATCAAGGCGTGATTGTGAGGAACAAGGCAAGACTTGTTGCAAAGGGCTTCTCTCAAGTTGAAGGCTTAGATTTTAGAGAGACATTTGCACCAGTTGCTCGACTTGAAGCCATCCATATCCTACTCGCATATGCATCATGCTATGACATAAAACTATATCAAATGGATGTAAATAGTGAATTTTTAAATGGCTTCATAAATGAACTTGTATATGTTGAGCAACCACCTGGGTTTGAAGACCTTAGATATCCTAACCATGCTTACAGGTTGTCCAAGGCGTTATATGGGTTAAAGCAAGCTCTAAGGGCTTGGTATGAGCGTCTTCGCGACTTCCTCATCGAAAAGGGCTTCAAGATCGGGACCGTCGACACAACTCTATTCACAAAGAAACATAACAGTGATATTTTCATTTGTCAAGTATATGTTGATGACATAATCTTTGGCTCGACAAATGACTATCATTGCAAGGAATTTGGTGAGTTGATGTCGAAGGAGTTCGAGATGTCAATGATTGGTGAGCTGACGTACTTCCTCGGCTTTCAAGTCAAGCAAATAAAAGATGGTAACTTCCTCTCACAAGAGAAGTATACCAAAGACTTGTTGAAAAGGTTCAATATGGAGAAGTGCAAACCAATCAAGACACATATGCCAACAAATGGACATCTCGACCTAGATGAGGGAGGTAACCTGGTTGATCAAACTCTCTACCGTTCTATGATTGGTAGTTTATTTATCTTACCGCATCTAGGCTCGATATCATGTTTAGTGTCTGCATGTGTGCAAGATTTCAATCAAATCCTAAGAAAGATCATCTTCGCGCTGTTAAAAGAATTCTTAGGTATCTCAAGCACACCCCAAGCGTTGGTCTTTGGTATCCCAAAGGAGCTACTTTTGACTTAATTGGCTATTCCGATTCGGATTATGCCGGTTGCAAAATTGATAGAAAAAGTACTTCTGGGTAGGGATGGCAATGGGTCGGGTTCAGATCGGGTATGGTAAATATCCGCCCGCGACAATACCCGCGGGTATTACTTATACCCGCCCGCGACTATACCCACGGGTAGGATTTTGTACCCGTGCCCATACCCATCGTGTATCGGGCGGGTATCGGATACCCACGGGTATAATTACACTACACGGGCAGCCAGGGACGCTAGACGTAGGGCCCGCGTTCTACGGTGCTGGGCGGGCTGGGCACTGCCGCACTCGCCTGGCCGCCTGGATCTCGCTCCTCGGCTCCTCGCTGGCAGAGTGGCGGTGGCGGCCGGGTGGCCGGGGCAGGGACCACGGCAGGAGTAGGACGGCCAAGCGGAACTGCGCGAAGTTGGTGAGGATGAGCAAATTGTTGGGCGCAGCGGCGACAGCCTGCTCGTATCTCTGCTGCATAAGCGTGTGCTCGGCGTGGTCCTCGGTCTCCAGCTCAGCCTCCATCGGCGCAACGAGGCCTCTCAGCACGTCCAGCTCCTTGGCGCGCGCGCTGGCCTGCATCTTGGAGGCCTTCGCGAGCATCATTTCCCAGATGGCCTCCTCCGCCGTGTTCGCAGCGTATTGGGCGGCGGCCTCAGCCCTAGGGGTGCCGAGGGCTGCTGTGCTACGGCGTCACACGGTGCGGCTCGGTTTTTGCTTTCTGGTGGCTGGTGGTTGTGAGTTCGTGCGTGACTGCGTAAGGTGAGAGAGAGACAAGGATTTGGTTCCTGGGTGATTGAATAAAGGATATTAGGCCGGCCGGTTTCTGGTGGGCTGAAAAATGAAAACTGAAAATTTCAGATATCCGCCAGGACCCGCGGGTAAAATATTAAACCCATACCCGACCCGATTTTATCACGGGTCGGGTATGGGTGAGACCCGCGGGTTAAATTTCGTACCCGAACCCGAAACCGACGGGTCGGATATCCTTGGATACCCAAACCCACGGGTAAAATTGCCATCCCTACTTTTGGGGGTGCCATTTGCTTGGGAGATCACTAGTATCATGGACATCCAAAAGCAAAATAGTGTTGCCTTGTCAACCGCCGAAGCAGAATACATTGCCGCGGGTGCTTGTTGCACACAAATTTTATATATGAAACAAACTCTTCTAGACTATGGCGTAGTTCTAGAAAAGGTACCTTTGTTGTGTGACAACGAGAGTGCTGTTAAAATTGCTAATAATCCTGTAAAACACTCTCGCACCAAGCACATTGATATCCGTCATCACTTCCTTAGAGATCATGTTGCTAAAGGAGGCATCATTTTAGAAGGAGTGAGGTCGGAAGATCAATTAGCGGATATTTTCATTAAGCCACTTGATAAAACCCGCTTTGCATGTTGAGGAATGAATTAAATATACTTGATCTCAGAAATTTTATTTAAGATCTCAAATGGTGTTGTCAAGCTTGCATTGCATATTTAAATTTCTTGTACTGCATCTAGGGCTTATCTAACCTAGTTAAGATAAGCGCCAACAAAGCGAGTGAAAAAGCTTAACTCGGGCTCAAACGAGACAAGTCTTAGTTTTAAGCTTTTTAGTACTTAATTCCTACTTACTATGCAATTGTTGGTTCTTGAGATATGCATGAAGTACTGCACTTAGTGGGAGTATTCAAAACTCAAACCTTTCATGAAAATCCCTAGTGCAAAGCCAAAATACAAATCTCACCATTTTCCTATTTTCTCTAAAAATTATCTAGTCTATGGCAAAATATTTTGAAAATTATGAGAAAATATATGAGGGTGCCAATACCTGTCCCAACAGGTGTTCTTTTGTGTGATTATAAGTTGGAATTTGGTTTGGTGGAAAACTAGATAGAAAAATTGAAAAAATTCAAAATTTCCACTGTCTGGGCTCACCGGACAGTCCGGTGTGACCGGACACTGCACTGTGCACTGTCCGGTGCACCGGCCGCGCGCGCAGATCTCCTCTTTCCTATGCGCTGTCCGATGGTTCACCAGACAGGCACTGTAGACTGTCCGGTGTGCCCATAATCGGTTTTTAAAAAAACTTCTCTCGCTCGAGCCCGAGGCCTTGGCACTTCTTCTCACTGATGCTTCCTCTCTGTTCACTCTCTCGCGATGCCATCTCTCCTCCGGCGACACTCCTCTCACCGGCGACCGAGCTCTGGTGGCTTTGCTCCAGCTTGTGCCTACCCTCCTCTTTGGTGAGCAGCTCTAGCTCCCTCTCCCCTTCTCTTTGTTTCAAAGAGCAGCGAAGCCCCACTTCCCCTTTGTTGCTCAATTTCAAATTCTTGTCCAATTCTGTGAATCCCAGTGCATGAATAGGTTCCTATGTGCCTCTTGAATATCCCTGCAGGTTCCTATGTCCCTTTGGGAGGGTTTCACAGCCTAAATTAGCCATTTCACCGAAAACCTAATCCACCGCATGCCACGTGCTCGGTGAAATGCCCAAACCAGCCAAAAATGCTCCAATCAAACCCAAACTTTTTAGGCACCTTCACGATACCTCTAGTAACATTTTCGCCAGATTTCACACCAATCCGATATACCTGGCTTCAATTTTACACAATTACCCGGTTCTAGCGATCGATTCTGAGCCGAGTGCCCAAATTCCATTTTCTTTGCCTAAAATCAAACCAAGCGCACTCTTCACTCATATTTACCCATATAAACCTATTCGTGAAGTATCGACTTAATTCCAAATCATTTCATGCCTCATTTCCAATTTCAAACCTCGTATGACATTATTTCTCGTTCAAACTCCGTTTTCGCGTTGTTTGACCTCTCGATCGCCATATTTCTCGTTTTCTATGCCATAACACTTTGTGTATGTATTTATTCACATTTCATATACTTATGACTATGTGAATAATACGTGCTCACCTCTTCTGTCATTTCAGTGACCTCGCCTGCCCGTGAGCCGTCTCCTGTCCTGCCTGGATTCTCTCCCTCTCGTGTGAGATTTCCAGGTAGCTATCCATTCTTTTGTCATCCTATCGACTGTTATCTTCTTGTGCTTAGCTTCTCTCTCTCATGTGCAGTCATTAGGTCAGGATGCCACGCACGAAGAATGTGTCAGCACCAGGGGGAGGAGATGACGAGGACCCTCCTCGCCCCTTCAGGCAGGTCAAGGGGAAGACGGTCTACTTAGAGCAGCAGGAAGGCCGCAAGAAGCGGCATTTGGATAGAGCAGCCCGAGCAGCTCTAGTAGCAGCAGCCGCTGAGCAGGCAGAGAGAGGTGATCCGCTGCGGATTTCTTCAGATCAGATTACTTATCGCGTTCGACGTCTCGCCTCTCGGCCTCGCTCCTCCGCGACCGCACCTACCACTCCCACCACTTCTACCACTCCACCACCCACTGCGTCCGCTCCAGTCACTCCTGCGTAGAGATGTCAATGGGTAATTCCCCATCGGGTTATAGCATCCCAGACCCATCCCCATTATGTTTGATACATCCCCATACCCATACCCATACCCATCATGGGTACAAAACTCATCCCATACCCATCCCCATTCGGGTTTCGGGTCCCTAATGGGTCCCCATCCCCAATTAAGGAATAACTAGGTACTAACATCTAGCACGAACTATCCAGATTTCATACATCACCACATCGGCGAGCACTCATCTATGAACCATTATCCTTCATCCATCCATCAGAAAAGAAATCAGTACTTGGGACCAATATAAGAAATGGAGTCTACCGAGTTTGATGGCCGACTCTGCCTCAACTCATTCATACAAACATGACATGTGTACACGTATGAAATACCCATGGGTAATCGGGTTCGGATTATTGCTTCCCAAACCCATACCTGTTTACCCAATGGGTAGAGATTTTGTCCCATATCCATACCCATGGGGACAATTTTTGTCCCATACCCGTACCCTAATAGAGGAATTCTCCACGGGTTATCGGGTATCGGGTCCCCATTGACATCTCTACTAGTCCTGCGCCATCCACCATCTCAGCCATACCTACCACCTCCACCACTCCAGCTTCCACTGCTCCTCCTCCCTCTCCCCTTTCCGCTCCACCTATCCCACCTGCCCGCTTCCGGGAGCGAGATGAGACTGAGGTGCGACTACTGGCTACCGATCCACGGTTGTTTGATCTTCAGCGTGCTACAGCGGCATGGGTACATCAGTTTAGACACGTACCCGAGGAGTCTTGGTTACCTGCTCAGAGAGACCCTACAGCGGCAGATCTATTCAGCACCAGGATACAAGAGTCTTTCTTTAGAGCATAGCTGTCAGCCTAGATTGCTCTGCGAGCGCTCCGGATATTGGATCTCCCTGTGTTTCTACTACCGCCGGTGCTGACTCTGAGGTTCACCTCTCATATTTGCCTGGACTTCTGACTCTTCTGACTACCATCGGCAGATATGTTGAGGAATGGGTCCGAGTTTTCTATGCTTCTGTATGGATCGACCCTGATCACCAGTGGACGAGGTTCCGCTTTGAGCGAGAGGATGTTACCCTTCATGCCAGCCAGATTTGCCAGCTATTTAGCTTTCCCGAGTCATCGACTCGCCTTCACAGCTTGTGTTATGGTACTTCTGATCCTCCTTGGTGCCCTCATAGCGAAGTTGCTCCAGCTACAGCCCACGTCGCGGCTCTGTTCTGACTGCCCTTCTCAGATGGGTCACGACGTTCTCTAGCAGATTTCACTACAGCGGCCAAGTACTTATATCAGCTCATGAGACGGACGCTTCTGCCGTGGATGGGTTATCGAGAGGCTGCCACTCATATCTAGCTCTGGCTTCTTGATGTCCTGATATCGCATTCAGAGTTTGATGTTGTTGACTTCCTTATATGCGAGATTGAGGACACGGTATTGGATGGACTTCATGCCCGGCAACAGCTGCCATATGCTCACTATCTCTGCCACATCTTTGCACAGCTGATCCGGCCACCGCAGTTCCAGGGCACTCTTGAGGACTCACGCCTACAATTTGGTTCCTACTGTCCAGCCCTTGAGGACCTCGTGCCAGCACCTGATCCAGTGACAGACACTCAGGCAGAGGATACAACTCTCCATCAGTTTGAGACTCAGGGCACAACAGTCCCTGATGATGATGATGATGATGATGATGATGCTGCTTTTGGGATTCCACCTCCGCCTCCTGTGCCTCCATGCTCACATGATCATGAGGCTGGGAGTTCTAGTGCTGCCCCTGCTGCCCCTCCTGCCATTGACCCTGCTCTTGCTGCAATCCTCTAGACCCTTACTCAGCAGCAGGCTCACTTGGCAGCCGAGCAGGCCCGTCAGGCAGCGGTTCAGCAGCAGATGTCCGAGAGAATGCTATCAATGTTTCAGACTATTCAGGACAGACAGGATACTCTGCAGCAGCAGCTTCTGGCAGACCGGGCTGAGAACAGGGCCTTCATGACTCTCATGCTTCAACATACAGGTGTTTCGCTCCATCCCGTCAGTCAGCACCGCCTCCACCTCTTTAGGTTGCTGTTGTACCAGCCATTCAGGCAGGACCCCCTCTTCCTTCCGTTGGTCCTTCTTCCTCTCTGCTCCGGCCGTTCACCCTGGTTTTCTCGTCGCCGATCATCAGCTCCGTCAACACTCAGCTGCCAGTGCCACCAGCTCCTGCTGTTACCACTGCTGCCGTGGCGGTGTCTGTGACCTCTTTAGCTCTGGCAGCTTTTGCAGCATAGCCTCAGTCCGAGTCAGTACCAGCTCCAGCTTCTACGGCAGATCCTGGATCCGAGACTGACTCTAACCCTTAGCTGGTGTTTGCTCTTCTGCCACGACCGCGACCGGATGCGCCCCCACCACCTCCTTCCTCTTCTGATCTATAGGTTCGAGTTGCCTTTTGGTGTTTGACACCAAAGGGGGAGAGATATGAGAGTTGTGAGAGCTAGGGGGAGTTAGGGAGTTAGTAGAGTCATTTTGATGTAATATATGTGCTTGTAACTCTCTGTACTAGCTCCACTTTTGTATGATGATTTTGGCTCACAAACTCTATTATATACTCTCGATGCTTATGTTGATTGTGTGTGTATTGTGTTTTCACCTTATATGTTATCACCAGTCTTTTAGTTCTTGTTCATTGATTTGATTTCACTTTTATGTGAACAAGAAACTTACGATGTGTATGCGCTCATTATTATTATTATGTTACACACTCCTTCTGTCAAAGATTATTGAGTACAACTAACCATCTTCTCTATTGATAGAAATTTCAAAACAAACTACTCTCACAAATCTTGTAGGGTTGTCATCAATCACCAAAAAGGGGGAGATTGAAAGCATCTAGGCCCCTGGTTGGTTTTAGTGATTAATGACAACGTAACGTTATATGTGACTAACGTGTGTTTTGCAGAGACAAATGGTAAGTTAGGTCGCATTACAGGTAGATGTACTACAATGGTGAAAACAATCCCAGAGATAAGAACTTGAAGCGATGGCTAAAGCGACGAAACAAAAAGTGATGGTCTTCGTATTTCGAGTGTCAAGGAGTTGTGGACACTCGTGATATAGTTAGGTCTTTTATTTTTGTTTTAGCCGTACTATAAAGAGGGGTTGTCGATGAGTAGTTTGACCAAGAGAGTTCTAGTGTAGTGTTGGTGCATATTCACACTCACATATAGTGCTAGGTGTCACTCTAGAACATACTCACGAGTTAGAACGAAAACCGATTTGAAAACAAAAGAAAACTGAAATTAGGGTTTCTGGCTTTGGGGCACCGGACTGTCCGGTGTGCACCGGACTGTCCGGTGCGCCCTCTGTCAGGTGGGGCCAGATTGGCCCGGGGAAGGTCTTTTCTCTTCGCAGAAACCCGAGAGCGTAGGGTTTGGAAGTTGAATTTTAGTGGCACACCGGATAGCGCACCGGACTGTTCGGTGCGCACCGGACAGTGACTGTTCACTGTCCAGTGTGCCATCTGCCCAATGGCTAACTATCAGAACTAGTCGTTGGAGTAGACCGTTGGCGCACCGTTGGCGCACCGGACTGTCCATAGCGCCCATGCGCATGAAAATTCTAGTAACGGCTAGTTGGTGGGTGAGGGCTATTTATACCCCCTCCACCCACCATATTGATTGTCTTGCTACCCACATTTATTCCTGCACATTGGTAGAGCATTGCAAGCACCAAAAAGCCTAGTGAGCTGATTAGTGAATCTTAATCCCGCTTTTGGACCTCATTAGCGCTAGCAAGAGCCACCTAGAGCACACACCACTTGCATTAGGCTTCTCTTGGTCAAGCAAAAGTCTACGTCTTGTTACTCTTGGTGATCGGCATCACCTAGATGGCTTGGTGACGTTGGGAGCTCGGTGATCACCGTGGAGATCTTGTTGGTGACCCGACTCAAGTTTGTAAGCGGTCGTGAGGGATCCACCACGCCGGAGTGGCAAAGGATCATCTCATAGTGAGCACTTGGTTCTTGCGAGGACCAAGGGGGAGCGATACCCTTGCGCGGGTGCTCCAACGAGGACTAGTGGAGAGTGCCGACTCTTCGATACCTCGGGAAAAATTGGAGGAGTCTTCTAAACCTTGCTTTACATTCCACACTTAATTCAAGCATTTTACATTGTGTATTTTTAGCAAGTATTTGAAGTATTGTCTTAGCATTATTGTTTTTCTAGTATTATTCTCTTAGTGCTAGTTGTTGGGGTGAAGTTGGGCCCTTGCTTAGGTTTTAATTAGTGTTGATTTTTAGAAAAGCTCAATTCACCCCCCCCCCCCCCCTCTTGGGCATCGTGATCCTTTCAATTAGCAAGCGTAATAATGTTTTCATCCACTAGTTGTATTCTAATACCCTCTCGTGCGAATAGAATCCCTCGACATCAAAGAAACACCATTTGTGGTTTAAAAGGTGATCTATTGTTTTGAATTCTTTATATTCCAACTTTTCGCAATTGTATGGTGGAAAAAGGTGCCTTACAACCATAACCTATGTTTGGACAGTACTCTCATGAAATTTTGCTAAACATTCCACGGTCTTTATTTTGTTTTGAGAAACGATGTAGCATAATGATGTGTGGTGTTTTACTTGAGTGGACATAAACATCGTCTAGGTATGGCTTGAATAGAGGGGATTATGGCAAACTTGGTATCACAAAAGGTCATTAGCTAGCCCAATAATGTTTTCATACACTTGTTGTACTCTAATACCCTCTCGTGTGAACACAATGTCCTTAATATTATGAAAACACTATTTCTGGTTTAAAAGGTGATCAATTGTTTTGAATTCTATATATTCCAACTTTTTAGCAACTGTATGGTGGAAAAAAGGTGTTTTACAACCTTAACCTGTGTTTGGATAGTTCTCTCATGCAATTTGGATAAATTTTCCATGGTATTTATTTTAGTTTCAGAAACGATGTGGCATAACGATGCATGGTGTTTTACTTGAGTGGACAAAAACAACGTCTAGGTATGCCTTGAATAGAGAGAATTATGGAAAACTTGGTATCACAAAAGGTCATTAGCTAGCCCAATAACGTTTTCACCTAGTACTTATACTCTAATACCCTCTCGTGTGAATACAATGCCCTCAATATCATAGAGACACTATTTTAAATTTCAAAGGTGTTCTATTGTTTTGAATTCTCTATATTCCAACATTTTAGCAAATGTATGGTGGAAAAAGGTACCTTACAACCGTAACCTATGTTTGGAGAGTTCTCTCATGAAATTTGGCTAAATATTCCACGGTCTTTATTTTATTTTGGAAAACGATGTACCATAATGATGTACGGTGTTTTACTTGAGTGGGCATAAATACCGTCTAGGTATGGCTTGAATAGAGGGGATTATGGGAAACTTGGTATCACAAAAGGTTATTAGCAAGCCCAATAACGTTTGCATCCACTAGTTGTATCCTAATACCATCTTGTGTGGATAGAATCCCTCGACATCAAAGAAATGCGATTTGTGGTTTAAAAGATGATCTATTGTTTTGAATGCTTTATATTCCAACTTTTTAGCAACTGTATGCTGGGAAAAGGTGTCTTACAGCCGTAACCTATGTTTGGACAGTTCTCTCATAAAATTTGGCTAAATATTCCATGGTCTTTATTTTGTTTTGATAAACGATGTTGCATAATGATGTGTGGTGTTTTACTTGAGTGGACGTAAACACTGTCTAGGTATGTCTTGAATAGAGAGGATTACGGGAAACTTGGTATCACATAAGGTTATTAACAAGCCCAATAACGTTTTCATCCACTAGTTCTACTCTAATACCCTCTCATGCGAACATAATGCCCTCAACATCAAAGAAACACCATTTGTGGTTTAAAATGTGATCTATTATTTTGTATTCTTTATATTCCAACTTTTTAGCAACTGTATGGTGGAAAAAGGTGTCTGACAACCTTAACCTGTGTTTGGACAGTTCTCTCACGCAATTTGGCTAAATTTTCCATGGTCTTTATTTTAGTTTGAGAAACAGTGTGGCATAATGATGTGTGGTGTTTCACTTGAGTGGACATAAACAACGTCTAGGTATGCCTTGAATAGAGAGAATTATGGAAAACTTAGTATCACAAAAGGTCAATAGCTAGCCTAATAATGTTTTCATCTAGTAGTTATACTCTAATACCCTCTCGTGCGAATACAATGCCCTCAATATCATAGAGGACACTAATTTAAATTTCAAAGGTGTTCTATTGTTTTGAATTCTCTATATTCCAACTTTTTATCAAATGTATGGTGGAAAAAGGTGACTTACCACCATAACCTATGTTTGGACAGTTCTTTCATGAAATTTGGCTAAATATTCCACGAAATTTATTTTATTTTGGAAAACGATGTAGCGTAATGATGTGTGGTGTTTTACTTGAGTGAACACGAATACCATCTAGATATGGCTTGAATAGAGGGGATTATGGGAAACTTGGTATCACAAAAGGTTATTAGCAAGCCCAATAACGTTTTCATCCACTAGTTGTATTCTAATACCATCTCGTGCGAATAGAATCCCTCGACATCAAAGAAACACTATTTGTAGTTTAAAAGGTGATCTATTGTTTTTGAATTATTTATATTCCAAATTTTTAGCAATTGTATGGTGGGAAAAGGTGCCTTACAACCGTAACATATGTTTGGACAGTTCTCTCATGAAATTTGGCTAAATATTCCACGGTCTTTATTTTGTTTTGAGAAACGATGTAGCATATTGATGTGTGGTGTTTTACTTGAGTGGACATAATCACCATCTAGGTATGGCTTGAATAGAGGGGATTATGGGAAACTTGGTATCACAAAAGGTCATTAGCTAGTCCAATAAAGATTTCATCCACTAGTTGTACTCTAATACCCTCTCGTGCGAATAGAATGCCCCCGACATCAAAGAAACACCATTTGTGGTTTAAAATGTGATCTATTGTTTTGAATTATTTATATTCCAAATTTTTAGCAACTATATGGTGGAAAAAGGTGCCTTACAACCATAACCTATGTTTGGACAGTTCTCTCATGCAATTTGGCTAAATTTTCCATGATCTTTATTTTAGTTTGAGAAACGATGTGGCATAATGATTTGTGGGGTTTTACTTGAGTGGACATAAACAACTTCTAGGTATGCCTTGAATATAGGGTATTATGAAAAACTTGGTATCACAAAAGGTCACTAGCTAGCCCAATAACGTTTTCATCTAGTAGTTATACTCTAATACCCACTCGTGCGAATACAATGCCCTCAATATCATAGAGACACTATTTTAAATTTCAAAGTTGTTCTATTGTTTTGAATTCTTTATATTCCAACTTTTTAGCAAATGTATGGTGGAAAAGGTGCCTTACAACCGTAACCTATGTTTGGACAGTTCTCTCATGAAATTTGGCAAAATATTCCACGGTCTTTATTTTATTTTGAGAAACAATGTAGCATAATGACGTTTGGTGTTTTACTTGAGTGGACATAAATACTTGAAAGGGAAATAGGCTTACACCTTTTCCTAATTGATTTTGGTGGTTGAATTGCCCAACACAAATAATTGGACTAACTAGTTTGCCCTAGATTATAAGTATTACAGGTGCCAAAGGTTCACAATAAACCAATACAAGTCAAAAGAAAGGGTTCAAACAAAGGGAGCAAAAGGTAACCGAAGGCAGCCCTGGTCTGGCGCACCGGACTGTCCGGTGTGCCACCGGACAGTGTCCGGTGCACCAGGTAACTCCAACTCTGAACACGCCAGTCTCGGGAATTCTAGGAGCCACTCCGCTAAAATTCACCGGACTGTCTGGTGCAACACCGGACTGTCCGGTGTGCCAGCGGAGCAACGGCTACTTCAGCGCCAACGGTCATCTGCAACCGCATTCAATGCGCTACAGTGCGCGCCAGAGGCAGAGCAGCGTCAGAAGACGCACCGGACAGTGCACAGTGACTGTCCGGTGCACCACCGGACTGTTTGGTGGCCTAGAAGACAGAAGCTCCAACGGTCGAACCCTAACGATCGGATGACGTGGCTGGCGCACCGGACAGTGTCCGGTGCGCCATGCGACAGACAGCCTCCCAACGGCCACTTTTGGTGGTTGGGGCTATAAATACCCCAACCACCCCACCATTCATTGCATCCAAGTTTTCCACCTTCCAACACCTTACAAGAGCTATAGCATTCAATTCTAGACACAACCAAAGAGATCAAATCCTCTCCCAAGTCCGGAATCACTCCAAATCAAATTGTGACTAGAGAGAGTGACGTTTGTGTTCATTTGAGCTCTTGCGCTTGGATTGCTTCTTTTCTTTCTCATTCTTTCTTGTGATCAACTCAATTGTAACCAAGGCAAGAGACACCAATTGTGTGGTGGTCCTTGCGGGGACTTAGTGCCGTGTGATTGAGAAGAGAAGCTCACTCGGTCTAAGTGACCGTTTGAGAGAGGAAAAGGGTTGAAAGAGACCCGGTCTTTGTGACCACCTCAACGAGGAGTAGGTTTGCAAGAACCGAACCTCGGTAAAACAAATCCTAGTGTCTCACTCTTTATTTGCTTGCGATTTGTTGTTCACCCTCTCTCTTGGACTCAATTTTAATTCTAACGCTAACCCCGGCTTGTAGTTGTGCTTAAACTTTGTAAATTTCAGATTCGCCCTATTCACCCCCCCCCCCTCTAGGCGACTTTCAATTGGTATCAAAGCCCGGTGCTTCATTAGAGCCTAACCACTCGAAGTGATGTCAGGAGATCACGCCAAGAAGGAGATGGTGACCGGCGACAAGCCCGTTACAAGCCACGGGAAGGCTCCATCGGGAGAGTCCCGCAACAAGGGGAAGGACAATGAATCCACCTCACAAAAGTCGCATCAGAGTGGCGACAAGAAAAAGAAGATGAGGAAAGTGGTCTACTACGAGACCGATTCTTCATCGCCATCCACCTCCGGCTCCGACGCGCCGTCCATAACTTCTAAGCGCCATGAGCACAAGAAGTTTAGTAAGATTCCCCTACGCTACCCTCGTATTACAAAGCGTACTCCTTTACTTTCCGTTCCATTAGGCAAACCACCGGTTTTTGACGGTGAAGATTATAATATGTGGAGTGACAAAATGAGGCATCATCTAACCTCACTCCACACTAGCATTTGGAACGTTGTTGAGTTTGGTGTACAGGTACCATCCGTAGGGGATGAAGACTATGATTCGGACAAAGTGGCCCAAATCCAACACTTCAACTCCCAAGCCACTACTATACTCCTCGCCTCTCTAAGTCGGGAGGAGTATAATAAGGTGCAAGGGTTGAAGAGCGCAAAGGAAATTTGGGACGTGCTCAAGACCGCGCACAAAGGAGACGAGGTGACCAAGATCACCAAGCAGGAGACGATCAAGGGGGAGCTCGGTCGCTTCATGCTTCACCAAGGGGAGGATCCGCAAGCCATGTACAACCGCTTGAAGACCTTGGTGAACCAAGTGCGCAACCTCGGGAGCACCAAATGGGATGACCATGAGATGGTCATGGTTATTCTAAGATCCCTCGTTTTTCTTAACCCTACGCAAGTTCAATTAATTCGAGGTGATCCTAGATACACGCTAATGTCTCCCGAGAAAGTTATAGGGAAGTTTGTGAGCTTTGAGCTAATGATCAAAGGCTCAAAGAAAATCATCGAGCAAGGCGCCTCCTCCACGCCCGAGGCACAACCCGTCGCATTCAAGGCAACGGAGGAGAAGAAGGAAGAGTCTACATCAAGTAGGCTCCCCATCGACGCCTCAAAGCTCGACAATGAGGAGATGGCTTTAATCATCAAAAGCTTTCGACAAATCCTCAAGCAAAGGAGGGGGAAGGACTACAAGCCCTGCTCCAAGAAGGTTTGCTACAAGTGTGGTAAGCCCGGTCACTTTATAGCAAAATGTCCTATTTCTAGTGATAGTGACAGGGGCGACGACAAGAAGGGGAGAAGAAAGGAGAAGAAGAAATACTACAAGAAGAAGGGCGGCGATGCCCATGTTTGCCGGGAATGGGACTCCGACGAGAGCTCCACCGACTCCTCCTCCGACGAGGACGCCGCCAACATCACCGTCAACAAGGGACTCCTCTTCCCCAATGTCGGCCACAAGTGCCTCATGGCAAAGGATGGCAAAAAGAAGAAGGTTAAATCTAAATCCTCCACTAAATATGCCACCTCTAGTGATGAGACTAATTCTAGTGATGATGAGGATGATTTGTTTACTATTTTTGCCAATCTTAACATGCAACAAAAAGAGAAGTTAAATGAATTGATTAGCACCATTCATGATAAGGATGAACTCTTGGATAGCCAAGAGGACATCCTAATTAAGGAAAACAAGAAGCATGTTAAGGTTAAAAATGCTTATGCTCTAGAGGTAGAAAAATGTGAAAAATTATCTAGTGAGCTAAGCACTTGCCATGATGTTATTGCTAACCTTAGAAATGAGAATGCTAGATTAATTGCTAAGGTTGATTCAAATATATGTGATGATTCAATTTCCAATCTTAGAAATGATAATGCCAGTTTACTTGCTAAGATTGAAAAATTGAATACCTCTCTTGCTAGCCTTAGAAATGAAAATGAGAAACTAATTGCAAAGGCTAATGAATTAAATGTTTGCAATGCTTCCATTTCCGATCTTAGAAGTGAAAATGATATTTTACATGCTAAGATTGTTGAACTAAAAACTTGCAAACCCTCTACATCTACCGTTGAGCATGTTTCTATTTGCACTAGATGTAGAGATGTTAACATTGATGCTATTCATGATCACATGGCTTTAATTAAACAACAAAATGATCATATAGCAAAATTAGATGCTAAAATTGCCGAGCATGAGCTAGATAATGAAAAATTTAAATTTGCTCGTAGTATGTGTCGGCGTTTCGAGACCGGGGGGTCCCTAAGCCGATGAGTGAGTGTGTCGCGTGCCCCAGCCCAGATGGGTCGAGCGCGTGGGCGAGCGCGAAGGGGGGAAAGCGAGGTGGCCGGAGACGGGCGTGAGAGAGGTGGAAATCCCGCGGCCTTCGTGTTCGTCCCGCGCCCAGGTCGGGTGCGCTTGCAGTAGGGGGTTACAAGCGTCCACGCGGGTGAGGGAAGCGAGCGGCCCCAAGAGAGCGCCTGCCCCGTCCTCGTCCCCGCGCGGCCAACCTTCTCTAAGAAGGCCCTGGTCCTTCCTTTTATAGGCGTAAGGAGAGGATCCAGGTGTACAATGGGGGTGTAGCAGAGTGCTACGTGTCTAGCGGGGGAGAGCTAGCGCCCTAAGTACATGCCAATGTGGCAGCCGGAGAGATCTTGGCACCCAGCTGGTGTGGTGTCGTGGCTGTCGGAGGAGCAACGGAGCCTGGCGGAGGGACAGCTGTCGGAGCGGTTGGGTCCTTGCTGATGTCCCCCTGCTTCCGTACGGGAGCTGAGAGCCGCCGTCGTCACCGAGCTAGCGGGGCGCCATCATTGCCTATCTGGCGGAGCTAGCCAGATGGGACACCGGTCTTGTTCTCTGCGGCCCGAGTCGGCTCGGGGTAGGGTGATGATGGCGCTTCCTGTTGACGTGGCGGACTTGTGCCCTAGGTCGGGCGACGTGGAGGCTCCTCTGAAGCTGAGGTCGAGTCTGTCTTCCATGGCCGAGGCCGAGCCCGAGCTCCTGGGTCGGGCGAGGCGGAGGTCGTTCGGCAGAGGCCAGGGCGGAGTCCGACCCCTGGGGTCGGGCGAAGCGGAGTTCGTCGTCTTCTGGGGCCTAGCCCGAGTCCGAGCCCTGGGTTGGGCGGAGCGGAGTTCGCCGTCTTCTGGGGCCTTAGCCCGAGTCCGAGCCCTGGGTCGGGCGGAGCGGAGTTCGCCGTCTTCCGGGGCCTTAGCCCAAGTCCGAGCCCTAGGTCGGGCGGAGCGGAGTTCGCCGTCTTCCGGGGCCTTAGCCCGAGTCCGAGCCCTGGGTCGGGCGGAGCGGAGTTCGCCGTCTTCTGGGGCCTTAGCCCGAGTCCGAGCCTTGGGTCGGGCGGAGCGGAGTTCGCCGTCTTCCGGGGCCTTAGCCCGAGTCCGAGCCCTGGGTCGGGTGGAGCTTCCTATGGCGCCTTTGGCAAGGCCTGACTGCCTGTCAGTCTCACTCTGTCAAGTGGTACTGCAGTCGGAATGGCGCAGGTGGCGCTGTCCATCTGTCAGACCGGTCAGTGGAGCGGCGAAGTGACGGCGGTCACTTCGGCTTTGCCGGGGGGCGCGCGTCAGGATAAAGGTGTCAGACTACCTTTGCATTAAATGCTCCTGCGACTCGGTCGGTCGGCGCGGCGATTTAGTTAGGGTTGCTTCTTAGCGAAGGCAAGGCCTTGGGCGAGCCGGAGATGTGTTCGCCGTTAAAAGGGGGCCTCGGGCGAGACGGAAACACCTCGGGGTCGGTTGCCCTTGCCCGAGGCTAGGCTCGGGCGAGGCGTGATCGAGTCGCTCGTATGGACTGATCCCTGACTTAATCGCACCCATCAGGCCTCTGCAGCTTTATGCTGATGGGGGTTACCAGCTGAGAATTAGGCGTCTTGAGGGTACCCCTAATTATGGTCCCCGACAGTAGCCCCCGAGCCTCGAAGGGAGTGTTAGCACTCGCTTGGAGGCTTTCGTCGCACTTTTTTGCAAGGGGACCAGCCTTTCTCGGTTGCATTTTGTTCCGGTGGGTGCGCGCGAGCGCACCCGCCGGGTGTAGCCCCCGAGGCCTCGGAGGAGTGGTTTCACTCCTTCGAGGTCTTAATGCCTTGCGTAATGCTTCGGCTGGTCTGGTGGTTCCCTCATGCGAACTGGCCGTAGCCCGGGTGCACGGTCGGGGCCCAAGTTCTCGGGCTGGTATGTTGACGCTGTCAACGGTTCGGCCAGAGCCGGGTTTGCGAGAGTAGCCCCCGAGCCTTCGCACAGGGCGAGAGGGCGATCAGGGACAGACTCGGCTTTTTTACATACGCCCCTACGTCGTCTTTCCGCAAGGAGGAGGGGGGAGAGCGCCATGTTACCCTCGATGGGCACCGAACATGGTGTCTCCGGTGAGCTGCAAGCGGGTAATCCGAGTGGACGTCCGTGCCCCGTTCGTTGGGGGTCGGCTAGCGGCCTAGAGGCACGCCCAAAAGTACCTGCGGGTGATCTGCCGGACCCGGTCCCCTGGCGACGGGGTCCGAGGGCTCGATGTCTCCCTCCGATGGGATTCCGTTACAAGATCGCTCCCACTGGTCTCGGAAATGTCCTAGGGTACCTCGGGAGCGCAGCCCGAGCCTTGGTTATGTATCGAACGTACCCCTGGTCATCCCTCGCTCGGTGTCTGAGGCGACTGTGAACCCTTCGGGGGCCAGCCTTCGAACCCCTGATCAGTAATGGGCGCGGAGCCCGAGTAGCCTGAGGCGGCCGTAGAACCCTTCGGGGGGCCGGCCTTCGAACCTCTGACCAGTAGTGGGTGTAGGGCCCACGCGATCTGAGGCGGCTGTTGAACCCTTCGGGGGGCCAGCCTTCGAACCCCTGATCAGTAAGGAGGCTCGGAGCCTAGTTCCTTCACGGGGAAGGATCCCTTTCGGGGTATCCCCCTTTCCCGGTCCCTGTCGCAAGAGATAGAGAAAGAGGAAAAAAGGAAAAAGGATACGAAACCGAACGACGCGGCGTACCTTTTTTGGCGCGGTTGTTTCGGTGAAGGCGAAGCGTCGCCCGCTGCTCCTGCCAGAAGCGCCGCCTGTCCAGCCGTGGAGTTAATGCGACGGGGCGAGTAGTTGGTAGGGCGGCCGTTGCGCGTGCGCGAGCCGTTCGAGGAATGGATCACGGGCGCGTTGTCTTCACGCCGTGAGAGGGGGTTCTCTCGCTGCCTCCGGATGGGACGTGAGCTTGGCTGACGACGTGACCGCTGCTCCCGCGCGCCTGACACCGTCATCACTGCCGGCCCACTTTTGACCGCGTTGACCGCTGCGTCAGGCTGGCGCTGCTGGGTCGCGCGCTGGGTCGCCTCGAGTCGCGGTATTGATTCCGCAGTCGAGGAGGCGCGGTGGTGGCGCAAGTGGTACAGTTGCTTGCATGCAGCATCCGGCGCGCCGGTCGCGCGACGCGTGGGCCTGGGCCTCCATGCTGGCGTGTCGGGAGTCGGAGAGGCGCGTCCACTTGGCGCGGTTGCATGCCGCCTGCATGGCTGCCCGCCCCTTTCGCCCGTTGGTCTGGGCAAGAGTGGAGGGTCACTTGTAACCGCTGGGCGGTTGCGTGCACCACGCGCGGCGGTTTGGCTTCTTCTGCTCAGAGCCGATCTGCATGACATGCGGGACCCAGCCCCCGCACCGCAGGGGAGGGCTTTGGAGCGTGTTGGAGAAGACTCAGCCCATGACGGTTGGGGGCGCAAGCAGGGAGAGTCGCCTTTAAAAGGAGGGCGACCCCTTTCGTAAGGCGACCATGTCTTCTTCCTCCCTTATGCACCGTGTCTTTCCACCTTTCAAGCCCCCGGATGGGGGAAACCGCCGTCTTTTCGCCCCATCGTTGGAGGAACGCAACTCCGTGGGAGTTGGTACCTTTCAGCCATCGTTCGGCTTCAAGGATTTTCATCATGCGGCCCGGTTGCTCCCCTCCGCTGGTGGTCACCCGAGACGGTGACCACCAGCTCCTGGGTGGGGAGGAGCAAGCCGGGCTGCGATCTTGGTCCCACCCTCAGCTTCAAGGATGTTCATCATCCTCGCTGGGGTGGGTGCCGGGCTGAGCCGGCGCTCTACCTCCCCCACGGGTTCGAGGGAGAGGGCGCTCACTGGCCCTGCGGGCGGCCCGGACTTCGACAACGCGAGGCGGGTCGACGGCAGGCGTCGTCACCTCCAGCGTGTCGGGTTCGTCGGCTTGGCTCCCGGCGGCTCCTTCTGCAGGGGGGCGGCTGCCGCGCCATGTACACGGGAGGACCACCCTAGATGTCGCGCGCTGCTAGGGCGGCGTTCGTGTTCTAGGG
This sequence comes from Zea luxurians, assembly GCA_029449295.1. Classification (NCBI taxonomy): domain Eukaryota; kingdom Viridiplantae; phylum Streptophyta; class Magnoliopsida; order Poales; family Poaceae; genus Zea; species Zea luxurians. The sequence goes on from JAOPSE010000016.1 coordinate 44,037,772, forward strand.
TGGTCCTGCCTTTGCACCGGGACGGCGCCTTCACGCGGAGGCCGGTGCCCCACTCATCTGGGAGGACTTGAGTGGGGATCTGCCAGAGGGCTGATGGCTCCTGCCGTCGGTGCCGAGGCGGAGGCGGCTCGAGAAGTCCCCGTCGCCGACGGGATAACCGCCACCATCCGCGCTTCGGGCCTCCGGCTCTTTGTACTTGTCCTCGCCCCTCGAGCGTCAGCGTGGGCGAGGGCAAGACTACAACAGTGCCTACCCTGAGGACTGCGCTGCTGCAGTTCGGCCATCCGGAGCGGGGGCCGTTGTCGTCGTAGTCAGAGCGGGCGGCGGCGAGCCGCCCGTCAATCTTCTGTAGCCCCGCAGGCCCGCCCCTATCGAGTGGGGTTGTTCGTGCCTGCGGAGGGGGAACCGGAGTTCCGTTTGTAATGGCACTTCGAATGCCAGGGTTTTTTGTTCATTGCGGCTGTCGAGGCCTGAACATGTATGTAACTTCGGCACGGAGCCGTGTTTTTTCCTCATTTTTGAGCACTAAGACTCGTCTGCTGATTATCTGAACCGCTTCACCAAGCATGAGTCACCCCGTGTCAAGGTGACGAGTGAGGTATCCGTATCCCGAAGGCGTAGGAGTCCCTTGGCTCGGTCAGCCTTGCTGTCCGAGGTTCCTCTAGCTTAGTTAAAGAGACCCCTCGGCCGCTCTTCGACGAGCCGAGGCCAGGGGTAGCGATATCAGCATGAACAGAGGCGGAGTTGGCTCGAAAATGAAACCTGGTTGGCCGGAGCCTAGCCGGGTTGTCCGTTGACAGGATCGACGTCGGAGTTGATCAGCCGAGGCTTCGGACCGGGCTGGCGCCCTCGGAAGATGGTTGGCCAAGGCCCCAGGGGTGACCGGCTGAGCCGCCTGCTCGGGCCGGATTCCCGGAGAAGTCCCTGGCAGCGATTGCCCGGGCGTGGTGATGACGTCGTCCTTCGGAGCGGAGAACCTCGGACCGCGTCGCCGTCCGAGGCTAGGTCGGGCCTCGCCGAAGTTGCCGTCGATGCCGAGGGTGTTGCTGCCCCCTTCCAGCGTCAAGACCCGAGCCTGCAGGATCAGATTGTCTTGTAGCGTGTGCCTTGTGCGGCTGTCGAGGCCAGAACACACACCCTCGCTGCGTTGTAAAGCTGCGTCTCTTTTCCTCTTGTTTCGAGTATCTGGACTTTTTGTCGGTAACAGGGATGTTAGTGCGAGCGAGAGTTGCTTCTCGCGGAAGGTGATGAGTGAGGTATCCGTATCCCGGAGGCGTGGGAGTCCCTCGGCTCGGTCGGCCTTGCCGCTTACGCGTACTTTCACCCGTCAATGAGGCCCTGTCACCGACTTGGTCGAGAAGGCTCGAAGGATCGCTTCGGCAGAAGGGCTTCCGAACGTAAAGACTTGTTCGATCCGCGGAGTCACTTTATCCAAACGCGAGTTACTTATCGCAGAAGGTGATGAGTGAGGTATCCGTATCCCGGAGGCGTAGGAGTCCCTCGGCTCGGTCAGCCTTGGCTGCTTACGTGTACTCCATCGTTTCCAGGACCCACTTTTCGAAGTAGTCAAAAAGCACGAAAGATATTCTGGTAAAAGAGATTTTTTTCGAGGAAAATTTTGACGCAGAGGGGGTTTCCCCCCTTTTAGCCCCCGAGGGAGGGTCGGGCTTTGCCGAGGCGAGGCTGACCCTTCCTTGTTGACTAAACTTTGCGTGGGTGCGAGGTATATGAACAACTCGGAAACATCTTAAGGGTAGAAGCGACGTAGCTGTTGGATGTTCCAAGCGTTGCCGTAGACCTCGCCTTGACTGTTGGCCAGCTTGTACGTTCTGGGCTTCAGAACTTTGGCGATGACGAATGGCCCCTCCCAGGGGGGCGTGAGCTTGTGCCTCCCTCGGGCGTCTTGCCGCAGCTGAAGCACCAGGTCGCCCACCTGGAGGTCTCGGGGTCGGACCCCTCGGGCGTGGTAGCGTCGCAGGGACTGCTGATACCGCGCCGAGTGTAGTAAGGCCCTGTTCCGAGCCTCTTCCAGCTGGTCCAGCGAGTCTTCTCGGCTAGCTTGGTTGCTTTGATCGTCGTAGGCCCTCGTCCTCGGGGAGCCGTATTCCAGGTCAGTGGGCAAGACGGCCTCGGCCCCGTAGACCAGGAAGAACGACGTGAAACCCGTGGCTCGGCTCGGCGTTGTCCTCAGGCTCCAGACCACCGAGGGGAGTTCCTTCATCCATCGCTTGCCGAACTTGTTGAGGTCGTTGTAAATCCGAGGCTTGAGCCCTTGTAGAATCATGTCGTTGGCACGCTCTACTTGCCCATTCGACATGGGATGAGCTACGGCAGCCCAGTCCACCCGGATGTGGTGATCCTCGCAAAAATCCAAGAATTTTCTGCCGGTGAACTGGGTGCCGTTGTCGGTGATGATGGAGTTCGGGACCCCGAAGCGATGGATGATGTTGGTGAAGAACGCCACCGCCTGCTCGGACCTGATGCTGTTCAGGGGTCGGACCTCGATCCACTTGGAGAATTTGTCGACGGCGACCAGCAGGTGCGTGTAGCCCCCGGGCGCCTTCTGCAGAGGGCCGACGAGGTCCAGACCCCACACAGCGAAGGGCCAGGTGATGGGTATCGTCTGCAGAGCCTGAGCGGGCAGGTGGGTCTGCTTCGCATAGAATTGACACCCTTCGCAGGTGCGGACAATTCTAGTGGCGTCAGCCGCCGCCGTCGGCCAGTAGAAGCCTTGCCGGAAAGCGTTCCCGACGAGGGCTCGAGGCGCTGCATGATGGCCGCAAGCCCCCGAGTGTATCTCTTGCAGGAGTTCCCGACCTTCGGCGATGGAGATGCATCGCTGGAGGATGCCCGAGGGGCTGCGGTGGTAGAGCTCCTTCTCATCGCCCAGCAAGACGAACGACTTGGCGCGTCGCGCTACCCGCCGAGCCTCGGCTTGGTCGAGGGGTAGCTCTCCTTGGCGGAGATATTGCAGGTACGGGATCTGCCAATCTCGATCAGGCGTGACCCCGCTCCGCTCCTCCTCGATGCGCAGCGCCTCGCCCTCGGGGGCCGAGGGTACCTCGGGCTGAACCGAGGACGCCTCGGGCTGGGCTGAGGGTACCTCGGACTCGGGCATGTCGTTGATCTTGACGGAGGGTTGGTGCAGATCCCGGGAGAAGACGTCCGGGGGAACCGTCGTTCGCCCTGAGGCTATTTTTGCCAGCTCGTCCGCGGTCTCGTTGTAGCGCCGGGCGATGTGGTTAAGCTCGAGCCCATAGAACTTGTCTTCCAGGCGCCGAACCTCATCGCAGTAGGCCTCCATCTTCGGGTCGCGGCAGTGGGAGTTCTTCATGACTTGGTCGATGACGAGCTGCGAGTCGCCGCGAGCGTCGAGGCGTCGGACCCCTAGCTCGATGGTGATTCACAATCCGTTGATCAGAGCTTCGTACTCAGCCACATTGTTGGACACCGGGAAATGGAGGCGTAGCACGTAGCGTAGGTGTTTCCCGAGGGGCGAGACGAAGAGCAGGCCCGCGCCGGCTCCCGTCTTCATCAGCGACCCGTCGAAAAACATGGTCCAGAGCTCCGGTTGGATCGGAGCCGTCGGCAGCTGGGTGTCGACCCATTCGGCTACGAAGTCCGCCAATACCCGGGACTTGATGGCCTTCCGAGGGGCGAACGAGATTGTCTCGCCCATGATTTCCACCGCCCACTTTGCGATCCTGCCCAAGGCCTCTCGACACTGGATGATCTCCCCCAGGGGGAAGGATGACACCACAGTTACCGGATGAGACTCGAAGTAATGTCGCAACTTTCGCCTTGTTAGGATCACTGCATACAGTAGCTTCTGAACTTGTGGGTAGCGGATCTTGGTTTCGGACAGCACCTCGCTGACGAAGTAGACTGGCCTCTGAACGGGCAATGCATGCCCCTCTTCTTGCCTTTCGACCACAATCGCGGCGCTAACCACCTGAGTGGTCGCGGCGACGTAGACCAAGAGGGTTTCTCCATCAGCGAGGGGTACCAAGATAGGCGCCTTGGTGAGGAGCGCCTTCAGGTTCCCGAGAGCTTCCTCGGCCTCAGGGGTCCAAGTGAAGCACTCGGCCTTCCTTAAGAGGCGGTACAGAGGCAGGCCTCTTTCGCCGAGGCGTGAGATGAAACGGCTCAAGGCCGCGAGACATCCCATGACCCTCTGTACACCTTTTAAGTCCTTGATGGGCCCCATGCTGGTGATGGCTGCGATCTTCTCCGGGTTGGCTTCGATGCCCCGCTCAGAGACGATGAACCCCAGGAGCATGCCTCGGGGCACCCCGAAGACACACTTCTCGGGATTGAGCTTGACGTCCTTTGCCTTGAGACACCGGAATGTCACTTCAAGGTCGGAGAGGAGGTCGGAGGCTTTCCTTGTCTTGACTACGATGTCGTCGACGTAGGCCTCGACCGTACGACCGATGTGTTCGCCGAACACATGGTTCATGCACCGCTGGTACGTCGCACCCGCGTTCCTCAAACCGAATGGCATGGTGACATAGCAGTACATGCCGAAGGGCGTGATGAAAGAAGTCGCGAGCTGGTCGGACTCTTTCATCTTGATTTGATGATACCCTGAGTAGGCATCGAGGAAAGACAGGGTTTCGCACCCAGCAGTGGAATCCACGATTTGATCGATGCGAGGTAGAGGGTAGGGAACCTTCGGACATGCTTTGTTGAGACCAGTGTAGTCTACACACATCCGCCATTTCCCCCCTTTCTTTCTCACAAGCACAGGGTTGGCAAGCCATTCGGGATGGAATACCTCTTTGATGAACCCTGCTGCCATTAGCTTGTGGATCTCCTCGCCTATCACTCTGCGCTTCTCCTCGTCGAATCGGCGCAGAGGCTGCCTGACCGGTCGGGCTCCGGCCCGAATATCCAGCGCGTGCTCGGCGACATCCCTCGGTATGCCGGGCATGTCCGAGGGACTCCACGCAAAGACGTCGGCGTTTGCGCGGAGAAAGTCGACGAGCACTGCTTCCTATTTGGGGTCAAGCCCGGAACCGATCCAGATCTGCTTGGAGGTGTCGCCACTGGGGTCGAGAGGGACGGCCTTAACCGTCTCCGCTGGCTCGAAATTGTCGGCGTGTCGCTTCACGTCTGGCACCTCTCGGGAGAGGTTTTCCAGGTCGACGATGAGGGCCTCGGACTCGGTGAGGGCCTCGGCGTACTCCACGCACTCCACGTTGCATTCGAACGCGTGTTTGTACGTGGGGCCGACGGTGATGACCCCGTTGGGGCCCGACATCTTGAGCTTCAGGTAGGTGTAGTTGGGGATGGCCATGAACTTCGCGTAGCATGGCCTCCCCAACACCGCGTGGTAGGTTCCTCGGAACCCGACCACCTCGAACGTCAAAGTCTCCCTTCGGAAGTTGGAGGGCGTTCCGAAGCAGACAGGAAGGTCGAGTCGTCCGAGGGGCTGGACGCGCTTCCCAGGAATGATCCCGTGGAAGGGCGTAGCGCCTGCTCGGACGGAGGACAGATCGACGCGCAGGAGCCTGAGGGTCTCGGCGTAGATGATGTTGAGGCAGCTGCCCCCATCCATCAGGACCTTGGTGAGCCTGACGTCGTCGATGATGGGGTCGACGACGAGCGGGTATTTCCCCGGGCTCGGCACGTGGTCGGGGTGGTCAGCTTGGTCGAAGGTGATGGGCTTGTCGGACCAGTCTAGGTAGACTGGCGCCGCCACCTTCACCGAGCAGACCTCCCGACGCTCTCGCTTGTGATGCCGAGCCGAGGCATTCGCCGCATGCCCTCCGTAGATCATGAAGCAGTCGCAGACCTCGGGGAACTCTCCTGCTTGGTGATCTTCCTTTTTGTCGTCGTCGCGGGCCCTGCCACCCTCTGCGGGTGGCCCGGCCTTGTGGAAGTGGCGCCGAAGCATGACGCACTCCTCGAGGGTGTGCTTGACGGGCCCCTGATGGTAAGGGCACGGCTCCTTGAGCATCTTGTCGAAGAGGTTAGCACCTCCGGGGGGCTTCCGAGGGTTCTTGTACTCGGCGGCGGCGACAAGGTCCGCGTCGGCAGCGTCGCGTTTCGCTTGCGACTTCTTCTTGCCTTTCTTCTTGGCGCCGCGCGGAGTAGACGCCTCGGGAGCCTCTTCCGACGGGCGGCCCTGGGGCTGCTTGTCCTTTCGGAAGATGGCCTCGACCGCCTCCTAGCCGGAGGCGAACTTGGTGGCGATGTCCATCAGCTCGCTCGCCCTGGTGGGGGTCTTGCGACCCAACTTGCTCACCAGGTCGCGGCAGGTGGTGCCGGCAAGGAACGCGCCGATGACATCTGAGTCGGTAATGTTGGGCAGCTCGGTGCGCTGCTTCGAGAATCGCCGGATGTAGTCCCGAAGAGACTCTCCCGGCTGTTGCCGGCAGCTTCGGAGGTCCAGGAATTCCCGGGGCGCACGTACGTGCCCTGGAAGTTGCCAGCGAAGACTTGGACCAAATGATCCCAGTTGGAGATCTGCCCCGGAGGCAGGTGCTCCAACCAGGCGCGAGCAGTGTCGAAGAGGAAAAGGGGGAGGTTGCGGATGATGAGGTTGTCGTCGTCCGTTCCGCCCAGTTGGCAGGCCAGGCGGTAGTCTGCGAGCCACAATTCCGGTCTCGTTTCCCCCGAGTACTTTGTGATAGTAGTCGGGGGTCGGAACCGGGCCGGAAACGGCGCCCGCCGGATGGCCCGGCTGAAGGCCTGCGGACCGGGTGGTTCGGGCGAGGGACTCCGATCCTCCCCGCTGTCGTAGCGTCCCCCACGCCTGGGGTGGTAGCCTCGGCGCACCCTTTCGTCGAGGTAGGCCCGACGGTCGCGACGATGGTGCTCGTTGCCGAGGTGGCCCGGGGCCGCAGGCGCGGTGTTGCGCGTGCGCCCGGTGTAGACCGAGGCTTCCCGCATGAATCGGGAAGTCGCGGCATGAGGTTCCGAGGGGTACCCCTGCCTTCGGGAGGCAGAGCTCTCGGCCCGCCAGGCCGCAGCGCCTTCCAGGAGATTCTTGAGCTCTCCCTGGATTCGCCGACCCTCGGTGGTTGATGGTTCTGGCATCGCGCGGAGGAGCATTGCTGCGGCTGCCAGGTTCTGACCGACCCCGCTGGATGCGGGTGGCGGCCTGTCCCTAGCATCGTTGGCGATGCGGTGCTGGAAACCCTGGGGCAGGTGACGTGTTTCTCCGGCCGGGGGTTGGCCCGCCATACCTGCCCGACGTCCCGGCGGATCGGCTCGAGCGCTCCTGCTCCCTCGTCGTGCCTGGCCTGCGCCCCGCGGACTTGCTCGAGCTGTGGGTCGTGACCCCCCGCCGGAACGGGGACCACAGCTAGCTCCCGCGGGATGTCGGCGCGAGGCACCGGCCTAGGGAGATCACCGTCCTCCGGCATGCCGAGATGGTTGCCTTCGGAGGGATCCCCTAGCTCGACGTGGAAACATTCGTGGCTTGGGCCGCAGTCCTTGTCGTCAAGGCTGCGGCTGCTGTCGGAACAGTCGGAGAGGCAGTAGTCACATGCGGTCATAAAGTCCCGCATGGCACTGGGGTTGCCAAATCCAGAGAAATCCCAGCAGATGTTGGGATCGTCATCTTCCTCGGACCCAGAGGGCCCGTAGGTCGAGACGTCCGTCAATCGGTCCCAAGGCGACCGCATACGAAACCCCAGAGGGGTTGCACTCGCCTCAACGTGAGCGCCCGCCAAAGCGAGGTCGCTAGGCGGGTTGAGGCCGAGTCGAAATGACGTAGGTTGGAATCAGTCGGTACCTTTTGGTCGACGAGGAGCGACATAGTCACGTCGGGGACTGATTGTGCCGTCGTCTTGGGTACGAGGGCGACGTCCTACAGGCCCTCCGCGAGCGTGCTGGCATCGTCCACTTGCTCGGGATTGGCGTGTCGCGGGGGGACGGCGCTCGCCTTCGTCTCAAACGCGAGGTCGACGCCCGACGCGCCCTCCGTTGGGGCGCTGGGGACGTCGATTCGCTCGACAGCCGACGGAGCGCGGCCTCCCGCCCGGCCTTGGTTGCCCCACCTCCTCCTCCGATGGCGGGGGAGAGGACGGGGCGAGCTCGAATGTTGTTCTTCCACCACGCGGGGAAGACGTCGTCGATTCCGCCGCCGGCGGGCGGGCTGTCGGCCGCCATTGTCGTCGTCGCTCGGCGGTGGAAGGAGTATCATGTCGTAGCTGCCGTCGAGAGACATGAACTCGAGACTCCCGAAACGGAGCACCGTCCCGGGTTGGAGAGGTCGTTGGAGACTGCCCATCTAGAGCTTGACGGGAAACTGCTCGTCAACACGCAGCAGGCCCCTACCTGGCGCGCCAACTGTCGGCGTTTCGAGACCGGGGGGTCCCTAAGCCGACGAGTGAGTGTGCCGCGTGCCCCAGCCCAGATGGGTCGAGCGCGTGGGCGAGCGCGAAGGGGGGAAAGCGAGGTGGCCGGAGACGGGCGTGAGAGAGGTGGAAATCCCGCGGCCTTCGTATTCGTCCCGCGCCAAGGTCGGGTGCGCTTGCAAGGGGGTTACAAGCGTCCACGCGGGTGAGGGAAGCGAGCGGCCCCAAGAGAGCGCCTGCCCCGTCCTCGTCCCCACGCGGCCAACCTTCTCTAAGAAGGCCCTGGTCCTTCCTTTTATAGGCGTAAGGAGAGGATCCAGGTGTACAATGGGGGTGTAGCAGAGTGCTACGTGTCTAGCGGGGGAGAGCTAGCGCCCTAAGTACATGCCAATGTGGCAGCCGAAGAGATCTTGGCACCCAGCTGGTGTGGTGTCGTGGCTGTCGGAGGAGCAATGGAGCCTGGCAGAGGGACAGCTGTCGGAGCGGTTGGGTCCTTGCTGACGTCCCCCTGCTTCCGTACGGGAGCTGAGAGCCGCCATCGTCACCGGGCTAGCGGGGCGCCATCATTGCCTATCTAGCGGAGCTAGCCAGATGGGACACCGGTCTTGTTCTCTGCGGCCCGAGTCGGCTCGGGGTAGGGTGATGATGGCGCTTCCTATTGACGTGGCGGACTTGTGCCCTAGGTCGGGCGACGTGGAGGCTCCTTCGAAGCCGAGGTCGAGTCTGTCTTCCATGGCCGAGGCCGAGCCCGAGCTCCTGGGTCGGGCGAGGCGGAGGTCGTTCGGTAGAGGCCAGGGCGGAGTCCGACCCCTGGGGTCGGGCGAAGCGGAGTTCGTCGTCTTCTGGGGCCTAGCTCGAGTCCGAGCCCTGGGTCGGGCGGAGCGGAGTTCGCCGTCTTCCGGGGCCTTAGCCCGAGTCCGAGCCCTGGGTCGGGCGGAGCGAAGTTCGCCGTCTTCTGGGGCCTTAGCCCGAGTCCGAGCCCTGGGTCGGGCGGAGCGGAGTTCGCCGTCTTCCGGGGCCTTAGCCCGAGTCCGAGCCCTGGGTCGGGCGGAGCGGAGTTCGCCGTCTTCCGGGGCCTTAGCCCGAGTCTGAGCCCTGGGTCGGGCGGAGCTTCCTATGGCGCCTTTGGCAAGGCCTGACTGCCTGTCAGTCTCACTCTGTCAAGTGGTACTGCAGTCGGAATGGCGCAGGCGGCGCTGTCGTTCTGTCAGACCGGTCAGTGGAGCGGCGAAGTGACGGCGGTCACTTCGGCTCTGCCGGGGGGCGCGCGTCAGGATAAAGGTGTCAGACTACCTTTGCGTTAAATGCTCCTACGACTCGGTCGGTCGGCGCGGCGATTTAGTCAGGGTTGCTTCTTAGCGAAGGCAAGGCCTCGGGCGAGCCGGAGATGTGTTCGCCGTTAAAAGGGGGCCTCGGGCGAGACGGAAACACCTCGGGGTCGGCTGCCCTTGCTCGAGGCTAGGCTCGGGCGAGGCGTGATCGAGTCGCTCGTATGGACTGATCCCTGACTTAATCGCACCCATCAGGCCTCTGCAGCTTTATGCTGATGGGGGTTACCAGCTGAGAATTAGGCGTCTTGAGGGTACCCCTAATTATGGTCCCCGACAGTATGCTTTGTAGTGGGAGGCGCCCTGGCATCAAGGATGGCATTGGCTTCCAAAAGGGAGACAATGTCAAACTTAATGCCCCTCCTAAAAGATTATCTAACTTTGTTAAGGGCAAGACTCCCATGCCTCAGGATAACGAGGGCTACATTTTGTACCCTGCCGGTTATCCCGAGCATAAGATTAGGAGAATTCATTCTAGGAAGTCTCACTCTGGTCCTAATCATGCTTTTATGTATAAGAGTGAGACATCTAGTTCTAGGCAATCAACCCATGCTAAATTGCCTAAAAAGAAAACTCCTAGTGCATCAAATGAACCTAGCATTTCATTTAAAACTCTTGATGCATCTTATGTTTTGACTAACAAATCCGGCAAAGTAGTTGCCAAGTATGTTGGGGACAAACACAAGGGATCAAAGACTTGTGTTTGGGTACCCAAAGTTCTTGTATCTAATGTCAAAGGACCCAAAACTGTTTGGGTACCTAAAATCAAGAACTAAACTTGTTTTGTAGGTTTATGCATCCGGGGGCTCAAGTTGGATCATTGACAGCAGGTGCACAAACCATATGACTGGGGAGAAAAGAATGTTCTCCTACGAGAAAAACCAAGATCCCCAACGAGCTATCACATTCGGGGATGGAAACCAAGGTTTGGTCAAAGGATTGGGTAAAATAGCTATATCACCTGACCATTCTATTTCCAATGTTTTTCTTGTAGATTCTTTAGATTACAACTTGCTTTCTGTTTCTCAATTATGTAAAATGGGTTACAACTGTCTTTTCACGGATACAGGTGTTACTGTCTTTAAAAGAAGTGATGATTCAGTAGCTTTTAAGGGAGTATTAGAGAGTCAGCTATACTTAGTTGATTTCAATAGAGCTGAACTCGATACTTGCTTAATCACTAAGACTAACATGGGTTGGCTCTGGCATCGCCGACTAGCCCATGTTGGGATGAAGAATCTTCACAAGCTTCTAAAGGGAGAGCACATTTTGGGACTAACAAATGTGCATTTTGAGAAAGACAGGATTTGTAGCGCATGCCAAGCAGGGAAGCAAGTTGGCGTTCATCATCCATATAAGAACATCTTGACGACTGATAGGCCACTCGAGCTCCTCCATATGGACCTATTCGCCCGATCGCTTACATAAGCATCGACGGGAGTAAGTACTGTCTAGTTATTGTGGATGACTATTCTCGCTTCACTTGGGTATTCTTTTTACAGGAAAAATCTCAAATCCAAGAGACCTTAAAGGGATTCTTGAGACGGGCTCAAAATGAGTTCGGCTTGAGGATTAAGAAAATTAGAAGTGATAATGGGACGGAGTTCAAGAATTCACAAATTGAAGGCTTCCTTGAGGAGGAGGGCATCAAGCATGAGTTCTCTTCTCCCTACACGCCACAACAAAATGGTGTAGTGGAGAGGAAGAATAGAATTCTATTGGACATGGCAAGAACCATGCTTGATGAGTACAAGACTTCGGATCGGTTTTGGGCCGAGGCGGTCAACACCGCTTGCTACGCCATCAACCGGTTGTATCTACACCGAATCCTCAAGAAGACATCTTATGAACTCCTCACCGGTAAAAAGCCAAATGTTTCATATTTTAGAGTCTTTGGTAGCAAATGTTTTATACTTATTAAAAGAGGTAGAAAATCCAAATTTGCTCCTAAGGCTGTAGAAGGCTTTTAACTAGGATATGATTCAAACACAAGGGCATATAGAGTCTTTAACAAGTCCACTGGACTAGTTGAAGTTTCTTGTGACATTATGTTTGATGAGACTAACGGCTCTCAAGTAGAGCAAGTTGATCTTGATGAATTAGATGATGAAGAGGCTCCGTGCGTCGCGCTAAGGAACATGTCCATTGGGGATGTGTGTCCTAAGGAATCCGAAGAGCCCATTCAAGCACAAGATCAACCATCCTCCTCCATGCAAGCATCTCCACCAACTCAAGATGAGGATGAGGCTCAAGATGATGAAGAAGAAGATCAAGAAGATGAGCCACCTCAAGAAGACGACAATGATCAAGGGGAGATGCAAATGATCAAGACAAGGAGGATGAGCAAGTTCCAAGGACGCCACACCCAAGAGTCCATCAAGCAATCCAACGAGATCACCCCGTGAACACCATCCTCAGCGACATTCATAAGGGGGTAACCACTAGATCTCGTGTTGCACATTTTTGTGAGCATTACTCTTTTGTTTCCTCTATTGAGCCACATAGGGTAGAGGAAGCACTTCAAGATTCGGATTGGGTGATGGCGATGCAAGAGGAGCTCAACAACTTCACGAGGAATGAGGTATGACATTTAGTTCCACGTCCTAACCAAAATGTTGTAGGAACCAAGTGGGTCTTCCGCAACAAACAAGACGAGCATGGTGTGGTGACAAGGAACAAAGCCCGACTTGTGGCCAAGGGATATTCACAAGTCGAAGGTTTGGATTTTGGTGAAACCTATGCACCCGTAGCTAGGCTTGAATCAATTCGTATTTTACTTGCCTATGCTACTTACCATGGCTTCAAGCTTTATCAAATGGACGTGAAAAGTGCCTTCCTCAATGGACCAATCAAGGAAAAGGTCAATGTTGAGCAACCTTCTGGCTTTGAAGACAGTGAGTATCCTAATCATGTTTATAGACTCTCTAAGGCGCTTTATAGGCTCAAGCAAGCTCCAAGAGCATGGTATGAATGCCTAAGAGATTTTCTTATTGCTAATGGCTTCAAAGTCGGAAAAGTCGATCCTACTCTCTTTACTAAAACACTTGCAAATGATTTGTTTGTATGCCAAATTTATGTTGATGATATCATATTTGGGTCTACTAACGAATCTACTTGTGAAGAGTTTAGTAGGATCATGACACAAAAATTCGAGATGTCTATGATGGGGGAGTTGAAGTATTTCTTAGGATTTCAAGTGAAGCAACTCCAAGAGGGCACCTTCATTAGCCAAACGAAGTACATTCAAGACATTTTAACCAAGTTTGGGATGAAGGATGCCAAGCCCATCAAGACACCCATGGGAACTAATGGGCATCTCGACCTCGACACGGGAGGTAAATCCGTCGATCAAAAGGTATACCGGTCGATGATAGGTTCCTTACTCTATTTATGTGCTTCACGACCGGATATTATGCTTTTCGTATGCATGTGTGCAAGATTCCAAGCCGATCCTAAGGAAGTTCACCTTAGGGCCGTAAAACGAATCTTGAGATATTTAGTTTATACTCCTAAGTTTGGCCTTTGGTACCCCAGGGGATCCACATTTGATTTAATTGGTTATTCCGATGCTGATTGGGCAGGGTGCAAAATTAATAGAAATAGCACATCGGGGACTTGCCAGTTCTTAGGAAGATCTCTGGTGTCTTGGGCTTCAAAGAAGCAAAATTCTGTGGCTCTTTCAACCGCCGAAGCCGAGTATATTGCCACAGGTCATTGTTGCACACAATTGCTTTAGATGAGGCAAACCATCAGGGACTATGGTTACAAATTAACCAAAGTTCCTCTTCTATGTGATAATGAGAGTGCAATCCGCATGGTAGATAATCCCGTTGAGCATAGCCGCACTAAACACATAGTCATTCAGTATCATTTTCTAAGGGATCACCAACAAAAGGGGGATATCGAGATTGCATATGTTAGCACCAAAGAACAATTAACCGATATCTTTACCAAGCCATTGGACGAACAAACTTTTACCAAACTTAGGCATGAGCTAAATATTCTTGATTCTAGAAATTTTGAATGATACTTTGCACACATAGCTCATATATATACCTTTGATCATCTCTTTCATGTGCTATGACTAATGTGTTCTTTCAAGTCCATTTCATGCTAAGTCATAGATTGAAAGGGAAAACGAGTCTTCGGCGAACACAAGGCTTCCACTCCACCCCATCGAATCATTCATCCTTCGCCGTCGCTCCGCACATCTCTCCAACTTTGGTATAATCTTCACTCATATTTTTGTGTATGCCAAAGGGGGAGAAAGTTTGAACAAGAGCTTATATTTCACTCAAATATCCGTTTTTGGCGATTCATGCCAAAGGGGGAGAGAGTATTAGCCCAAAGCAAAAGGATCGCACCACCACCCACCAATTTCAAAAATATAGTCTTTCAAATTTGAGTTATGAAAAGAATTTTTCAATTAGTATCTTATTTTTGATATAATTTCAAGTTGGTATATTCTCTTTAAAATTAATATCTAAAACCCTCTTGAACACTAAGAGGAGGATTTCATTGAAGGGGAGTTTTGTTTAGTCAAAGGAAAAGCATTTGAAACAGGGGGAGAAAATTTCAAATCTTTAAAATGCTTCTCAAACTCTTATTCATTTACCTTTGACTATTTGCAAAAGAACTTTGAAAAGAATTTGCAAAACAAAATCTGTGGTGCAAATGTGGTCCAAAATGTTAAATATGAAAAGAAAGCTATCCATGCGTATCTTATGAGAATATTTATTGGTTCAATTCCAAGTAACCTTTGCACTTACAATTATGCAAACTAGTTCAATTTTGCACTTCTATATTTGCTTTGGTTTGTGTTGGCATCAATCACCAAAAAGGGGGAGATTGAAAGGGAAATAGGCTTACACCTTTTCCTAATTGATTTTGGTGGTTGAATTGCCCAACACAAATAATTGGACTAACTAGTTTGCCCTAGATTATAAGTATTACAGGTGCCAAAGGTTCACAATAAACCAATACAAGTTAAAAGAAAGGGTTCAAACAAAGGGAGCAAAAGGTAACCGAAGGCAGCCCTGGTCTGGCGCACCAGACTGTCCGGTGCACCAGGGAACTCCAACTCCGAACTCGCCAGTCTCGGGAATTCTAGGAGCCACTCCGCTAAAATTCACCGGACTGTCCGGTGTGCCAGCGGAGCAATGACTACTTCAGCGCCAACGGTCGTCTGCAACCGCATTCAATGCGCTACAATGCGCGCCAGAGGCAGAGCAGCGTCAGAAGAGCACTGGACAGTGCACAGTGACTGTCCGGTGCACCACCGGACTATCCGGTGGCCCAGAAGACAGAAGCTCCAACGGTCGAACCCTAACGGTCGGGTGACGTGGCTGGCGCACCGGACAGTGTCCGGTGGCGCACCGAACTGTCCGGTGCGCCATGCGACAGACAGCCTCCCAACGACCACTTTTGGTGGTTGGGGCTATAAATACCCCAACCACCCCACCATTCATTACATCCAAGTTTTCCACCTTCCAACACCTTACAAGAGCTATAGAATTCAATTCTAGACACAACCAAAGAGATCAAATCCTCTCTCAAGTCCGGAATCACTCCAAATCAAATAGTGACTAGAGAGAGTGACGTTTGTGTTCATTTGAGCTCTTACGCTTGGATTGCTTCTTTTCTTTCTCATTCTTTCTTGTGATCAACTCAATTGTAACCAAGGCAAGAGACACCAATTGTGTGGTGGTCCTTGCGGGGACTTAGTGTCCCGTGTGATTGAGAAGAGAAGCTCACTCGGTCTAAGTGACCGTTTGAGAGAGGGAAAGGGTTGAAAGAGACCTGGTCTTTATGACCACCTCAACGGGAAGTAGGTTTGCAAGAACCGAACCTCGGTAAAACAAATCCTTGTGTCTCACTCTTTATTTGCTTGCGATTTGTTTTTCACCCTCTCTCTTGGACTCAATTTTAATTCTAACGCTAACCCCGGCTTGTAGTTGTGCTTAAACTTTGTAAATTTCAGATTCGCCCTATTCACCCCCCTCTAGGTGACTTTCAATATTGTCTATGTATGGCTTGAATAGAGGGGATTATGGGAAACTTGGTATCACAAAAGGTCATTAGCAAGCCCAATAACATTTTCATCCACTAGTTGTATTCTAATACCCTCTCGTGTGAATAGAATCCCTCAACATCAAAGAAATGCAATTTGTGGTTTCAAAGGTGATATATTGTTTTTAATTCTTTATATTCCAACTTTTTAGCAACTATATGGTGGAAAAGGTGCCTTACAATCGTAACCTGTGTTTGGACAGCTCTCTCATCAAATTTGGCTAAATATTCCACAGTCTTTATTTTGTTTTGAGAAACGATGTAGCATAATGATGTTTGGTGTTTTACTTGAGTGGACATAAACACCGTCTAGATATGGCTTGAATAGAGGGGATTATGGGAAACTTGGTATCACAAAAGGTCGTTAGCTAGTCCAATAATGTTTTCATCCACTAGTTCTACTCTAATACACTCTCGTGTGAATACAATGCGCTTAATATCATAAAAACACTATTTCTGGTTTAAAAGGTGATCCATTGTTTTGAATTCTTGATATTCCAACTTTTTAGCAACTGTATGGTGGAAAAAGGTGCCTTATAACCTTAACCTGTGTTTAGATAGTTCTCTCATGAAATTTGGCTAAATATTCCATGGTCTTTATTTTATTTTTAAAAACGATGTAGCATAATGATGTGTGGTGTTTTACTTGAGTGGACATAAACATCGTTTAGATATGCCTTGAATAGAGAGAATTATGGAAAACTTGGTATCACAAAAGGTCATTAGCAAGCCCAATAACGTTTTCATCCACTAGTTGTACTCTAATACCCTCTCACGCGAATAGAATGCCCTCGACATCAGAGAAACACCATTTGTGATTTAAAAGGTGACCTATTGTTTTGAATTCTTTATATTCCAACTTTTTAGCAACTGTATGGTGAAAAAGAGGCCTTACAACCTTAACTTGTGTTTGGACAGTTCTCTCACACAATTTGGCTAAATTTTCCATGGCCATTATTTTAGTTTGAGAAACGATGTGACATAATGATGTGTGGTGTTTTATTTGAGTGGACATAAAGACTGTATAGATATGCCTTGAATAGAGGTAATTATGGAAAACTTGGTATCACGAAAGGTCATTAGCAAGTCTAATAACGTTTTCATCTAGTAGTTACTCTAATACCCTCTCGTGCGAATACAATGCTCTCAATATCATAGAAACATTGTTTTAAGTTTCAAAGGTGTTCAATTGTTTTTGAATTCTCCATATTCCAACTTTTTAGTAATTGTATGGTGGAAAAAGGTGTCTTACAACCGTAACCTATGTTTGGACAGTTCTCTCATGAAATTTGGCTAAATATTTCACGGTCCTTAATTTATTTTGAGAAACGATGTAGCATAATGATGTGTGATGTTTTACTTGAGTGGACATAAACACAGTCTAGGTATGCCTTAAATAGAGGGAATTATAAAAAAACTTGGTATCACAAATGGTCATTAGATAGCCCAATAATGTTTTCATCTACTAGTTGTACTCTAATACCCTTTTGTGTGAATACAATGCCCTTAATATCATAAAAACACTATTTCTAGTTTAAATGGTGATCTATTGTTTTGAATTCTATATATTCTAACTTTTTAACAATTGTATGGTGGAAACGGTAACATATGTTTGGACAGTTCTCTCATAAAATTTGGCTAAATATTATATGATCTTTATTTTATTTTGAGAAACGATATAGCATAATGATGTGTGGTGTTTTACTTGAGTGGACATAAACACCGTCTAGGTATGGCTTGAATAGAGGGGATTATGGGAAACTTGCTATCACAAAAGATCATTATCTAGCCCAATAAAGTTTCACCCACTAGTTGTACTCTAACACCCTCTCGTACGAATAGAATGCTCTCGACATCAAAACAACACCATTTGTTGTTTAAAAGGTGATCTTTTGTTTTGAATGATTTATATTCCAACTTTTTAGTAACTCTATGGTGGAAAAAGGTGCCTTACAAGATTAACCTGTGTTTGGACAGTTATATCACGCAATTTGACTAATTATTTGCTTGGTATTTATTTTATTTTGAAAATACAAAATATTGTTACTATATATTGCTTTTACTATGCAACAAAAGCTATTAATTAGAAAATAAAAAATATTTTTTCTCCATCCACAAAAAAATATTATCAGCGTCCAGTAGGGATGAAAACGAACGGAAACGGCAAAAAAAACCCCTCTCTCGTTTCCGTATCCGTATTTTATCATCGGAAACAAGATCAGATTCGGAATAGTCGTGAACAGAAATAAAAGCTGGATAAACGGAATTGCGAAAACGAACGGAAACGAAAATACTGACGGAAACTCATAATTTAATACAAATAGAAATGATATTGATGTTTGACTAGTGATTGATTGACACGACAATTACATAAAACAAATAGATATAGAGAAACAACATTCTATTGTTGTTTGGTTGCTAATAGTGTAAATTTAGCTACATTTGATATTGTTTAAGACTTTAGACCACTTGTCATAAAAGAGCCGATAGTTACAATGACCACTTATGCTATAATTTATTACCTAAAGACACGAGGCTTTAGTTTATCGTCCCATATTTATCAAATACGGAATAAATATGGGTTCAACTCGGATAAAAATAGGTTCCCATAAAAACGAACGTAATAAACTCTCTCCTGTTTCTACCTTGTTTTCATATTTTTTCTAAATATGGAAATGATCGAATCGATGTAGAAAATGGTGTGAGTCGGAACGGGATTTTAACTGTGGGTTTCAACCCTAGCGTCCAGCAGTCCACGGAAAACACGCGACTGGTGGTACCGGATGACCGGAGACGACCTAGAGTTGAGTCGGTTCCAGCAGCGCGTGAAACTGAAAAAGGTTCCCCATCTCATGCTTCTCTGGCAATTTAATAATTAATTCTCCCGCATATTACTCGTCCCTCTGTGGGCTGTGGCCGCCCTGCCGGAAAACCCGCGCAAGAAAAGAGAAACCCGCAAGCCGCCCGCGCAGACCATCGCCCCGTTGCCACGGTCAAATTCGTCGGCGTTTGGTGCGGCGGCGTGACTGGCCGCCGGTCGCGGCGCGCGTCCGGCCTGGTGGGATCCCTTCGGACTTCCGCAGATTCCCGCGCGGGGGGTGTTTGATTTGGATGAGAGGAGCCCGGCGGCGGGATGGGGACCCCTTCGCAGGGCTCGGCGGCCGTGACGGCGGCCCGGGTCGACCTCTGCGCGCTCGACCTCATGCCCGTCTTTGCCAAGGAGATGATCGCCGGCGGCGTCGCCGGCGCCTTCTCCAAAACCGCCATCGCGCCGCTCGAGCGCGTCAAGATATTGCTGCAGGTTCGTGGGATCCTCTCGTTCGTCCCGTGGTTAGACCTGCTTGTCGATAATAGGTTGCAATGTAGGCATATCGATTGACAGATAAAATCTCCTGATTTGCGCGGGCCTACGGATCCTCTCTCGCCATGTCTGCAATTAAAACGAGTTCATCGATGTAGTGGCTCAGGATGCAACATCCAAGATTCATAGCGAAATGATCTTTTGTCCTGTCACTCAGCAGTCTTTGAGAATGAAGTGTTTTTCTTAGTCGAAACTACCCACATGTTTTGTTTCTTTGTATAGAATTTACAATGATCTTTCTGTGTATTACTCGATGCTGATAGTTGAAGGATGCCATAGTAAACATGCCAGAAGTTAATGAAATTGATGCAGCAAGAGATAATTAAGACCATAAAAAGATCAGGTAGTGCTAGATGTCTTCAATGTTCCTGAATGCAGGCCTGCCCCCTGATCTCTGGAAAACAAAATTTGCCACTTTCAACATGGTTGGAACTATCTGTTTGTTTATTTAGAAGGTTGTGCTATAGACTATCGGATGAAGAGACAACTGTAGCATCCTGAAATCTCAACTGCAACCTTGTCCATTCAACTCCTGTAAACGCTATTGATTACATCCTGCTTTTTCCTCGGCATACCAGGCTTCATTTTAGGGCCTTGACAGCGTTCAGTCAAAATTCTGCTTGTCTTGCCTTTTAGATGCTATATTAATTTTGCACATCATGCCTGATGCTATTTTGAGGTTAATGCACGCTAATAGTCATTCAAATTTATTCGGCTTATGTAGACCAGAACAAATGAGTTTGGGTCTCTTGGAGTTCTCAAATCATTGAAGAAACTGAGACAACTTGATGGAGTCATGGGGTTTTACAAGTATGTAGCAATTTGAATATTGCATTATTTGCACTGAATCGTCAAGATTAGGATATAATATTGATTACTAACCTTGTATTGATGCTACCTTCAGAGGAAATGGTGCCAGTGTGATGAGAATTGTTCCTTATGCTGCATTACATTTCATGGCATATGAGCGGTACCGGTGTTGGATTTTGAATAACTGTCCCTCACTGGGAACAGGGCCTTTAGTAGATCTTTTAGCGGGTTCAGCATCAGGGGGAACTGCTGTATTGTGTACTTATCCCTTGGATTTGGCCCGGACTAAGCTCGCCTTTCAGGTTTTTCCTTTTGCACTATTAATTTTGTCTTTACGATCTCAAGTCTTTCATCACCTTCCTTTTGTCATTCTGGATTACTAAGTATTTACTTGAACATCTATACATCTTGGATCAAGAATATATTTTTTTAAGATTAGTTGCTTCATAAATAATAACAGTGATAGATAAATCATTCGATCAACAAAGTTTTGACCTCTAACGATTACATTCCATCACAATCAATGTTTATATGAGCATTTGAATTGGTCAAATGACGATTATTTGTGGCATCCCTTATTTTTCTCACTTTTTTTAAGAAAACAAGTGTTGCTCATTTTTCTGTCTGGAGATCTGTACACAGTAAATCAGTAATATTTATTTGTCAAACAAAGGGAGTAGTATTTACATCCATACAGGATGGATAACCTTTCTCCCGCCTTGTTACCATGTCGGGTTCATCTAACTGGCAGTGACTGTAGTTCTTTTGGCCAAATTGGTGGGTAACTGAAAAATTTCTTGCTGGTACTCACCACCCTGTTAGGTTATCTTCTACATCAAAATGCATGTGCTTGTTCTAAAATTCAAGTCTCCAAAATTTCTATTTGAAATTCACACATCAAGCGAGAGCAGCTTTCAGGGCTGAATAGTTTGTGATTATCTTTTGTCATAGGTCAATAGTTCAGATGAACTCAGCAGAGCTTTGAAAAGGGGAAGTCCCCAGCCAGCATATGGAGGAATCATTGATGTCTTTAGATGTGTTTACTCAGAAGGTGGAGTGCGGGCTCTTTACCGAGGTGTAGGTATAGTTATTCCCTTCATATGTCGTATTATCATTAATTACTCAAGCACTTGGAAATCTCTAGTCAGTTCACTAGGCGCTATAAGCAGTTTATATTCAGGCGCATCATATTTTAGTTGTCTGGATGAATTTTTTACTTGTTGATGTAGTTATACTGTTCAGAGTTTAGTCAGCACACTAGACGCTATAAACAGTTTAGATTCAGGCACAGCATATTGTAGTTACGTCTGGATGAATTTATTACTTGTTGATGTAGTTATACTGTTCAGAGTTGGGGCTCAAATCTGAACCATTCTTCATCAGGTCCAACACTCATGGGGATACTTCCTTATGCTGGTCTTAAGTTCTACATATATGAAGGGCTGAAGGTACATGTACCAGAAGATTACAGAAGTTCTGTAACATTGAAGCTGTCATGTGGTGCTGCTGCTGGTTTATTTGGACAGACTCTGACATATCCATTAGATGTTGTCAGGAGGCAGATGCAGGTATCATATTTGCAGTCTCTGTTTATTATTATAATTGTAAGAAGATACTGATGTTCTTGATAGTCACTTTATCATTCTGACTTTTTTTTTGTCTTTGCCCCCTTATTGCAGGTTCAAAATCAGCAACAACATGAACAATTTGGTGCCCCACGAATAACGGGCACATTCCAGGGTCTTGTGTCCATTAAACAAACACAGGGTTGGAAACAATTATTCGCTGGCTTGAGCCTCAATTACATCAAGGTATTTATGAATATAATTGTCGACATTTCCGTTCGACTCGTTAGAGTTGGGGCTCAGGTGTTTAGTTCTATGCCAAGTGGCACGGGCACATATTTTTCGGCTATTTAGTTCCCAACACACACTGAACAAAATCTACTGCAACTGTCCCACTATAAGCCTCTGAAAGTCCTGCATTCGTGGTTAGAACTGCCCCAAGTTTTATTACTTCGTTGTGAAGTACTGATGCATATTTTCCCTTTCTGTATGAATTTATAAGACATAACATTCGAGATCTGTGATGGAAAACGAAAACAGACAAGTGACTTCTTATTTTCGATGCTTGGTGTGCTCGTTAGAACCCTTGGCCTGGAATCCTCTCTGACTGTAACCTAACCTTATCTTGAATGTGGACTTTTTATTAGTAACCCAGATTCTTATTCGTAGTTTTTTTTTACCTTATTATAGGCATTGGTCTTGTTAAATTTGAGTTAACTGGATTGTCCCTATATGTGCATCTGACTAACTGTTCTAATTGTTGAATACTGCCTTGCATTCAGATGTGCACTATGGTTGCCATGTTTTTAACCATGTTTTTATGCGTAATGTTAAAACATGGATCATTTTGTAGGTGGTGCCTTCAGTGGCCATTGGTTTCACCGCATATGACACCATGAAGCATTTGCTGAAGATACCTCCAAGAGAGAAGAAAAAGGTCTGAGCATGGTCCTGCTTGAAATTTTGGCCGCTCAATTCTGCAGCTAGCAGAAAAGCACTTCTTCTAAGGCATGGGAATGCCGTATGAAGCTTACAATAGAATGAAGCAGCCTCGCCCGTAATTCTGATACATAGTACTAATTGTGTGTCACGTGATAGCTTGTGTACCTGACATATTCTTTCATTCTAATTTTCCTCATTCATCTACCTTTTATCCACCGTGTGGGAATGGTGGTACTGAGTCAACAGACCTTAGTTATCCATGCTTCTAAAGTTTAGCACTACACTTTTTAGCTAAACTTTAGTATATGAAGATCTAAACAAGAGTACTAAAATTAGTAAAATGTGACAAAAGTGAAGTGCTAAACTGTATCCTCCAATAACAGTTTAGCTTCTCAATATGTGCTAAACTTTAGTAACAGGTCCTTTACAACCATTACTTGTAGCCACTAATAAGTTGCAAAAGCGAAAGCCCACCAGAACTAAACTTTACGTTGGCTCAAAATGACATCTATTTTCTAGATGACAATTATACAGTTTTTTTAATAAAAAAAACAATATGCCAAGAACACCTTTGGAATGCACGATAACCATAAAGTTGGAATTTGACAAAATTGAAATTGGTGCTGGCTAACTTCAATCACGCGGAAGGGAAACTGCAAGAATAGGAAACATGAGGTTAGATTCCTCATAACATACTGGAAATCTTCCTGTCCCGGTGAAATTCCTTCACCCTTTAGCTAATTGTATCATCCAAATTAGGGGTGAAAATAAAAACAGTAATTTTTGGATACTAGGAACCATTTTCAAAATTTTGCCGAAATTTGAGACTAAATGGAAACGGAAACGGATACCGCAATACGGAAACGAAATCAGTAAAAAAAATCAGAAACAGAAACGGTTTGGATCTCTTCTTACCGTTTTCGAAAACTACCATTTTTATTCGGTATTTTACCGTCGGTAATGAATTCGGTATTTTTCAGAAAAAAATAAATTTGAACCAATCTTTATAAATTCATAATAACTTAGAAAAAATGAAACTAATTTTATTATTTTTCTAAAATCAAGATCTATATAATGGTATATACTTTAGAATTGTTTGAAACTTTTATGAATTTTATTTATGTTTTCTTACTAATTATTGCTCTTGATACATATATTCACAATTTACACGAGAACCTAAGAAGGACCAAGAGAACACCAATTATATTGACTATGCCAAGTAGTAGAAGTACAATAAAAATACAAATATCATGTCATTATACACATCTTAATTCTATAGTCATATGCTACTAGATTTACTGTTTCTTTATTTAAATGCATAATAATAATTTTATTACTGTATTACATTGTCTTTTACATATTGTGCCCTCCTACTTTATATTAAAATGTCTTATTTATTATTTATATTATGATGAGTTAAGTTATATGGCTAGTTCTATACTCCATATTTTAATCTGTGGTATTGTTTAATGGGTTTTGATGGTTATCAATGTATTTTTTGATCGGATAGTTTTGCTTTATAAGACATTGTGTTGACTTTTTAACTATATGTATGCAATTGTATTTGTGAGATATTACTTTAATACTTCGTGAGATATCCTTTAATCCTTCATGAATTTATAAATATCTATACAATATTACTAATTTTTATATGGACGTATGACTTGTGTGAGATTTTCAAGTCAATTGACGATACATGTTACGGCTTTTACCGATTATATTTGAGATTCCGATCATAATCGATGTATTTTCCGTATCAAACTTTCGTTTTCGAGAAAAATATGAAAACAGAAATGGTTTTAGTGTTTACAAAATAAAAATGGTTTTAGTGTTTACCGATTGTTTTCGACCGTTTTCACCAAACGGCACTCAGGTTTTTCTTTATTCATTTTTTTTCCTCAAAGCAGAAAGGATGCATTCTTCCAATGTTTTTCCTCAGCTCCTTTATCCTCTAGTAACCCCTAGCAGATTGACAGTCCTGATTGAAATCCAAACATGCGTGGGTAGGGTAGCAGTATGCCAGTATCAGACGGCGAGATGGTCCGGAATCTGCTAATTCCCTTATTCGTTTTTATATTAAGGAGATATAGAAAGATTGGGTAGTTTAGACTGAATCCCTACTCTTAAGAAACGCAGTGAATCAACGTAGCTGCGGACTTGCACCAGAACTGAATCTGGATGCTCACTGGTTATAATATTGTCAGGTGCGTGAAGAGATGGATGAACTGATTATCACATTGGCAAATAACATCAGTTGTCCTGACAGATCACATTACAAGTCAGGTACGTGTTACAGACAAATTCGTCCAATGAACCGATTTAAAAATTCTACATGCTCGAATTCCAGTGTTCCAAATCAAGCCCTACCAGTTGCAGCTTTGTAGTCCCAAGATGGAACATCGTAAGGAATACAACAATAAAATAGATTCATGAATCCGGGCGCCTGACATTCAGGCTACAAGAGGCATTTACGTACACAACGACAACGTTATGAGAGCTAGGCATGAAGCGCCTCAGATAGGACCGTTTATTTACCTTGCTCAGAGGACCACCTGAAACCGCACAACCCGTGACCAGATCCTCCTTCCAACATTTCATTTCCTGTTGATCCAAAACCCGAACAGGAAACACGATGCTTACCACCTGATTATGATTTTTACAGTGGATGTAGAATTTCCTGCAGCTCTAGTACTGAACCCTCTCGTCGCCATCAAAATGAAGACCTTCAATGCCTTTGAGAGCAGAATCGTAGTTCTTCACGTTAGACGGATGCCGGCCTGAGGACGAGCGCTTCTGTTCTGCGGAATGGACAGGAGAGCTTCTCTGAGGACCTGAGGCTCTGCGGAACGCCCCAGGGCTTGCGTCGGTTGCACGTGCTCGTGAAGGCTCGGAACTGTCAGTGGCCACCATATCACGGCTACTCGAAACAACAGGCCTCCTTGAAGATCCACTTGACCTTCCCATAAAATTTGGTCCAGATATCTAAAAAGAAGCAGCAACTAAATTAAGCCCCGAGGTTGAGCGTCTTTTCTGCTGTTTATTTTCAGAATGGAGGCAATAAATTGAGTGTCATGAATCAAAGAAAAAGTGTAACGAAGAAAATATGAAATCAATGAGGTATACTACTATTGCCAAGTCAAAACACAATAGTGAGGATTCATCGAAACCAGCAGTCGTTAATCAAGAAAGCAAACACAATAGTGAGGATTCATCGAAACCAGCATTCGTTGATCAAGAAGCAATTGAGTACTCTGTATAAAGTGATATACAGGACTCAGTGAAATTGAAAATAGCAGCTCACAATTCGCAGTGTTGGTGGCTTGGTGCAAAATCTTCCAAACCACCTATAGGTAAGAGAAGAGGTCATATAGAGCTCTCTAAGGAATCTCCGTATGTGCAGTAATACCTTGAAAAATGTGGTCCCTGACAAATCTACAGTACCAATTTCATATGTGTTACAAATAGATATTCGAAGACAGTTAGACACTACTAAAAAGTTTGATTGTTCGCATCACAGAACAGTTTGTGTACATTGTGCTATTCCCAGCACAGTTTGTGTACATTGTGCAATGGAATAGCTTTATTACACTAACATCTACAACATGAAAAGTTGTCTCATCTTGCACACTTTTCCATTATAAACAAAGGACAATATGACAACTCACCACAGCATCTCTAGAAACAGTAGCATCATTCCCTATCGGTGCTTTCTGCTTAGATAATGACCCCACGCTTGTAATTGGTAGTGGGGCACGACGCCGATCCATTGATGACCAACCACTAGTCCTTGCTTCCTCAGGGCCTGCAAGATAAACAAATGAGCATTACTCAATCAAATGCTGAAATGCAAACAAGGCAAATTAAGGAGTGCACCAAATCACCTGATTGCTTATCATTCTGTAACACGGGTGCCAACCCAGAAGGCCCCGCGCCATGGCCCTGTAACAAAGGTAGGTCATCAAAGTTATCCCTGCAGTGTTTGGTGGGTAACTCAACGAGGGAAGATTAGAGAGGCTCACTACTGCACGGGGTGGAGCAGTGGCAATTTGAGACTGTTGGTACTTCAGTATTGTCCAGTCAAACACATAGTCAAACTGAAAACCTGCAAAAGAGTTCCAATAATGAAGATGGGCACACTTTTTCCCTCGGAAAGTATACTGATGTATCCTTAAAAGTAAAAGCAAGGCAAAGGAACTGACCTTCGCGAATGAAAAGGTCACGGAATAATCGCTTGAGGTATGAACAGTCAGGCTTGTCATCAAACCGCAGTGAGCGGCAATAATGGAAATATGATGCAAACTCAGTAGGATACCCACGGCATAGAGCCTGAAATAGATCGACAACATAAGGACACTAGTCAGGGAGAAGTTCCAATTGCAGCTAAAGATGCACTGGACATACCTCAATTGATGTTGCAACTTTCTTCTCGCTAATTTTCTCATACTTTTGCTTCTTCGTTCCTGCTTTAAGACCTTGCCAAGGAAGGCTGGAAAAGAAAAAAATTTGTTAACCTAAAATGAGAGGGATACAGGAGCAGATGACTGATTAAATTCACCTGCCCCTTAGGAAGTACATGAGTACATATCCAAGAGATTCCAAGTCATCTCTTCGGCTTTGTTCTGACCATTGAAACAAGAGAAAAAAATTAGCCAGACCATATAGAACGCACACTGAAGTTGCACTTTACAACATATTGAAGAACAGTGTAATGCATATCAAGGAAAAAATAACTTCAAATAACACTGTATAATTCTCACCAATGCCAAGATGGGTGTTCACACTAGCATATCTTGCAGTTCCTGTCAAGTTCTTGTTCTCCCTGCAGCATTTACAATCTAGTTAAAATTGCATGCGTAATAGCTAGAAAAAAGGTAAAGAAAATGACTAAGATATCTACCAGAATATACAACTATCAAATTACCACAACTAGCATATTTTTAGTTATTGAATTTATTTTTCTTCCCACCACAATTATGTGAGGACTGAAAAGTGGCTAGTAATTACTAAGCATTATATCATAGTAGTAGCCAGATAGAACTTGTGCTAACAAAAAGTTAGACATGCTTAGAATTTCCAGCTTGGCCCTAGAAAAGGTACAAGAGAAAAATGGGAAGTAACTTGAGCTAATTAGAACACTAAACATGCTTACTACAGGAATGAACACAAAGCATATACAACTCAGGAATGATTAGATTATTCTTTTCTATGCCTGTATGGGATGTGCTGATGCGTTGAGGTATCCCTGTATTTTTTAGCAAGGCCAAAGTCAATAACGTAGACCTGGATGAAAAAACAGAACAAAACATAAAGTGGTTAATAGACTCAACAAAAACTGAAAAAAAAATTGCAAGGACATGCTAAAGATGGTATTGCCACTCACCTGATTAGCTCGTCTGCCAAGACCCATGAGGAAATTATCTGGCTTAATATCTCGATGCAGAAAAGACTTGGAATGAACAAATTCTACTCGATTTATCTACAAGTGGGGAGGGCAGATTACATGAAGCTCATCTGTCATAGATGGGAAAAGGATAATGTATACACACAGAATAATTCAACCAGAGAAGCAGAGATGCTCAGGAGGGAGAGGGCTCGATGTGGGAACCACCACAAAAGTACAAAACATTATATATAATGATTGATGATGATTTGTGTGCCTGTGTGCAAATGCAAGGTGCCAATGTGGATACTGGGTAGCAACGCGTGGATGATAGCCATGAGAGCAGACAGTACCGACACACATCGAGAGTTGACTCATACTATGGAAAAACATATGTACTACAGCTTTGAGAAGAAACAGGATTCAATTATGGCACTATGCATACCATCTGATCTGCGAGCATAAGCACAGTCTTCAGAGATAATTTCCTGCTGCAGAAATTAAATAGATCCTCAAGGCTTGGTCCAAGTAAATCCATAACCAAGACATTGTAGTCTCCTTCTACACCAAACCATCTGACATTCGGTATTCCAGCTGTCAGAACAAAGGTTGTCAGTCCCACCTGCCCTAAAATGTATTTGTACATCACAAAGAACATATGAACAGTCAAAAGTTTCCATACTTCCTCCTTGCAGAATCCTATAAATCTTTGATTCGTAGAGCAACTGAGGATGCTTTGTCTTCACATTTTCCTGTGAATACAAAAAATGCAATCAAAAGCTGAGCTCATAAGCCGATACCAGTAAACAAGCTGAATGGACAAACATTTATGCAGTAAACAGTTCATGAAAGCACTAAACTACAAGCAACTCTACATCACATTTATCAAGAATGCCGTCTCTTTGTAGACTTCAACAACAAAGCCTTTTAGACCCAAGCAAGTTGGAGTAGGCTAGAGTTAAAACCCAACAAAATCCACAAGTCAACCTTGCTTAGGCTTAGCTGAAGCCCTTAATGTGATCAGGTCGAGTCATGTTCCTAATACGTAATAATCCTGTGTTTTAGGAGAACTTGCCTAGCAAGGTTCCCTTTTTTTGTAGGTCCTTTTCTTCTATCTAATATATAAAGATGTGCAGCTCTCCTACGCGTTCGGAAAAAAAATAGTTGTTTTCCATGCACTCCTGTTCAAGGCTAAATCGTTGGGTATATTCCATCCTTTCAAGTCTCCTTTTATTGTGGTCTTCCTCTTCCTCTCTTTCCATGCTATCACGTTTTGGAATCCCACTACACCAGTGCCTCTAGAGGTCTCCGTTGGATATGTCCAAACCATTTCAACCGATGTTAGACAAGCTTTTCTTCAATTGGTGCTACCCCTAGCCTATCACGTATATCATCGTTCCGGACTTGATTCCTTCTTGTATGGCCATAAATCCAATGCAACATACACGTTTTCATAACACTTTCTATTGAACATGTCATCTTTTTATAGACCAACATTCTGCACCTACAAAATAGCAGATTTCATCACCGTCCTATAAAACTTTCCTTTTAGCTTATGTGGTACCCTCTTGTCATATAGAATGACACACTATTTTCAAGTCGTCCGATTAATCGCGATTAGTCATGATTAATCGTCCAAGTCGGTTTGGATCAATCAGGATTAGTCGTCCAACTAATCGTGATTAATCGCAATTAATCGCCCAAGTCGGTCAGCCAGAATGACTAGCAAGTCGTCCGACTTGAAAACCATGGAATGACAGATTCTTGATGCCACTTCATCCACCCTACTTTGATTCTATGGCTAACATCTTCATCAATATCCCTATCTCTTGGTAGCATTAATCCTAAAAACCGAATGTGTCCTTCCTAGGCACTACTTGACCTTCCAAAATAACATCTCCTTCCTCATGTACAGTAGTGCCAAAATCACATCTCATATATTCGGTTTTAGTTCTACTGAGTCTAAAACCTTTAGATTCTAGACTTCATGCCCCAAAAACTGAACTGCCAACTATCCATTCCAAAGGTCATCTACCAGTCAATCAGGGCACATCAGAGAATATTACACAAGGTTATTAAAACGATAAAACGTTGAAATGCTCATTGGTGAAATTTTGACTTTTAAAAAAATACCAATATATCATAATTTCAGACAATAACATGAAGTTAAATACCAAAACAGAGAGGTTAGTGGCTTACCAAAACTTCACCCATGAGCTGGATTGGACCCCAAAAGTAAGTAACAGACTAGGCCCAAAAGTAGCTAATGATCTAAAACGGATGAAACTCTGTGTTTTACAGTTTAGAACACCAAAACACTAAAACGTGGTTTCAACATCTAATTAGAGTTTTGATGTTTAATGTTGTTTAAACGTAGTTTTAATAACACTAATAGTACAAGAGGTGCATTTCGTCACAATTAGCACCTCACAATATTATAGAGTGACCGTAGATGCACAAATCATTCAAGCCCTACCAAGTCAACCACAAGTGTGGTCAAGCAAGGAGAACCAACATACTACTATGACCAATCCATCTGTTGAGAACAATAGGGGCTAATGCAAGCAGAACCAGAATCCATAACAAACCCACAGAGCTGCGGTTGGTACTGGACTACTGGTTGGCTAGAAGAACGCTGGATATAGCTACAAATTAAAACACCCGAAGTCCCAAACCAACACCTCGGCTAACAGCAACTATATGCTGCACAGCTGCAGTCCCAACAGTGATGACCAAAATAAGGTGCACTAACCAGCTGTGCTACACAGCAGGAAGCTAACACAGCCAAAACTAGTAGAATGTAACAAACAATTGCTGGCAATCCAGCAGCGAGAGAGCACGGACCAGTTTAATCGCAACCTCCTCGTTCGTCTGGATATTGGTGCCTGCATCCACAAGCGACAGAGACAGAGCCATCTCATAAGCAGCAGCGGAAAGTGAGCACGGATAAAAAAAATATGTAGAGCACGGGCAGCGACAAAGCACCGAGGTAGATCTCCCCAAAAGAGCCGCTCCCAATCTTGCGCCCAAGCCGGAACTTGTTCCCGATCCTCGGCTCCATTATTCCAGCACTCTCCCTTCCCAAAATCTCCCTAGCTAAGAACTGTTAAAAAAGACGCGCTCTTTCACACCCAGAAATCTAGCCGTGGAGCACACAGCACAGAATCGGCGCGGCTTGCAGGGTCTCGGGGATCCGGCGGCGGGGGACTCCCGTGCTACCTAGGGTTTGTGGAGGATGAGGGGGAGGCTGAGGCTGCCATGCCCGTGCGTGGGCGGGCGGTCCGTGCGTACACACGCTTGCGGTCGAGTTTTTCGGGGGATGCTGAGAAGTAGACGAAGCAGAGCAACTAGGCGAAGCAAGAGGAATACCCAATTTTTTTTAAAAAAAAAAAAGATGTCGGAGTCGCCCATGTATGCGGTTCGGCTGTTTTGCGTTTTGGTCCCTCGCTTTAGTCGCTTTCCATGTCTCTATCGACCATGGTGCACTGCTCCTCGAGTGTTATTATTGCTGGGTGCACGCAAGGGGGTACCGTAATATATTATCCTGAGTCCTGAGTCCTGACCGGCTGATGAGGTGGCAGACTCTTGTTGCTTCTATGAGCATTGGCGTCAGATATGTTTCCTCGAAATTATAAATTCTCTCTTATTCTAAATCATCAGTCATATTAGTTGTCTAGCTGGATAACTAAAAATTTGTAATACATCCGTTCTCGTTCACTAGTTTATTTTTGAACAATCCGTGACAAATAAAAAAATATGGGACAGTGGAAGTATCTAATTATAATTTAAAACGAAAAGAATATGAGCATACTACTTTCTAGGTTTTTACATATCACGGTGACTTAAACTAAGTATTATTATTTGACTATTCATTTCAAAAATACCTTGTTAGCACATAGAGAATAACATATCACATATGATGACAGAAGTATTCAAGAATCTCGTTATAGAAAAACACCACAGAGTCAAGCTGTTGGGACCACCGCTCCCCCAGCTCCATGCCTGGAAACTGCCCTAGCTCCAGTCAAGACAGCGGCCTAACCCTCTGGAGAACCTCATTTCAAGGCACTCTAAGGAAGTAATACATCTACATTATATTCCATCAGAATGACTAAGGACCCCAAGGCAATCTAAAGTTTGGGGCACTCCCCCACTTTTTCGTAAGAATGCTATATGACCTAGGGTCATTGGTGTCCTAGAATAGGAGTATCCTAGGCCCTCTATACCCTAGCGTGCTCACAACAAGCGATTTAAGTGTCTTGGGTCCTAGAGCACCGAAGCACTCAAGACGAAAGAAATACTTTATTGCTCAGGGTCCTTGGATCTCTAAGGCCCCTGTCGGGTACCATAATTAGGGGTACCCCCAACACTCCTAATCACGGCTGGTAAACACCCTCAGACCCACTGACGGGCGCGGTCCAAGTCAAGGCTTCGTCTACCCAAGGGACGCGACCTCACCCGAGCCTAGCCTCGGGCTAGAGCAGTAGTCCCAGACGAGTTCACGCCTCGCCCGAGGGCCTCCTCAGGCAGCGGGCGCCCCCACGACTCTCCCGAAGCCTGGCTCGGGCAGGCTTCGTTGTGAAGCAACCTTAGCCAGACCGCCTCACCAACCGATCGCTTCGCAGGCGCATTCAATGCAGGGGATGCCTGACGCCGTATCCTGACACACGCGCCTCAGTCGGCCAGGCCGAAGTGACCGCAGTCACTTCGCCCCTCTCTTTTACTGTCCGATATGACAGGAAAACAGCGCCGCTCGCTCCGCTCCGACTGTCATGCCAACCACCCAGGCAAAGACTGACAACAAGACACGATCAACCACCGAGTTCGGCCTCGGGCGCAACAGGAAGCTCCGCCTCGCCCGACCCCCGGACTCGGCCTCGACCTCGGTCTCGGGAGGAATCGCGTCCTCGCCCGACCCCGGCCTCGGCCTCAAGAGAAGTCTCCGCCTCGCCCGACCTTGGGCTCGGACCGACCGCGCCAACAGGGGATACATCATTACCCTATTCCTAGCCTGCTCAGGCTACAAGGAACAAGACCGGCGTCCCATCTGGCTTACCCCGGCGACGGGTAATGATGGTGCCCCGCGTGCACCATGTCGCCGGTGGCTCTCAGCCCCTTACAGCAGCAAGGAGACGTCAGCAGGATCCTTGCCGCACTGCCAGCTGTGCTCCTACAGGACTCAGGCGCTCCTCCGACGGCCACGCTATCACGTGTACAGGGCTCAAGCTCTCCCCCGACGGCCACGTTGGCATGTACACAAGGCTTAGGCACTTCTCTGCCGGACACGTTAGCGCATAGCTACACCCCATTGTACGTCTGGACCCTCTCCTTGCGTCTATAAAAGGGAGGTCCAGGGCCATCCTGAGGGGGTTCGCGCGGGGGAAGGAGTGGACGATCGGGCTCCCACTCTCTATCTCTCTCTCCCTCACGCGACGCGCTTGTAACCCCTACTACGAGCGGCATCCCTGGTGCAGGATAATACAAGGCTTGTCCCACCTCTTGTGTTCCATCCCGCGCCAACCCATCTGGGCAGGGGCACACAGCGATTTCACTCGTCGGTCTAGGGACCCCCCGGGTCCGAAACGCCGACAGTTGGCGCGCCAGGTAGGGGCCTGCTACGTGTTAACGAACACCTTCCCGTTGAGTTCCAGATGGGGAGTCTTCAGCAACCTCTTCAGCCCGGGACGGTGCTCTGCTTCGGGAGTCTCGAGTTCATGTCTCTCGACGGCAGCTACGACATGGTACTCCTCCCCCCGCGATGCGACGACAACGACGGTCTTCGACTCGCCCAGCGGCGGCGAGCTCGGCGACAGCATCTCCCCGCGGCAGAAGAGGAGCACTCCGGTCGTCCTCGCCACCCTCCTCGCCGGAGGAGGCGGAGACGAGGCAACCATGGCCACGCAGGAGGCGGCACCTTGACGGCTGTCGCACCAGAGCGAGTCGACGGCGTCGGCACTCCCCCGGGGGACATGTCGGGCATTGTCCTCGCACCTGAGACGACGGAGGGTGTCACTTCCCCGCGATGTGTCAGCCCCAAGCGGACTGATGACGCCAGCACCCTCGCAAAGGACCTGCTGGGCGTTACCCTCGTACCTGAGATGACGGTGTGCTCCGCCCCGACGCGACTTCACCACCGTCCATCGACCAAGAGGTACCGTCCGTTTTCCATCCCGTACCTTTTCGGTTCAGCTTTGATCCACCTAGCGACCCCGCTACGGTGAGCGCCTTCGTAAAGGCGTATCCAAACCTTCCGGGGTACCACATGTGGTCGACTTGGGACCGACTGACAGCCGTCTCAACCTTCGGACCGGCGGGTTCTGAGGAAGAGGACGACCCCGACTCCGGTTGGGATTTCTCTAGCCTCAATGACCCCGGTGCCATGCGGGACTTCATGTTCGCATGTGACCACTGCCTCTCTGGTTGTTCTGACGATGGCCATGACCTTGACGACGAGGGTTACGGCCCAAGTCATGAATGTTTCCACATCGATCAGGGAGATCACAACGAAGGCAACCACCTCGGTATGCCGGAGGTTGACGATCCCCCTGGGCCCGCATCTTGCGTTGACATCCTGCGGGAGCAAGCTATGGTCCCAGTCCCTGCGGGGGGTCAGGACATACAGCTCGAGCAAATCCGTGAGATGCAGGCTCGGGTCGACGGGGAAGTAGGCCGGCTTGTGCAGCTCCGACAGAACATCGAACAGGAGTGGGCAGGCCGAACACTCGCCGGAGAAGCCTGTCATCGAGCCCATGACATCCAGCGCCGCATCGTCGACAATGCCAGGGCAGCGCTGCCCCCGGCCGTCAGCAGGTCCGGCCAGGACCTAGCTGCAGTGGCGATGCTACTTCGAGCCATGCCGGAGCCATCCACCACCGAGGGGCGGCGTATCTAGGGCGAACTCAAGGATCTCCTGGAAGGCGCCACGGTTCGATGAGCCGAGAGCTCCGCCTCCCGCAGGCGAGCTGACCCCTCGGAGCATCACGCGGTGTCCTCCCGACACATTCGGGAAGCCTCGGTCCATCCCGAGCGCACGCGGGACGAGGCGCCTGCCGCCCGGGATCGCCTCGGCAACGAGCACCACCATCTCGACCATCGAGCCCGCCTCGACGAGAAGGTGTGTCGAGGCTACCATCCCAGGCGTGGGGGACGCTGCAACAGCGAGGAGGATCGCAGTCCTTCGCCCGAACCACCCGGTCCGCGAGTCTTCAGCCAGGCCATACGACGAGCGCCGTTCCCTGCCCGTTTCCGAGCCCCGACTACCATCACCAAGTACTCGGGGGAGACGAGGCCGGAGCTGTGGCTCGCGGACTACCGACTGGCATGCAAGTTGGGAGGGGCGGATGATGGCAACCTCATCATCCGTAATCTACCCCTTTTCCTCTCCAACGCCGCCTGAGCCTAGCTGGAGCATCTGCCTCCTGCGCAGATCTCCGACGGGGACGATCTGGTCAAGGCTTTCGCGGGAAACTTCCAAGGCACGTACGTGCGCCCTGGGAACTCGTGGGATCTCCGAAGCTGCCGCCAGCAGCCAGGGGAGTCCCTTCGAGAGTACATCCGGCGGTTTTCGAAGCAGCGCACCGAGCTGCCCAACGTTATCGACTCGGATGTCATCGAGGCTTTCCTCGCTGGCACCACTTGTCGAGACCTGGTGAGCAAACTGGGGCGCAAGACTCCCACCCATGTGAGCAAACTGATGGACGTCGCCACCAAGTTCGCCTCGGGTCAGGAGGCGGTCGAAGCCATCTTCCGAAAGGACAAGCAGCCTCAGGGAGAGCCGAAGACGGACGCCCCCGAGGCGTCTGCCCAGCGGGGCACAAAGAAGAAGGCCAAGAACAAGTCGCAAGCAAAGCGCGACGCCGCTGACGCGAATCTCATCGCTGCGGCCGAGCACAGGAACCCTCAGAAACCTCCCGGAGGGGCCGTCGCGTTCGACAAGATGCTCAAGGAGTCGTGCCCCTATCACTAGGGGCCCGCCAAGCACACCTCGAAGAATGTGTCATGCTCTGGCGCTACTTCCATAAGGCTGGGCCTCCGGTGGAAGACGGCAAGAGCCATGACAACAACAAGAAGGAGGGCGGCAAGGAAGAGGAGTTCCCGGAGGTCTGCAACTGCTTCATAATCTGCGGCGGGAAGGCGGCGAACGCCTCGGCTCGACACCGCAAGCAGGAGCGCTGGGAGGTCTGCTTGGTGAAGGTGGCAGCGTCAGTCTACTTAGACTGGTCCGACAAGCCTATCACCTTCGACCGAGGTGACCACCCCGACTTCGTGCCAAGCCCAGGAAGGTACCCGCTCGTCGTCGATCCGATCATCGGCAACGTTAGGCTCTCTAAAGTCCTCACGGACGGAGGCAGCAGCCTTAACATCATCTACGCCGAGACCCTGGAACTCTTGGGGGTTGATCGGTCCGAGGTCCGGGCTGGTGCGACACCCTTCCACGGGATCGCGCCCGGAAAGCGTATCCTCCCCCTCGGACGGATCGATTTACCCGTCTGCTTCGGGACTCCCTCCAACTTCCGAAAGGAAGCTCTCACCTTCGAGGTCGTCGGGTTCCGAGGAACCTACCATGCGGTGTTGGGAAGACCATGCTACACCAAGTTCATGGCTGTCCCCAACTACACCTACCTCAAGCTCAAGATGCCGGGCCCGAACGGGATCATCACCGTCGGATCCACGTACCGCCACGCGTACGAATGCGACGTGGAGCGCGTGGAGTACGCTGAGGCCCTCGCCGAGTCCGAGGCCCTCATCGCCGACCTGGAACGCCTCTCCAAGGAGGCACCAGACGCGAAGCGGCACGCCGGCAACTTCGAACCAGTTGAGGCGGTCAAGTCTGTCTCTTTCGACCCTAGCAACGACGCCAGCAAGAAAGTCCAGATCGGCTCCGAGCTCGACCCCAAATAGGAAGCAGTGCTCGTCGACTTTCTCTGCGCGAACGCCGAAGTCTTTGCGTGGAGTCTCTCGGACATGCTCGTCATACCGAGGGATGTCGCCAAGCACTCACTGGACATCAGAGCTAGAGCCTGACCCGTGAAGCAAACCCTACGCTGTTTTGACGAAGAAAAGCGCAGGGCCATAGGCGAGGAGATCCACAAGCTACTCGCGGCAGGGTTTATCAAAGAGGTATTCCATCCCGAATGGTTAGCTAACCCTATTCTTGTAAGGAAGAAGGATGGGAAATGGAGGATGTGTGTAGACTACACTGGTCTAAACAAAGCATGTCCGAAAGTTCCCTACCCTCTACCTCACATCGATCAAATCGTGGACTCCACTGTTGAGTGTGAAACCCTGTCATTCCTCGATGCCTACTCAGGCTATCACCAAATCAAGATGAAAGAGTCCGACCAGCTCGTGACTTCTTTTATCACGCCTTTTGGCATGTACTGTTACACTACAATGCCATTTGGTTTGAGGAATGCAGGCGCCACCTACCAGAGGTGCATGAACCACGTGTTCGGAGAACACATCGGCAGAACGGTCGAGGCTTACGTCGATGACATCGTTGTCAAGACAAAGAAAGCCTCCGACCTCCTCTCTGACCTTGAAACGACATTCAAGTGTCTGAGAGCGAAAGGCGTGAAACTCAATCCCGAGAAGTGTGTCTTCGGAGTCCCCCGAGGCATGCTCTTAGGATTCATCATCTCCGAGCGGGGTATCGAGGCTAATCCAGAGAAAATCACGGCCATCACCAGCATGGGACCGATTAAAGATTTAAAAGGAGTACAGAGGGTCATGGGATGCCTTGCGGCTCTGAGCCACTTCATCTCACGCCTTGGCGAGAAAGGCTTGCCTCTGTACCGCCTCTTAAGGAAGGCCGAGCGCTTCACTTGGACCCCCGAGGCCGAGGAAGCCCTCGGAAACCTTAAGGCGCTCCTTACAAATACACCCATCCTAGTGCCCCCCGCTGCAGGAGAAGCCCTCTTGATCTACGTAGCTGCGACCACTCAGGTGGTCAGCGCCACGATCGTAGTCGAGAGACGAGAAGAAGGGCATGCACTGCTCGTTTAGAGGCCAGTCTACTTCATCAGCCAAGTGCTTTCCGAGACCAAAGTCCGCTACCCATAGATCCAAAAGCTGCTCTACGCAGTGATTCTGACACGTCGAAAGTTGCGACACTACGTCGAGTCTCATCCGGTGACTGTGGTGTCATCCTTCCCCCTGGGGGAGATCATCCAGTGCCGTGAGGCCTCAGGTAGGATAGCAAAGTGGGCGGTGGAACTCATGGGTGAAACACTATCATTCGCTCCTCGGAAGGCCATAAAATCCCAGGTCTTGGCAGACTTCCTGGCTGAGTGGACTGACACCCACTTACCGACAACTCCAATCCAACCCGAGCTCTGGACCATGTACTTCGATGGGTCACTCATGAAAACAGGAGCAGGCGCTGGCTTGCTCTTCGTTTCACCCCTCGGAAAGCATCTTCGCTACGTCATTCGCCTCCATTTTCCGGCGTCAAACAACGTGGCCGAGTACGAGGCTCTGGTTAACGGGCTGCGCATCGCCGTCGAGCTAGGGGTCCGGCGCCTCGACGCTCGTGGTGACTCACAGCTTGTCATCGACCAAGTCATGAAGAACTCCCACTGCCGCGACCGGAGGATGGAAGCCTACTGCGACGAAGTCCGGCGCCTGGAAGACAAGTTCTACGGGCTGGAGCTCAACCACATCGCCCGACGGTACAACGAGACTGCGGACGAGCTGGCGAAGATAGCCTCGGGGCGGACGACGGTTCCCCCGGACGTCTTCTCCAGAGACCTACATCAACCATCCGTCAAGATCGACGACGCGCCCGAGCCTGAGGAAGCCTCAGCCCAGCCCGAGGTTCCTTCAGCCGAGCCCGAGGTACCCTCGGCCGAACCCGAGGTACCCTCGGCCATCGAGGAGGAGGCCTTGCCCATCGAGGGGGAACAGAATGGGGTCACGCCAGATCCGAACTAGCAGACCCTGTACCTGGAATATCTCCTCCAAGGAGAGCTTCCCCTCGACAAGGCCGAAGCTCGGTGACTGGCTCGGCGCGCCAAGTTGTTCGTCTTGCTGGGTGATGAAAAGGAGTTCTACCACCGCAGCCCTCGGGCATCCTCCAATGATGCATATCCATCGCCCAAGGACAAGAGCTGTTGCAAGAAATACACTCGGGGGCTTGCGGCCACCATGCAGCTTCTCGAGCCCTCGTGGGGAATGCCTTCCGACAAGGTTTCTATTGGCCAACCGCGGTGGCCGACGCCACTAGGATTGTTCGCTCCTGCCGGGGGTGTCAATTCTATGCAAAGCAGACACGCCTGCCCGCTCAGGCCCTACAGACGATACCCATCACCTGGCCGTTTGCTGTGTGGGGTCTAGACCTCGTCAGTCCCTTGCAGAAGGCACCCGGGGGCTTCTCGCACCTGCTGGTCGCCATCGACAAATTCTCCAAGTGGATCGAGGTCCGACCCTTGACCAGCATTAGGTCCGAGCAGGCGGTGGCGTTCTTCACCAACATCATCCATCGATTCAGGGTCCCAAACTCCATCATCACCGACAATGGCACGCAGTTCACCGGAAAAAAGTTCCTGGACTTCTGCGACGACCACCACATCCGTGTGGTGTGGGCCGCCGTGGCTCACCCCATGACGAATGGGCAGGTGGAGCACGCCAACGGTATGATTTTGCAGGGACTCAAACCGAGTATCTACAACGACCTCAACAAGTTCGGCAAGCGGTGGATGAAAGAGCTACCCTTGGTAGTCTGGAGTCTGAGGACGACGCCGAGCCGCGCCATGGGTTTCTCGCCATTTTTTCTAGTCTATGGGACCGAGGCCGTCCTCCCCACGGACTTAGAATACGGCTCCCCGAGGACCAGGGCGTACGACGACCGAAGCAACCAGACCAACCGAGAAGACTCGCTGGACCAGCTCGAGGAGGCACGAGACGTCGCCTTACTACATTCGGCACGGTACCAGCAGTCGCTGCGGCGCTACCACGCCCGAAGCGTTCGGCCCCGAGGCTTCCAAGTGGGAGACTTGGTGCTTCGTCCGCGACAGGACGCCCGAGGGCGCCACAAGCTCACTCCTCCTTGGGAAGGGCCCTTCATCATCGCTAAGATTTTGAAGCCCGGAACATACAAGCTAGCCAACGACCAAGGCAAGGTCTACAGCAACGCTTGAAACATCCAACAGCTACGTCGTTTCTACCCTTAAGATGTTTTAAGTCGTTCATGTACCTCGTTTACATACACAAAGTCTAACCATCAAGGAAGGGTCGGCCTTGCCTCAGCAAAGCCCGACCCTCCCTCGGGGGCTAGAAGGGGGGAACCCCCTCTGTGTCAAAATTTTCCTCGAAAAAATTTTCTACCAAAACAACCTTTCGTTCTTTCGACTTCTGTATCGATAGTGGGATCCTAAAAACGACGAGAGTACACGTAAGCGGCAAGGCCGACCGAGCCGAGGGACTCCTACGCCTCCGGGATACGGATACCCCACTCGTCACCTTCTACGAAAAGTAACTCTCGCTCGGACAAGTGGTTCTGCTACCAACGAACAAGTCATGACGCACGAAACAAGAGGAAAGAAAACGCAGCTTTATGATACGACGATAAAAGTGTTTAGGCCTCGGCGGTCGCAATGAACACACGCATGCTACAAACAAATTGCTCCAATAGGATCAGGCATCAGCAGGGGAAGCAGCTGCGCCCTCGGCGCCGTTTCCGCCTTCGACGAAGTCTGGCCCAGCCTCACACGACGACGTGGGCAGAAGGATCTCCACCTCGAAGGAGGAGGCCAGCACCACGCTCGGGCCCTCGGCGGTCGCGTCAAGACTCTAGACCTCAGCTAAGGCAGCCTCGTCTTTGTCGGGTAGACAGTACCCCTCGCTGACCTGCTCCAAGTCCACATCCTAGTGGGAAGCGAGCACGGCGAAGGCCCGCCTATCACCGTGATGCAGCGCACCGCGGAGTCTACTGCGCACATGGCCGCCCAAGGCCCGCAGATGACTCTAGGGGGAGCTACCCGAGGGGACGTCGTCGAGGTCAAAGGCTCGGCAAAAGCCCGAGATAGCCTCGGACATAGCCACACGGTCAGCCTCATTCTGCTCAGCCGCCTGGGCGTGCGCCTGGGCGGACTCATTAAGAGCCCTCTCAAGCTCTGCAGATAGCCAATCAAAATTCTTCAGACACGAGTTGGAGAATGAAGCGGAATTGAAGTCGCTAAGCAGGCAAAACATACCTTCAGCCCGGGCACGCTCCTGCGAGGCCACGACTTGGGCAGACTGGGCAGATCCGACGGCCACAGCCAGGTCCACCGCAAGGGCCCCGGCCTGAGCGGACACCTCGGCCAGCTGACCCTCAAGGGCCTCAGCCCAGCCCTCGGCCTCGGCAGCCTGGCCCCGAGACTGGTCCCGCTCGTCGATGGCCTGGCCAAGCTCCAGCTGCCGCTGTTGTGTGGCGAAACCGCCCGAATTATTCCAACTTAAGTGCCTGAGTCCCGCCTTAGAGGCTAGACCACACTTAAATGGGAATAACCCGTCAATCCCTCGGATCTAGTCCGACGAGGCCACTGACAGGATCGAGTACCACAGTTGTTGGAACTTGCTCTCAGCAGCAAGGGGATCCAACAAGGGTGAACAGTGATGACAACAGGGCACTCGCGCTAGATGGCAAAAGCTCTGTTAATCTGGCCTCTCACCGGCACTGTACAGGGGTATTTATAGGTACCTGAGCGCGCAGCACCTCGACCTAAGGACGCATGTGCCCTCAGGTACCTAGGTTATCCCAAGAATATTCCCATAAAGCGGGGTTATAGACCGTAATTACAGGAATGCTTTTACAACATAGGCCCGTAACACAGGGCGGCCAAGCGGGGCCCGTTACGACAGGCCGGATTGCATGTGGGCCTCCGAGCTGGGCGAGGCCGCGCCGTGGGATGCCCTTCGTCGCCAGTCTTCGCCTGGAACGGAAGAAGCGAAGGGTGTCCCCGCCTGTTCTGTTTCTGTCGGTTCAGCTGCTGCAGCGAAGGCTTCGAGCGAAGGGTGGTGCCTTTGCCTTCACCCCAACATTTGCCCTCCGAGGGACCAGTTCGACAAAGTCACCTGGTGCCGAAGACGTCGTTAGATGGCGGAGACGCTGCCCTCGCTCGAAGTGGTTCCGCGGGGGTTTTTGATGTGACCGTTGATTGACGGCGTACTGTTGGATTGCGGGTTTCCCGAAGCGCCGCGCCCTGTCTATAAAAGGGGGCGGGGGCCGGCGCTTTTTGAACTTCACCTTCCGCGCTCCGCGAAAACCCTAGCCGCCCTTTCCGTCGACTTGCTGCTTGTCTGCCTGCCGCGGTCTTGTTCGCCAGAGATCTGGCTCGAGTGAAGCAGACCGCCCGCCGCCGCCGACGGTACGTTGCGATGCCGTCCTCGTCTTCTTCCGCTGCCGCTACGCCGCCGGCCGTTCCCTCGCCGCCGGCCGCCGCCTCGTCTGAGGAGACGCTGAGTAGCTTAATGGTGGAGTTGCACGCCGGCGACTCTGTTGATTTCGGCGTATCGCGGATCTCGTCGGCCCGCGTGCAAGATATGCAGCGGTTGGGTTACTTCGGCGGTGGAGTTGGTCGAGTCCCGGGGGCGGAGGAAGTCCCCGAGCCAGAGGGCGAGTTGGTCGTTTTCGAGGTGTTCTTCGCCGCCGGGCTCCGCTTGCCTGCGCACCGGTTTGTTGGCGAAGTCCTGCGCAGGTTCAACGTTCAAATACACCAGCTGACACTGAATGCCATAGTGGCACTGTCGAAGTATGTCTGGGCGACGACTTCGTACGGCGGACAGCCATCGGTGGAAGTTTTTGCGAAGTATTATTGTTTGCATTGGCAGAAGAGGATGATTGGAGGCGAAGTCGCTCAGTTTGGATCCTGCACGTTCACGCCGAAGACCGGCAAAACCACGATGCAGGTAGTCGAGTTGGTTCCTTGCGCCCGCAACAAGTGGGGCAACTGGAATGAATTTTGGTTTTACGTCGCAGAGGGTACCGTCGAAGGCCATGAGGGACTCCCCGTGTCCGCGATGTGTTCTCATTTTTACTCGGCGTATCCGCCCTTTGAAGTGGTGGAGGAGGATG
The DNA here is from genome assembly GCA_029449295.1 of Zea luxurians. Lineage (NCBI taxonomy): Eukaryota > Viridiplantae > Streptophyta > Magnoliopsida > Poales > Poaceae > Zea > Zea luxurians. Next base: position 44,080,591 of record JAOPSE010000016.1, read on the forward strand.
AGGACGAAGGGGCTCTTCGGTGCGCCGCCGGCCTGAGCAGTGGGCGCGACTTGGTTGAAGAGTTTGTGGCGTACGGGGTGTGGCCGTTGGCGCGTGGCTGGGCGTTGGGCGAAGTATGCCCTCGCCAGATGCCTTTTCATGGTGGAAGGGTGGTGCGGAGTCCCGCCTTCGCATTGAATCTGCAAAGTCGCGATCCGGCCGCCGTTGTGCGTGAGGCGGAGGATGGGGCGGTGCGGCTTGTTGGACGCTACGTGCCGAGGACAGAGGGCCAGCGCAGCTGGGATATCCGTGGGTCGAACGACCGCTTGAACAGGGTTTTTGAATTAAATCAATTGCCATATGACGGCTACCCTGGTCAAGACGATGTGGACCGTCGTGGGAAGAGACCGGCGGTGGAGACCGGAGACGACCCTGCGCCGGCGGCCGCCCCGTCCTCTAAAAAGAGAAAATTAGGTACTGCTATGGGAGGACTTGGGGTTTCTGATCGTTTTGCTAGAGAGTTGACGAAGACGTGCGTGGCCCCGGGGGAAAGGATGTCTTCGACCGAGCTCCGGGAGTCTTCGGCTCGGATGCTGAGGGTTACCGGGGGTTGCTGGCCTAGGAATGTTCCTGTCCCCCGCGCGGCTGGCGAGGACTTTTTTACATCTCGCATGGTTCGTGAATGGAGGGTTTTTCCTTACGGGCGGAATATTGCTGCTGTTGTGTCAGCAGTGATGGACAAGGATCGCCAGGGAGCTGCCCAAAAGCGCCAGGCGGCTATCAGGCTCGTTGAAGCCAGGCCGAAGAGGCAGCGGGGGACTTCGAAGGCTGCGGCCTCCGCCGGAGGCCGGCCGCCGCTGGCGGCGAAGTCGAACGTCCCTGCATCTAGCAAGGCGCCGGAGGCAACGGCAGGCGCCGAAGGCTCAAAGTCGGCGAAGGCGGTGCCGCCGTCCAGCGGAGTGGCGGAGATCGCGAGGGTGGCCCGAGCGTTGCCGTTGGCAGGCAAACGTGTCGCCGACTTCGGCACCGATATTAGCGTGGACGACTATCTCGGTGGTAGGTCATTGGCTTTTCTTTCCCTCTCTCTTTTTTTTAATCGGTTCATTGGTACGCTGCAGGGCTGGGCGAGGGCCAACTTGCTGTGGTTGCGCCTGGCGCGGCGACCACGACGGCTGCCGCAGCGCCGAAGGCGAAGGGCGGGGCTCTTAGCGCCGGTGGCGAGGCGTCGGCCCTCGCGGTTGTCATGGATGAGGCGGGCGCTGCGTTCCGCCGGCTGGCGGAGGCGACGGAGGCGCTACGTCAGGTCCGCTGAGTTGGACCTCGTCCCCCCCCCCTTTTCTTTTTTCTTTTCTTTTTTTTCTTTTTTTTAGGACCGCAGTCTTACGATTGTTCTGTAGGTGGCTAACTTCGCTAGCCGCACTGCGTCGGGGGCCCTCACGGCAGCCGTGGCTGCCGAATTCGAAAGACTTCGGACGCAACACGCTGACGCCGTCCGCGAAAAATCGGCCGCCGACAGCAAGTGCCGCAAACTGGCGGAGAAGGTGGCCACACTGGAGGACGAGAAGGCCGCCCTCCGTCGCCAGCTGGCGGGGGAAAGGAGGGAGACCAACGAAGCCCTTGTCAAGGCGCAGGCTGCGCAGGCGGAGGCCAACCTGGCACGGGCGGAGGGCAACCTTGCCAGGGAGCGCGCCGAGCAGTTGCAGGAGCGGCTCACCGCCCTGGAGAGCCGCGTGAAGGGGGCCGAGGCCGCGGCACGAGCGGAGGCAGAGCGGACGCGCCAACTGCTCGTAGATACGTACCGTGGCCTGGGCGCGGGGACCGGTGAATTCGAAGTACCGGACCGAGAGCCCGGACTTCGGTGCCTGGAGTGGGTGCAGGAGGAGCTGCAGGCGCTCCCCACTGTCGTGGAGGGGTTTATGGCGTATGCCTCCCTGGTCACCTGCGAGGGGGCGATGAACGCGCTCTCCCGCGAAGGGTGCCGGCACTTCGAGGTCTTCGACCAAGTCGAAGAGGACTTTGAGCGAGATATTTTCAAGGTCGAGGACCCCGTAGTGAAGGATTCTGCCGGGGCTATCTTCGATCGGCTGTGGGGTCCATACGGGCGCGAGGTGGTCAGGGAGCGCGCCGAGACGGCGAGGGTTCAGGTAACGTTTTCGCTTGTTTGGTATTTGTTGGACGTGGGCTGTGTGCGTGTTTGATGAATTTTGTGTGTTTTGGCTTAGGCGGCGCGTGGCGAGAGGGTCGACGACTTCGGGGCGCTGAACAGCATGTTGGCTGACCCGGAGTCGGCCCCGGCGGAGGCTGTGTCTGAGGTCGCCCTGGCGCCGACCCCGGCCGCATCCGCTGCGGCCGGCGAAGGCCTGCCCCCAGAGGTCGCCGAAGGCTCGCCTGATGCTTCTGCAGTTGCCGCGCCGAGTGCTGAGGATCCCGCAGCGGTAGCGGCGGGGATAACAGCGGAAGCAGCGGCAGAGCCAACAGCGGAGGCTCCCGCAATGTCAGGGCCGTCGCAGGTGGCGTAGTAGGTGTAGAGGGTTGGGGAAGTTTGTACATGTTACTGAATTTTGGTTGCTGCGCAGGTTCAAGATTTTGGGCCTGCGCACGCAACCGCTACTACTAAATTTTTGGCGGCTACGACCGCGGAAGATGGTAATGAATGTGGTGGTTCTTCTTCTGAGTTTTTTGATTGTGCTGATTCTGGGAGCTCGATTGAGTGGACGGAGTCGTCGGAGGACTTGGACTACTTCGCGGCCTTGGATGTGGCTGCGACGGAGGCCTCGCCGCACGCCGCGGATGCAGGAGATGTGCCAGGTCCTTGCACCGGGCGACGGCGGCGAAGGGCAGTTGCGAAACGTATGGTTAGTGGGGCGGAGGGGGCTCGGCTTCGTGTAAGTGGGGCTGGTCGGCAGGAACTGTTGTCTTTGCCGACCGCCGAGAATATAGGTGAAGGGGAACTGCGAAGTCTTTTTGCGGGTGAGGAGCTCAGGATAATGTTATTTAATTATAGGGAGATGGGAATTATTCCTAAGGTTGAGCCGATGTAGAGTGTGGTGCCCTCGCTTGTATATGTAGAGGCTTGTATGATGAAATTGTGTGCCCTCGCGTGCATATGTGTGTGCGAAGGCGTTGTGTATTTTGTCTGGTTTGTTTTGTTGGGCTGTGTTGGCGTGATTGTAGTTGGTCTTGGCGTGGACGGTTTGATGTTGTCGATTCAGCCTTTGTTGTGCTAGTCCGGTTGTACCCTTAGGTGTCTACTGCACAGATAGTCTTCGGTTTTTTCGCACTTGTTGTGCTAACCCGGCTGCACCGTTAGGCGACTTCTGCGCGGATAGTCTTCGCGATAGACTTAGATTTTTTTTTCGGCACTTGTGCTAATCCGGCTGCACCCTTAGGCGACTTCTGCGCGGATAGTCTTCGCGATAGACTTAGATTTTTTTTCCGCACTTGTTGTGCTAATCCGGCTGCACCCTTAGGCGACTTCTGCGCGGATAGTCTTCGCGATAGACTTAGATTTTTTTTGCACTTGTTGAGCTAATCCGGCTGCACCCTTTGGCGACTTCTGCGCGGATGGTCTTCGCGACAGACTTAGATTTTTTTTGCACTTGTTGTGCTGATCCGGCTGCACCCTTGGGCGACTTCTGCGCGGATGGTCTTCGCGACAGACTTAGATTTTTTTCGCACTTGTTGTGTTGATCCGGCTGCACCCTTGGGCGACTTCTGCGCGGATGGTCTTCGCGACAGACTTAGATTTTTTTCGCACTTGTTGTGCTAATCCGGCTGCACCCTTAGGCGACTTCTGCGCGGATAGTCTTCGCGATAGACTTAGATTTTTTTCGCACTTGTTGTGCTAATCCGGCTGCACCCTTAGGCGACTTCTGCGCGGATTTGTCGCACGCGAGGGTAGCTAGCGCTTAGCCTCGCGGTGACCTCGTGGTGGTCGAATGTCGAAGACCGTCATCGTGGTCTTTTTCGACGCATGTCTTTGCGGGGGATTTTTCACGCATATATTACATGGCTCCGCCTCGTTAAAAACCTCACCCCCGGGAGGAAAAGAGTGCGGGCCGGTGCAAGATTGTTTTTGCGAATTACAAGGGCAAAGACAGCCCTGAGGAATCAAACAAAAAATTTGCGGAGGTTGTCGATGTTCCAGGAGTGCTCCAGGTCCTCGCCGTTTGGCGTTGTGAGCCTGTAAGCGTTGGGGGAAGCTTTTGTCTTGACGATGAAAGGGCCCTCCCACCTGGGTTCCAGCTTGCCCTTAGACTCCGTCCGAGCTGTTCGAATGAGTACGAGGTCCCCCTCGCTGAACTCCCTCGGGATGACTGAGTGGTCGCGCCATGCTTTGGTCTGGGCTTGATATTTGTTCAGGGCCTGTAGGGCGAAGACACGGTCTCCGTCGATGAGATCCTTTGAAGTTGGCTCGTCCACATCAGGGACGGCTGACGGAACTGTTCGCGGGGACCCGTGCTTTATTTCTTGTGGGGTCATGGCCTCCGATCCGTATAGAAGACGGAAGGGAGTAAACCCGGTCGCCCTGCACTCAGTCGTGTTTAGTGCCCAGACTGCCTCAGGTAGGAAATCGGTCCATCTGCCCTTTTTTTCATCAAGGAGCATTTTCTTGATAACTGTGAAGATTTTCCCGTTGGCGCGCTCCACGACCCCGTTGGACTGCGGATGATAGACTGAGGCGAAGGCAAGCTTGGTGCCGACGGAGAAACAAAAATCCTTGAAGTCTTGGTTGTCAAACTGCTTGCCGTTGTCGACTGTTAGTTCGGACGGTACTCCGAAGCGGCAAACGATGTTCTGCCAGAAGAATTTTTGGGCAGTCTTTGATGTTATTGTAGAAACAGCCCGTGCCTCGATCCATTTGGTGAAGTACTCGACCGCGACGAAGGCGAACTTGAGGTTCCCCTGAGCGGTGGGCAGGGGTCCGACAATGTCGAGACCCCAGCGCTGGAGAGGCCATGTATGGGCGATCAGCTTTGTATACTGCGAAGGGCCACCTGACCGAGGAGAAAACTTCTGGCAGGCTTCGCAGGACCGAGTGACCCGATTTGCGGCGCAGATCATTGCGGGCCAGTAAAAACCCTGGCGGATCACCTTAGCAGCTAGGGCCCTCGGCCCCGCGTGTGAGCCGCACGTGCCACTGTGGACTTCACGTAGAATCTGCATGCCTTCGGCCTCGGTGACGCACTTAAGCATTGGCTGACTGACCCCTTTTTTGTAGAGCTGGCCTTCAATCAGAGCGAAGTCTCGGCTTCGATGTCTGAGACGCTTGGCCTCACTGATGTCGGCTGGATGATAATACCCCTGCAGGAACAGGGTTATGGGTGCCCACCAGTCTTCGGTCATGATGAGGTTGACTGTGCGGTGGCCCTCGCTGTCATTGGTTATTTGGAGCCCTTCGGGGCTCCGGACTGCTGGCGTGCCGATGACATGAAAGAACACGTCAGAGGGCAGAGTTTCGCCCCTGGCCGCGGCCTTGGCCAATGCGTCGGCCTCCTCGTTCTTGGCCCGATCCACATGCTGCAAGGTGAACCCCTTGAACTGCCTCTCGAGACTTCGGATGGCCGCGAGGTACTGCATGAGTGCGGGGTCCTTGGCTGCATAGTCTTTCTCGACTTGGCCGGCAACTACCTTGGAGTCTGTTTTGATGATGCAGGTGGTGACTCCGAGGGCCCTTAGCTTGCGGAGGCCGAGGATGACTGCTTCGTACTCTGCTATATTATTTGTGCATCTGTCGGATTCCAGATTGAAGCTGAGTCGTGCTGCATATCTGTGCTTGACCCCGACTGGTGAGGTTATGACTGCAGCGACGCCTGCCCCCGCATGGCACCATGCGCCGTCGCAATGGATCGTCCAAGTCTTCTCTGCGGACGGATCTGGCTGTGTTGTTGGCCCAGTCCAGTCGACGACGAAGTCTGCCAGGACTTGAGACTTGATAGCTGTCCTGGGCTCGAAGCAGATGTGGTAGCCGGAGAGTTCGGCCGCCCACTTGGCAATCCTCACCGACGCCTCCGGGTTTCTGAATAATTCGCCGAGCCCCCTGTTTGAGGTGACTCGGACCTTGAATGCTTCGAAGTAATGGCGCAGTTTGCGCGACGACATGACGACTGCGTAGGCAATCTTCTCCAGCTCTGTCATGTTGCACTTGGACGGTGTCAGCACTTCGGAGACATAATACACGGGGCACTGCCGGACCACGCCCTCGACAGTCTGCTCCTGCACTAGTGCCGCGCTGACCGCATGTGGCGAAGCCGCGACGTAGAGCAGTAGGGGGAGCGAGGGGTCAGGGCTGGTAAGGACGGCCAACTCTGTCAGGTACTGTTTTAATGAGGCGAAGGCCGCCGCCTGCTCTGGTCCCCAGGCGAAGTCCTTTGCACCACGGAGTGTCTTGAGGAAGGGGAGACTTCGCTCGGCGGACCTGGATATGAATCTGTTGAGAGCAGCCAATCTGCCTGTCAGGCGCTGGATGTCCCTGACGGACTGCGGAGGCGTCATGTCCAAGATAGCCTGAATCTTGGTTGGGTTGGCCTCGATGCCGCAGTGTGATACCAGGTAGCCCAATATTTTGCCCTGGCGAACGCCGAAGACACACTTTTCCGGGTTTAGGCGGAGTTGTGCATCCCGCATGTTTGCGAATGTTTCGGCAAGGTCGGCGAGGTGATCCTCCTTGCTCTTGCTGGCGACGACAATGTCGTCTACATATGTGAATATATTTCTGCCAACCTGCCCCTCGAGCACTGTTTTGGTAAGCCTGGAGAAGGTGGACCCGGCGTTCTTGAGTCCCTCCGGCATTCTGATGAAGCAATATGTGCCGAAGGGTGTTATGAAGCTGGTGCTAGCCTTGTCCTCTTCCTTCATGTATATCTGGTGGTAACCGGAGAAGCAATCGAGGAGGGACATGACCTCGCATCCGGCCGCGCTATCGACTATTTTGTCGATCCGTGGCAACGGGAAATTGTCCTTTGGGCAGGCTTTATTGAGACTGGTGAAGTCGATGCACATTCGCCACTTCCCGCTCTTTTTCTGCACCATTACGACATTGGAGAGCCATGTGGGGTAAGCCACCGGCTCGATGAATTTGGCCTCCAGGAGGCGGTGCACTTCTGCCTTGGCGGCCTCCGCCTTTTCGTCGGACATCTTGCGAAGCCGCTGCTTTCTCGGCCGTACCGAAGGGTCGATTCCCAGACTGTGCTCAATTATTGAACGGCTGACCCAGACCAGGTCGAGGGCCGACCAGGCGAAGACATCTTTGTTCTTGGACAGGCAGCAGAGGAGCTTTTCTTCTTCGTGCGAAGTAAGGTCTTCGCTGATAATGACTGTCTGCCTGGGCGTGGCCTGGTCGAGGGGGACGGTCTTGGTCCCGTCGTGGCTTTGCAGCTGCGCCTTGTTATGCTGCTTGTTGGTTGGGCTGGCTGGCGCGGGGGCTTCGCGTTGGGCCGTGAGGCAGTGCACGTTTCTTTGACCGGGCACGAAGTCCCGCTCTATGTTACACGCAGTCTGTTGATTGCCGAAGACTGTGATAACGCCTAACGGACCTGGTATCTTCATACATAGGTACAGTCCATGAATGGCTGCTTCGAACTTATTGATGGAGCCCCGGCCCATGATGGCATTGTAAGGGTATACCATATCCACAATGTCAAAGGTTATTTGCTCGCTTCGGGCATTGGGTGCTACACCGAAGGAGAGAGGCAGCTCTATTTTGCCGACGGGGAAGGTGCCCTTGCCGCCGAAGCCATACAACGGGTTGTCCGAAGGCTTAAGCAGGCTGTGGCTTATGCCCATGCGATCGAAGGCGTGGAGGAAGATGATGTCCGCCTGGCTGCCATTGTCAACGAGGACCTTGTGCAGGTCCCAGCCTGCCACGCTGCAATTGATAACCATGGCGTCGCAGTGGGGGGCGCTGCGCAAGTCGACATCCCGTGCGTCGAAGGTTAGCGGTATGTGGGACCACTTTGTCTGCACGACTGGGCCCGTGACGGCGACATGGTTGATACTGCGGTAGTGGTCCCGCTTCTGCCGCTTGGTGTCGAAGTCGGTGCTGGACCCCCCAGTTATCATGTGGATGACTCCGCGATATGGTTGATCGGCGAAGTCTTCCTGCTTTGGGGGATGGGGGATGTTTTGGTGTTGCTGGTGTGGTGGTGGGGGTGGAGGAGGTACGATTTGTACTTCCTGATGGTGTTGGTAAGCGTGGTGCGGTGGATGCGGGGGAGGAGCGTGGATATATGGCGGAGGGGGTTGCTGGTAATTGTGCGCGACAATTCTGGGGTTGTCGGCTGGCTGCGCCCGTGCCATTCTGTCTCTGGTAGCCTTCGTTTCGGGGCAGTCTTTGGTGTGGTGGGCGCAGTCTTCGCCGTGGAAGAGGCAGTAGAATCGGCGCGGCGGCTGCGCACGCCCTCGGCCCCTGCCGCGAGTGCCGTTTCCGCGGCCCTGGGGGGGATAGTCCTGGCGACGAGGGGGGTCGGCAGTGGGATGCTGGTTGGCGATGTTGTGCACCTGCTGCTGATTGCGGCCGTCTCGACCGGAGTCTGGCTGCGGAGTCCTTGTCCACGTGCGGCTGGACTGTGGAGCATCTTTTGGCTTCCTCTGGGACTCAATCTTGCGCTGGTGGAGCTCTTCGGATCTGGCGTACTTTTCAAACAGCTGATATAACTCTTGGAGGTTCTTTGGCGGATCTCTGATGCAGTGGCTGTAAAGGATGCCGGCGCGAAGACCACTGATAGCATAGTGGATGGCAATCTGGTCATCGACTGAGGGTAGCTGTGACTTGAGTGTTAGAAATTTGCGGTAGTACTCCCTCAGGGTCTCCTTTTCTAGCTGCTTGCAGAGCGAAAGCTCGGCCAGGGCGTCGGTGTCTGGGCGGTACCCTTGGAAGTTGAGCAGGAACTTGTCCCGGAGACTTCTCCAGGAATCAATGGACAACGGAGGCAACCTGGTGAACCAGGTGAGTGCGGGGCCCTCGAGGGCGATGATGAAAGACTTCGCCATTGTGGCGTCGTCCCCCCCGGACGATGCAACGGCGACCTGGTAACTCATTATGTATTGAGCCGGGTCGGTGCTGCCGTTGTACTTGGGATAGGTCCCTGCCCAGAAGTTAGCTGGCCACGGCGTCACTTGCAGGTGAGGCGCCAGGGGACTTCGCTCATCGAGATAGTTGACCCCTTGGAATGGCGCGGCGTGCGGGAAGGTGTGGTCGCGTTGAGGGAAACGCGGGTCCTCCGGTTGCGCGCGGTGTTGCAGGGGTGGCCCATGCTGCAGGCCGGGGTGGCCTTCGCGCGTGTCTTCGTCTTGTGCGCGCTGCTGGAGGGGTGACTCGTGCTGCAGGCCGAGGTGGCCTTCGCGCTGCATCAGCGCAATCTCCCGCTCGAGTTCCTGGGCCTTGTGCTCTTCGTCGCGTATCATTTGTCGCACTTTGGCTAGTGCAGACACGCGTCGGCGCTTGGCCTCCAGTATCTCCTTCTGCCTCTGGAGATTGCGGTTCTTGAGGCGCAGGGCGCGCAGCTGTAGCTGTTCTTCTGCTGAGACGCCGAGGACCTCACCGTCCTCGGCGAGGTCCGCGTCCTCCGGTGGTGCGAAGCCTGAGGGTGGCTGCGGTTGTCCCTCAGGGTCGCAGGTGCGGAGGGTGTCGTCTTCGCATGCGCGAGGGGCATCGTCTTCAGTGGCCTCTTGGTGGGTGGATTGGGTGAGGGCGAGGGCCTTGCCCTTTCTTGCGGCGAGCAATGCTGCCTTCGCAGCCTCGTCAGCCTTCGGGTTAGCTCTCTTGGGTGCCATCGCGGGTGGTTTTCTCGTAGCACGAACGGTGGGCGCCAAATGTTGGAACTTGCTCTCAGCAGCAAGGGGATCCAACAAGGGTGAACAGTGATGACAACAGGGCACTCGCGCTAGATGGCAAAAGCTCTGTTAATCTGGCCTCTCACGGGCACTGTACAGGGGTATTTATAGGTACCTGAGCGCGCAGCACCTCGACCTAAGGACGCATGTGCCCTCAGGTACCTAGGTTATCCCAAGAATATTCCCATAAAGCGGGGTTACAGACCGTAATTACAGGAATGCTTTTACAATAGGCCCGTAACACAGGGCGGCCAAGCGGGGCCCGTTACGACGGGCCGGATTGCACGTGGGCCTCCGAGCTGGGCGAGGCCGCGCCGTGGGATGCCCTTCGTCGCCAGTCTTCGCCTGGAACGGAAGAAGCGAAGGGTGTCCCCGCCTGTTCTGTTTCTGTCGGTTCAGCTGCTGCTGCGAAGGCTTCGAGCGAAGGGTGGCGCCTTTGCCTTCGCCCCAACAACAGTCCCACTCGATTGTGAGTCACAGAGCAAATACAATAAAGCATAAAACCATACATTAAAGAGTATTAAACTTATTACATCATCATCGGAGTTTTAACAAAAGTGGTCATCATTGTTCGAAGTGCAGCGGAATAAAACTAACGATAAATAAACAGAGAGATGGGGAAGCCTGTCCCATCACTCCTCATGCTCCTCCTCTGCCGAGGTGGGGGTCCCACTCGACTGTCCAACCCGGTGGCAAGATGGACGGCCAAGTCACTCCAGCAACCATGTCCTCCAAAGAACCTATAAAAATTTATGCCACAAGCAAGGCTGAGTATACTAATACTCAGCTAGACTTACCCGGTGTGAGGAGTCTACTCCTCTACCTCTAGACATGCAGCTGTTTGGCTGTGGGGTTTGGTTGCCAAAAGCACTAGCTAAGTTTATAAATCAAGTTTTAACTTTGTCCAGTTTTAGTGTGACTCTCTTAAGACTAGATGTGTACTATCTACTCATTCATGGTAGCAAGCCAATTTATCAATCAACATCTTTTGTCACATCATCACCTTTCCACTTGTTACTCAATGTAGCAGCATGGATCAAGCAGTCTCATTAGCTGCGAGAAGCAGACAATTCGAATCGAGTTTTTATCCTTGCAAGGTAAACCTAAACACACATCGTGGCGAGGCACTCCGTCCCCACACACATCAACCGTCCCCATTGATTCCCCGTCAGCAGATCAGGGCTCACCGCCTTGGCGTACAATGCCTCACTGACCCCGACTGCCGTCGTGCAGTGACCGCACTTGTACCCACCATAACTGGAATGGGAGACCTCGTCTCAGGTCGCGTGAGGGGGTATGTCCACTGCCAGGTTCACTCAGGTACTAGGCTTACCGATTTACCATATTTCTCGGCATGTGCTTAGTACGTTCAAACGCTTGACACACGGTACCACACCTTAATCCTTATTCCAATTTTTATCCCGTGGACAACCAATCCCCATGGATTGTTGTCCACAAACCAGCATCATTATGATAAGAAAATGGATACAACCAATTTCCTGACCTCGCGCGAGTGCTAGAAAAATCACTCGACTTCTACCGAAATCCCTAATTAATAAAGCAGCTACTCGGCTTAGCATACTAGTATTCATCTCAATGGGATTCCTGAGATCATGCAACTAGGGTTTCAAACAACTCCTACACTTAAGTGCACAATACAAGCCTACAAACATTAAGTGTAGTAAAATATCATATAGAACAGGTTATGCATAAAACCGGGGCTTGCCTTTCAAAGCTGGGGCAGGCAGATCCTCTAGTGCAGGCTCTGGTGCTGGATCTGGGGCTACCTCCTGAGCAACACCTTGCTTCGGCACGAGGACGTACTCTCCGTCAGCGAGGTTGCAGTCTATCGAATGCAATGAATAGGAATATGCATGTCATGATTATGCATGATTTAACAACATTATGCTAAAGGAAGAAGAACTAAGTTAGTTAGCAACTTAGGGTTTCTTGGTCATATGTGGCTTTTAGTGGTTTATGCTTATCATTCGAGGTTTAGGTGTTGTGGAGAATAAGCATAGTGGATTTGTATTTTTCCCTTACATATTTCAGTGGGCAAATTAAAAAGGGTTTTGCTAGTTGGGTTAGGGTGATACAAGTTTCCACTATCAATTTCCCTTTTTTCATTTCTAATTATGAATTCTAGTGTGGGCTTGAACTACAACAGTGGTTTAACTTGCTCCAACAATTTTATAAAAAATACAGTGGGTTGCCATTGGTCACTACAGTTTGTTCTATGAATTTGAGGTCCATCATAAAAAGGGTATGCCTTGGACAAAAATAACAAAAGTTGGGCAAAGGGGTGGTCACTTTACACTACAACTCTTAACTAGGGGTGGGTTCTGTCTTAAGGGTCATTTTTGTTGGTATCTAACAGTAATCACAAGTTCCTGTGCCAAAAATCCCAGAAGGTTAATTGGTGGTTATTTAGTTGTGATTTTCTAAAGTTTTATGCCAAAAAGGTGCTTATAACTAACTTGTCATTTGAAAAATATCAAACAACAGATTTCATATTTTCCTATGTTCATAATAACAACCCATTAGTTATCCCAAGGTTTGGGGTGTTTTCTCCTTGGGGTTATTTTTCTAGGGTTTTTCTAAGTTTTCCTTGTTTTCTTAAATTAAAAGGTATCCCAATTATTTTATACTAGACTAGGGTATAATAAATTTTTCTAGTGAACTATACTGCATAAGTAGACTAACAAAAATATGGGTGCTCCCTGGTTCTTTATTTAAATCTCCATTAATATTTTCTCTAACTTTAGGCTAAAAAGGATTCAAATGGTAAACTCTACCTTAACTGGGTGTACAGAGGGGTTTATTATTTTTAAACAGGTTAGGAAGTGATTAGGTACTTCTCCAAATTTTCTTAACCTCAGTCTAACAGTGCAACTATTTTTCCTCCTATTATTTAGCTTTTGGCCAAATCAATATTTAATTCCAAACATTAAATTCCTTTGCAATACTAAGGGGGTTTTGTATTTTTCCTAAGTAGTTCTCATTATTTAGAATCAGGCAAAATTTGTTTGACCAAATTTGGTTGAATAAAACTGAAGTTATGAATTTTGCAAGCTCTGTCTGTATTTAAATTAGAAATATTAAAAAGGTTTCCTGGAAAACCAGTTTACACCGAAGTCCTCGGGTTCTTTCCAAACTAATCCTCTCAGTTATACCCCTGTGCTACTATTCCCCTGAGTCACTGACAATGCGCAAAACCCCCTAGCCTTTTCTTCTTCTCCCCCGTGGTCCCTCCCTAGGTTTAAACAGTACCCGCGGAAATGAAAAGGGCGGCGCGGCTTACCGGCAGCGAGAGAGGTCCGGCGAGGGGCGGGGTTGTCTCCGGGAGGTCCTGGCGGTCACAACGATATACGGCTCGACGGCGGAGGTGGCCGGAATCGTTCGGTCCACTTGCGCAGGCGGGGGATCTCGTTGGCGGCGGGTGTTCCGGCTAAACCACGGTGATCTAGTGCAATCAAATGGCACAATGAGCTTCACGGGGTGACGTAGAGGCTATGTGCACAAGGAATCTAAGAATGGAACAGAGGATTACCCGGTCTACGTTCACTGGCGGTCGGGCGAAGTCCGGCGACCGTGGACTGGCTTCTCCGGCGAAGCAAACTCCGATTCCTTGCTCGGGGAGCTTCACCGAGGCGTGCACAGTCTATTCCAAGGGTTGGACGGGGTTGGGAAGGGCTCTGTTGGCTGGTCTACGATGGCAGGGGCTCGGGTGGCCGCGGGCACGCCGTGCACGGGGCAAACGCCGGTGGTTTCGGGCTCCGGTGAGGTCGAGCGTGCGCGGAGGAGTACGGTCGACGCCTGAGGGTGCTTTATAGGCGCGGGCGCGAGCAGGAGACGTGGGTGTGGCTTGGCGTGGCGCAGGGCGCGCGGGGTCGGGCGCGGGCGTGCTCTAGCGTGCGCAGAGCGCGTCGAACACGTGGAGGTGTTCTTCTGCCCATGTTCAAAAGCTTGCTGAGATCGCATACGTGCGAATCTTGGCAAAAATCCGGCGCAGACCTCTTCCTGGCACCTATGGCTATCTCTTGTATGTGAGTTCCAAGGGAAGATAAGCCCTAGGTCAGAAGATATGCGGACGCCAAATCTGGCTTGTCTCCCTGCCCACTTCGCGACAAAAATGATGCCAAGACATGTCAAACGTCAAGGGCTCGGTCTCAACTTTTTCCAGGGGGTGCCTTAGGTGGTATGCCACATTTTTGGTATAGAACTTAGGTGGTTTTGGTGCCATCTTCAAGGTGAACACGGTGGATCTTTAGATTAGGTGTAGATTTTGACTTAGAGAGAATTAGAGAGCTCTAGCTCTTTCTCTACTTAAAGAATGGATTTGGGGTTTCTTAAGGGGTCTTTTTGCAATGTTTCCTCTCTATATTTGTTGATTAATATGTTACTTAACTTTTGCCAAAGGTTAGGTCATGATTTGCACATTTGCTTAATCTCTACCCCTTCAGCCATGGTTTTAGGAGATAGGGGTTTAAGAGAGGTCCAGGGTTTACTCCCTTCTTGCCCAAGGTGGTAAGTGCACAAAAGCTTGAGTAATGCTTTTAGGTCATTAACATTCTTGGTTAATACAGGGTCTCCAAGGTTCTTATGCTCTTCTCCTTAAGTTTCTTCCCCATGTGATCACAGTCATTAGGGTATAGATGTGCCATAGCCATGGTAACACTTGGGGTGTTACATGTTGTGCCTCCGTCCGTGCCAACGCCGCCTCTGACCGCGCCGCCGCTGCCTCCGCCTTCAGATCATCACAGAGCAGCCGAAGGTCCGCCAGCTCGGTGCTCTGTTGGGCAAGGCGCTCGTTAGCCTTGGCAAGCGCGGCCCTCTAGGACCACAGCGAACCCCAGATGCCGCTCTCGCGGCGGATGAACAGCGACTTGGCGGTGCTTACATCCGCCAGTTCCTGAGCAAGGAAGACAAGGTATTACAAAGAATGCCCTGGCCACCCAGGGCATGCGCCTGAAAACCTTACCTGGAGGACCCTGGGAACGTCCCTGGAAAGGATCTCCATGGTCGACCGAAGCGACCCCATCGCCGCCTCGGCATACTCGCGGAGCTAATCCCGAGACTGCTCCTCCCGCTCATCGTTGAGGACGAGGAGGGGTTTCGAGGTGCCGCGGCTCTAGAACCGGAACACCTGCCCGCACCACTCATTGGGGTTGCGCTGCGTGGGGATGAGGATGTCGCCCCCCGAGACGGGCCGTGGTGTTACGCGCTCCTCCGCCAAGGCGTCGGGTTCCCCTGCAGTCAACACGTCGGGCACCATCGCCATCGACGCGCTGGGCTCCCCCTCGGCTAAGGTGGCAGGTTTCCGGTCGCCGACCTCGACAACAGCGTTCGCCCCCTCCTCAGGGCTAGGAACGGGGGGTCGGGGACGACCGCGAGCGGTGACGCCCCAACCATCCCGACGTCGGGTGCGATGGACGGCTCCACGAGCAAATCGGTAACGACCACGGCAGGAGTCGACGCCGACACCGACGACGCGTCAGGTGGGCTTAGGGCCACGACCGCGTTAGCAGCCTCCCCCGGCACGACGACCGCCCCAACGGAGGGGTCGGCCTGGGAGGCTTGCCCCATGGCAGCTCGTGCCGCCTGGACCCCCCGCTCGAGAGCATCCTGTGCGGAGACCAGCCAACCGGCATGGCGCGCCGCGGCACCGGCGGCAGAAGCCGGCACCGTCTTAAGGGCCTTCGTGGGGGCTAGGCCGGTTGGGCCCTGCCTCCGCTTGCTGAAAGGAAGAAAGAAAGCAAGTTCAAGTCACGCGACGAAAGAAGCCAAAACAGAGGCATTCTCAGACACTTACCCGCTCCGGACCAAAGCCAATCGTGCCTGCGGGGAGGCCCCTCGGGCCTCGGTCCCCGCAGGCGCTGCCAAGGGTTGCCCCGCCACCAACTTCGGCGCTGCTCCCACCTCGGGCGCCCGAGGCGCCGAAGGAGCGGCCTGCCCAGGCGTCGCCGCAGCGGCCGGAGGATCAACCTCCTGCACAGCCGGCGCGGGCGTTTGATCTTGGGGGACAGAGGGGTCAGGTGCCCCCTCGGCCTGCCTCCGCTCCTCGGACTGGGACCCCGATGTCCCGGCCCCAGGCACTGATGATACCAGCCCACTTGGAGGCTGGCACGACAACCCCTGGCCCGGCCCCGGGTCCGGGCTGAGGCCAAGATGGGCCACCATGTCGTCATCCTCGTCATCGTCATCGTCATCATCGTCGTCGGGCGTCTCCGGCGACGGCTCCCTCGGGAGCCCGTCCCTCTCTTGTCTCCGACGACGCTTCTCTAAGGCGTCCCGAGCTCGCATCCGCTCGCGAGCCTGAGCCTTCTCCGCGTCCTTCTTCTTCTTCTCCTCCGCGGCGACCCTCCGCGCGGCTCGGTCCACCGCGTCCTCCGGGACCCGCGGCAGGGAGGGTTTATAAAAACTTAACCCCTAGAAGAGCAAAGATCCCAACAGTGGGAATCGAAGGCAACACGACGCAGTACAGGAGAAGGATCGGATACTTACCAGGGAAACATACCCATGGTCGGGACGCATCGCAGGCTGGGTAAGGGCGCCGGCATCTAGCCTCCTTACCGTGCCTGCTACCCGCTTGCGGAGGTCATCATCGGGGAGGGAGGCCGAGGACATCTGCGAGCCCTCCAGATCGACCCCCGGTCTCATCTCCGAGAGCTGCAGTCACCGCTCTGCCAAGGGGAGCACCCTCCGGCGATGGATAGCGGCAACAACCCCCGCAGCGGTAAGGCCCCCATCTCATAACTTCTGCAAAGCTTGCAGAATAGGCTGGAGCTTCTCCTGTCTCTCGCGCGTGGCACCCCAGCGCCAGTTGCTGCCGGCGGCGGTCACCACTCGCTGAGAAAACGACGGAAGCCTCCCGTCGTCGTTCCGAAGATAAAACCATCGACGCTGCCACCCCTTGTTCGAAGACACAAGGATGGCAGGGATGTACTGCTACGCGCGCCCCTGCCTCAGCTGGAGGGTGGAGCCACCGGCCCGCACCGCCATATGGACCTTCTTCGCATCCGTCGTCAAGGCGAAGAGCTCCGCGAAGAAGAGGTGGGTCCACAGATCCTAGTGAACTTCGATCCCCAGAAAACCCTCACAAACCACCGCGAAGATGGCCGCTTGCGTAATGGAGTTGGGGTTGAGGTTGTGCAGCTCCACCCCGTAGTGGTGCAGGAGCGCCTGAAAGGGAATTAGGCTTACACCTAGTTCCTAAATGATTTTGGTGGTTGAATTGCCCAACACAAATATTGGACTAACTAGTTTGCTCTAGTGGATAAGTTGTACAGGTGCAAAAGGTTCACTCTTAGCCAATAAAAAGATCAGGTTTTGGATTCAACAAAGGAGCAAAGAAGCAACCGAAGGCACCTCTGGCTGAAGGCACCGGACTGTCCGGTGTACACCGGACAGTGTCCGGTGCGCCCAGAGGACTCCAACTCAAACTCTTCGCCCTCGGGAATTCTCGGAAGCCGGCGCACTATAATTCACCGGACTGTCCGGTGTACACCGGACAGTGTCCGGTGCTCCAAGGAAGCGCGGCCTCCGGAACTCGCCAGCCTCGGGTTCGCGCGGTAGCCGCTCCGCTATAATTCACCGGACATGTCCGGTGTACACCGGACTGTCCGGTGTACCAGCGGGGCAACGGCTATTTCGGTGCCAACGGCTACCTGCGGTGCATTTAATGCGCGCGCAGCGCGCGCAGACGTCAGGCGCGCCCATACCGGCGCATCGGACAATGAACAGTTGTTGTCCGGTGTGCACCGGACACCCAGGCGGGCCCACAAGTCAGAAGCTCCAACGGCCTGAATCCAACGGCATTGATGACGTGGCAGGGGCACCGGACTGTCCGGTGTGCACCGGACTGTCCGGTGCGCCATCGAACAGAAGCCTCCAGCCAACGGTCATGTTTGGTGGTTGGGGCTATAAATACCCCAACCACCCCACCATTCATTGCATCCAAGTTTTCCAACTTCCAACTACTTACAAGAGCTAGGCATTCAATTCTAGACACACCAAAAGAGATCAAATCCTCTCCAATTCCACTCAAGCCTTTAGTGACTAGCGAGAGAGATTTGCCGTGTTCTTTTGAGCTCTTGCGCTTGGATCGCTTTCTTTCTTTCTCACTTGTTCTTGTGTTCAAAACTCAATTGTAACCAAGGCAAGAGGCACCAATTGTGTGGTGGCCCTTGCGGGGAAGTTTTGTTCCCGTTTGATTGAGAAGAAGAAAAGCTCACTCGGTCCGAGGGACCGTTTGAGAGAGGGAAGGGTTGAAAGAGACCCGGCCTTTGTGGCCTCCTCAACGGGGAGTAGGTTTGCGAGAACCGAACCTCGGTAAAACAAATCCGCGTGTCACACTCTTCATTTGCTTGCGATTTGTTTTGCACCCTCTCTCGCGGACTCGTTTATATTTCTAACGCTAACCCGGCTTGTAGTTGTGATTATTTTTGTGATTTTTAGTTTCGCCCTATTCACCCCCCCTCTAGGCGACTTTCAATTGGTATCAGAGCCCGGTGCTTCATTAGAGCCTAACCGCTCGAAGTGATGTCGGGAGATCACACCAAGAGGGAGATGGAGACCGGCGACAACAAGCCCACTACAAGCCAAGGGAGCACTTCATCGGAAGAGTCCCGCACCAAGAGAAGGGAGAAGAAGAAGAACTCCTCCAAGCGGAAGGAGAAAAGATCTTCCTCTTCTCACCACAAGGAGAAGAAGGAAAAATCTTCTTCTCACAAGCCGCATCGGAGTGGAGACAAGCACAAGAAGATGAGGAAGGTGGTCTACTACGAGACCGACACTTCATCAACATCCACCTCCGACTCCGATGCACCGTCCGTAACTTCTAAGCGCCAAGAGCGCAAGAAGTTTAGTAAGATTCCCTTAAACTATCCCCGTACATCTAGACATACTCCTTTACTTTCCGTTCCATTAGGCAAACCGCCGACTTTTGATGGCGAAGATTATGCTAGGTGGAGTGATTTAATGAAATTTCATCTAACCTCACTCCACAAAAGTATATGGAATGTTGTTGAGTTTGGAGTACAGGTACCATCAATAGGGGATGAGGATTATGACTCGGACGAAGTGGCCCAAATCGAGCACTTCAACTCCCAAGCCGCAACCATTCTCCTTGCCTCTCTTAGCAAGGAGGAATACAACAAAGTGCAAGGGTTGAAGAACGCAAAAGAGATTTGGGACCTACTCAAGACGGCGCACGAGGGTGATGAACTCACCAAGATCACCAAGCGGGAAACGATCGAGGGGGAGCTCGGTCGCTTTCGTCTTCGCCAAGGGGAGGAGCCACAAGACATGTACAATCGGCTCAAGACCTTGGTGAACCATGTGCGCAACCTCGGGAGCAAAAAATGGGATGACCACGAGGTGGTTAAGGTTATTTTAAGAGCACTTATTTTCCTTAACCCCACTCAAGTTCAATTAATTCGTGGTAATCCTAGATACCCACTAATGACCCCCGAGGAAGTTATCGGGAATTTTGTGAGCTTTGAATGCATGATTAAGGGCTCAAAGAAGATCAACGAGCTTGACGAGCCTTCCACATCCGAGGCGCAACCCGTGGCCTTCAAGGCAACGGAGGAGAAGAAGGAGGAGTCTACACCAAGTAGACAACCAATTGACGCCTCCAAGCTCGACAATGAGGAGATGGCCTTAATCATCAAAAGCTTTCGGCAAATCCTCAAGCAACGGAAGGGGAAGGATTACAAATCCCGTTCCAAGAAGGTTTGCTACAAGTGTGGTAAGCCCGGTCATTTTATTGCAAAATGTCCTATGTCTAGTGACAGTGACAGGGGCGACGACAAGAAGGGAAAGAGGAGAGAAAAGAAGAAGTACTACAAGAAGAAGGGCGGCGATGCCCATGTTTGTCGGGAGTGGGACTCCAACGAAAGCTCAAGCGACTCCTCCGACGACGAGGACGCCGCCAACATCGTCGTCACCAAGGGACTCCTCTTCCCCAACGTCGGCCACAAGTGTCTCATGGCCAAGGACGGCAAAAAGAAGGTAAAATCAAGGTCCTCCACTAAATATGAAACATCTAGTGATGAGGATGATGATAAAAATGAGGAGGATAACTTGCGCATTCTTTTTGCTAACCTCAACATGCAACAAAAAGAAAAATTAAATGAATTGATTAGTGCTATACATGAGAAGGATGATCTCTTGGATTCTCAAGAGGACTTCCTTATTAAAGAAAATAAGAAGCATGTTAAGGTTAAAAATGCTTATGCTCTAGAAATAGAAAAATGTGAAAAATTGTCTAGTGAGCTAAGTACTTGCCATGAAACTATAGACAACCTTAGAAATGAAAATGCTAATTTGTTAGCTAAGGTTGATTCTCATATTTGCAATATTTCAATTCCAAATCCTAGAAATGATAATGATGATTTGCTTGCTAGGATTGAAGAATTGAGCATTTCTCTTGCTAGTCTTAGATTAGAAAATGAAAATTTGATTGCTAAGACTAAAGATTTTGATGTTTGCAATGCTACTATTTCTGACCTTAGAAGTAAGAATGAAATATTGCATGCTAAGGTTGTAGAATTAAAAACTTGCAAACCCTCTACATCTACTGAGCATATTTCCATTTGTACTAGGTGTAGAGATATTAATGTTGATGCTATCCATGATCACCTAGCCTTAATTAAAAAACAAAATGATCACATAGCACAACTTAATGCTAAGATTAGTGAGCATGACTTAGAAAATGAAAAATTTAAATTTGCTAGAAGCATGCTCTATAATGGGAGACGCCCTGGCATCAAGGATGGCATTGGCTTCCAAAGGGGAGACAATGTCAAACTTAATGCCCCTCCAAAGAATTTATCTAACTTTGTTAAGGGCAAGGCTCCCATGCCTCAGGATAACGAGGGTTACATTTTGTACCCTGCCGGCTATCCTGAGAGCAAAATTAGGAGAACTCATTCTAGGAAGTCTCACTCTGGCCCCAATCATGCTTTCATGTATAAGGGTGAGACATCTAGTTCTAGGCAACCAACCCGTGCCAAGTTGCCTAGAAAGAAAACTCCTAATGCATCAAATGATCATGCCATTTCATTTAAAACTTTTGATGCATCTTATGTTTTAACTAACAAATCTGGCAAGGTAGTTGCCAAAATTGTTGGGGGCAAACACAAGGGCTCCAAGACTTGTGTTTGGGTACCCAAAGTTCTTGTTTCTAATGCCAAAGGACCCAAAACCGTTTGGGTACCTAAAGTCAAGAACTAAAATTGTTTTGTAGGTTTATGCATCCGGGGGCTCAAGTTGGATACTCGACAGCGGGTGCACAAACCACATGACCGGGGAGAAAAAGATGTTCTCCTCATATGAGAAAAACCAAGATCCCCAACGAGCTATCACATTCGGGGATGGAAATCAAGGTTTGGTCAAAGGATTGGGTAAAATTGCTATATCACCTGACCATACTATTTCCAATGTTTTTCTTGTAGATTCCTTAGATTACAATTTGCTTTCCGTATCCCAATTATGTCAAATGGGCTACAACTGTCTATTTACTGATATAGGTGTTACTGTCTTTAGAAGAAGTGATGATTCAATAGCATTTAAGGGAGTGTTAGAGGGTCAGCTATACTTGGTAGATTTTGATAGAGCTGAACTCGACACTTGCTTGGTTGCTAAGACTAACTTGGGTTGGCTCTGGCACCGCCGACTAGCCCATGTTGGAATGAAGAATCTTCACAAGCTTCTAAAGGGAGAACACATTTTAGGACTAACCAATGTTCATTTTGAGAAAGACAGGATTTGTAGCGCATGCCAAGCCGGGAAGCAAGTTGGCACTCATCATCCACACAAGAACATCATGACTAGCGACAGGCCACTGGAGCTCCTACACATGGACCTATTCGGCCCGATCGCTTATATAAGCATCGGCGGGAGTAAGTACTGTCTAGTTATTGTGGATGATTATTCTCGCTTCACTTGGGTGTTCTTTTTGCAGGACAAATCTCATACCCAAGAGACCTTAAAGGGATTCTTGAGACGGGCTCAAAATGAGTTCGGCTTAAGGATCAAGAAAATTAGAAGCGACAATGGGACGGAGTTCAAGAACTCTCAAATTGAAGGCTTTCTTGAGGAGGAGGGCATCAAGCATGAGTTCTCTTCTCCCTACACTCCACAACAAAATGGTGTAGTGGAGAGGAAGAATCGAACTCTATTGGACATAGCAAGAACCATGCTTGATGAGTACAAGACACCGGATCGGTTTTGGGCCGAGGCAGTCAACACCGCCTGCTACGCCATCAACCGGTTATATCTTCACCGAATCCTCAAGAAGACATCATATGAACTCCTAACTGGTAAAAAGCCCAATATTTCATATTTTAGAGTTTTTGGTAGCAAATGTTTTATTCTTGTCAAAAGAGGTAGAAAAACTAAATTTGCTCCTAAAACTGTAGAAGGCTTTTTACTAGGATATGACTCAAACACAAGGGCATATAGAGTCTTTAACAAGTCCTCAGGACTTGTTGAAGTTTCTTGTGACGTTGTGTTTGATGAAACTAACGGCTCTCAAGTAGAGCAAGTTGATCTTGATGAGATAGGAGAAGAACAGGCTCCATGCATAGCGCTAAGGAACATGTCCATTGGGGATGTGTGTCCTAAGGAATCCGAAGAGCCTCCACATGCACAAGATCAACCATCCTCCTCCATGCAAGCATCTCCACCAACTCAAGTTGAGGATGAGGCTCAAGATATTGAACAAGAAGATCAAGAAGATGAGCCACCTCAAAATAACGGCAACGATCAAGGGGGAGATGCATATGATGAAGACAAGGAGGATGAACAACCAAGGCCGCCACACCTAAGAGTCCACCAAGCAATACAACGAGATCACCCCGTCGACACCATCCTCGGCGACATTCATAAGGGGGTAACTACTCGATCTCGTGTTGCACATTTTTGTGAACATTACTCTTTTGTTTCCTCTATTGAGCCACACAGGGTAGAGGAAGCACTTCAAGATTCGGATTGGGTGATGGCGATGCAAGAGGAGCTCAACAATTTCACAAGGAATGAGGTATGGCACTTAGTTCCACGTCCTAATCAAAATGTTGTAGGAACCAAGTGGGTCTTCCGCAACAAGCAAGACGAGCATGGTGTGGTGACAAGGAACAAAGCTCGACTCGTGGCCAAGGGGTATTCACAAGTCGAAGGTTTGGATTTTGGTGAAACCTATGCACCCGTAGCTAGGCTTGAATCAATTCGCATATTATTAGCCTATGCTACTTACCATGGCTTCAAGCTTTATCAAATGGACGTGAAGAGTGCCTTCCTCAATGGACCAATCAAGGAGGAGGTCTATGTTGAGCAACCTCCCGGCTTTGAAGACAGTGAGTACCCTAACCATGTTTATAGACTCTCTAAGGCGCTTTATGGGCTCAAGCAAGCTCCAAGAGCATGGTATGAATGCCTTAGAGATTTCCTTATTGCTAATGGCTTCGAAGTCGGCAAAGCCGATCCTACTTTATTCACTAAAACACTTAATAATGATTTGTTTGTATGCCAAATTTATGTTGATGATATTATATTTGGGTCTACTAACAAATCCACTTGTGAAGAATTTAGTAGGATCATGACACAGAAATTCGAGATGTCAATGATGGGGGAGTTGAAGTATTTTCTAGGATTCCAAGTCAAGCAACTCCAAGAAGGCACCTTCATTAGCCAAACGAAGTACACTCAAGACATTCTAAGCAAGTTTGGAATGAAGGATGCCAAGCCCATCAAGACACCCATGGGAACAAATGGGCATCTCGACCTCGACACGGGAGGTAAGTCCGTGGATCAAAAGCTATACCGGTCGATGATTGGTTCATTGCTTTATTTATGTGCATCTCGACCGGACATTATGCTTTCCGTTTGCATGTGTGCAAGATTCCAAGCCGACCCTAAGGAATCACACCTTACGGCCGTAAAATGAATCTTGAGATATTTGGCTTATACTCCTAAGTTTGGGCTTTGGTACCCTCGGGGATCCACTTTTGATTTGATTGGTTATTCGGATGCCGATTGGGCGGGGTGTAAGATTAATAGGAAGAGCACATCGGGGACTTGCCAGTTCTTGGGAAGATCCTTGGTGTCATGGGCTTCAAAGAAGCAAAATTCGGTCGCTCTTTCTACCGCCGAAGCCGAGTATATTGCCGCAGGTCATTGTTGCGCGCAATTGCTTTGGATGAGGCAAACCCTGCGGGACTACGGTTACAAATTAACCAAAGTTCCTCTTCTATGTGATAATGAGAGTGCAATCCGCATGGCGGATAATCCCGTTGAGCATAGCCGCACTAAACACATAGCCATTCGGTATCATTTTCTTCGGGATCACCAACAAAAGGGGGATATCGAGATTTCATACATTAATACTAAAGATCAATTAGCCGATATCTTTACCAAGCCACTTGATGAACAATCCTTTACCAGACTTAGGCATGAGCTCAATATTCTTGATTCTAGGAATTTCTTTTGCTAAACTTGCACACATAGCTCATAATAATACCTTTGATCATGTCTCTTTTATATATGCTATGACTAATGTGTTTTCAAGTGTATTTCAAACCAAGTCATAGGTATATTGAAAGGGAATTGGAGTCTTCGGCGAAGACAAGGCTTCCACTCCACTCTACTACTCATCCTTCGCCGTCACTCCGAGCATGTCTCCAACTTTGGTATAATCTTCACTCATTTATTTTATGACCAAAGGAGGAGAAAGTACTTCTAAGGGCTTATATCTCACTCAAAGTATCCGTTTTTGGCGATTCATGCCAAAGGGGGAGAAAGTATGAGCCCAAAGCAAAAGGACCGCACCCCGCACCACCACCCTAATTTTAAATTTGATGATTTTTCAATTGGTAAAATTTCAAAATTGGTATCTCTTTGTGTTCTAAAGGGGGATCAACTAGTATTTTCGAAATTGATGTCTTAAAACCCTCTTGAACACTAAGAGGAGACTTTATTTGAGGGAGAGTTTTGTTTAGTCAAAGGAAAAGCATTTGAACAAAGGAAGAAAATTTCAAAACTTGAAAATGCTTTGTAAAATCTTATTCATTTACCTTTGACTATCTTGCAAAATAACTTTGAAAAGAATTTACAAAAGAGTTTGCAAAAACAAAACTTGTGGTGTGAATTTGGTCCAATATGTCAAAAACAAAGAAAACAATCCATGCGCATCATATAAGTATTTATATTGGCTCAATTCCAAGCAACCTTTGCACTTACCTTATGCAAACTAGTTCAATTATGCACTTCTATATTTGCTTTGAGTTGTGTTGGCATCAATCACCAAAAAGGGGGAGATTGAAAGGGAATTAGGCTTACACCTAGTTCCTAAATGATTTTGGTGGTTGAATTGCCCAACACAAATATTGGACTAACTAGTTTGCTCTAGTGGATAAGTTGTACAGGTGCAAAAGGTTCACTCTTAGCCAATAAAAAGATCAGGTTTTGGATTCAACAAAGGAGCAAAGAAGCAACCGAAGGCACCTCTGGCTGAAGGCACCGGACTGTCCGGTGTACACCGGACAGTGTCCAGTGCGCCCAGAGGACTCCAACTCAAACTCTTCGCCCTCGGGAATTCTCGGAAGCCGGCGCACTATAATTCACCGGACTGTCCGGTGTACACCGGACAGTGTCCGGTGCTCCAAGGAAGCGCGGCCTCCGGAACTCGCCAGCCTCGGGTTAGCGCGGTAGCCGCTCCGCTATAATTCACCGGACATGTCCGGTGTACACCGGACTGTCCGATGTACCAGCGGGGCAACGACTATTTCGGCGCCAACGGCTACCTGCGGTGCATTTAATGCGCGCGCAGCGCGCGCAGACGTCAGGCGCGCCCATACCGGCGCACCGGACAATGAACAGTTGTTGTCCGGTGTGCACCGGACACCCAGGCGGGCCCACAAGTCAGAAGCTCCAACGGTCTGAATCCAACGGCATTGATGACGTGGCAGGTGCACCGGACTGTCCGGTGCGCCATCGAACAGAAGCCTCCAGCCAACGGTCATGTTTGGTGGTTGGGGCTATAAATACCCCAACCACCCCACCATTCATTGCATCCAAGTTTTCCAACTTCCAACTACTTACAAGAGCTAGGCATTCAATTCTAGACACACCAAAAGAGATCAAATCCTCTCCAATTCCACTCAAGCCTTTAGTGACTAGCGAGAGAGATTTGCCGTGTTCTTTTGAGCTCTTGCGCTTGGATCGCTTTCTTTCTTTCTCACTTGTTCTTGTGTTCAAAACTCAATTGTAACCAAGGCAAGAGGCACCAATTGTGTGGTGGCCCTTGCAGGGAAGTTTTGTTCCCGTTTGATTGAGAAGAAGAAAAGCTCACTCGGTCCGAGGGACCATTTGAGAGAGGGAAGGGTTGAAAGAGACCCGGCCTTTGTGGCCTCCTCAACGGGGAGTAGGTTTGCGAGAACCGAACCTCGGTAAAACAAATCCGCGTGTCACACTCTTCATTTGCTTGCGATTTGTTTTGCACCCTCTCTCGCGGACTCGTTTATATTTCTAACGCTAACCCGGCTTGTAGTTGTGATTATTTTTGTGATTTTTAGTTTCGCCCTATTCACCCCCCCCTCTAGGCGACTTTCAGCGCCCGCATAAAGCGGCTTGCTGGCACTTCGAACCCCTGCTCATGGAAGGCGATGAAGCTAACCACGTACCCCGGCGGCGGGGAAGGGACGGCCTCGCTTGGGGCCATCCACTTCGGCTGTGCCCCACCGGAGAGGGGACGGAGCTAACCATCGGCGACGAGGGCCTCCAGATCCTTCGTGACGACGATGGAGGAGGGCCACGGGTCACGCGGCGGGACAACGGTAACCCTGTCAGCCATCACCGAACGAAGGTGGTGGAGGCGGAGGGGATGAGGTGCACGGTTTCCTTTTCCCTGACTATTCTCTTAGGTTATGAAAACCAGAGCAAAAGGCAGGCGCAAATGGCAGAGTGACGAACCACTGCCGGCCCCCCTTCCGAGTATATAAAGGCCTGGGCGAGAACCGTTCAAAACTTCGCCCGAACTCGCCGCAAAATTCAAAACTCAAAGGTAAAGCGATCTTCCCGTTCCTCGAACGGCTCGCACGCGCAACGGGCGCCACGCAAATCGCCCGTCCCATCGCATTAACTCCCCGGCGGAGCAGGCGACACCTCTGGCAGGCGAGGCGGGCGTCTCTCTCTCTCTCTTGCTACAGGGACCAATAAAGGGGATGTTGTGGAAAGGATCCTTCTCGGCGAAGGAAGCGGGCCCCGAGCCCTCCTACTCATCAGGGGTTCGAAGGCTAGCCTCTCGGAAGGGTTTCGACAGCCGCCCCAGAGCACTTGGACTTCAAGCCCATTACTGATCAGGGGTTCGAAGGCTGGCCCCTCGGAAGGGTTCGACAGCCGCCCTAGAGTGCTCGGGCTCCATGCCCATTACTGATCAGGGGTTCGTAGGCTGGCCCCTCGGAAGGGTTCGACAGTCGCCCCATAGCACGCAGAGTGAGGGATGACTCTAGGTACGTCCAATACATGGCCGAGGCTCGGGCTACGCTCCCGAGGTACCCTAGGACATTTCCGAGACCGGCGGGAACGATTTGTAACGGAATCCCACCGGAGGGAGGCATCGAGCCCTCGGACCCTGTCGAAGGGGTCTGGGTCCAGCGAATCACCCGCAGGTACTTTTGGAGCGCGCCTCTGGGCCACTAGCCGACCCCTAACGAACGGGGCACGGGCGTCCACTCGGATCACCCGTTAGCAGCTCACTGGAAACACCATGTTCGGCGCCCTCCGAGGGCAACATGGCGCTTTCCCCCTCCTCCTTGCGGAAAGGCAACGCAGGGGCGTACGATAAAAGTCGGGAAAGTCCTTGATCATCCTCTCGCTCCGTGTAGAGGCTCGGGGGCTGCTCTCGCACCCAGCTACGGCCAAAACTGTTGACAGCATCAATAAACCAGCTTGATAACTTGGAACCTGACCACGCACCCGGGCTACGGCCAGGCTGCATGAGGGAACGATCAGACCGGCCGAGGCACCACGAAAAGCATTCAGACCTCAGAGGAGTCAAACCACTCCTCTGAGGCCTTGGGGGCTACACCCGGCGGGTGCGCTCGCGTGCACCCACCAGAACGAAGCAAAAACCAAGAAAGGCCGGTCCCCTCACCGAAAATGTGGCAAAAGCCTCCAAGCGAGTATCAACACTCCCTTCGAGGCTCGGGGGCTACTGTCGGGTACCATAATTAGGGGTACCCCAACACTCCTAATCACGGCTGGTAAACACCCTCATACCCACTGACGGGCACGGTCCAAGTCAAAGCTTCGTCTACCCAAGGGACGCGACCTCACCCGAGCCTAGCCTCGGGCTGGAGCAGTAGTCCCAGACGAGTTCACGCCTCGCCGAGGGCCTCCTCAGGCAGCGGGTGCCCCCTCAGCTCTCCCGAAGCCCGGCTCGGGCAGGCTTCGTTGTGAAGCAACCGTGGCCAGACCGCCTCACCAACCGACCGCTTCGCAGGCGCATTCAATGCAGGGGATGCCTGACGCCGTATCCTGACACACGCGCCTCAGTCGGCCAGGCCGAAGTGACCGCAGTCACTTCGCCCCTCTCTTTTACTGTCCGATATGACAGGAAAACAGCGCCGCTCGCTCCGCTCCGACTGCCGTGCCAACCACCCAGGCAAAGACTGACAACAAGTCACGATCAACCACCGAGTTCGGCCTCGGGCGCAACAGGAAGCTCCGCCTCACCCGACCTCAGGCTCCGGCCTCGGGGGGAGGTCTCCGCCTCGCCCGACCTCAGGCTTCGGCCTCGAGAGGAGGTCTCCATCTCGCCCGACCACCGGACTCGGCCTCGACCTCAGTCTCGGGAGGAATCGCGTCCTCGCCCGACCCTGGCCTCGGCCTCAAGAGAAGTCTCCGCCTCACCCGACCTTGGGCTCGGACTGACCACGCCAACAGGGGATACATCATTACCCTATTCCTAGCCTGCTCAGGCTACAAGGAACAAGACTGGCGTCCCATCTGGCTTACCCCGGCGATGGGTAATGATGGTGCCCCGCGTGCACCATGGCGCCGGTGGCTCTCAGCCCCTTACGGCAACAAGGAGACGTCAACAGAATCCTTGTCGCACTGCCAGCTGTGCTCCTACATGACTCAGGCGCTCCTCCGATGGCCACGCTATCACGTGTACAGGGCTCAAGCTCTCCCCCGACAGCCACGTTGGCATGTACATAAGGCTTAGGCACTTCTCCGTCGGACACGTTAGCGCATAGCTACACCCCCATTATACGTCTGGACCCTCTCCTTGCGTCTATAAAAGGGAGGTCCAGGGCCATCCTGAGGGGGGTTCGCGCGGGGGAAGGAGTGGACGAACGGGCTCCCACTCTGTATCTCTCTCTCTCCCTCACGCGATGCGCTTGTAACCCCTACTACGAGCGGCACCCCTGGTGCAGGATAATACAAGGCTTGTCCCACCTCTTGTGTTCCATCCCGCGCCAACCCATCTGGGCAGGGGCACGCAGCGATTTCACTCGTCGGTCCAGGGACCCCCCGGGTCCGAAACACCGACAACCCCCATCCTGAAGTAATACGAATGGTCGGGCCTCGAGCCCCTTAGAGCTTAGGCCTCCTATGGGAACAAAGAGACTTTTATAACATCTTAAGTATAAAGCCACCAGCAAGATAGGAAGATATAGTTGGCCTAAAGCCCTCAAGGTGGGGCTACCATGTTTGTGGCCTATTCCTCACAAGCATGTTGGCACTTTTGATAAGGCTCCCATACGACAAACCATTTGCAATTTTGATATTATCATTTGTGGGGTTCGCTAATTTGTCATTGAGTCCATAAATCATAGACACAGATGGTCCCAAATCATAGAAACATATGGCATAATAGCAAAGAGGCAAAACTATGAGTGGCAAAATAGCATTTCCCCATAGACACATTAAATATGTCATATGTGATGTTACATCCTGACATGCATGTTGTCACTATGGCTTATGAAACAAAATATTTAAAATCACTATTCGATATGTGTATCGACCCTATAGCCACGTGTGGGCGTGCCAATGTATCATGAAGAATTGTCAAGTACACATTGCTACACCAGTTACTAACTCTACCACACCCAATGACATGGACACCATTGTCCAGTGATATGGCATACCTTCTCCTATGGCAAGTATGATTATCACTAATGAAGGACATCCGTAATACTGTGCTACAAAGGCAAAGATTTGTGTATGACTTTATGACGAGGATAATACCTTCTCTTATGGCAAGTATGACTATCACTAATGAAGGACATCTGTAACACTGTGCTACAAAGGCATAGATTTGTGTATGACTTTATGACGAGGATAAGATCAAGGTTGTTGAGTCTTAGCTAATCTAACACATGGTCTAAGTATATACCCTTCCTTCCTTGGTCTATAGAGGTGGAGGGAGCACAGTAACGTCCAAAAGGAGGCTAGACCCAACACATCCAAATGGGATTCAGATCCAAGATCTCACAAGTCAAAAAAACAACATATAAGGCTGTAATAAAAGTGAACTAGGGAACGATAGGCCCTCACTATAAGATTCTTATGAAGACACACCTGTTATGAAGGAAGCCAAGCTATATATCTTCAAAGATAAATGTGCAAAGTTCAAAATGCAAGGACATGAGAGTGTCTAAAATGTTTCATAGGCTCAACATCATTATAAATGAGCTAAAAACTTGGGACACAAGGTGGATGAATTATTTCATAGGCTCAACATCATTGGTCTTGATAAAGTCAAGTGAGAGTTTGCACTTGTTACTCTTGATGATAGACATTAGCTAGATGGTTTGGTGAAGATCGAAGGGTAGTGATCATCCGGAGAGCTTATGGGTGACCCGGCTCAAAACATGAACACAGTTCTGAGCGGTTCACTGTGCTAGAGCGACGGATAACTAGCTCGTAGGGAGCACTTGGTCATTGCACAAACCAAACGATTAGTGCAAGAGATTATCCTAATAGCCACTACTTTGCATAGTCTGGTCAATACAATATAAGCCCCCTATATAAGTCTAGTTGAAAGAACAAATAGTTGAGCATTCAACCACACAAGCAACTTGAG
This sequence comes from Zea luxurians, assembly GCA_029449295.1. Taxonomy (NCBI): domain Eukaryota; kingdom Viridiplantae; phylum Streptophyta; class Magnoliopsida; order Poales; family Poaceae; genus Zea; species Zea luxurians. The sequence continues at coordinate 44,111,495 of JAOPSE010000016.1, forward strand.
TTACCACCTAAAAACTAGTGAACTAGAAAAGAAAACAATCAAGCTACACTACTCACTAGAACTAAGCTACGAAGTAAGCAAACAAAGCAACACAAGCTAGTACTAAGCAAGCAACACTACAAGCACAAGGTATGAAAAAAATACAACTGTTGAGAAAGTGAACTAATGAGGCTAAGTGACACAGAATTTTCCCTTGAGGCTCAATTATTTGTCGGCAACCTACGACCGCATTAAGGTGGACCTTAGGAGCAATACTTTACATAGGAGATGGCACGGCACCACGAACCTCTCTAAAACACAATTGATTTCACTATAGTTGCTCTTCGCAAATCTCGTGTGGGGATGAGTACAAAGCCCCTCACAATAGCCAATGACCGAAGACCACAACAATCAACAAAATATTTTTCACGGTCTTACACAAGCATCAAGCGAGCTAGGTGACATCAATCACCAAGAGTGACAAGAATTCCTTGGTCACAAAGACCACCTAGTGTCACACAACACAAACTTTCTATCTGATATGCACTAGAATGCTCTCAATCTCCCATCAATGTGATCACGAAGCTAGCAAGTAAGATGGATTATTTGTTTCATCTCTATGTATGTGGCAATATCAACCAACGGTACCAAGAGATCTCAAAAGACTATATGAACCACTATATATAGAGCCCACACATCAATGGGTCGAAGGGGCAAAAGTTAAACTCTATGTAAGCACCAGATGATTTAGTGGTACCATTGGATCAATCTAGTGACCTCCCCAACGATCAGACCAACCACTAGCCGTTAGAGCAAAACAGTCAAAACACCTCTACTGCATAGACTGATGGCCATGTGATTAATCATACCAGATTAATCTGATGCCAACCAAAAACTGTGTAAAAGGATTTTGAGGCAATGGATTATGCCTAGAACCAAATTATTCAATGTCTTTTTCGAGACAACTAGCCGTTGCAGCCTCCAACGTTCACTTGTAGCGCATACTTCAACGATCATCAAACTGATCACACTAGATCAATTTACATTACACATTGTGTATAAAGCTATTTTTGGTGGCCTTTGGCTACCGAAAATTAAGCAGTTCCCTATAGTGTTAGTGCGATCTAGAGATATTCCATAAGTGAATTTTAACCATCAAATTACTCTGATACCTAGCATCGGTCATCCATTGATTCTTTTTGAACTTCTCATCTCAAAAATAATGTTGGATCATTCAATGCTTCCTAGGATTGAGCATCGAATCATGTCGGCACTTAACCCTGCACATTGTGTATAAAACCATGTAGCACTTGGCTCGATGCCTCTAGCAAGGCACCACCAGAGCAATCCAATGAAGGCATCAACCACTTAGTTTGCACACGAGTTAGCCTTTCACAAACATTTTAAGTCTTTTCGTTTTGCACCTCATCACATCACTAAGTGTAATGCATACACAAATAAAACTCGCACTTAGTGGCAATAACCGTTATAACTAAATATTTATCCTCTTTATACACTCTATTGCACCTTAATTGACAAAAGCAAGGCCCTACCACATATATGGTCCATTTACGTAGTTAGATAAAGTGCATGGCATCGTTGTTCCAAGAATATAACCCCGAATTGGCAACCTCAAAATAATACTCCCTCCCTCCTAAAATATATTCGTTTTAGCTCTTGTTTTTTATATCTATATTCAAATAGATGAGGATGAATCTAAACATATATAAAACATATACATTAAGAATTGTATGAACCTATTAATTAACTAAAACAAATTTTATTTGGGACGGAACGACTGAGCGAGTACAAAATAACAACTGCCTTGCCCTCTGCTCAGCTGGGGATGCAATAACTTAAGCTATCTCTTGAACAAGCCGGCATACAAATTGGATAATGAATGGATGAACATCAGGGTTTGCGGTACTGCACGCCTGCTTTTAGATTCCTTACATGTGCAGATATCGATTCACATTTATATTCAACAGGCCATCAGCACAGCTTGGAACTGCAGTGCAACAAATGGCAAGCACAAATCACACCCATAAGTATGCTGGAAATAAAGTTACATGCCTGGTCTACAACTATTTTGTATAATTATCACCAGTAGCTACAAAATGGAGCTACAATTGCACAACCTTAAAGGTTTAAACGGCGGTTGCATGCAAATTTTTAGGCAGTGATTTATTTAGGCAAGCCACTATTTAAACTATTTGTAAGCAGCTAATATTGTCTCAGAATAATCTAAATGATTCATGTTAACCACAAGTCAATGATGCATATTCCAAACAGAGAAAGCTAGAATCCTATAACATCAAATTATATAGAGGAGAATACAGCAATGATTCACACTTCGTTGGTGAAGTGCCTGGCACTACAAGTGTCAACTAAGGTGTTGTTTGGTTCACGAAATGTAACGTAAATGACAATAGTAATGATTCACATTTGAGTACCAGCGATAATAAGTTTGAATAGACCGGTATCAATTTCTAATGTCGTATCTGATTACAGCTGGGCTTAAACAAACATGGTTTAACTTTATCAGTTACCCATTACATTACAAACATGTGAACCAAAGAGCACCTAGGAGTTATTACTGTTAGAAACATGTCATAACCTGGAAAAGGACGAACGATTGTGACACCCACACAGCTATAATAATCAATCTATTTCCAGTAATGTGCAAGCAATAAGACATCAAGCAGGGGTTATTACTTTTTAGATGTTATAACCTAGAAAAGGACAAATGAGTTGAGACATCCCAGAAGGCCACAATCAGTACATTTCTGGTTATTTTGGAATGTGGACAAAGAATGAAAAAAACTAAAACTAATAGAACCTGCTCATAATAAAAAGAAACCATCGAAATTTGGGTAGGGCAGAAAGAACTATGGCAAATGTCCTAGCATCAAGACATCCATACAGCCATACATGGGCAAACATAACACAACAGCACACAAACAACTTCGATAACACAAGTTGTATCAAAATTTCTCAGTAAAATCAATGCCAGCATACACGTTGTGGACCACGCACACAAAATGTCACTAATGGGAATAATAACCTTAAATTAAGGAAAGGATTTCTAATTCCAGTCTCCTTGTTTGCAAATCATCTTGGACTCCCATCAATGGGCATGGCAATCATATCAAGGAGAACCACTACCACAATAGACAAAATGAGGAAACCACTGGGATTGCACAGTGAGACCTACAGCAAGGGAGCCAAATCATCACCTTTAACAATCATAAAATTCAAATAATAAATCAGTCACACAAGAATTACCTGGAAGGAGTAAACTCAGGACTGTCCTGATTAGACTGCCCTATAACAGCACAAGACCAAGCTCAGAGGGCTTGATGCCATTGCGAATACGGTAATTGTAGAGGTAATAGTGGAGCTGCCCATCTCCAGGACCAAACTTGAGCTCCTTGAGGAATGACTCATTCTCCATGACATCGAGAGCATTGAACACATCATAATTCTTCCGTTTGGCAACAATAAGAGCATCATTCATCAGCTGCTGCAACGGAGTTTTCGTTGAAACGTTGTAATATGAGTACGCCGCTTTGAGCGTTGCATAGTTAGCATTGTTCAACACTGATGAGGGCAGTGTGTAAAAGCTGCAGAAATCCGTGACCTCATGCGTCTCAGGGCTCTCTACAAGGTAGCTGTCCACCACATCCTCTTGGGGCAGCAACCAGTGCTCCACATCTACCTCATCAAAATCCGGTGCCACCACAAACCTCGCAAGGTATGCCCTCAGCAGCCGTGTGACCGCAGCGACATCCCGCAGCTCCATCCTGCGAAACCCAGGGGTGAGCGGCGCATCAGGCAGCTTGTATAGCCGGACTGTGCGGCTCATAGTCATGCGCGGACCAAGGCGAGAGAATCCAACATCGATAAGCTTCTTGGGGTTGAGGGATCGGTGCCAGTAGCGGCAGGTGGTGATGGGGGTTGGGAGGACGATCCCCGCGGTGTATGCAGCCTGCCAGATGTTCTCCTGGTGGACGCGGCGGGTGACCTCCCGGATGAGCACGGGTGCCAGGCGCTTGGATCGGAGCTTCTTGTGGACGCAGAGAAAGTTGATCTCGGCCATGCGGACGACGTCGTCGCGGGCGCGGATGCGGGCCGGGACGCCCGAGATGAAGGCGACGAGCTTCTTAGACTCCTTGGCACGAACGCCGATGTGCCAGGACCGGAAGAAGGACGGCGGCTTGAGCGCCCAGCGGAGGAAGGCCGGGGAGTAGTTGAAGCGGAACATGTTCTCGTCATCCTCGACGTAGTTGTGGGCGAGCAGCGAGTAGAGGTCGGCGAGGAGCGCGTCGTCATCGAGGTCGCAGGTGAGCCACTCGAAGGCGGCGGGCAGCGGGTAGGGGTCGGCGCGCACCTCGGAGAGTGGCGTGGGCGGCTCGATGGGGCCGTTCGGTAGCGATGCATCGGAGGCGTCGCGAAACTGGCCGACGGGCTGTGTCTCCCAGAACTTGTGGCGGCGAGCGGCGGGGTTCGAGTTGAGGGTCATGTGCTCTTGCACGCGCCGCGCCAACGCCTCGATGGAGACGTTCTCCTCGCCAGCCGGGCCGGTGCCGCTGGCGCTGGCGGCGTCATTGCTGTTGGGCGCGGCCATGGCGATCTGGGCCCGGATCGGCGGTAGGGTTTGGGGGGATTTGGGGAGATGACGACGCGGGGAAGGGGAATGCGAGGGGGCAGCGGGTAGATCTCGTCTTGTGGGCTCCTCTCCTCGTAAGCGTAGCAATTAGCGAAGCGCCCTCATCAGCACTCCAGCAGAAAAAAAAAACGCGTTACTGCTTTAAGTTCTTTCCCCCCAAGATTATAAAATCGTAAGCATAAGATGTTTACTCGTACCATGGTGATGATCGATCGATCGATAAAAATATAAGTAACATTTTAAGCAGGGCCAACATAGTACTTTCGATCAAGCACCATCACATCAAAACTTGATTCAGATCCACTTATAATACGGCAATGCACCAGTCAAACACTATGTAACTAGAAAGTTGACATCATCCTACCAAAACAGAAAAGCAGAGAAGACTGTTATGGTCGAATCTCCGTCGTTGGAAGGGCCATCGGCAATGTCGCACTAGTAACAAGAAAGTGCTCTCAAAAGAACAATTCTCACAGAACACAACATTCTCGAATTGGAAAATAACTGCGGCACATTATATTATCTTATACCAGTAACACTTTACCATCCTACCCTACTTCATCTGTTTAAACCACTTTTTCCTGCTCTATTCTTTCGTCATGTCAACAAAAAAAAACTTTACTGCCATCAGGATTCACGACCGCAGCTTGCAGTGACAGGCTGGGAATGGGAAAGATGGGATTACATATCATTACAGAAGTCTGAAGACAGGCGGTGCGCTGTTGTTATTAACCCTAGGGCATATCCCAAGTAAGGGCCTCTGGATTCCAAAACCTATCCCATGTACAAGACAGGAGTCTCCAATAGATTTCAAAACTCCCTTTGCGCCACTGGAACTAATGTGGTTATCTCCCCCCTTGAACCTGAACCATCAGCGTCAAGTTAGACGATACAAGAAAAAAAACAATGCACGAGAGTGAAAGGTGACATGTGAATAATGAAGAAGATGGAGTACATCGATCATAGATCTCTGCTGCAATTGTGAGGATAGACTCGGTATCCTCAGCCATCTTCAGCATCCTTTCTGCCTCCATCATCTGATCATGTGCATCATGTGCTTTTGCCTCGGCGTCAGTCACCTTGACAGCAGCTGCCATCGCTGCCTCTAGTGCAGGGCTGGAGGCAGCAAACAAGCCTATGGTCTTTGATGCCTTCGATGGATCCTTCTGTTTTGGATCTGAAACTTTTATTTGAGCTGGAGTCCTTGTTGCAAATGAATCTGGGAGCCTATAGAAGTTATCGACCTGTATTTAGATAAAATGATGTAATTAGACTGCAACCAGTTGCATCTACAGCTCAAACATTGCTTTCTTGAATTTAATAATTAATATTCTGCCAATACAGCTATCAAGATACTTTGCATGATGAAATTTGCACTCATGAACCACTTTTATGTTAAGCTCAAAACCACTTTTTTATATATGGGCACGTAGCTAGATGGCATATTCTGCCAAGGTCAGCAAAACCCAGTGGATATATACAATTATAAAAGCAAGCTCGTTGATAAGACCACAAGCTATGACAATAAACACTGATTAAAAGCATGACAAAACAGAAACCTGGCATGTGATTATTAGTCGTTCGGAAGGTTAAAACAATGAGCTTCCTCATATTGTCACATGCAAATGACTAATCTACATATAACATATGCAACTACAACACTATAATCTCTCAAAAGAAACATAATGCAAAGACCGCGCAGAAGCATGAAGCATGACAAAACAGAAACCTGGCATGTGATTATTAGTCGTTCGGAAGGTTAAAACAATGAGCTTCCTCATATTGTCACATGCAAATGACTAATCTACATATAACATATGCAACTACAACACTATAATCTCTCAAAAGAAACATAATGCAAAGACCGCGCAGAAGCATGCCACTTTTTTTCTCGAACACGCGGAAGAGATGCGTATCATTTCATAAAAGAGAAAAAAGAGGGCATGACACAAACACACCCACACGTATGCAACAAGACACCCACACACAACACGCCCACAATACACAAAGGCTACACACCACACATACTCAAAGACTCGCTGGGGCTAAGGCCGTCAACACGGAAAGGTCTTTGGCCACAGCCACACACCACAAACTGAAGTCACCCTCACCCAAGTCTAACACGCTAGACAAATTAGGAGAGACGCCCTTGAAAACGCAGTCGTTGCGGTACAGAAGCATGACACTAATCCTAAATGTTAGACAAAGGGCTGCCCCTTGCTGGGCCTGCATGCCTCTATTTGGGCCTAATGCCTATATGGCTAGGATAGATAGATTGATCTCTATTAAGCAATGGTCTCTCTATTAGGTAAGGATCTTCGTTGATTGGTTCTTGCTATAAACCAGCAACCGTACTTGCCTATATATGTGTAACATCATATCTCCTATAATCCATCTACTGTTCCTTGTGCCTAATCTTACACCAAACTACCGATGTATTCTGTTTAATGATACCAGCCTGGATACATGATAGTGACATTCAAACCCAGCTAGGGGTGACAATGAGCTCTAAATTTTACACTATACAATTTAAGGATCGGATCGGATTAGGATCGGACCCTATTTCTATTCATTTTTGAACTAGAAATAATTTAGGACCCTAACAAATTGTGAAGAAGCATTTGGATCGCGATCCATTACCACCCCTAAACCCAGCTAATCTTTTACTATTCGCATGTTATGTGAGACAGAGATAAAATTGATAGTGCCATTGCAAGGCACATACCACCCACTATGGATTACAGAATATTTCATGTGCTCCGTAGAAATATATTTTGAATCCAAATTACAAAGTAAATATATATATTAAAAATAAGTTCCTAAGTATGGCATTCTCAATTTTAACTGAAACTCTTTTGAAGGCAATTTCAAAATACAAAATAATAAATGAACTTAGTTTGATGACATTTTCCAAACAAACTTCATTAAATTGAGATCTAGAGTGCCAATTTTCACAAGCACTCTAAATAAACTGAGTTCCTAATTTCACAAATCATGTGCAAAATTGTTCATTGTCAAATCTTAAAATGCAATTTCTTAAAATCAAAATCTCTACTTTAAAGTTCGGTCAACGAAGTTTCCCTACTCTTCAGTTGTCTTCTCACTAAGATTGTCCCTAGCTGAAATACAGTGCAGACTTTGCCAACCAAGCAAGGAGACCAATGGAACACAGAGTGTTCGATTGGATTAGTTCAGGACATGTAGAATTTCAGCCAGATCCATAGGATAAACTACAGATTACATATCCAAACAGATTGTAAAGAGGAAAACATAAGCCTCACTAAGATGAAAGAAAATAGGAAAAAATAATTGTAATCTAATTTACAAAAAGGAATATTCACCTTTTCAATTTTGTTTGAGTCTGCAAGTCGCCGTAACTTTGAGGGTAGAAATCTTCTAAAGGTCGATTGCACCACATGCCTTTGCTGCATATGGTACCAATGATAGCATAAGCAACTTATCCTTCCAGGAATATATGAAACAAGATCTAAATACAGCATGGTATTAAACCAGATACATCAAGTGTGGAAAGGAAATAGCAGATCATGATAGGCATGCATCATACGGAAACCCAATCAAATGCATCAGACACCCTCACCATATGTACTGTGTAAGTACAGAATCCAAAGTGCAAACAGATTCTATAGAAACATGTAATTCGAAAAGGCTTCCTTAAGCTCATACAAATAAAAAAACATATGCATGTCATCTATCAAACGAGTAATCAGAATTGAGGACACACTTCACATGTACTGAAGATCAGGATGGCCACAAATTCTTATGAAACATTCATGATTCATGTGCGAAAAAATGTTTGTCTTTCATCATTCAAGTTAGCTATTATAACCAACAAAATTCTTGAAACAGAAGCTTCAAATGTGAAATGATAGTTTTCCCTATGGGCAGAGATCATGCAATAGAATATTCCAGTGAACTGTGATTCTTATCATATCACAACAGTCAAATGTAAGTATATAGTCAAAAGCAACCAAAACTTGAATGAGCTCATAAGCTTGATGTTAAATAACTGCTGTAAAATAGTGAGATCAAAAGGGAATAATTAATGCAGATACCCAACCTTTATGAAGTCGAAGATTGCATCAATATCTGAACCATTCGGCTGATTCAATTCCGAAAGAGCTTCTATAATCATGGCACCATACCTAGCAAACAAATTTGATGTTGTAAGCAGAATCCAAAGATTAAAGGGGACAATAACTTTAAAATAAAACGGAATGGAAATCCATGCTAAATCCATCAACTCTCACACCATATGGTTGGTTTGAAGGTTTGAATCTTGAGAATCTTACTTAAGGCATTTCTACACATCAGCTGGCTTATCTACAAATAATCCTGCTAAACCATGTCCACTCTTCAGTTTGCATTTCTGAAGCAGCAAGTGATTGCTTCGACCCAGATGTTCTTCAATCCAATGGAAGTTGAAGACATGAAGTAATATATCATTCAAAAACTTATATGGTTATATATCCTCTTAAAGACCAGACAAAGAATAAAGGAGGCAACTATCTGGAATGGGATGAATAGAGACATCTTTCATTTCACTCAAAAGTATAAGCATAGTGTGGGTGCGGCCATGCAATCACCCTTGAATCAAGGTATTTTTAATAAGAATATTTATATATGTTACGAACAACTATGCATTTAAAATTAGAATTACTGATTAACTAGACTTTGGTAAGAAAATAAAGAGAGACCAACTTTGGCGGAGTTTTCCCATCCCGTGGCTTTTTCTCAGCATCTGCAGGCAGCATAGCTTCTGTAACATTATTTGCTGCTGGGAGAAGCAGAGCCTGTGAGCTAGATGATGGGGAAGATGAGGATCCAGTTATCTTTGGAACCCGTACTTTACTCGATCCCAGTCCACTTGCACTGAAACTTAAATTCCTCCATTTGTCCTGAAAATACCAAATAGAATATCACATAGAAAATCAAAATGAAAAACCTATAACCATGGAGCAAGCTTCACCGGCACAACTGAATCGACACGCCTTTCAGATGTTCATCATATGATCGAGCTGCTACAACAAACTGTCTTTACTTTTCACACATTTTACATTGGATTGTATGGATGGAGAACAATTACAATGTTTATCCACTTCCAAGTTCCAAGTGAAACCACAAGAGGCATGCCATATTTCTTTAATATAACATGCTACATGATAAATCATGCTGATAAATTGGGCAAGATAGTATCAAAAAGCGGGATAGTTATTACAAGCATATTCACGAACCAGTGGTCAGTGTGATAGTTATTAATCACTTGAGCAAAACATGCTATGCCTTTGCTCCAGGTATGGACTCCGGGAAAGGCAAAAACAAAGGGTGAGGAAAGTTATCTTTCCAAATCCAACCTAGTGTAAAGATGCTGCTACAAGAAAATAAATGCTGGATTTTATGCGTCTCTCTATGTGATCAGGCTGAACCAGACAGGTTTGGACAATGATCCTCCAACAGCTGGGGTTGCTTCCTACCACGCCTGACCTTCTGTCTCTCATTTCTCCAGTTGATGGTACAATGCTATAAAAGGAGTCCCCAAGGATTTGAGAAAGGGTTTTGAAAATTTCAATTCTTTGACCATTTTGGTGGCCTGGGAAATTTGGAAACAAAGAAATTCTTGTGTGTTTGAAGAGATCAGACCAAATGTTCAGGTAGTACAGCAAACGGTGGCAGATGAGTGTGGCCTTTGGTGTTCAGTTAGAGTATTGGCTCTTAGTGAGCTCCCCGTTAGGTTGTTCATCCCAGTATCCCTGACCTGAGTAGGTGATTATGCTGTTGTCGTGCTTGTTAAGAAATAAATGGCGTGAATGTAGTGTGGGTCAGGGAGAGGTCTCCGATCTCTCCTTGTACCCCTTTTGTTCTTCTTCTAAATGACATGAAATGCATCTCTGCCCTGTCGTTCGAGGAAAAAAAATAAAAAAAATGTGGTACACTAATAATGATGTTTCAGGGAGGATAACAAGCCAGCAATATATGACATTCTTCAGCCCAAGAATACAACCAGCTCTATATCTGGAGATTAACTATAACTCAGTAATCAGAATGCCACAAGGGCAGAGCTATCTTAGATCATGTAATCTGCACATGGTAAAATTGACACGGTAATCAATGAACAACATTTGTAACCAAGGAACATGAAAGATAGACAGCTACCATCGAATGTAGCACTCAAATTTATTCTACACTGCAGTTTGACTTATCCCATGTACATTGCCACCAGATAAACATATGATTCAGTGAAAAGAATTGAACCGTTCTGGCAAAACTATCTAAAAATAGCTTCAGGGGAACAATAGCATGATAACTCTGTATTAACGGCATGTTCATTTTCAGATACAAAAACGACATATTTCTACATATTAAGATAGAGATGAAGTTTTAGATAAATTCTTGTTGCAAAAAATGGTGATGTTTCAGGCATCCAGGTGAAACTTTATGTAGAAGGTTAACAGGAAGGCTATTGTTACTATTTCTTCTTGGGAAGAAGAGGTGATGGGAGCAAGAGCCAATAGATGTGAGTTCTAACTGAAGAAATCAAGAGAAGGATATCATTCATAAGTTTTGCAGCTGCACAGTCACTGAACACGCGTGGAGTGCACTGATTCTATTCCTCAAACATGTGTTCACCTAACGAACATGGGGCAGGTAGCTCTTCCATTTATTTCTGAAAACATTAATTCATATAGGTTGTCTCACAACAGTTTCATGGTCTAATGGGCACGTGTAATATCTAACAATATCTTGAAGGCAAGGAGTTGCAACACTTAATTGATGTTTTTGCTAAAATAGATGTACTCTTGCACTACTCAGAAATACCACATGAAGACTGGAGGGCCAAGGTGAAAGAAAGGTGTGATATTAATTGCCAATATCTATACAAGCAGGACGGAGGACGCACACAAGCAACTGGTCATGACAGATTGATGTGTTCCTTATGTTTCTTAATATATGTTGCAACACCATTGGTTTAATGGAGGTAGAGGATAACGTGAAGGCCATACACTCCCTCTGACTCCAAACTTAGATTGTTTAGGGTTGTGATACTGTCTCCGATATGACATTTTGACTTGCATTTTTTGTTGTAAAAGTACACTGCTTTAAATAGAAAAGGATAAATATTACCAAAGTACTTTTCCATGTTGAATCTAGTAAAATCAACCATGTGTTATGAATCTATGCTAACTTACATATATTGATAGTTCAACTGTCCAAGTCAAAGAAGTTTGACCGACTAGAATCCTAAAATGACATATTTGGAATCAGAGGGGGTAGCAGAGAAAGAATGTATTTGCGGATTTCATTAAAATACCATGGCCCTAAATTGCTAAGGTTGAAAACTCTAAGAAACTTCTTGAGGGCAATATCTTCCCAACCATGAATCCCTGAACATTGTGGTATCATTACCAGGATATCCTTCAAATTTATCACACTGAATCCTATCCCAACAGCAATAACTGCTGAGCACGTTGAGTCACTGACTAGAGTGTCTCTCCGCTGGCATGCTTGCATTTGTCATCAAACAAAAAAAAAGTGATTTAAGAAATCACCTACTCATGAATCATCATCACATGATCAGGTACTCAAACCAATCAAAACTATGTAAAGAAACAAGAAAATGAATCCCATTCATTAAAGTAAATTCCTAATAAGCAAAGGCACAAGGGCAACATCCACGGGCAAGAGGACATCAAAAGTAATATGTATGTGATTCGCTTCTTTCAGAAAATCTGTTTCAACATGTGATCAGCAACATTATTTAATTCAACTATAAGATTATCAATTGTTCACAAGTATGAAAACAGCTTAAATTTACACCATACACCCGGATCATAAAACATTCATACTGCCACATGTAATCCGACACTGCGTGTCCATGACCACCACAGCATCATTGTCCTTGAGCAAAATGATCACATCAAAGCATCCCTCGGCAGCATAACACGGCCATTTCAACCTTCGCCTACATTCATCGATTACCCCGAACACAAAATCTCGCCTTCGATGCCCCAAATCTACTACGGCACTACCGACAAAACTGCAGCAGGGAGACCACCAAGCACCCTAAAGTCCTAAACCCATCACACAGCTAATAGAGAGGGAGTGATGCACCGAGAAATCAACACACGTTCAGAAGCACACGACGTACGAAACATCACGAGAAGTCGGGACTAGTCGAGGAGCAAAAGGATCCGATATATAAGATATAGGGACGCGCACGGCTAGCACCGGCACGGCCAGGTAGATGGGGAGCGGCGGGGAGATGCAGGGGAAGATACCTTGAGGTCGATATTGGAGCGGGAGGAGAGGATCGGGCTGAACTGGGGGTCCTTCTGGATGGTCCGCCATTTGCCGGCGCCGTGCTTCCGCACGCCACGGCGGAGCGCATCCTCCTCTTCCGACGTCCACTTCTGCTTCGGCGCGCCCATAGCTTGTTCTCCTCGCGATTCGCCCCTGTGGTCTCTACTCCGTATCTCCTGCGTCCAAATTAGCTACTACTGCTAGCCGACGCAAAAACCCTAATCCACCTGGATAGATAGCTTTTCTAATTTATTTTATTTAACGTATATGCTTTTTTGTTGGGCGGGGTGGGGTGAAGGTTGGGTGGGTATAGATCTGGTATTTAGAGCAACTTCAGCGGTTTTTTAAAAAACTTTCTAGATTAATAATTTAGATAATCTATACTACTCCTTAAAGATGTTAGTGTAGGCGTCCATATTCTATGGTGCACGGTTCTGCCACCATCTCCTCCGACATCCTCTCTGCGACGCACACCGAGATCCTCTCCGCGACGCACCCTCCTCCACGCCATCGACGCCGCCATCATCGGATCCGCCCCAGCCGCGCCCCCTTCCATCCTCTATACCCGGCGCCAAATCCGAGCCTGGGAGGAAGGGCCATCACGCAGGTGGAAACCGCTCCCCCATTCCCTCCCTCGCACATCCACCCCCCTCGTCCACCTCTCCCTGCATGCCGGATCCCCGCCGTCCCCACCATCACCCGTGTTGGGCCCGACCCAGGCCGCTCATGTCTCGCCGCGCAGTCCTCCTGTAGCACCGCCACACCGCACGTGACCGCGGCGGCGTCCGCCTCGACGCCGGTCTGGCACATCGTCTACAACGACCGCTTCGTCCCTAGCCGCAGCGGATCCAATCTCGCCCCCTCACCCTCCGCTGCCTCCTCCCATCCCCTCCGGCTAAGTTGTCGTCGCACGCCATCATGCATCCCCAACATAGCGTCGCGGTGTCGCGAAGCTTCCTTGTGCCTTCCCTACGTTCTTGCCACGCCGGAGGTTGGTCCATAGTGTCGACGACCTCCCCCGACTTCCCTGCCATGGGCGCTGTCCCGGGGAGCCACGGAGCTCATGGCCGAGAAGCTCGAAGCCACTGGGTTCATGCTGAAGGAGGTGGTGCGATGTCCAGCTCCCAAGTCGTCGCCCTCACCCTCGTCATGCTCTTGGGCAACGAGATGTTCGTCTCCGTGCTCGGCCTTGTCCTCGAGTCGTCGCGCAAGCAGCGAGAGCAAAAATTGTTTCACCGTCAAGCACCAATTTTTGGGTAGGTCAGTGTTTTGGGATGATTCTCCTATGCATCAATAGCAACCTTGTGCTTGGCAAAGTTATTTGCCCTGATAATGTTGTAGGTTTAGTTAAAAGAAATATACTGACATATCCACCAATCCATCGATGCCCAATGGAGATTGACCTCTATCAAGATTTAGTTACGTGTCTCAATAGGGCAATATTTCAGTTAGTTGTATACTGTGGATTCCTCATCTGCATCATGAACTGATCGCACTATTTATGCCATATTTTCAAACCAAGGTTTATGTAATTCCTTGCACCATGGTATTTTTCTCAAATGATTTTATCTTTCACAACCCAGACTGAACTCACTAAAGCAGAAAGAAAGAGTACAAGTCTACTACTGCGGAAAGCAAGGAGGATGCCAACAGAAGCAGATTTCATGTATGGATCGGGTATTGACCTTTTTTGTGTTCTCCTCAATATTAATTAATTCTCATTGTGTGACCATTTGAAATATGTTTTGCTATTTGAAAGTTTAAGAAAAACATGATGCCTTCAATAGTTTCATGTACTTCTTGTGTTTCTTTTCAAATTTCTTTAGTTTGTCTTTCATATCCAGTTAGCTTGAAGACCTGTTAGAGCTGGTGGACAAACAATGTTCAGATGACACCACCAGTTAGCTCAAAGCCACAGTCCAGTTCAGGAAACTTCTTTCAAATGGTACTTGACATGTTTAATGCGAGATGAGATGCAGCTCCTTTGTATTGTATTGTATATTTTTCTGACCTTAGTGTTGTCTGAGTGGATGCCCCACTCGGCGCGATTGCTGCCCGCCGGGACAGTCAACGCCGCCTGCCTCTTGCTTCGCACCTCCTCGTCCGGCGCCGCCTCACGACAGCAGCAGCGGCAGTGACATGAGGAACGAGAAGAGCAGGTAGAGGGAGAGGAGTGCCCGGACTGCGGCGGGACTAGGCTCCGCGGCCGCTGCAAAGGAGAGGGCTTCGTCTTCATGTAGCTCTCGAAGGAGACGACCATCAGGGCACGCAAGGTCTCCAAGAACATGGCCACCAGATACACTTCGGGGTACTGTTACGTACATCGTTAATTAATTCCTTGCTTGCATATCTACATATCCATCCTCACCTCTCACCAAGCAAGGACATGAACAATTCCAATTGCAATGCATCTGTTGCAGGTTGTCCACCAATTGGGTCTACTGCAACAAGTGCTCCTCCACCCGCGTGCATGTATAAAATGGCAGGGGTTCTACCAACAATCAACACACCTGTGAAGCGAAGCTGGGACGTGTAGGTGGATCCACGACGCGTGCATCTGTAGGAACCCTAATTTTGGTATGGTTTCTGAAAGTCGCCTAGAGGGGGGGTGAATAGGCAAATCTGAAATTTATAAACTTTAAGCACAACTACAAGCCGGGTTAGCGTTAGGAATAAAACCGAGTCCATTAGAGAGGGCGAAAACAAATCACAAGCAAATAAAAGTGGATGACACGGTGATTTGTTTTACCGAGATTCGGTTCTTTCAAACCTACTCCTTATTGAGGTGGTCACAAAGACCGGGTCTCTTTTAACCCTTTCCCTCTCTCAAACGGTCACCTAGATCGAGTGAGCTTTTCTCCTCAATCAATTGGATCACTTAGACCCCGTAAGGACCACCACACAATTGGTGTCTCTTGCCTTGATTACAAATGTCTTGAGAACAAGAATGGGGAAGAAGAAAAGCGATCCAAGCGACAAGAACTCAAATGAACACAAATGTCTCTCTCTCACAAGCCACTGAGTCTTTGGAATGAGATTGGGACTTGGAGAGGATTGGATCTTTTGTTTTGTGTCTTGGAGTGAAGTCTAGAGCTCTTGTATTAAATGCAATGGCTGAAAACTTGGATGCCTTGAAGTGTGGTGGTTGGGGGGTATTTATAGCCCCAACCACCAAAATGGTCGTTGGGGAGGTTGTCTGTCGATGGGCGCACCAGACAGTCCGGTGCGCCACCGGACACTGTCCGGTGCGCCAGCCACGTCACCCAACCGTTAGGGTTCGACCGTTGGAGCTCTGACAGCCTGGGCCACCGGATAGTCCGGTGGTGCATCGGACAACCACTGTACACTGTTTGGTGCGCCTTCTGGCGCCTGCTCTGACTCTACGCAAACTGTCCGCGCACTGTAGCGCTTTTCAGGTTCCGTTGGAGTCGACCGTTGCGCTGTAGTCGTTGCTCCGCTGGCACACCGGACAGTCCGGTGCGCCAGACCAGGGCAGCCTTCGGTTTCTTTTGCTCCTTTCCTTTATGAACCCTAACTTGATCTTTTTGTTGGTTTGTGTTGAACCTTTGGCACCTGTAGAACATATAATCTAGAGCAAACTAGTTAGTCCAATTATTTATGTTTGGCAATTCAACCACCAAAATCATTTAGGAAAAAGGTTTGACCCTATTTCCCTTACAATCTCCCCCTTTTTGGTGATTGATGCCAACACAAACAAAACATATATATAAGTGCATAATTGAACTTATTTGCATACGGTAAGTGCAAAGGTTGCTTGGAATTAAACCAATTTAAACTTTCATAAGATATGCATGGATTGCTTTCTTTCTTTTAACATTTTGGACCACGCTTGCACCACTTGTTTTGTTTTTGCAAATTCTTTTGGAAATTCTTTTCAAAGTCTTTTTGCAAATAGTCAAAGGTAAATGAATAAGATTTCGAGAAGCATTTTCAAGATTTGAAATTTTCTCCCCCTGTTTCAAATGCTTTTCCTTTGACTAAACAAAACTCCCCCTTAATGAAATTCTCCTCTTAGTGTTCAAGAGGGTTTTACCAATTGAGATAGAATTTCTTAGAGGGATACTCATTTTAAAGATACCAATTGAAAAACATTTAAAAACTTAAACTTGTTTCGAAAAAATGAACTTGGCGTGGTGGTGCGGTCCTGGTGCGGTCCTTTTGCTTTGGGCTAATACTCTCTCCCCCTTTGGCATTAATCGCCAAAAACAGAGTCTTTAGAGCCCTTTTTTAAAATTCTCTCCCCTTTGGCAAACAATATATGAGTGAAAGATTATACCAATGTGGAGAGATGGCGGAATACCGGCAAAGAGGAAATAATACCGATGGAGTTGAGTGGAAGCGTCGTCTTTGCCGAATACTCCATTTCCCTTTCAATTCTCTGACTAAGCATAAGAATACACTTGAAAACACATTAGTCATAGACATAAAACATATATGATCAAAGGTATATAAATGAACTATGTGTGCAAAGTGTCAATCAAAATTCCGAGAATCGAGAATGTTTAGCTCATTCCTAAGTTTGGTAAAGGTTTTCTCATCTAAAGGCTTGGTAAAGATATCGGCTAATTGTTCTTTGGTGTTAATATAGGCTATCTCGATATCCCCTTTGTTAGTGATCTCTCAAAAAGTGATACTGAATGGCTATGTGCTTAGTGCGGCTGTGTTCAACGGGATTATCCGCCATGCGGATTGCACTCTCATTATCACATAGGAGAGGGACTTTGCTAAATTTGTTGCCATAGTCCCTGAGGGTTTGCCTCATCCAAAGCAATTGCGCGCAACAATAGCCTGCGGCAATATACTCGGCTTCGGCGGTAGAAAGAGCTACTGAGTTTTGTTTCTTTGAAGCCCAAAACACCATGGATCTCCCCAGAAACTGACAAGTCCCTGATGTGCTCTTCCTATCAATTTTACACTCTGCCTAATCAGCATCTGAATATCCTAATAAATCAAAAGAGAATCCCTTGGGGTACCAAAGACCAAACTTAGGTGTATGAACTAAGTATCTCATGATTCTTTTCATGGCCCTAAGGTGAACTTCCTTAGGATCGGCTTGGAACCTTGCACACATGCATACAGAAAGCATAATGTCCGGTCGAGATGCACATAAATAGAGTAAAGATCCTATCATCGACCGGTATACCTTTTGATCTACGGATTTACCTCCCATGTCGAGGTCGAGATGCCCATTGGTTCCCATGGGTGTCTTGATGGGCTTGGCATCCTTCATTCTAAACTTGGTAAGTATGTCTTGTATGTACTTTGTTTGGCTGATGAAAGTGCCCTCTTGGAGTTGCTTGACTTGAAATCCTAGAAAATACTTCAACTCCCCCATCATAGACATATCGAATTTTTGAATCATAATCCTACTAAACTCTTCACAAGTAGATTTGTTAGTAGACCCAAATATGATATCATCAACATAAATTTGGCATACAAACAAATCATTTGCAATGGTTTTAGTAAAGAGAGTAGGATCGACTTTTCCGACTTTTAAGCCATTAGTGATAAGAAAATCTCTTAGGCATTCATATCATGCTCTTGGGGCTTGCTTGAGCCAATAAAGCGCCTTAGAGAGTTTATACACATGGTTAGGGTACTCACTATCTTCAAAGCCGGGAGGTTGCTCAACATAGATCTCTTCCTTGATTGGTCCATTGAGGAAGGCACTTTTCACGTCCATTTGGTAAAGCTTAAAACCATGGTAAGTGGCATAGGCAAGTAATATGCGAATTGACTCAAGCCTGGCTACGGGTGCATAGGTTTTACCGAAATCCAAACCTTCAACTTGTGAATAACCCTTGGCCACAAGTCATGCTTTGTTCCTTATCACCACACCATGCTCATCTTGCTTGTTGCAGAATACCCACTTGGTACCTACAGCATTTTGGTTAGGACGTGGAACTAAATGCCATACCTCATTCCTCGTGAAATTGTTGAGTTCCTCTTGCATTGCCAACACCAAATCCGAATCTCTTAGTGCATCCTCAATCCTGAAAGGCTCAATAGAGGACACAAAAGAGTAACGTTCACAAAAATGAGTGACTCGAGATCGAGTGGTTACCCCCTTATGAATATCACCGAGGATGGAGTTTACAGGGTGATCTCTTTGAATCGCCTAGTGGACTCTTGGGTGTGGTGGTCTTTGACCCTGTATTTCCTGTTCATCTCCCTTGATCATTGTCTTTGAATCTTCCTTGTCTTGATTAACTTCATCTCCCCCTTGATCATTGTCCTCCTCTTGAGGTGGCTCATCCTCATGATCTTCATTTTCATCATCTTGAGCCTGTTCCTCATCTTGGGTTGGTGGAGATGCTTGAATGGAAGATGACGGTTGATCTTGTGCTTGTGGAGGCTCTTCGGATTCCTTAGGACACACATCCCCAATGGACATGTTCCTTAACGCGACGCATGGAGCCTCTTCATCATCTAGCTCATCAAGATCAACTTGCTCTACTTGAGAGCCATTAGTTTCATCAAACACAATGTCACAAGAAACCTCAACTAATCCAGTGGATTTGTTGAAGACTCTATATGCCCTTGTGTTTGAGTCATAACCAAGTAAAAAGCCTTCTACAGCCTTAGGAGCAAATTTAGATTTTCTACCTCTTTTAACAAGAATAAAACATTTGCTACCAAAGACTCTAAAATATGAAACATTGGGCTTTTTACCAGTTAGGAGTTCATATGATGTGTTCTTGAGGATTCAGTGAAGGTAGAGCCGGTTGATGGAGTAGCAAGCGGTGTTAATCGCCTCAGCCCAAAACCGGTCTGGAGTCTTGTACTCATCAAGCATGGTTCTTGCCATGTCTAGTAGAGTTATATTCTTCCTCTCCACTACACCATTTTGTTGAGGTGTGTAGGGAGAAGAGAACTCATGCTTGATGCCCTCCTCCTCAAGAAAACCTTCAATTTGAGAGTTCTTGAACTCCGTCCCGTTGTCGCTTCTTATTTTCTTGATCCTCAATCCGAACTCATTTTGAGCTCGTCTCAAGAATCCCTTTAAGGTCTCTTGGGTTTGAGATTTATCCTGCAAAAAGAACACCCAAGTGAAGCGAGAATAATCATCCACAATTACAAGACAATACTTACTCCCACCGATGCTTATGTAAGCGATCGGGCCAAATAGGTCCATGTGGAGTAGCTCAAGCGGCCTGTCGGTCGTCATGATGTTCTTGTGTGGATGATGAACACCAACTTGCTTCCCTGCTTGACATGCGCTACAAACCCTGTCTTTCTCAAAATGAACATTGGTTAGTCCCAAAATGTGTTCTCCCTTTAGAAGCTTGTGAAGATTCTTCATCCCAACATGGTCTAGTCGGCGATGCCAGAGCCAACCCATGTTAGTCTTAGCAATTAAGCAAGTATCGAGTTCAGCTCTATTAAAATCAACTAAGTATAGCTGACCCTCTAATACTCCCTTAAATGCTACTGAATCATCACTTCTTCTAAAGACAGTAACACCTATATCCGTAAAAAGACAATTGTAGCCCATTTTGCATAATTGAGAAACAGAAAGCAAATTGTAATCTAAAGAATCTATAAGAAAAACATTGGAAATAGAATGGTCAGGTGATATAGCAATTTTACCAAGTCCTTCCCTGAATGTGATAGCTCTTTGGGATCTTGGTTTTTCTCATACGAGGAGAACTGAAAGGGAAATAGGGTCAAACCTTTTCCAATTGAATTTTGGTGGTTGAATTGCCCAACACAAATTATTGGACTAACTAGTTTGCTCTAGATTATTGAAAGTGCATTCATCCCTTTTGTGAGTTTTGGTGATTTGGATAACAACACATTTAAAGGTCTAACAAGTTTGCTAAGTGTTGAACAGGAAATTCAGTATGATGAACATACTTGACATAGTGAATAATGATCAGTGAACAAGGTTCAACACAAGGTCAAATAACCAGTGAGACAATGCAAATGGATATAATATGGTCTCTATATTGGTTTGAATATATGGACATGTCCTGAGAAATCACTATGCATAAATATGATCATAATAGAGGTTGAAGTGATTAAGAGGATTGGTCAAGCCAAAGTGAATAAGATATGAGGAATCGTGAATTGGCTTGACCATATTACTATTAGTCCATATATGAATATATGAGAATCAAACTAAAGCTTGATTAATCTTAATAGTTATATCTAGATGACATTCAAGCAAGGTTCACAATATTGAAGAAATGATTCTCTTAATGGATGCTCAATAGGATGTGACTCAAGAATGGCTTGATAGGGTGAAGATAGCAAGGAAAGGGCTTCGAGGAACTAAGCGAAGGTGAAGGCCAAGCGACGGCTTGTAGACCGAGGTACCATGGCTAAGGTGAAGAAGAGAGTACTTGCACTAAGTCGATGAACTAATCAGCTATGAAGAGTTACAACATGTTGATGCATCAGTAAGGTGACTTGAAGCCATGATTTGAACTCATATAAGGTGATATGGTACAAGTCACAGGGTTTGATTTATGTTTGCTTCAAAAGGTGAGACAAAGATGTTTGTGATCCTTATGAAGCAACGCCATGGAGAAATCACACATGAGACACCAATGACTCAAGGAGTTTACTTAATTATATTTTATTTAACTTGAGTATAGGAATCGTCGTACTATAAAGAGGGATCCAAAAAGAAGGTTGGTGTTTTGCCAAAGCTCAAGCCTCTATATTCAAAAGCTATTTTTGAAAACCAAAAATCTCTTTAAAATTCTATGGTTGACCATGGTTAGGTTTGAGAAACCTAGAGTGTTCTCGTTGAAAAGCAGCTGAACTTCTTCAACTGCAGCTGAGCTGAACTTCAGCTGAGTTGAGCTTCTTCAGCTGCAGCTGAGCTTCTTCAGCTGCAGCTGAGCTGAACTTCAGCTGAGTTGAGCTTCTTCAGCTGCAGCTGAGCTTTTCAGCTGAGCTGAACTTCAGCTGAGTTGAGCTTCTTCAGCTGCAGCTGAGCTGAACTTCAGCTGAGTTGAACTTTCTCAACTCCAGCTGAACTTCAACTTCAACTGGGGTCCAGGCAGGTTCAACCGGGGTCCAGGGCAAGTTCAACCGGGGTCCAGAGAGGTTCAACCGGGGTCCAAGAAAAGTTCAGCCGGGGTTTTTTTCCCGGACCTCACTGGTCAATACCGGTTGAACCGGCCCTAGGGGCGGTTCAACCGGTGTCAGGACCTGTTTTTGCAGTCTGACTTGCAGTCTGCCAGTCTGACTGGCAGACTGTCTGTCAGCCTGCCCCAGTCTGTTGAACCGGTCTTAGGGGCGGTTCAACCGGTCTTGGTCAACTTTGACCAGTCTACGGTCAGTCTGCGCGTCAGTCTGCCCGTCAGACTGGCAGACAGGCTGCCAGGCCTGCCAGGGGCGGTTCAACCGCCCTAGGGGGCGGTTCAACCGGTCTCAGGCAGAAAAATCTGCCCAAACGGCTAGTTTTGAGCTCCACCTATATATACTCACTCCTACCTCTCACCCCACAGCAGTGAGCACGATTTGAACTCCATTTCTAACCCAAGAAACACCTCCCTCTCTCTCTCACACATCTCTTGCCTCTCCCATTTCAAATCTTTGGAGAGAAATCTTTGAGTGAGCTTGAGAGCTGCGGTTTTTGTGCTTCATCTCTAAATCTCTCTTGCTCTTCTTCTTGATTCGAGCTTTGGTACTACATCGAGTTCTTTGTGGATTCATTACTCTTGGAGCTTCTAGCTCCTAGACGACTAGGTGTCTCTTGTGAGTCTCCAAATCTTGTGGAAGACCACAAGAAAGTTTGTATTACCCGCTCGTTTGAGCAAAGATTATTGTGTGGGCTTGACCTTTGTGGTCGGCAAAGGGAGGATTAGGGTTGAAAGAGACCCGGCTCTTTGTGGGCGCCTCAACGAGGAAGTAGGGCACCTTGGTGGTGTGACCGAACCTCGGGATAAATCTTGTGTCTCTTGTGTTCTTGTTTATTGTGCTTACTTGTGTTCTTTGTTCTCTCACCATCCCGCGAAAGAATTGTTTATATCTTTTTGGTGTGTGGATTTTGAGAAGTGCCCTTCTCAGATCTACTACTTTGAACCCTGTGGATCATTTAGAACATCTCATTTCCAAAGTTAACTGGGTGAATTTCGAGATCAATTCAGTTTTACCCAGTTTGCTTCTAGTTTTTGTTGAAAAAGTTTTAACTTGCCTATTCACCCCCCCTCTAGGCAACTTTCAATTGGTATCAGAGCCTAATCCTCGTTCTAACGCTTAACCGCGTGAGGAAAAGATCATGTCGGGGGGACTAAGAAACGAAAGTGGTTCTAAGCTTGAAAAAGTTGAGGTTGCCTCGACTTTATCTTTTGGTGCAGATGTTGATCCTAGGGCAATAGATCTTGCCATGAGAATCGCCGAAAGGATGTTCCTCAAAATGAAGGAAGATGAGGCGAAAAACAAAATTGAAGAAGAAAATGATCGATGGAGACCAAACGACGAATCCACCTCTTCACAAGGTTCGTCTTTCAAATCCACTTCTCATATGTGCTTTATTGCTAATGGGAGTGACAGTGAAAGCGAAAGTGAGGATGAGGAGGAGCATGAAAGTGATAGTGAAGATGAGGATGATCTTCAAAAATTCTTCGCTCAACTAAGTAAGAAGAACCGGATGAGCTTGCTCAAACTCATGAAAAGAGCGGAAGAACAAAAGGAAATGCTTCATAAGCAAGAAGATATCCTCATCGAAAAAATCAAAGACTTGGAGAAGTTGACCAAAGAGCATGAGAAGCTAAAGTGCTCTCATGATGATTTGGTCCAAAGGTATGAAGACATTTCAATTGAGCAAATTAAAGCTATTAATCATTCATCATATATTGCTCAATTAGAAAATAAAAATGCTATGCTCAAGAACACGGTAGAAAGGCTAAATATTGAAAATCTAGCTTTGCAAGAAAAACATGATATGCTTGTGTGCTCTCATAATAAATTTATGGATTCACATATCATGTTAGAAATGGCTCATGAGGTTGTGTTAACTAATTTGAAATCATACCAACCTCACATATGCACATGTACTCAAATAGAAACTATATTACCATGTGCTAACAATTGTTGTTATCAAGCAAGCCAATCTTCCATTGAGCTAGAAATTTCAGGAATTAGTGATATTTCTATCACACAAGAAAATAAAGAGCTCAAGGAAGAAAATGAGAGGCTAAAAAGGAGCTTAACTATTTTGAAGGGAAAGTGTCATGCTCAACCTTCTCAAGATAACCGTGATAATATGGTGAAAAAGCTTGAGAAGGGGACAACTGTAGCATGCACAAAACCCCTTCAAAAGAATACCAAGCTTTCCAAGAAGGGCATGAGCAAAATCCATGGTGAGAAAATTAATGCTCATATGATTTGCTCTAACTATGTACCTATGTGCTTCAACAAAGAAAAATCAAAGAGAAGCGCTAGGAGGTGCTATGGATGCAAGGAGAAGGGCCATGAAATTGATTCATGCCCCCACATGAAGAATCAAGACCTTGCACGATCAAGAAAGATGACCATCAAAAAGGATGAAAGCAAAAGGCAAATGCATTGCAAGGATAAGCATCACATTTGCTACAATTGCCGTGAAAAAGGTCATCTATTCAAGGTTTGTCCAAAGGGTAAAACTCCTAAGCCTAACTTGTTAATACATTCAAATATGCTTAGGAGACCCAAATTTGACTCTTGTGCTAGAAAGGTGATGAGTTCACCACATTCTAGGACCAAGGGTATTTGGGTGCCTAAGTCCTTATTGGCTAACCTTGATAGACCCATCCAAAAATGGGTACCAAAATGTACTTAATAAGTTTTGCAGGTACCCAGAGATGATATGAAGCTTTGGGGTGCTTGAGCGGTTTAACTCAATTCTTATCTCAAGCTATCAATCTTACATTGTCTATCCTTTAAGATTGACCCAAAGATGAATTGAGTTGTTATATCACTAACTTCATATTCATCTCTAGCAAGAACTTGTGTTGTAGGGAATAAGGATTAACCTTTGTGGGAATCAAGCAAAAGGCCTACAACCAAGTGATATCCAAAGGATGGTAACAATTAATTCTTAAGTGCACATTGCTTTTAATTGGTATATTCCTTTGTGTCTTTTGTAGCCACATAGGAAAAATGAAGCTCTTGAGAATGAACTTAAAAGATTTTACCTTGCTTTGGAAAGGATCTAATTATATGGTAGATTGCATATTCGTTATTCTTATATGTGGCAATCTACATGCTTTAATTGATGATAATTAATTCGTGGCATATTTCAAATGAATTATCGTATTATTGCCATGACCTAGACATAAAGAGTATTATCCCATGTTCGTAAATGAATAGAGTGCTAAGTAAGAAATTCAAATTCTTAAAGCACTTAAAAAAAGGGAATTCTCTATATGACTAGAGTTGTGAGACTAATGTTTTTATCTAAGTGTTTATGTAGTCTCACAACATGAGAATGTGTTTCCCAAATGGAGTGTGCTATTCAACATTCAAACAAGATCGAACCAATACTATGTGATGTATTCATTTTTGTTTAAATTGGTTTTGAGTCTTCTACATTAATCACTCACCATGCTATGAATTAAACTTGCCATGTAAACTTAATTAAATAATCATGCTACTTTTATCTTTTTTTACAATTGATGTTATGCATGATGCTTGTAAGGGTAATTTAGTTCATATCATGAGGTTTCCTTGTTTTAGTAACCTTCTTGACATTCATATACTAGAGGTTGCTAAATAGGAAACTATTGCTTGTGTTACTAATACAATCTCTTTTAAGATATTTCATGGAAATTCATAAGTAGAGATTGTGCTCTTTTAATTGGTAAAATCACAAGCTTTAAAGGTTAATCTTTGTAACACCCGGATTTTAGGGGTCCAAAACCCGGGCGCTAACATAAACACCAGGTATGCTGGGACCAAGTCTCACACATATGATGTATAGTGGCACAGGATCGAATGTCACAACTTTATATATAACAGGAGTTCTATACAAAATAAATAATTACATTATAAGGAGACAACGGTCCAGCAACCCAAAGTTGACTGGGAGACGACGACCTAGACCTCTCACGAACTCATCACAGCATCCTCCAAGCTCCTCATCCTGTGGTACCTGTTCTTTAACCTGTGGGGTATGTGAGACAGCAAGAGTGAGCTCACATACGTTCATCGCTCAACAAGTTGTGGGGAATAATGTGCATGAACTCGCCAAAGGTGGGAGCTCACGTGAAGTGTAAGGCTTACCAAAGAAGATGGTTAGAGCTGAGCATTGCTTTTAAAGTTGGTCAAAATTTTATTAGCAGTTACTAAGTATAAGTAATTACCAAACCCAATTAAGTAATAGAACAAAAGTAACCACATCACCTGCTATGCAATGCATATGACAAATTGAATTTAGTTCCATAAATTAATCATGTGAGTGTCCGAGCTGCTCATGACCGTGAGCACGGCTAGTATACCAGTTTTACACTCTGCAGAGGTTGCGCATCTTTACCCACAAGCCGTGTTACCCATCTGCCAAGGGGTCATGAATCCCATACACCTCTACCAAGGAAGTGAGGCAGGGTAGCACTACGAGGCCTTTACAAAGTTCCACTAGCTTCCGAAAACCCGCTACAGTTTATAGGAAGATCCAGTGCAGGAATCCCTTGCAGGACCGCCATCGCAGCAAAATCCTCCCGAGGGCCTCCCTACACTGACCTCTCCCCTACTGCCCTTGCCCCTTTCGGGTAAGGTAGTCTTCCACTAGCTTCCCTAATTAATCAGCCAAGGGCGTCCCATTCCACCCTTGTGGTAGCACTGTTTTCCCGGGTGGTTCTCCATGTTCCAATTAACATAATGATCTCATCATGAACAATAAATAACAACTGATAACAAAAGTGTAATCATGAATAGTGTAATCTTCATACCCAAAACCACATATAGCACTAGCAAGTACTACCCAGAAAGATCAGTGGTAAACAAGGTATGAGGATAATAAAACTAGGTAACCTGTTGGGTCCCATCAAATTAACCTATGCAGATCATTATGATTAATCAGAACATGGCTGGGTACAAAGAAGTGATCAAGGGCACAACTTGCCTGGGCCTTGAGATCCAGGTACCAGGATGATTTCTTCAGATCCTCGTGACCTCACTGCTAGTCGTAGCAATACAAACATACATAGTATAGGCAAATTTAACATTACACCAAACATAAGAACAAAATATACAGTAATAATCTACACATTAAAATAAAACCACAGGAACTGGAATCACTAAATTTGGAGTTGCAGATTTTAAGTTATGATTTTCCTAAGGTTTAATGTGATTAAAATATGATTAAATGATAAATAAATTTTCTGACAGAGTTCATGTCAAAACAGTGATTCTAAATGGTAGAGAATATTATTACAAAATTATAGGAAGTGGAATGGATTAATTTGGAGTTCATATGCATTTTCTATGAATTATCTAAGTTCTAGCAATTATTTTCATATTAAAAATCTATTTTCTAATTCATTTAATCATTTTATTACTGCACTGGACTGGGCCTCAATTACTGGGAAGCACAGGGGGCGCGGTGTAATATTTCTAAGGCACAGGGAATAGTGACAAAAGGACGGCGGGCTGATTTCACAAAACCCCGAGGACTCTTTAGAAAAATACCCAGCCGAAGGGGTATCGTGAATCCAGGGCCGTCCGATCACAAACCGATGGCCCAGATTAAATCGAGCCGACACCGAAACGGTACGCGCCCAGAGCCGTCGGATCCAGATCTAACGGTCACGAATTTAAAACTACGTGATCCCATCCCGAACGTCCATCCACAATCGGACGGCTGCGACCAAACCGAGCGAAGGGGTACGCTTTCTCTAATCTCGGCCGTTCGTGCCCCGATCGACGGCCGCGAAGCCGTCGCCATCCCTGGACCCCGAGCGCGGCGGCGCACTCCCCCACCGCGGCGGCCCGCTCGCCGGAGAACCTCCGATTCGGCCACAATCCGGCCCTATTTTCCAATTAAACCCAGCTACACTAAGGCAAAGGTAGGGCGAACGCAATGGGGGATCAATTACCTTGGATTGGCGACACTGGTAGCTCGGCCACGGCGAGCAGCGGGCGGAGATGGAAGCGCGGCGACGACGAGCAATTGCAGATGATGCAGTCAACCAATTGCCGCGTTTGGTGCACGGTGAGTTTCAGTGATGTCTGCCGAAGGCCCAAGACCCCCAACCGAGACCTCCACGGCAACAGGCGCGGATTTCCGTCACGGCGGCGCTCTCTCTCTCCGATTTCTCTCTCTCTCGGTGATGGTGGATGATACGGACGCCAAGGAACGGCCCGGTCTTTATACCCAGGCGGCGAAGTCCGAGCACGGGCACGAGGAACGAGATTCCCGGCGGGCTTCGCGGAGGTCGTTGCGGTGAAGACCGAGCACGGGGATGAAGACGACGACCGCGTTGAGCCTGCGAACTGGGCCCCACACGTCAGCAGGTCACGCGCGAGCTGAGCGACGGACTCCGCGCGGTGAGAGAGAGGCTGAACAGCGGGCCCGGGCTGTCGGCGCCGGATGAAGCGCGAGCGCGCGATGAGAGCGACTGGGCAGGGGGCCCCACATGTCAGCGACGCGGCGGGGAAAAGCGAAGTTGGGCCGCGCGGGAGGATTCCTTAGGTGGGCCGATTTCCAGTAGCCGGCCCAGTTAGGGGTTTTTATTCTTTTTTCTTTTTCTTTTCTATTTTCTTTTCCATTTGAATTTCAAATCAACACAAGTTTAAAGTTCAAGCACTTTAATTTGGATACACATATAGAACTTCAGCATAATGTGCAAAAACATATTTTATATATTTCTTTATTTATTTTTAGTTCTTTTAGACAAGCTTTTAATCATATAGTAGAATAATCCCTACCTTATTACTTCTAGGGAAATCAAATTTACATTGTAGACTATATATATTAAGAAATAGCTTAATCCTAATTCTTTTATATATCCCATTCCAAAGGCAATTTAGATTATCTAAGTATCTTTTTAACATATTCATGAGTGGAAACTTCTAAATTATGATTATCTTTAAGGAAAGGTGTTTTGATTTAAAATCTTTGAAAATTTTTTTTTTGTTTTCACAAGATTGAACTTTAGGGTGTTACAAATCCTACCCCCCTTAAAAATAATCTCGCCCTCGAGATTTGTAAGAAAAGGGATGTATACTCATATTGATTCAACACATATGCATAAACAAAATCTCGGCATGATGCATACCTTATTAGCAAAACACAGGGTCAAATGGACCTTATTATTATTACTAAAATAGTAAAATACCACTACTGACTAAACTAATATTTAGGTCTTACAAATAGTAAAATATTTATATATATGTATGTATCTATATCTATGATTATCTCTTTATTCTTGTTGCTCGTTGACTTCTTCACCGACTACTTCATCTTCAACTGGCACTTCTTCTTGAATTTCAAGTTCACCGGGCTCAGCTTCTACTTCTGCATGATGGGCATATCCTCGGTTGATGGATAGGGGCTGACTCTTCCCTGCTGAGGCTTGTCCTTGCTTCATTGGTGCCGGTGTAGTGTAGGCAGCTCTGTTGGGACAGTAGTTGGCGTAGTGTCCCGGTTGTCCACACTTGAAGCATGTCCTGATGGCGGTTGTGTTGGGAGCAATGGATCCCACTGGAGTGCTTGCCTTTGGAGGAGCAGTTGGTGTCTGTTGAGTTTGTTGTCCAGAACTGCCACTAGCTGGTGTATTGGGAGTGGTAGTATAGCGAGGACGGGAACTACTTCCAGCCTGCCCTTGGTTGACAGCCTTTCTTTTCTCTCCAAATATACTCCTCTTGTTTTCTACAGCAATAGCTTTATCCAATAGCCTTTGGAAGGATGGGAAGGTGTGCGATACCAGCTGATATTGCAAGGGTCCAATCAAACCATCCAGAAAGAGCTCTTGCTTTTGCTCATCATCTTCAACATCTCTGGGAGCATAACGAGATAACTGAATGAATTTGTCCCTATATTCACTCACGGACATACTTCCTTGCTTGAGGGATAGGAACTCCTTCCTCTTAATCTTCATGAGTCCAGCAGGAATATGGTAATTCCTGAATTGTGTGGAGAATTCTTCCCAGGTAATGGTATCGGCAGCAGCATGAGCTGCACAGTACGCATCCCACCAATCCGCAGCGGGACCAGCAAGACGACCCGATGCATAGAGTACTTTCTCTCGGTCCGAGCACTGGGCTATGTTGAGCATCTTCTCGATGGACTTTAACCAGTCATCTGCTTGCAGCGGATCTGCGGAGTTGGAGAAGGTTGGTGGTTTGTGGCTCATGAATTCCCGGTGCTTGTCCCGGGGTGGAACTGGTGGTGGAGGCAATGGCATTTGTTGTTGTTGCTGCTGTTGTTGAAGTTGTTGCTGCAGCTGTTGTTGTTGTACCCTCCTCTCTTGGCGTATCTCTTCCCGTTCTTGGCGCAATTCCCGACGTGCATCCTCTCTTTCCTGATGCATTTCTTGGCGTTCTTGCTGCATTTGGGTGCGCATATCTGCCATAGTGTCCGCCATTTGCTGCATCATTCTCATTTGAGCTGCGACGAGTGGATCAACTCCGCCTGGTGGGGGATTAGGAGGATTCATTGCTGCTGACTGTGGTTGAGGTTGTCGATTAGCAGGTAAATCAATTCCACCACCCCGCCTGGTATTGACCATCTAAGTTAGAAGCATATGGTAAGATAGCTTTGCAAGGGAATCATTTAGTAGACAGAATGAATAAGCTAATAGTTGGTTATGTACTGAAACTTCTTTGGCAGGGCTGGGCCAGATATTCTATGTCAAGACTAGGGTAATTAGTTGTACGAGGTGAATGTCCAAAGGTAAGGTAGAATGTGTCAAGATGAGATAGATACGGAATACTACATATATTTTCTGAGGGGATAATCTAGTTTTGTCTAGTTATCTTACAAATGCTATCCTTTATACCTAGATATATATGCAGATGTAATTGTGGACATTACTCCACAACCCATCATACTCAATCAAAGATCCAAATCAGACAGATGTCATAAGAACAAACATTCAAATATATAGACACTTATATATAAAAATAATAGTTTTGTTTTTGTTCCTAGGATTAGGTCTCCTATTCCTAAAGTCACTTTAGGCACAGGATTTCAAAGTGTGAAATCCACATTTGTCTTTAGAATGAAAAAGGTAAGAATAATCAGAGTAAAGCGGAATTAGATGAGAAAAGATTAAGATAAGTTTAGAAAGAATCAGAGTAGCAAAGGTGGGTAGATAATGGTTGTTCCAGTTCTATCTAGGTTTCGTCCTACAGTCAACATTCCTCTGATACCACTTCTGTAACACCCGGATTTTAGGGGTCCAAAACCCGGGCGCTAACATAAACACCAGGTATGCTGGGACCAAGTCTCACACATATGATGTATAGTGGCACAGGATCCAATGTCACAACTTTATATATAACAGGAGTTCTATACAAAATAAATAATTACATTATAAGGAGACAACGGTCCAGCAACCCAAAGTTGACTGGGAGACGACGACCTAGACCTCTCACGAACTCATCACAGCATCCTCCAAGCTCCTCATCCTGTGGTACCTGTTCTTTAACCTGTGGGGTATGTGAGACAGCAAGAGTGAGCTCACATACGTTCATCGCTCAACAAGTTGTGGGGAATAATGTGCATGAACTCGCCAAAGGTGGGAGCTCACGTGAAGTGTAAGGCTTACCAAAGAAGATGGTTAGAGCTGAGCATTGCTTTTAAAGTTGGTCAAAATTTTATTAGCAGTTACTAAGTATAAGTAATTACCAAACCCAATTAAGTAATAGAACAAAAGTAACCACATCACCTGCTATGCAATGCATATGACAAATTGAATTTAGTTCCATAAATTAATCATGTGAGTGTCCGAGCTGCTCATGACCGTGAGCACGGCTAGTATACCAGTTTTACACTCTGCAGAGGTTGCGCATCTTTACCCACAAGCCGTGTTACCCATCTGCCAAGGGGTCATGAATCCCATACACCTCTACCAAGGAAGTGAGGCAGGGTAGCACTACGAGGCCTTTACAAAGTTCCACTAGCTTCCGAAAACCCGCTACAGTTTATAGGAAGATCCAGTGCAGGAATCCCTTGCAGGACCGCCATCGCAGCAAAATCCTCCCGAGGGCCTCCCTACACTGACCTCTCCCCTACTGCCCTTGCCCCTTTCGGGTAAGGTAGTCTTCCACTAGCTTCCCTAATTAATCAGCCAAGGGCGTCCCATTCCACCCTTGTGGTAGCACTGTTTTCCCGGGTGGTTCTCCATGTTCCAATTAACATAATGATCTCATCATGAACAATAAATAACAACTGATAACAAAAGTGTAATCATGAATAGTGTAATCTTCATACCCAAAACCACATATAGCACTAGCAAGTACTACCCAGAAAGATCAGTGGTAAACAAGGTATGAGGATAATAAAACTAGGTAACCTGTTGGGTCCCATCAAATTAACCTATGCAGATCATTATGATTAATCAGAACATGGCTGGGTACAAAGAAGTGATCAAGGGCACAACTTGCCTGGGCCTTGAGATCCAGGTACCAGGATGATTTCTTCAGATCCTCGTGACCTCACTGCTAGTCGTAGCAATACAAACATACATAGTATAGGCAAATTTAACATTACACCAAACATAAGAACAAAATATACAGTAATAATCTACACATTAAAATAAAACCACAGGAACTGGAATCACTAAATTTGGAGTTGCAGATTTTAAGTTATGATTTTCCTAAGGTTTAATGTGATTAAAATATGATTAAATGATAAATAAATTTTCTGACAGAGTTCATGTCAAAACAGTGATTCTAAATGGTAGAGAATATTATTACAAAATTATAGGAAGTGGAATGGATTAATTTGGAGTTCATATGCATTTTCTATGAATTATCTAAGTTCTAGCAATTATTTTCATATTAAAAATCTATTTTCTAATTCATTTAATCATTTTATTACTGCACTGGACTGGGCCTCAATTACTGGGAAGCACAGGGGGCGCGGTGTAATATTTCTAAGGCACAGGGAATAGTGACAAAAGGACGGCGGGCTGATTTCACAAAACCCCGAGGACTCTTTAGAAAAATACCCAGCCGAAGGGGTATCGTGAATCCAGGGCCGTCCGATCACAAACCGATGGCCCAGATTAAATCGAGCCGACACCGAAACGGTACGCGCCCAGAGCCGTCGGATCCAGATCTAACGGTCACGAATTTAAAACTACGTGATCCCATCCCGAACGTCCATCCACAATCGGACGGCTGCGATCAAACCGAGCGAAGGGGTACGCTTTCTCTAATCTCGGCCGTTCGTGCCCCGATCGACGGCCGCGAAGCCGTCGCCATCCCTGGACCCCGAGCGCGGCGGCGCACTCCCCCACCGCGGCGGCCCGCTCGCCGGAGAACCTCCGATTCGGCCACAATCCGGCCCTATTTTCCAATTAAACCCAGCTACACTAAGGCAAAGGTAGGGCGAACGCAATGGGGGATCAATTACCTTGGATTGGCGACACTGGTAGCTCGGCCACGGCGAGCAGCGGGCGGAGATGGAAGCGCGGCGACGACGAGCAATTGCAGATGATGCAGTCAACCAATTGCCGCGTTTGGTGCACGGTGAGTTTCAGTGATGTCTGCCGAAGGCCCAAGACCCCCAACCGAGACCTCCACGGCAACAGGCGCGGATTTCCGTCACGGCGGCGCTCTCTCTCTCCGATTTCTCTCTCTCTCGGTGATGGTGGATGATACGGACGCCAAGGAACGGCCCGGTCTTTATACCCAGGCGGCGAAGTCCGAGCACGGGCACGAGGAACGAGATTCCCGGCGGGCTTCGCGGAGGTCGTTGCGGTGAAGACCGAGCACGGGGATGAAGACGACGACCGCGTTGAGCCTGCGAACTGGGCCCCACACGTCAGCAGGTCACGCGCGAGCTGAGCGACGGACTCCGCGCGGTGAGAGAGAGGCTGAACAGCGGGCCCGGGCTGTCGGCGCCGGATGAAGCGCGAGCGCGCGATGAGAGCGACTGGGCAGGGGGCCCCACATGTCAGCGACGCGGCGGGGAAAAGCGAAGTTGGGCCGCGCGGGAGGATTCCTTAGGTGGGCCGATTTCCAGTAGCCGGCCCAGTTAGGGGTTTTTATTCTTTTTTTCTTTTTCTTTTCTATTTTCTTTTCCATTTGAATTTCAAATCAACACAAGTTTAAAGTTCAAGCACTTTAATTTGGATACACATATAGAACTTCAGCATAATGTGCAAAAACATATTTTATATATTTCTTTATTTATTTTTAGTTCTTTTAGACAAGCTTTTAATCATATAGTAGAATAATCCCTACCTTATTACTTCTAGGGAAATCAAATTTACATTGTAGACTATATATATTAAGAAATAGCTTAATCCTAATTCTTTTATATATCCCATTCCAAAGGCAATTTAGATTATCTAAGTATCTTTTTAACATATTCATGAGTGGAAACTTCTAAATTATGATTATCTTTAAGGAAAGGTGTTTTGATTTAAAATCTTTGAAAAATTTTTTTTTTGTTTTCACAAGATTGAACTTTAGGGTGTTACAATCTTCACCTAAAAGAAAGATTAGGAATGCTCAAGGCAAAGGTATGGAACAAATTGCTTCAATTGGTAGTTGATCAATAGTAGTTCCTTCCAAGTGGCATCCTTTCAATTGGTAATAATATATTCTATGGAAAGGAATGTCAATATGAAGGTTAAATTCCTTTTGGCTTAAATTTGTAAATTAGTGCATATTGTGAATTCACTGCTCCATGTGCATTAACTTAAAAGGAATTTAATTTATGCCTTTACGCCTCATAAATGATGATTTGTTTGCCATTCATATATAGATATCATCATTCATTAAATACTTCCTTGTACTACTAATGCCTCTTTTCAAAGTGTTTTATCGACTAGTTTTAAAAGGAAAAGAGATAACAAAGAAGGAAGTCTCCACAAATGATGAAAATAAGAATACTAAGGTGACACCACCACAGATAGTAAGATCTATCAAATTGGTATAACAAATGGTACGTTCTATATGGTGGTAAGTATTCTTAGGCATAAGTTAATTCATTGCAAATTTGTCATGCCTTGACCAATATATGTAATGTACTCCTCATGCGACTCTTAATTGAATTGAAAGTGCATTTGGCAAGTCATTCAAATACTTGATGCACATATCTAGTAGGAGCACATTATATATCTTGTGTCTTAGAGAATATGTTTCTCTTTAGTAAGCTATACTAACTCAATCCAAAATGGTAAATTTGTATTTCATTCCTATGGATTGTAATCTTTGTTTTCTAAATAGCTACTCTTGATGCATCTTAAAATTTTCTTGTCGTTACAACTAAAAGTGCATAAGAATCTTTTTTTTATTCATCACATACATATGCACTAACATGGATATGATTTTTAAACTGTAAAAGGTACAATTAGTGATCCATACTCTCTAAATCTTGTAAACCTATATTTTGATATCTTAGAAATCTATTTCAATCGGTATCCATATGCTTTACATTCAATTGGATCACTAAGTTGTAAATTCCATGCATAACTTGTCTTTATGATATGAATGTTTGTGCAACTAACCTTGATAAGCTAGGTGCACCCAAGGTCAAGCTAGGTTTATCATCAAGAAGGCAACACAATGATGTATAAAAAAAGGGGGGAAAAGGCTCCTATTCTTAACTCTAGATTTTATCTGTGTGATTAAATATTGACTTGAAACCATATAAGATGGTTGTCAAGTATATTTGGGTGCCTGCACAAAGAGAAAGGTCACAATAAGGATTGTGTGGGTACTCAAGGCTCTTCCTACTAATATCAAAGGACCCAATTCAAATTGGGTACCAAGATATGAAGCTTAAACTTGTTTTGCAGGATCATAGCTTCAATGGATTAAGTTGGGTGCTCGATAATGAATGTATAAATCATCTTTGGAGATAGTAGCTAGGGTGGTAACAACTGAATCTCAAGTGCATATTATTTTCAAATCTTATCTTTTTGTGACTTGTGTAGCCACTAAGGAAAAAGAAGCACTTGAGGATATACATCAGATGTTGATTATGAAATAAAGGTCTAATTGGAAGTTGAATGAACATTATCATATAGTGAACAATCCAAAATTATGTGACGTATTCTCTATCTAGTTAATTTGGATTTGATTCTTCTATATTAGACACTCACCATAATATGGATTAAGTCATCCCTTTAGACTTTATTGAATAACCATGCATATTATCCATGTCATTCAAAATATATTGTGCATGAGGGTTCAAGGAAATTTAGTCCATATTATGATGTTTCTCTATTTTAGCGACACACTTGCTAGTGCTTGTGCTACTAATGTCATCTCTTGTGTTGAGTTTATCCATAGAAAATCTATGTTAAGAGATGACACTTATTTTAAATTGGATAAATCACAAGCTTAAAGGATACTATTCAACTAAAGTAAGAAGAAGTTGATAAGAGGCCAAGGTATGAAAACTTCCTCTCCTTCAGTTGTTTTAGTATTCTATCCTTAGTGGGATGTACCATAGTATAGGTTAATTTCCTTGCAATATAAAATGTTCAATAGTGCATATAACTTTGAGATCAACTATATGTGTGCACTAATTTAAAGGAATTAAATCTATCCTTTTGGGTTTCAAGAATGATGATTCATTCTCCATCCACATATAAGGATTATCATTTGTGAAACCCTCCCTTGTGTTTCTAATGCTCTCTTCTCTAAGTGTTTCAATAAGGTCCTTCCAAGTGCTTTCAAGATGGATTCAAAATCTACGGATATAAGAGTCTTGGTTGTTTCAATCATTGAGTTTCAATGGGTCTCATATCAAGTATGATCGAATCAAGAAAAGATGAAAGAAGTTCAAGATCACTTGGTTGGATGAAATCGTAAAGAGAAAAGAGATCACAATGATTCAAGAAGGGAGTTATATATTTTTTTGTCAACCAAATAATGAAGATGTAGTGACATATTTATATGATATCCTTCATTATGAGGTTTGAGGTTCATATTAGCATGCTTTACCCTTCAGGATTTCAATTGATATACTTTCAATTCTTAAATCTTCAATTGGTTTAATTTTCATCATCTATATAAAGCATGTTATGTTAAGCCAAGATATAGTACAAACATCTCCTTTAACCTCACATTGTTAATGGGCATAAGTGTACTTTGTGTACTCTTGCATGCACAAATTGAGGGAGAGTTTAGCCTATATCTTGTGAGACTAATGATTTCTTTCAAGTTCATGTTGTGTAGTCTCACACCTTGGTGAAAGAAGAACATCAAATGAGGATGAGTGGTTCCAAGGAAATGATCAAATAATTACCACATGTCACCCCATGGATTAGTTCTTTTGGGAAACGATATGTATTCTCTAGCATGATTTCAATTGTTGCAAATTTATTATGCCCTGGCCAAGATATATGATGAACCCCTCTAAGAATCTTAATTGAATCAAGTGCATGTTACAAGTAATTCGAGTACTTGATGCACACATTTAGGGGGAGCTCATTCTATATCTTGTGTCCTTAAAGACTAACATTTTCTTTTAGTGAATTTGTATAGTTCTTTGAAGAGAATGAGTTTCTCTTGATCGTTTAAAGAGGATAAGTTTCTCTTTGAAATGTCAAGCCTATCAAAAGCTAAGATAGAAATTCATGATTATAATGAAGACCATATGGCATGGAACAAAGGTGTGTCACTCCATGAACTATTGTATTACATTTTTTATTTCTAGGCTCTTACATGCTAGTGTGTGCATGTATATGCAATATCTTAAGTCACACCATAAGGTTACACTTGTGGTGACGATTAAAGAATCTCTAGATATTTGATTAATACCTCTTGTGGTGATGTCATAAGTTAGTCTTAAGTCATCTTAGTGAGGTGTGAGTCAAACATGCTAACTTTTTGGCTTAAAATGTTGCATATCATGTCTATTAGTATACTTGTTGAGTATCAGTAATTCCTTCAATTGGTGCAATTTCATATTTTCATACTTTATTTGTACCAAGGTTCAAATTGTAGGACTTAATCCCCTGGCCTCACAAGTCCAAGTGCATAAGCTAAACAAGTATTCATCACTTGTATGCACACATTTAGGGGGAGAATAGTCTATAATTTGAATCTTTGAGACTAACTTCATTTCCAAGTCTATTATGTGTGTAGTCTCGAATTAGAAAGGAATCTTCGGACAAAGACAATCGCTTCCACTGCAAATTTTGATGGGTATCAAAGATTCTTTGCTCCAATAAATGTATCTTCTATACATCTCATAAGAGAATGAGTTTCTCTTGTATATGCTACTCCAACATCATCTAAAATTGGTAAATATGTATCACATCTTTTTGGATTACAAATATCTGAAGTAGCATAGCTTATAGATTCTCCTGTCTAGAACTTAATTGATTAAATAGTGCACATGTTTCTTATGTTGCATGATTATGTTCAATTGATACTCCTTTTATGCCAATGCTACTTTAAGTTGCAAATAAGTAATCTCAACAGGTATCAATTGAATTCATATATATGTGTGCACTAAAACTTGAGGAGAACTTAGTGTAATATGCAATTAGTGATCTGATTATCTATCAAATTGTATCAATTGGTGGTTTTCAATTGATATTTTTCGTACATGATCACTAGTTGTATAATTCATACTTGTGCAATTTTCATGTTACCTCTTGTTGTGATAAGAAAATGCTAGGTGACATCTAGACTCTGGGTATCAAGTTTCACCTTCAATTTAGTATGACAATCTTCATTTGATATCTTGGACTTATGTCACAACTATACCAACAAGAGCGTGCAAATGAATTCTAAATCCAACACAAGTTTGGAACCCCCCCTTGAAAAGGTAAAACAAAGGTACATCACTTCATGCCACTTCTACATTACTTTTTTGTCATCTAAGGATCCTTTTCATGATAGTGTGTTCACATCTTGCTTAAATCATAATTTGTACCCTTTATATTCTTTGTATCCTTTTTGGAGATTTATGACAAAGGGGGAGAAATTGTGCATTAAAGCTTACCTTTAGTCTTACCTTTAGTCTTATGTAACTAAGTGTAAAAAGACTTTTGAAAAAGGGGAGAAATAATTAACAAAAGGGGGAATCATAAGAAAAACATAAGATGTAGAAAATTGATGAGTGCATACTATGTCATGAGCATCACATTTATTTTATGACACACTGCACCCCATGAATAGTATGATATAAGTTGTCTTCACTCTTTGACCCAAATATGTGCTTTTGGCATTTGAAGTACAAAATTGGTATTTTCTGAAATGCACATATTTAGGGGGAGAAATTATATCATAGGATTCAAAATCTTATTTATCAAATCTTATGTAAGCTTTAAATGTGTTGTCATCAATCACCAAAAAGGGGGAGATTGAAAGTGCATTCATCCCTTTTGTGAGTTTTGGTGATTTGGATAACAACACATTTAAAGGTCTAATAAGTTTGCTAAGTGTTGAACAGGAAATTCAGTATGATGAACATACTTGACATAGTGAATAATGATCAGTGAACAAGGTTCAACACAAGGTCAAATAACCAGTGAGACAATGCAAATGGATATAATATGGTCTCTATATTGGTTTGAATATATGGACATGTCCTGAGAAATCACTATGCATAAATATGATCATAATAGAGGTTGAAGTGATTAAGAGGATTGGTCAAGCCAAAGTGAATAAGATATGAGGAATCGTGAATTGGCTTGACCATATTACTATTAGTCCATATATGAATATATGAGAATCAAACTAAAGCTTGATTAATCTTAATAGTTATATCTAGAAGACATTCAAGCAAGGTTCACAATATTGAAGAAATGATTCTCTTAATGGATGCTCAATAGGATGTGACTCAAGAATGGCTTGATAGGGTGAAGATAGCAAGGAAAGGGCTTCGAGGAACTAAGCGAAGGTGAAGGCCAAGCGACGGCTTGTAGACCGAGGTACCATGGCTAAGGTGAAGAAGAGAGTACTTGCACTAAGTCGATGAACTAATCAGCTATGAAGAGTTACAACATGTTGATGCATCAGTAAGGTGACTTGAAGCCATGATTTGAACTCATATAAGGTGATATGGTACAAGTCACAGGGTTTGATTTATGTTTGCTTTAAAAGGTGAGACAAAGATGTTTGTGATCCTTATGAAGCAACGCCATGGAGAAATCACACATGAGACACCAATGACTCAAGGAGTTTACTTAATTATATTTTATTTAACTTGAGTATAGGAATCGTCGTACTATAAAGAGGGATCCAAAAAGAAGGTTGGTGTTTTGCCAAAGCTCAAGCCTATATATTCAAAAGCTATTTTTTGAAAACCAAAAATCTCTTTAAAATTCTATGGTTGACCATGGTTAGGTTTGAGAAACCTAGAGTGTTCTCGTTGAAAAGCAGCTGAACTTCTTCAACTGCAGCTGAGCTTTTCAGCTGAGCTGAACTTCAGCTGAGTTGAGCTTCTTCAGCTGCAGCTGAGCTGAACTTCAGCTGAGTTGAGCTTCTTCAGCTGCAGCTGAGCTTTTCAGCTGAGCTGAACTTCAGCTGAGTTGAGCTTCTTCAGCTGCAGCTGAGCTGAACTTCAGCTGAGTTGAACTTTCTCAACTCCAGCTGAACTTCAACTTCAACTGGGGTCCAGGCAGGTTCAACCGGGGTCCAGGGCAAGTTCAACCGGGGTCCAGAGAGGTTCAACCAGGGTCCAAGAAAAGTTCAGCCGGGGTTTTTTTCCCGGACCTCACTGGTCAATACCGGTTGTCAACCGGTGTCAGGACCTGTTTTTGCAGTCTGACTTGCCTGGCAGACTGTCTGTCAGCCTGCCCCAGGCGGTTGAACCGGTCTTAGGGGCGGTTCAACCGGTCTTGGTCAACTTTGACCAGTCTGCGGTCAGTCTGCGCGTCAGTCTGCCAGTCAGACTGGCAGACAGGCTGCCAGGCCTGCCAGGGGCGGTTCAACCGCCCTAGGGGGCGGTTCAACCGGTCTCAGGCAGAAAAATCTGCCCAAACGGCTAGTTTTGAGCTCCACCTATATATACTCACTCCTACCTCTCACCCCACAGCAGTGAGCACGATTTGAACTCCATTTCTAACCCAAGAAACACCTCCCTCTCTCTCTCACACATCTCTTGCCTCTCCCATTTCAAATCTTTGGAGAGAAATCTTTGAGTGAGCTTGAGAGCTGCGGTTTTTGTGCTTCATCTCTAAATCTCTCTTGCTCTTCTTCTTGATTCGAGCTTTGGTACTACATCGAGTTCTTTGTGGATTCATTACTCTTGGAGCTTCTAGCTCCTAGACGACTAGGTGTCTCTTGTGAGTCTCCAAATCTTGTGGAAGACCACAAGAAAGTTTGTATTACCCGCTCGTTTGAGCAAAGATTATTGTGTGGGCTTGACCTTTGTGGTCGGCAAAGGGAGGATTAGGGTTGAAAGAGACCCGGCTCTTTGTGGGCGCCTCAACGAGGAAGTAGGGCACCTTGGTGGTGTGACCGAACCTCGGGATAAATCTTGTGTCTCTTGTGTTCTTGTTTATTGTGCTTACTTGTGTTCTTTGTTCTCTCACCATCCCGCGAAAGAATTGTTTATATCTTTTTGGTGTGTGGATTTTGAGAAGTGCCCTTCTCAGATCTACTACTTTGAACCCTGTGGATCATTTAGAACATCTCATTTCCAAAGTTAACTGGGTGAATTTCGAGATCAATTCAGTTTTACCCAGTTTGCTTCTAGTTTTTGTTGAAAAAGTTTTAACTTGCCTATTCACCCCCCTCTAGGCAACTTTCAATTATGAGTTCTACAGGTGCCAAAGGTTCACAGCAAACCAATACAAAGATAAAAGAAAGGGTTCAAAACAAAGGAGCAAAGTATACCGAAGGCAGCCCTGGTCTGGCGCACCGGACTGTCCGGTGTGCCACCGGACAGTGTTCGGTGCACCAGGGAGATCGACTCTTAACTCGCCAGCTTCGGGAATTTAGGAGGCCGCTCCGCTATAATTCACCAGACTGTCTAGTGTGCCAGCGGAGCAACGACTACTTCGGGCCAACGGCCGTCTGCAGAGAACATTAAATGCGCTACAGTGCGTGCCTGCGCGCGCAGAAGTCAGAGCGGCGCCAGAAGGCGCACCGGACAGTCTACAAGACCTGTCCGGTGCACCACCGGACTGTCCGGTGGCCCTAATTGGTAGAGCTCCAACGGTCGGAACCCAACGGCCTGGTGACGTGGCTGGCGCACCGAACAGTGTCCGGTGGCGCACCGGACTATCCGGTGCGCCATACGACAGAAGCCTCCACCAATGGCCATATTTTTGGTTGGGGCTATAAATACCCCCCAACCACCACTCTTCAAGATATCCAAGCATTCACTACATCTCATTCAATACAAGAGCAATATACAACACTCCAAGACACAAATCAAAGCCTCCAATCGAATCAAAGTCCCCAATTCAACTCTAGCTTTTAAGACTTGT
This sequence comes from Zea luxurians, assembly GCA_029449295.1. NCBI lineage: Eukaryota > Viridiplantae > Streptophyta > Magnoliopsida > Poales > Poaceae > Zea > Zea luxurians. Next base: position 44,153,990 of record JAOPSE010000016.1, read on the forward strand.
GAGGAGATCGACTTGTGTTCTTTTGTTGCTCTTGTTGCTTGGTTTGCTTTCTTCTTTCTCTCATTCTTACCCTCAAAACCTTGTAAGCGAAGCAAGGGACACCAATTGTGTGGTGGTCCTTGCGGGGTCTAAGTGACCCGGGAAATCAAGGAAGGAAGCTCACTCGGTCTAAGTGACTGTTTGAGAGAGGGAAAGGGTTGAAAGAGACCCAATCTTTGTGACCACCTCAATGGGGAGTAGGTTTGCAAGAACCGAACCTCGATAAAACAAATCACCATGTCTCACTCCTTATTTGCTTGTGATTTGTTTTCGCCCTCTCTTTCAGACTCGTTTATATTTCTAACGCTAACCCCAGCTTGTAGTTGTGCTTAAGTTTATAATTTCCAGATTCCGCCTATTCACCCCCCTCTAGGCGACTTTCAATTGGTATCAGAGTCCGGTGCTTCATTAGAGCCTAACCGCTCGAAGTGATGTCGGGAGAACACGCCAAGAAGGAGATGGTGACCGGCGAGAAGCCCGCCACAAGCCACGGGAAGGCTCCATCAGGAGAGTCCCGCAACAAGAAGGAGGAGGAATCACCTCCTCACAAGTCGCATCGGAGTGGCGAGAAGAAAAAGAAGATGAAGAAGGTGGTCTACTACGAGACTGATTCTTCGTCGCCATCCACCTCCGGCTCCGACGCACCGTCCGTAACTTCTAAGTGCTATGAGCGCAAGAAGTTTAGTAAGATTCCCCTATGCTACCCACGCATTTCAAAACGTACTCCATTACTCTCCGTTCCATTAGGCAAACCACCAGTTTTTTACGATGAAGATTATAACATGTGGAGTGATAAAATGCGGCATCACCTAACCTCACTCCACACTAGTATTTGGGACGTTGTTGAGTTTGGTGTACAGGTACCATCCATAGGGGATGAGGACTAAGATTCGGACGAAGTTGCCCAAATCCAGCACTTCAACTCACAAGCCACCACTATACTCCTCGCCTCTCTAAGTCGAGAGGAGTATAACAAGGTGCAAGGGTTGAAGAGCGCCAAGGAAATTTGGGGCGTGCTCAAGACCGCGCATGAAGGAGACGAGGTGACCAAGATCACCAAGAGGGAGACGATCGAGGGGGAGCTCGGTCGCTTCATGCTCAACCAAGGAGAAGACCCCCAAGCCATGTACAACCGGCTAAAAACCTTGGTAAATCAAGTGCGCAACCTCGGGAGCACCAAATGGGATGACCATGAGATGGTCAAGGTTATTCTTAGATCACTCGTATTTCTTAACCCTACTCAAGTTCAATTGATTCGTGGTGATCCAAGATATAAACTAATGTCTCCCGAGGAGGTGATAGGCAAATTTGTGAGCTTTGAATTGATGATCAAAGGCTCCAAGAAGATCATCGAGCAAGGCGCCTCCTCCTCCATACACGAAGCACAACCCGTTGCATTCAAGGCAACGGAGGAGAAGAATAAGACTCTACACCGAGTAGGGTCCCCATTGACGCCTCTAAGCTCGACAATGAGGAGATGACGCTCATCATCAAGAGCTTCCGCCAAATCCTTAAGCAAATGAGGGGGAAGGACTACAAGCCCCGCTCCAAGAAAGTGTGCTACAAATGTGGTAAGCCCGGTCATTTTATCGCTAAATGCCCTTTGTCTAGTGATAGTGATAGGGATAATGACAAGAGGGGGAAGAAGAAGGAGAAGAAGAGATATTACAAGAAGAAGGGCGGCGATGCGCATGTTTGTCGGGAGTGGGACTCCGACGAAAGCTCCACCGACTCCTCCGACGACGAGGACGCCACCAACATCACCGTCAACAAGGGACTTCTCTTCCCCAATGTCGGCCACAAGTGTCTTATGGCGAAGAACGACAAGAAAAAGAAGGTAAAATCAAGATCCTCCACTAAATATGCAACCTCTAGTGATGAGGATAATTCTAGTGATGAGGAGGATAACTTGCTTACTCTTTTTGCCAATCTTAACATGCAACAAAAGGAGAAATTAAATGAATTGGTTAGTGCCATTCATGAGAAGGATGAACTTTTGGATAGACAAGAGGACTTCCTAATCAAATAAAACAAAAAGCATGTTAAGACTAAAAATGCTTATGCTCAGGAGGTAGAGAAAAATGAAAAATTAACTAGTGAGCTAAGTACTTGCCATGAGACTATTTCCAACCATAGAATTGAGAATGATAATTTGATTGCTAAGGTTGAGAAGTCAAAAATTTGTGATGATTCAATTGCCAATCTTAGAAATGATAATGCTAGTTTAATTGCTAAGATTGATCAATTGAATGCCTCTCTTGCTAGCCTTAGGAATGAGAATGAAAAATTAATTGCTAAGACTAGAGACTTAGATGTTTGCAATGTTTCTATTTCCAATCTTAGAGATGAGAATGTCATTTTACATGCTAAGATTGTTGAATTAAATGATTGCAAACCCTCTACATCTACTGTTGAGCATGTTTCTATTTGCACTAGATGTAGAGATATTAACATTGATGCTATCCATGATCACCTTGCTATGATTAAACAACAAAATGATCATATAGCAAAATTAGATGCTAAGATTGACGAGCATGAACTAGAAAATGAGAAATTTAAATTTGCTCGTAGTATGCTTTATAGTGGGAGACGCCCTGGCATTAAGGATGGCATTGGTTTCTAACAGGGAGACAATGTCAAGCTTAATGCCCCTCCTAAAAGATTGTCTAATTTTGTTAAGGGCAAGGCTCCCATGCCTCAGAATAATGAGGGTTACATTTTGTACCCTGCTGGTTATCCTAAAGATAAAATTAGGAGAATTCATTCTAGGAAGTCTCACTCTTGCTCTCATCATGCTTTTATGTATAAGAGTGAGGCATCTAGTTCTAGGCAATCAACCCATGCTAAATTGCCTAAGAAGAAAACTCCTAGTGCATCAAATGATCATAATATTTCATTCAAAACTTTTGATGCTTCTTATGTGCTTACTAACAAATCAGGCAAGGTAGTTGCCAAATATGTTGGGGGCAAACACAAGGGATCACAAACTTGTGTTTAAGTACCCAAAGTTCTTGTATCTAATGTCAAAGGACCCAAAACTGTTTGGGTACCTAAAATCAAGAACTAAATTTGTTTTGTAGGTTTATGCATCTGGAGGCTCAAGTTGGATCATCGACAGCGGGTGCACAAACCACATGACTGGGGAGAAAAGAATGTTCTCCTCCTATGAGAAAAACAAGATCCCCAACGAGCTATCACATTCGGGGATGGAAATCAAGGTTTGGTCAAAGGATTGGGTAAAATTGCTATATCACCTGACCATTCTATTTCCAATGTTTTTCTTGTAGATTCTTTAGATTACATCTTGCTTTCTGTTTCTCAATTATGCAAAATGGGTTACAACTGTCTTTTTACGGATACAGGTGTTACTGTCTTTAGAAGAAGTGATGATTCAGTAGCTTTTAAGGGAGTATTAGAGGGTCAGCTATACTTAGTTGATTTCAATAGAGCTGAACTCGATACTTGCTTAATTGCTAAGACTAACATGGGTTGGCTCTGGCATCGCCGACTAGCCCACGTTGGAATGAAGAATCTTCATAAGCTTCTAAAGGGAGAACACATTTTGGGACTAACCAACGTTCACTTTGAGAAAGACAGGATTTGTAGCGCATGCCAAGCAGGGAAGCAAGTTGGTGTTCATCATCCACACAAGAACATCATGACTACTGACAGGCCACTCGAGCTACTCCACATGGACCTATTCGGCCCGATAGCTTACATACGCATCGGAGGGAGTAAGTACTGTCTAGTTATTGTGGATGATTATTCTCGCTTCACTTGGGTATTCTTTTTACAGGACAAATCATAAACCCAAGAGACTTTGAAGGGATTCTTGAGACGGGCTCAAAATGAGTTTGGCTTGAGGATCAAGAAAATAAGAAGCGACAATGGGACAGAGTTCAAGAACTCTCAAATTGAAGGCTTTCTTGAGGAGGAGGGCATCAAGCATGAGTTCCCTTATCCCTACACGCCACAACAAAATGGTGTAGTGGAGAGGAAGAATAGAACTCTATTGGACATGGCAAGGACCATGCTTGATGAGTACAAGACTTCGGATCGGTTTTGGGCCGAGGCGGTCAACACCGCTTGCTACGCCATCAATCGGTTATATCTACACCGAATCCTCAAGAAGACATCTTATGAACTCCTCACCGATAAAAAGCCCAATGTTTCATATTTTAGAGTCTTTGGTAGCAAATGCTTTATTCTTGTTAAAAGAGGTAGAAAATTTAAATTTGCTCCTAAGGCTGTAGAAGTCTTTTTACTTGGTTATGATTCAAACACAAGGGCATATAGAGTCTTTAACAAGTCCACTGGACTAGTTGAAGTTTCTTGTGACATTGTGTTTGATGAGACTAACGGCTCTCAAGTAGAGCAAGTTGATCTTGATGAATTAGATGATGAATAGGCTCCGTGCATCGCGCTAAGGAACATGTCCATTGGGGATGTGTGTCCTAAGGAATCCGAAGAGCCTCCACAAGCATAAGATCAACCATCTTCCTCCATGCAAGCATCTCCACCAACTCAAGATGAGGATGAGGCTCAAGATGATGAAGGAGAAGATCAAGAGGATGAGCCACCTCAAGAGGATGGCAATGATCAAGGGGGAGATGCCAATGATCAAGACAAGGAAGATGAACAAGATTCAAAACTACCACACCCAAGAGTCCACCAAGCAATCCAACGAGATCACCCCGTGAACACCATCCTAGGAGATATTCATAAGGGGGTAACCACTCGATCTCGTGTTGCTCATTTTTGTGAACACTACTCTTTTGTTTCCTCTATTGAGCCACACAGGGTAGAGGAAGCACTTCAAGATTCGGTTTGGGTGCTGGCGATGCAAGAGGAGCTCAACAATTTCACAAGGAATGAGGTATGGCATTTAGTTCTACGTCCTAACCAAAATATTGTATGAATCAAGTGGGTCTTCCGCAACAAACAAGATGAGCATGGTGTGGTGACAAGGAACAAGGCACGACTTATGGCAAAAGGATATTCACAAGTCAAAGGTTTGGATTTTGGTGAAACCTATGCACCCGTAGCTAGGCTTGAATCAATTGGTATATTACTTGCCTATGCTACTTACCATGGCTTTAAGCTCTACCAAATGGACGTGAAGAGTGCCTTCCTCAATGGACCGATCAAGGAAGAGGTCTATGTTGAGCAACCTCCTGGCTTTGAAGATAGTGAGTACCCTAACCATGTCTATAAACTCTCTAAGGCGCTTTATGGGCTCAAGCAAGCCCCAAGAGCATGGTATGAATGCCTAAGAGATTTTCTTATCACTAATGGCTTCAAAGTCGGCAAAGCCGATCCTACTTTATTCACTAAAACCATTGAAAATGATTTGTTTGTATGTCAAATTTATGTTGATGATATCATATTTGGGTCTACTAACAAATCTATTTGTGAAGAGTTTAGTAGGATCATGATTCAAAATTTCGAGATGTCTATGATGGGGGAGTTGAAGTATTTTCTAGGATTTCAAGTGAAGCAACTCCAAGAGGGCACCTTCATCAGCCAAACGAAGTATATTCAAGATATTCTCACCAAGTTGGAATGAAGGATGCCAAGCCCATCAAGACACTCATGGGAACCAATGGGCATCTCGACCTCGACACGGGAGGTAAATCCGTAGATCAAAAGGTATACCGGTCGATGATAGGATCTTTACTCTATTTATGTGCATCTCGACCGGATATTATGCTTTCCGTATGCATGTGTGCAAGGTTCCAAGCCGATTCTAAGGAAGTTCACCTTAGGGACGTGAAGAGAATCTTGAGATATTTAGTTCAAACACCTAAGTTTGGTCTTTGGTACCCCAAGGGATCCTCTTTTGATTTATTAGGATATTCCGATGCTGATTGGGCAGAGTGTAAGATTGATAGGAAGAGCACATCAGGGACTTGTCAGTTTCTGGGGAGATGCCTGGTGTCTTGGGCTTCAAAGAAACAAAACTCAGTAGCTCTTTCTACCGCCGAAGCCGAGTACATTGTCGCAGGCCATTGTTGCGCGCAATTGCTTTGGATGAGGCAAACCCTTAGGGACTATGGCTACAAATTTAGCAAAGTCCCTCTCCTATGTGATAATGAGAGTGCAATCTACATGGTGGATAATCCCGTTGAACACAGCCGCACTAAGCACATAGCCATTCGGTATCACTTTTTGAGAGATCACCAACAAAAGGGGGATATTGAGATAGCCTATATAAACAGCAAAGATCAATTGGCCGATATCTTTACCAAGCCTTTAGATGAGAAAACCTTTACCAAACTTAGGAATGAGCTAAATATTCTTGATTCTAGGAATTTTGATTGATTCTTTGCACACATATCTCATTTATATACCTTTGATCATATCCTTTTTATGACTATGACTAATGTGTTTTCAAGTGCAATCTTATACTTTGTCGTAGAATTAAAAGGGAAATGGAGTATTTGGCAAAGAAGGCGCTTCCACTCAACTCCATCGATATTTGCCGGTACTCCGCATCGCTCTCCACTTTGGTATAATCTTCACTCATCTCTATTTATTTGCCATTAAGGAGAAAGTATAAGGGCTTATATTTCACTCAAGTATCGGTTTTTGGCGATTCATGCCAAAGGGGGAGAAAGTATGAGCCCAAAGCAAAAGGACCGCACCACCACCGAAATTTTAAAAAAATGAAGTTTTTTCAAATTGATATCTTATTGTGTTTAAAAGGGGGAGAAAGAAGTATCTTCAAAACTTGCAAATCCCTATTGAACACTAAGAGGAGAATTTTATTTAGGGGGAGTTTTGTTTAAGTCAAAGGAAAATCATTTGATATAGAGGGAGAAAATTTCAAATCTTGAAAATGCTTCTTTCAATCTTATTCATGTACCTTTGACTATTTGCAAAAGGCTTTTGAAAAAAAATTTACAAAGGATTTGCAAAAACAAAACCCGTGGTGCAAATGAGGTCCAGAATTTTAAATAAGAAGAAAACCATCCATGCACATCTATTGAAATAAGTTTATTGGTTTCAATTCCAAGCAACCTTTGCACTTACTTTATGCAAACTAGTTCAATTCTGCACTTTTATATTTGCTTTAGTTTGTGTTGGCATCAATCACCAAAAAGGGGGAGATTGAAAGGGAAATAGGGTCAAACCTTTTCCAATTGAATTTTGGTGGTTGAATTGCCCAACACAAATTATTGGACTAACTAGTTTGCTCTAGATTATGAGTTCTACAGGTGCCAAAGGTTCACAACAAACCAATACAAAGATAAAAGAAAGGGTTCAAAACAAAGGAGTAAAGTATACCAAAGGCAACCCTGGTCTGGCGCACCGGACTGTCCGGTGTGCCACCCGACAGTGTCCGGTGCACCAGGGAGATCGACTCTGAACTCGCCAGCTTCGGGAATTTGGGAGGCCGCTCCGCTATAATTCACTGAACTGTCCGGTGTAACACCGGACTGTCCGGTGTGCCAGCGGAGCAACGGCTACTTCGCGCCAACGGTCGTCTGCAGAGAACATTAAATGCGCTACAGTGTGCGCCTGCGCGCGCAGAAGTCAGAGCGGCGCCAGAAGGCGCACCGGACAGTCTACAAGACCTGTCCGGTGCACCACCGGACTGTCCGGTGGCCCCAATTGGCAGAGCTCCAACAGTCGAAACCCAACGGCTTGGTGACGTGGCTGGCGCACCGGACTGTCCAGTGCGCCATACGACAGAAGCCTCCACCAACGACCATATTGGTGGTTGGGGCTATAAATACCCCCCAACCACCACTCTTCAAGATATCCAAGCATTCACTACATCTCATTCAATACAAGAGCAATACACAACACTCCAAGACACAAATCAAAGCCTCCGATCGAATCAAAGTCCCCAATTCAACTCTAGCTTTTAGGACTTGTGAGGAGATCGACTTGTGTTCTTTTGTTGCTCTTGTTGCTTGGTTTGCTTTCTTCTTTCTCTCATTCTTACTCTCAAAACCTTGTAAGCGAAGCAAGAGACACCAATTGTGTGGTGGTCCTTGCGGGGTCTAACTGACCCGGGAAATCAAGGAAGGAAGCTCACTCGGTCTAAGTGACCGTTTGAGAGAGGGAAAGGGTTGAAAGAGACCCGGTCTTTGTGACCACCTCAATGGGGAGTAGGTTTGCAAGAACCGAACCTCGGCAAAACAAATCACCGTGTCTCACTCCTTATTTGCTTATGATTTGTTTTCGCCCTCTCTTTCAGACTCATTTATATTTCTAACGCTAACCCCGGCTTGTAGTTGTGCTTAAGTTTATAATTTTCAGATTCCGCCTATTCACCCCCCTCTAGGCGACTTTCAAGAACATCCTTTTCTCCCCTGTCATGTGGTTTGTGCACCCGCTATCAATAATCCAACTTGAGCCCCCGGATGCATAAACCTACAAAACAATTTAGGCCTTGCTCTTAGGTACCCAAACGGTCTTGGGTCCTTTCACATTAGAAACAAGCACCTTGGGTACCCAAACACAAGTCTTTGAGCCCTTGTGTTTGGCCCCAACATATTTGGCAACTACTTTGCCTGATTTGTTAGTTAAAACATATGAAGCATCAAAAGTCTTAAATGAAACAATATGCTCATTTGATGCAGTATATAATCTAGAGCAAACTAATTAGTCCAATTATTTGTGTTGGGCAATTCAACCACCAAAATCATTTAGGAAAAAGGTTTGACCCTATTTCCCTTACAGTTTCTACACTCAAGTTCAACAGTATGATATAAGACAATCTATTTACATTAATTCTCATTGTGTGACCATTTGAAATATGTTTTGCTATTTGAAAGATTAAGAAAAACATGATGCCTTCAATAGTTTCATGTACTTCTTATGTTTCTTTTCAAATTTCTTTAGTTTGTCTTTTATATCCAGTTAGCTTGAAAACCTGCCAGAGCTGGTGGACAAACAATGTTCAGATAAAACCACCAGTTAGCTCAAAGCCACAGTCCAGTTCAGGAAACTTCTTTCAAATGGTACTTGACATGTTTAATGTGAGATGAGATGCAACTCCTTTGTATTGTATTGTATATTTTTCTGACCTTAGTGTTGTCTGAGTGGATGACCCCACTCGGCGCGATTGCCGCCCACTGGGACAGTCGATGCCGCTTGCCTCCTGCTTCACTCCTCCTCGTTTGACGTCGCCTCACGGCAGCAGCAGCAGCGGCATGAGGAACGAGAAGAGCAGGTAGAGGGAGAGGAGTGCCCGGACTGCGGTAGGACTAGCCTCTGTGGCCACTGCAAAGGAGAGGGCTTCATCTTCAAGTAGCTCTCAAAGGAGACTACCACCAGGGCACGCAAGGTCACCAAGAACATGGCCACCAGATACACTTTGGGGTACTGTTACGTACATCGTTAATTAATTCCTTGCTTGCATATCTACATATCCATCCTCACCTCTCACCAAGCAAGAACATGACCAATTCCAATTGCAATGCATCTGTTGCAGGCTGTCCACCAATTTGACCTACTGCAACAAGTGCTCCTCCACCCGCGTGCATGTATAAAATGGCAGGGGTTCTACCAACAATCAACACACCTGTGAAGCGAAGCTGGGACGTGTAGGTGGATTCACGACACGTGCATCTGTAGGAACCCTGATTTTGGTATGGTTTCTACACTCAAATTCATCAGTATGATATAAGACAATATGTTTACAGGTTTTGGTAAGGTTTTCAATTATGGTATGTCTTTGACATTCTGCCAGGTATTTAAGAGTGGCCCTCTCTTCATATCATTGAAAGGTAAAACTATTAGTGTCACACATTGGTTTTTTCCTTTGTTTCCAACCTGTAACATTATATTAGGGGTATGTGTAGTTTAGGGTAAGTAATATACTCCTTTGTGCTCAGTAAGTAATTGATAGAAGGTAGAAACATATGTGTTGTTTAGGGTTTACCTCTTTATGATTTCTGGGTAGCCACAATATTTTCACATTGCGAATCAGGTCCTTAGTACCCTGGTAATCAAACTAAAATGTCAGAGCATCAGGCAAATTCATTGTGCACCTGCCTGTTGTATGTTAAATAAATCAGTTTTTGCATGTGTTAGTTGTCTCCTAACTTGCTACATTTTCAATTTTTGTGTTCTGTGTTTTGTAATTTGGGAGCACCTTCACCATTGTGTTATTAGAGTTTTATCATCTTTGTGTGTTGTGTTTGTAATCCAAGCCACTAATGTACTAATAATTTGGTGAAGCAAACCACATTTTGCCCGTATCAACTTATCTCGGGCCACCGCACTCGTTGACTTTGTTTGAGCTTATGTTTGGTTGCCTGTACATGGGAGACGCAGACCGCATGAGTGGATGCAAAACAAATTATTTTAAAGTTATTAACATGCATCTGTTCGTACGCCTAAAACTACCATATCCAGCTACCCAGGGCACGTCCAGCCTGTCCGTACATGCACAGCTATCCAATCAAGCGCATTTAGAAGTATAAACATTGGAATTCAGAATAATTCTACCACAAAGTAGCAGTGATGCATCACAGTGGTTTAGTTGTGTCTTTGAAATACTGGCAATTTGTTTTTTACATTTACTCCAAGGAAAGCATTCCTAGCCATCCAGCAGTTATGATTATGAAAACATAGACAAAGCCTGAGTCATCCAGAGGTGTGCAAGAAAGCTGCCAGTTTAATTGGTGTGCAAGGAAACTGCCAATTTATTGGGGGTTTAATGGCTTTGTTGGTTATGTGAATAAGTTTAATGTGATCATTTCAATGCAGCATTAGGTTCAGCTTACTTCCATTGAATCAACACTCCTGCCACTACTTATTAACTGGCTTGTGTGATTAGAGCAATCCTAGCCAACACTGTCAACTGGCTTGTGTGGTTTAATTTTATAAACTATGAGTATGGATTTTCCTTAGATTAGAAAAAAGGTGAATCATTTCTTAGTCCACTATCCGTCATACACAGTGCTAGAGAGTAGAGAGTAGAGACACCTTCACCTTTTCTTCTAATGTTATTTTTTTTCTCACGAATGAACATAAAGGTATTTCGAAGGAACTTGAAGTGCCTGAACTGATCTCTTCATTGAGGACTATAAGGTAAATCTAATCTATCTATGTTTTGTTGTTTAAGGTTATAAGCTTAAAGATCCCCAGATGACTCTGCAGTTGTATGAACATGTTATGTGCCCGTGCCCGATATTGTGTAAGGTTATAGACTTATTCATATATACTAATATAAATAGCGACACTGGTAACTGAGCACATATATTTCTTCCAAAAAAAGATGAGCACAAATATTTACATCCTAATATTTTCCAATATCATGAGGGAAGGTTCTAATATGTTCTAATAATCCTTTTAAGATGATAGAATTATTAGTCAATGCGATGAAATAAGTGCTAACACTCTCAGTCTGCATTCATCTTGGATTATGGCTTGAGGCTATGATTGTTCAGTCTGCATTCACATGCAACTGGAAACTCATATTTTGGTAACTAGCAACGATTACTACTTATGTTCTATTTTTATTATTCTTGTAGCTAGCAACGATTATTGCTTATTTTTCTAACATTTTGTATGAGAGATACAAACCATTCATCTCTTTTATTGCTGCAACCATGTCAGTAGGATTTTAAATGCTCACAAATCCATAACCTTTAGTTTTGCTAGTCCTTTTATCTCTAACAACCTGAAATAAAGAGTACAAAGGCAAATTTAGGATGTATAAAATCAAGAAATGTATGCCAAGTGCTGCACACAATGACTAACATAAGCCTCACTACATATAGATCAACATATGGGTTTCTTTGTGAGTCAATCTCTTAACTCCTCTCGCAATCAGGTAGTTTATGCTTCTTTAGGTGAAATGACTAATAAGCATCGAAGGAAGCAGAGCGCAAGCCCAAAACAAAGTGTAGATTGTTACTACAAATTTCTTTAGCAATTCATAAGCTTATACGAACCCTGCTACTTTTTGTTTTTGTTTTTGCTATCTTCATGTGATGAATCACTAACAAACAATTGTTAATGCAATTCTCAGAACTAGCTAGCATGAAGTAGCATATTACTATGGAAGGATCTATAGGAAATATCGTCTAACTACTGGTTATCTCCAATGCATACAAAACAATTTATATAGAAAAGAGTATCACTAATTCACTATGTGTTGTAGGTATCCACTATCTAACTTTGTTGGACTAAAGAGCCCAGACCAATCAATCCATTTTCGTGGAGGTCATCATCCTTCTTTGTTGAGCCATCTGGGTGACCTTGCAAATTGGATAAGTGCCATAGACTACCTACTGCATATGAATTTTGAGCCTTTATCAGGAGCTGAATAAGAACTTTGTTCATAGAATCACACTGTTTATCTATAGACACCCACAATAGAATACCTACTGCTCATTATGGAGAAAACATTCCTGTGATACCCCTCACATGGTAGACACAATTGTGCTAAGTGTGAATATATAACAATTTCTTGAAGGGGTGTTAACACAAATATGTTTGTTGAATTCCACCATCACTTAAGCATTCATTTTACTGTTAGTTTGAATTGCAATCCCTCATAATTTTATCATGTGTGCTTAACTACTTATGCATATACATATCTTGATAGGATTTTGTATGGAACTGCAAAGGCTGTTTTAAGAAGAAATTCTAGCAAAATTTTGGATGGACAATCAACACCTCAAAACTCTCTCAGCTTTGTAACCTTCAGTTACATTTCTTTGAACTTTTGCTTCAATCATGTGATTTATTTATCTATGTGCCTTCAATTACTACAAAAGGTTTGCCTAGCCATGGATCCTTACTGTTTATGTTTGTTTGTTTTTATTTTTTCATGCCATGACAAAGAAAACACTATCATTATCAAATATTCAAACGCATAGAGTTGGTAAAAGTTTGACTATGATATTGATGATCTTTCTTGGTCTAAATGGAGTTTTTGCACCTATTCATAGGCTAGAGAGTTTATGCACTGTCCTCCTATTTTGGATACGCTTTCTATTAACAAAAATGCTACACAGTTGTATTCTACTTACCTTGTGATTTTGATGGAGCTCTATTGTTGTGCTTCTTTGACATTTGTTGGTTCTTTGAGCATTAGGTCTGCATCATGCATTATGCTGTTCTCTATTGATCTCTATATCCCATATTGTGGAGATCACTAAAATGTTAGTAATTTAACTTGTATTCACACTTTCAATTCCATCGTCTGTGAAAAATTGATAAATATGAATGTGTTGACTTGACTCCATTTTATCTTCTCATTTGAGCTTGTATTCTTATTTTTGAAGACATTGTTGCCCTGCACTGAGATTTCTATTGTTAATAAACAAGGTGCTATTTAAATTTTGATTTATTCCTTACGAATGTCTGCTGGTTTCAGGAAAGTGCTGAGAGAGGTGGCATGTAGAAGACGTCATGTCGAACATGTGAAATTTTTTTAGAAATATGTATATTTGTGTGAAGCTTTTTAGAAACTTGACTCCATTTTATTTTCTATGTCCCTCTCGGCTTTGTTTCCTATCATTTCCAATGACTTGCTATGCATTTGCACTGTATTTGGCATGTTTAAAACTACTACACAAAACTTGCTATATATTTTGTCTAAAAATATTATATCCTTGTTATGCTTGCTTGATCTTTATTTTTTCTGCTCTTCTATTCTTGTGTGGGTCTATCAAGAATGAGGCAATTATATAAGGATATATGCTTTGTCAGTATTGTCTGAGTCTTTGAGCGTAGCAGCAAAAGTCTTGGCACATCATTGTTTTAGTTATTATGACCTGAACAACCCAGTTTATATATAGAGCTCGTGGCAATGGAAGTCCCATGATAGGACGATGGAACTTGTGGCATCAAGTGGTGTTGCGCTCAGGCTCGCGCTCATCTGCAACAAGGCACTATTTCTCGTGAGGGTTCCTATCACCATTGCGCTCATGTCACGAGTACCTTGAGCTATTGGAGGCTCGTTAATTTGTGTTCCGTCGGAACGCACAGGCATATACCTAGTTAATTAACATAAAAACTTATCTCCAACTGTTCTCTAAATAAACTTTCCAAATTTAACAATTTATCATCTAACCTCATTTCCTTTCTATATTTGGCAACCATTTAATAACTCCTTAAATAAAAATATTGACTGCATTATGTAGATAATGAAGTTAATTGATGATATTTGCAACTTTTTATGTGGATACATACAAAACAAAACTACAACGTATTTTTAGAGAACTATTGGAAAGCTCACATTTTTTTACTTCTAAAGTTATTTAGCAACTTCTTAAATCTATGATTTAGAGAGCTAAAATTTACATAACCATTGGAGTTGATCTGCCCCATTTGGTTTGGGTGACAAAACAAAACGTATTTGGCAATTTAGAGACTAACATGAAATAAAATGGAGTGACTAAAAATTAATTCCTACAAACCAAACACCCGTAAAGTTTAGTGATTAAACTTTAATCACTTTTCGTCCATAGAGAAGTAAACATGGTGACTAAAGTGGGGTAACTAAAAGGGGCTAAAGTAGGATTTTTACCTTATTTGCTCTCTCCTCTTTCTTCGTACAACAGACATCCACTAATTAATAGTGATAATACAATCATTATTCGCACCAATTAATGCTCTTTAGTCGATTTAGTCACTAGAACCAAACAGAGTACCTAAAGTCATTATTTAGTCACTAGTATTGTCCGCCTGGGTATGAATACACATATCCATGTCTAGGTGGTTATTGAGCCATTCATTACAGATCTCGAGTAGACAAATCGGTAGGAACACCAACATCAACGAAATCAACATTCGATGTTCCATCCCCTTCGTCCTTAGCTATCATGTTATGCATGATGATGCATGCAGTCATCATTTGTACAAGGTGATTGCAATACCACCCATAAGCTAGACCTCTTAGAACTGCCTATCTCGCTTGGAGTATACCAAAGGCCCTCTCGATATCTTTACGACAACTCTCTTGTATTCAGTGTACTTTTTTCCTCCCATGGGTGTCGAATAGCTTTAACAAAACTTGGCCAGTCTGGATAAATGCCATCAGCTAAGTTGTATCTAAAATTATGTGTGGTACCATTAACAGTGTATTGCACTGGTGGCATAGTACCATTTCGTAATGGGTAAAAAATACGCGACCTATGTGAACCGTTGATGTCGTTACTTCCCAACATTCTGAAAAGGCATGTCAAATCCATAGGTCGTACGACACGATAACCTCTAATATCATGGTAGGCCGGGAGTTCTGTTCACAAAACTAACCCTTAAGCAGTCGGACAGTTCTGCCATTCCCAATGCATACAATCGATGGAACCAAGCATGCCCGAAAACCCCTCTCTATGTTCACACGTAGTAAGCGAGATATGTCGTCATTGTTAGGGATACAGAGGAACCATTGGCTAGCCAGAGATCATTGTGCGACAAAAACATATGAGACACTCCCTCGTCGTAGTCTGACCAATTTGGATGTACTCATCGACCACATCAGTAGGCAACCCGTACGTAAGGACACGCAAAGCAACACATACTTTTTGTAATGGACTTAGGCCCGCTAACCCAATAGCATCACAATGTATTGTGAAAATACTCGTCTTGTTGCTGCACGGCTTGAAGAATACGCAGAAACAAAGGGCGATGCATCCAAAACCTATAATTTGTAGGGAAATTAAAACTAATAAAGAACCTCTAACTGAACAATAGACTAATAAATAAGAAATGTACCTTCAACGAAAGACATGGGTGGGATACACAAGGTTTGGACCGAAGTAGTGTTGCTTTATGAGGTTTGGGTTTAGGGTTTGGACCGTGGTCCCTATGGATCACTCATCGAGGCAAGGTTGAGCGTCTACACCTCCGGCTCGAACCTTCGGTAGCTATTTGCTCGAGGGCACTTAAAATGAACGCGCTATTGAGCTCGCCATCCGAGTTGTTAGAGGACAAATCGATACACTCATTGAAATAGTCCATAACTAACTAAGGTTGGTGGTTTTGCTTGAGAAGAGAAAGGGAGGATGTGAGTATGCCTTGCCCCCTTGGTTGATTTTATAGGTGGCCAGGATGGAGTAGCGTGTTGAGAAAGTTAGATATGTCTTATAGGAGAAGCCACTATCTTTTCTCATCTATTTAAATTCATTGTGGCAGAACCTCCTAAGTTATTGGGCCCACATGCACATGTCCTCGTCTTAAAGACCTCAGATGGCTATGCATGTGCACCAGATAACTTAACAGGATCCGTCAGAGTACCCTAGAGGACCTCAGATAAACTACTCACAACCAAGATCGCAAGATTAAGTAAACACAAATCACAAGCTAAGATTTTTGCAGCGGAATCTTCATTACAAAGTTTACAAGTTACAATAAGATTACAAAGTACATTATCAGAGTTGATTGCAAAAGTAAATCAAAAGTATTACATTTTAAACGGTTTAAAATATTTAAAGGTTTGAAATACATGCTAGCTCAAGTGACAATCCTCATAAAAGAAACTATTGACGGGGTATACTTATATAAGAAGGTTGAGCCCACCGGCACTTAGCACCATCCACAGCAGAACAAAACTGTTGGAGACTTGTTCTCAAATGCTTCGGATTAAGAACAAGGCAACATAAAAAGTGTTAAACGTTAAGGCCCTTCGTCCTATTGGACATTATTCCCCATCGGGAATAATGAGCTCCGGACGAAGGTCACAAGAGGCATACCTTCGTAAATTCAACAAGTAGTAACGAAGGACTCATATAAAACATGAAGTGTAGATCACAGAATCATTTCTATTTTATTAACACAAAGAAATAGAAATGATTACAAATTACAAATGTACCTTCGGTCTTGAGAGAAGGTAAAAAGTACAAGCGTGACGCAAATGCCGATGCACCGTCAGCGTGAACAGTACGGGAGTACTGTTCATCTATTTATAGACGCGGGACGCAGCCCACGTAAAATTACATCCATGTCCACTACATTTGTTAACGGTTTATGGAAATCTGTCGAGGCCCCCGAAGTCTTTTCATCTTTAAGTCGGTTCCCCCTTATGCCATCGCACCGAAGCTTCCCTGCGCACAGCTTCGGCTGCCCTCGACCTTCGTCTGGTCCAGGCTTCGTCCTGGTCGTGCTCTATATCCATAATTCTGAATCCGAAAATACCTGTTCATATAATCCACTTGGAAAACATTGTCAAATCATGTTTTTGAGGACCTTCGGAGGACGAAGGCCCCCAACAGTAGCCCCTCGCAATATTAATTTGTAAATAATAAATTCAGATTGCGATATGGACGAAGGCCTTGAGCCGAAGGTCCGAAAAAACACCTTCCCTTTGCTAGAATAGCAACATTCACTGACAAGCGGGGCCTTTCAATTTTCAACGCCCTAGGCGTATAAATAAGATCACATCGCGAACTCATTTGGTACGCACACTTTCCTTTTGCTTCGGCCCACTAAAATTTTTAGCTCTTGTTCACTAAGATTTGCTGGTCTTTTTGATTTCGAAGCTTCGGCCTCGGGAACAATTTTTTAGCGTTTCCGAAGATGTCTGAGGGCAAGAAGATCCCTGCTGAGACGAAGCTGAAGATTCCTGCTGAGACGAAGCTGAGTCTCGAGGAGGAGAAGAATCTGGGGTTCCTGATAGCGATGGCAGAGACCAATACAGAGAAAATTACGAAGGAGATTCTCGAAGGTTTGTCCGAAGATACTGATGACAGCGACAGCTATGATGTGGAAAGTGGTGGGGAAGAGGCCGAAGATCGACCGTGGCGACCAAGCCACACAGTTTTTGGGAAAACGGCCATCAAGCAGAATCACATTGATAATATGAGGGGGCGATATTTCCGAGACATATCTATTGTGAGAGCTGATGCCGGGGAAAAAACTTCTCCCACCCCCGAAGAAGATGAAGTTGTGATTTTCCGAAGCTTCCTCAAGGCTGGGCTTCGATTCCCCCTGAGCAACTTTGTTGTTGAGGTATTAAAGACATTTCAAGTCTACCTTCATCAACTCACTCCCGAAGCTATTATAAGAATGGGGATTTTTGTCTGGGCTACAAGAAGCCAAGGTTTGGAACCAAACGCTAAAAGCTTCTGCAACATACACGAGTTATTGTACGAGACGAAGCCCTGGGGAAAAGAGCAATATCACAACAATTTTGGGTGCTACAGCTTCGGCGCCCGCTCCGGGTCAAGCTATCCTGTGCCGACCTTTCGGAAGAGGTGGCCCGGAGCCTGGATGACTGAATGGTTTTATGTAAAGAATGATCTGACAGCTCAAGAGAATGTGAAGAGTATTATTATGCATCCAATCTGGCAACGCTTCGGTCTTCGAAGGCCGAAGGTCGAAATGGACGAAGCCGCCGAAGAATGCCAAAGAGCCTTCGGGGTAGTCTGCTCGTTTATTGGGACAAGGGACTTGGTCCAAGAACACATTGCCTTCAGGGTATGGCCACTTGCAGAAAAGTGGGACATGCCGAAGGAAACCATCAAAGAGTCCGACGAAGGCGGACTAGTCAGATTAAAGTACACATTCAAATATGCAGATAAATTTATTGAACCTGATGACGACTGGTTGAAAAGCATTGAAACATTAAGTGATGAATTACTTGGGGCATATTCGAAGGCTGAAAATACGGCACTATCAGCAGCCTTCGGAGGCCGAAAAAAGAAGAGACTCAACCGAGTTTTTGATGCAGTCGGGTTCTTCTACCCTGATTATCGTTATCCCATCCGAAGGCAAAAAAGAAAAAACATAACCCCTGAAAAAGAAGAAGCAGGAACTGCTCCTAGCGAGCCAGAACCGAAAGGAAAAAGGTTGAAGGTCCTCACACATCGACCACGCCATATTGAACCAGCTTCGGTGCCTGAGTTCACTGGAGAAACTTCTTCGGCCGCCGAAGCTGAACAGCCAACCTTGCTGCCAGAAATTGCAGAGATGGCCGAAGCACCATCGACAGAAAAAATGGAAGAAGCAAAAAATTCGACGAAGGAAAAAGCATCAGAAATTTTGAGTCCTGTAGTAAATGTCGAAGCAGCAAAAATCCAAAAGGGTCCAATGGTGACCCCAAAAAGGAAGAGAATGGTAAATGTACTAGATGTCTTGGAGACAATTAAGTCTTCAAGCACAACTCCAAAAAAGAGTGTTGAAATTGCTGAAGCTTCCTCTGAAGCTCCGACGCAGCAAGCTGAAGCTGAAGCTGGGCCTTCAGGGCCCTTCAGGGAGCAAACTTTGGAAGCTGAAGCAATAAAAATACCAGAACCAATTTTAATTGAAGAGACTGACACTGCCATCCCCGAAGCGCCTGCCAGCATGTGTGATTACATCATACGACATGCTTCGGGGAAAAAATTATCTGAAGAAGAAACTCACGAAGCTAACCATTATGCAAAGGAACTAAAATATCCAAAGGGGGCAGTAATATTCAATGGGACAAATGAAGATGATTTTTTATACTGCCTGCCTGACAACAAAGAGCTCTCTGTCTGCCGAGAAATGGCTAGGAGTATTGGTTTCCCGAAGCTTGAATCTGGATTAAGCGCCATGACGAAAGAAGATCTCGCAGACAGTCTTGCGTACAACAGCCTGAAGGTACGGGAATTTAACGCTTGAAAAGAAAACCCCCTTATATATATATATTTTTTTTTACGCGACTCATTCATCTTTTCTTATATGAATTCTTTTTCGTATAGGGCCTGATCCTAAGCAACGCGCTAAGAGCGCAAAAAAGCGCCGAAGATGAAAGTTATGAGATTGCGTTCAACAATTTGCGCTCCGAAGTTATCAAATTGAGAAACGAAGCTCTAGAAAAGGATAAAATTCTTCTTACGCTGATAGACAAAGTAAAAAAGGATGAAGCTGCTTCAAAAACCCAGGCCGAAGCCCACAAGCGTGAAATTAAAGATCTTCAGAAACAGCTGACTAGAGCTAGAGAGGAGCGCGTCCTTGAGGAAACAAAACGAGAGCTCAGCGATCATATGGTCAACAAATTGGAGTTAAGAGTTAAAGAGCTTCGTACATCTCAGGGAAAATGTTATGTCAAATCTATAGAATGTGTGAATAAAATTAAAACCAGCTTTGCCAGCGTGGGCGCCTTCTCCAGCGAAGAGAATTTCTCTCGAGGCAATCCCGAAGGTCCACTGGAATGGATTAGTCACGAAGCAGAGGCCTTCGAGGAGATCCTGAGCAGTCGTGGCGATATCTGCGCTTTTTCGGGCGCCAGAGGAATTGCTTCTGTCTTAGAGAAGAAAGGTTGCGATCATGTAAAATTTCTAGCTCAGTCCGAAGCTGCCTTATCTTCCGAAGACATTAAGGACCCCTCGGCCGAAGCAAGCGTGGTTGGCGGCAAATTTTTTACGGATATCTGGAACGACGGCGGCCGAGGAATGGCGCAAGAGATCATCCAAAGGAGCGAAAAAGGTATCCACGATGCTAGAAAAGTGGCGGAAACTGCTGAAAAAAGTACGGAACCCGAAAGGCAATTAGGTATTAATTAGTTGTTCTTATTGTGTTGTAATTTTTGTTTCAAACTCTGCACATAGTTTGTAATAGTGATGAAGAAATGTTCTCTTCCCTCAGAAGCTGCTGGGTCGACTGCCGACCCCCACACAAAAGGAGATGAAGAAATCAAACAAATGGCCGAAGGTATCATGGACAAAGTTGTTGATCAACTTTTAAATGAAGTCGCCGAAGCAGTATTAAGAGAGGACTAAATGCTATTAGAAAAACATTTAAATTGTGATCTATGTAATATTTTGTACATTTGGATGTAATATACAAGTTTGTTTTCGTTACTCAATTCTTCACGATGCATGAAACTCTATATACATACCTTTTTGAGCCTTCGGCGAAAAAACACCTTCCCTTCTTTTCATGCTTCGTGAAGAAGACATTCTTCGTTAAAATTATTCTGATGAGTCACATCCATGCTTCGTGAAATCATCATCCGAAGCTATACTCCGAAGCTATACAATCTCGATATCACTTTCTCAGAGCATCCTTTCGAAGGTTGAGAGTGTCACTTTCTTTTGCCAAATGCAATATGATGTATGATGCTTATGCTATGCAAAATGATGTAATGATGTTATGCTATGCATGTGACATTTGTTCCGAAGATACTCATAAAATATATTCGTAAGCTCTGCATTCCCTTAGGAACGTCTTTGGAGCTTCTTCGTCTTTTACTTAGACGATCTCAGCGTTGACTTTTCGCTGTAAGCCTCCCTTAGGAGCTTCTTCGCCCTTTACTTAGGCGGTATCAGCGTTGACTTTTCGCTGTAAGCCTCCCTTAGGAGCTTCTTCGCCTTTTACTTAGGCGGTATCAGCGTTGACTTTTCGCTGTAGGCTCTGCATTCCTTTAGGAACGACTTCTGAGCAGAAAACTTACACTGCGCTCCCTTTGGAACGGCTTTTTGTGAATTCGCAAACTTACTCTGCGCTCCTTAGAACAACTTTCTGTTACTCCGAAGGATTTTTAATTCGAAGGTCCTCCTTGGTAACGGAAAAAGAATTTTAAGCTTCGGCAACTTAAGCTTGTGGAACAAATAGATCTTCCTCGTGGAAAACAACGAAATTATTACATGAAAACTATCAATGTTTTTTGCTTCACAGAAAATAAAACTGAAAAGAAAAGACTGCTATCAAAGGTAGGATATGTATCAATAAATGTGCTTCGACTCTGGCACAGTGCTGTTGACTGTGCGAGCTTCGGACTGTTCTCTGAAGTCCCTCTGATGTGGAGCGTGTTGACTCCCTTCTGGCTGTTGCCCTTGCTGCAATAGAGGTGGAGGCGGAAGCTGCTGCCAAGAAGCTTGAGGTTGACTTGCCGAAGCTACAGAAGCTGCAGGGTGATTGTCTATGTATTGTGGGATATAAGGCGGATGATACGAAGCAGTATGCATGACCTGCTTCGGCTGAGCTTGTTGAGATGCAGCTTCGGCAATTTCCTTTTGCTTCTGGATTGTAATATGGCACGACCTAGTGGTATGGCCCTTGCCTTCTCCACAGAACAAGCAAAACAGTCTCCTTGGCTGATCTCCGAATCTTCCGCCGAAGCCCCTGGCGCCTCTGCCTCTTGGAGCTGGTGGCCGGAAGGAAGTTTGTTGTTGCCCCGAAGCCTGTGAGGAGCATTGTGGTCCGTTCTGACTCCCCTTATCATCATTCTGAGTGTTATGGATGGAACGGACATGTCTCGGGTAGTATCTTCCTCCGAAGCCCCTGGTCATTTCAGAAAATCTGAAGGCCTCCTCCCTTCTTTGACGAAAGTCATTGTCAGCACGAATGTACTCATCCATCTTTTGGAGCAATTTCTCCAAGGTCTGAGGAGGCTTTCTAGCAAAGTATTGAGCTGCAGGCCCAGGACGAAGCCCCTTGATCATGGCTTCAATAACAATTTCATTGGGCACCGTTGGTGCCTGCGCCCTCAATCGTAAAAACCTTCGGACATACGCCTGAAGGTACTCTTCGTGATCCTGAATACACTGGAACAGGGCTTGAGCTGTGACTGGCTTCGTCTGAAATCCTTGAAAGCTGGTCAGTAACATATCCTTCAGCTTCTGCCATGAAGTTATTGTTCCTGGCCGAAGGGAGGAATACCAGGTCTGAGCAACATTCCTGACGGCCATGACGAAAGACTTCGCCATGACTGCAGCATTGCCCCCGTACGAAGACACCGTTGCTTCGTAGCTCATCAAGAATTGCTTCGGGTCGGAGTGACCATCAAACATGGGGAGCTGGGGTGGCTTATAGGATGGAGGCCAAGGTGTAGCCTGCAGCTCAGCAGACAGAGGAGAAGCATCATCAAAAACAAAATTTCCCTGATGGAAATTATCATACCAGTCATCTTCGTTGACGAAGCCCTCTTGATGAAGGTCTTTCTGATGAGGCCTTCTGTTCTGCTCATCGTGAGTAAGATGGCGGACTTCCTCAGAGGCTTCGTCTATCTGCCTTTGCAACTCAGCTAGGCGGGCCATCTTCTCCTTCTTCCTTTGTACTTGTTGGTGTAGCATCTCCATATCCCTGATTTCTTGGTCTAACTCTTCTTCCTGAAGTGTGGGGCTGACAGCCTTTCTCTTCTGGCTTCGGGCCTCCCGAAGAGAGACGGTCTCCTGGTTGTGGTCCAGCGGTTGCAGTGCTGAAGCCCCAGTCGCTGAAGCTTTCTTCGGCGCCATAGCTTCCGAAGGTGTTCAAAAAAGCTCGAAGTGGAAGTGAGTTCACCGGAGGTGGGCGCCAATGTTGGAGACTTGTTCTCAAATGCTTCGGATTAAGAACAAGGCAACATAAAAAGTGTTAAACGTTAAGGCCCTTCGTCCTATTGGACATTATTCCCCATCGGGAATAATGAGCTCCGGACGAAGGTCACAAGAGGCATACCTTCGTAAATTCAACAAGTAGTAACGAAGGACTCATATAAAACATGAAGTGTAGATCACAGAATCATTTCTATTTTATTAACACAAAGAAATAGAAATGATTACAAATTACAAATGTACCTTCGGTCTTGAGAGAAGGTAAAAAGTACAAGCGTGACGCAAATGCCGATGCACCGTCAGCGTGAACAGTACGGGAGTACTGTTCATCTATTTATAGACGCGGGACGCAGCCCACGTAAAATTACATCCATGTCCACTACATTTGTTAACGGTTTATGGAAATCTGTCGAGGCCCCCGAAGTCTTTTCATCTTTAAGTCGGTTCCCCCTTATGCCATCGCACCGAAGCTTCCCTGCGCACAGCTTCGGCTGCCCTCGACCTTCGTCTGGTCCAGGCTTCGTCCTGGTCGTGCTCTATATCCATAATTCTGAATCCGAAAATACCTGTTCATATAATCCACTTGGAAAACATTGTCAAATCATGTTTTTGAGGACCTTCGGAGGACGAAGGCCCCCAACAAAAACTATAACCTGAAAAATAAGGTGGGGTCAACTGTGAGTAAGCAATTACTCAGAAAGACTTACCTGACTAAAGAAAAGACTCAAAGGGTATTGCTGGCTTTTAAGAATCAAGGTAAGGCTAAACAAGATTTAAGGACTCTTTTGTAGAAAACCTTACTAATACTAAATCCTTAAGTCATCTTTTAATTATCAAGTTAAGTACTTTCATGCATCTAGGTATGCATAATCTAGATCAGTCACTTGTCCTGATCTAGCTTTCTTTTATTAACCTTTATTTCACTTTTTAACTACGATGAGTGGTGAGAGGGTGAAAGTGCATTCATCCTTTTGTGAGTTTTGGTGATTTGGATAACAACACATTTAAAGGACTAACAAGTTTGCTAAGTGTTGAACAGGAAATTCAGTATGATGAACATACTTGAATAGTATATAATGACAGTGAACAAAGGTTCAACACAAGGTTAAATAACCTGTGAGACAATGCAAATGGATATAATATGATCTCTATATTGGTTTGAATATATAGACAAGACCTGAGGAATCACTATGCATAAATATGATCATAACAGAGGTTGAAGTGATTAAGAGGATTGGTCAAGCCAAAGTGAATAAGATATGAGGAACCGTGAATTGGCTTGACCATATTACTATTAGTCCATATATGAATATATGAGAATCAAACTAGAGCTTGATTGATCTTAGCAGTTATATCTAGATGACATTCAAGCAAGGTTCACAATATTGAAGAAATGATTCTCTCAATGGATGCTCAATAGGATGTGACTCAAGAATGGCTTGATAGGGTGAAGATAGCAAGGAAAGGGCTTCGAGGAACTAAGCGAAGGTGAAGGCCAAGCGACGGCTTGTAGACCGAGGTACCATAGCTAAGGTGAAGAAGAGAGTACTTGCACTAAGTCGATGAACTAATCAGCTATGAAGAGTTACAACATGTTGATGCATTAGTAAAGTGACTTGAAGCCATGATTTGAACTCATATATGGTGAAATGGTACAAGTCACAGGGTTTGCTTTGTGTTTGCTTCAAAAGGTGAGACAAGGATGTTTGTGATCCTTATGAAGCAACGCCATGGAGAAATCACACATGAGACACTAATTTCTCAAGGACTTTACTTAATTTTATTTTATCTAACTTGAATATAGGAATCGTCGTACTATCAAGGGGGATCCATAAAGAAGGTTGGTGTTGGTACTAAAGCTCAAAATCCTTGATCTAAAACTTCTATTTTACCCTTGTTTCACTTCAGTTTTCTCAAAAATCTGTGCAACAGTTTCAAAAATCGGTTCAACCGGAATTAAAACCGGTTCGACCGGTTTCTGCACTATTCCTATCTGTCACAGTCTGACCTACCAGTCTGCCAGTCAGAAAAAGTCGTGTGCAGATTTTTGCAAAACCGGTTCAACCGAATTTTGAATCCAGTTCAACCGAATTTGAAATGGGTTGAACCAAATTTGAAACTGGTTCAACCGAATTTGAAACCGGTTCAACCAAATTTTGAGTCCGGCTCAATCGAATTTTGAGTCCGGCTCAACCGAATTTGGGACCGGTCCAGTCGCCGGCTGAGTCCGCCAGTGAACCGAAAACCCCCTGGTAGAATCCGGTTCAACTGGTTTTAGAACCGGTTCAACCGTTTTTCAGTCAGATTTCCCCAACGGCCACCAGCTTTTGGGGGCACCTTTATATACACCTCCCACACTCTTCCCATAGTAGAGCACGCACAAAACTCCATTTCTAACCTGAGAAACACCTCCCACTCTCTCTCTCACACCTCTTGCCTCTCCCATTTCAAATCTTTGGAGAGAAATCTTTGAGTGAGTTTGAGAGCTACGGTTTTTGTGCTTCATCTCCAAATCTCTCTTGCTCTTCTTCATTCGAGCTTTGGTACTACATCGAGTTCTTTGTGGATTTATTACTCTTGGAGCTTCTAGCTCCTAGACGACTAGGTGTTGCTTGTGAGTCTCCAAATCTTGTGGAAGACCACAAGAAAGTTTGTATTACCCGCTCGTTTGAGCAAAGATAAGTGTGTGGGCTTGACCTTTGTGGTCGGCAAAGGGAGGATTAGGGTTGAAAGAGACCCGGCTCTTTGTGGGCGCCTCAACGAGGAAGTAGGGCACCTTGGTGGTGTGACCGAACCTCGGGATAAATCTTGTGTCTCTTGTGTTCTTGCTCATTGTGTTGGTTTGTGTTCTTCGTTCTCTCACCATTCCGTGAAAGATTTGTTTATATCTTTTTGGTGTGTGGATTTTGAGAAGTGCCCTTCTCAGATCTACTACTTTGAACCCTGTGGATCATTTAGAACATCTCATTTCCAAAGTTAACTGGGTGAATTTCGAGATCAATTCAGTTTTACCCAGTTTGCTTCTAGTTTTTGTTGAAAAAGTTTTAACTTGCCTATTCACCCCCTCTAGGCCACTTTCAATTGGTATCAAAGCCTAATCCTCATTCTAACGCTTAACCACGTGAGGAAAAGATCATGTCGGGGGGACTAAGAAATGAAAGTGCTTCTAAGCTTGAAAAAGTTGAGGTTGCCTCGACTTTATCTTTTGGTGCAGATGTTGATCCTAGGGCAATAGATCTTGCCATGAGAATCGCCGAAAGGATGTTCCTCAAAATGAAGGAAGATGAGGCGAAGAACAAGATTGAAGAAGAAGAAAATGATCGATGGAGACCAAACGACGAATCCACCTCTTCACAAGGTTCGTCTTTCAAATCCACTTCTCATATGTGCTTTGTCGCTAATGGGAGTGACAGTGAAAGCGAAAGTGAGGATGAGGAGGAGCATGAAAGTGATAGTGAAGATGAGGGTGATCTCCAACAATTCTTCGCTCAACTAAGCAAGAAAAATCGGATGAGCCTGCTCAAACTCATGAAAAGAGCAAAAGAACAAAAAGAAATGCTTCATAAGCAAGAAGATTTTCTCATCAGAAAAATTGAAGATTTAGAAAAGTTGACCAAAGAGCATGAGAAGCTAAAGTGCTCTCATGATGATTTGGTCCAAAGGTATGAAGACATTTCAATTGAGCAAATTAAAGCTGTTAATCATGCATCATATATTGCTCAATTAGAAAGTAAAAATGCTATGCTCAAGAACACAATAGAAAAGCTAAATATTGAAAATCTAGCTTTGCAAGAAAAACATGATATGCTTGTGTGCTCTCATAATAAATTGATGGATTTACATATCATGTTAGAAATGGCTCATGAGGTTGTGTTAACTAATTTGAAATCATACCAACCTCACATATGCACATGTACTCAAGTAGAAACTATATTATCATGTGCTAACAAATGTTGCTCTCAAGAAAGCCAATCTTCCATTGAGCTAGACATTTCATGAATTAGTGATATTTCTATCACACAAGAAAATAAAGAGCTTAAGAAAGAAGTTGGAATGCTAAGAAGGAGCTTAACTCCTTTGAAGGGAAAGTGTCATGCTCAACCTTCTCAAGATAACTGTGATAATATGGTGAAAAGGCTTGAGAAAGGGACAATCGTAGCATGCACAAAACCCCTTCAAAAGAATACTAAGCTTTCCAAGAAGGGCATGAGCAAAATCCATGGTGAGAAAATTAATGCTCACATGATTTGCTCTAACAATGTACCTATGTGCTTCAACAAAGAAAGATCAAAGAGAAGCCATAGGAGGTGCTATGGATGCAAGGAGAAGGGCCATGAAATTGATTCATGCCCCCACATGAAGAATCAAGACCTTGCACGATCAAGAAAGATGACCATCAAAAAGGATGAAAGCAAAAGGCAAATGCATTGCAAGGACAAGCATCGCATTTGCTACAATTGTCATGAAAAAGGTCATCTATTCAAGGTTTGTCCAAAGGGTAAAACTCCTAAGCCTAACTTGTTAATACATTCAAATATGCTTAGGAGACCCAAATTTGACACTTGTGCTAGAAAGGTAAGTAGTTCACCTAAAACTAGCACAAAGGCCATTTGGGTGCCTAAGTATTTATTAGCTAACCTTGGTGGACCCATCCAAAAATGGGTAACAAAATGTACTTAATAAGTTTTGCAGGTACCCAGAGATGATATGAAGCTTTGGGGTGCTTGAGCGGTTCAACTCAATTCTTATCTCAAGCTATCAATCTTACATTATCTATCCTTTAAGATTGACCCAAAGATAAATTGAGTTGTTATATCACTAACTTCATATTCATCTCTAGCAAGAACTTATGTTGTAGGGAATAAGGATTAACCCTTGTGGGAATCAAGCAAAAGGCCTACAACCAAGTGATATCCAAAGGATGGTAACAATTAATTCTTAAGTGCACATTGCTTTTAATTGGTATATTCCTTTGTGTCTTTTGTAGCCACATAGGAAAAATGAAGCACTTGAGAATGAATTTAAAAGATTTTACCTTGCTTTGGAAAGGATCTAATTATATGGTAGATTGCAAGTTCATATTTTTATATTGTGACAATCTACATGCTTTAAATTGATTGTATGTATCTTGTGGCATATTTCAAGTTAATCATCATATTATTGCCATGACCTAGACATAAAGAGTATTATCCCATGTTGTTAAATGAATAGAGTGCTAAGTAAGAAATTCAAATTCTTATAGCACTTACCAAATGGGGAATTCTCTATATGACTAGAGTTGTGAGACTAATGTTTCTATCTAAGTGTTTATGTAGTCTCACAACATGAGAATGTGTTTCCCAAATGGAGTGTGCCATTCAACATTCAAAGAAGATCGAACCAATACTATGTGATGTATTCATTCTTGTTTAAATTGGTTTTGAGTCTTCTCCATTAATCACTCATCATGCTATGAATTAAACTTGCCATGTAAACTTAATTAAATAATCATGCTACTTTCATCTTTTTTACAATTGATGTTATGCATGATGCTTGTAAGGGTAATTTAGTTCATATCATGAGGTTTCCTTGTTTTAGTAACCTTCTTGTCATTCATATACTAGAGGTTGCTAAATAGGAAACTATTGCTTGTGTTACTAATACAATCACTTTTAAGATATTTCATGGAAATTCATAAGTAGAGATTGTGCTCTTTCAATTAGTAAAATCATAAGCTTTAAAGGTTAATCTTCACCTAAAAGAAAGATTAGGAATGCTCAAGGCAAAGGTATGGAACAAATTGCTTCAATTGGTAGTTGATCAATAGTAGTTCCTTCCAAGTGGCATTCTCTCAATTGATAATAATATATTCTATGGAAAGGAATGTCAATATCAAGGTTAAATTCCTTTTGGCTTAAATTTGTAAATTAGTGCATATTGTGAATTCACTGCTCCATGTGCATTAACTTAAAAGGAATTTAATTTATGCCTTTACGCCTCATAAATGATGATTTGTTTGTCATTCATATGTAGATATCATCATTCATTAAATACTTCCTTGTACTACTAATACCTCTTTTCAAAGTGTTTTATCGACTAGTTTTAAAAGGAAAAGAGATAACAAAGAAGGAAGTCTCCACAAATGATGAAAAGAAGAATACTAAGGTGACACTACCACAGATAGTAAGATCTGTCAAATTGGTATAACAAATAGTACATTCTATATGGTGGTAAGTATTCTTAGGCATAAGTTAATTCATTGTAAATTTGTCATGCCTTGACCATGATATGTAATATACTCCTCATGGGACTCTTAACTGAATTGAAAGTGCATGTGGCAAGTCATTCAAATACTTGATGCACATATCTAGTGGGAGAACATTATATATCTTATGTCATAGAGAATAAGTTTCACTTGAGTAAGCTATACTAAGACAATCCAAAATGGTAAATTTGTATCTCATTCATATGGATTGTAACCTTTGTTTTCTAAATAGCTACTCTTGATGCAGTTTAAAATTCCCTTATCGTTAATTCTAAAAGTGCATAAGAATCTTTTTGTTGATATTCATCACATACATATGCACTAACATGGATATGATTTTTAAACTGTAAAAGGTACAATTAGTGATCCATACTCTCTAAATTTTGGAAACCCATATTTTGATATCTTAGAAATCTACTTCAATCGATATACATATGCTTCACATTAAATTGGATCACTAAGTTGTAAATTCCATGCATAACTTGTCTTTATGATATGAATGCTTGTGCGACTAACCTTGATAAGCTAGGTGCACCCAAAGTCAAGGTAGGTTCATCATCAAGAAGGCAACACAAAGATGTATTAATAAAAGGAGAAAAGGCTCCTATTCTTAACTCTAGTTCTTATCTATGTGATTAAATATTGACTTGAAACCATGTAAGATGGTTGTCAAGTATATGTGGGTGCCTACACAAAGAGAAAGGCCACAATAAGGATTGCGTGGGTACTCAAGGCTCTTACTACTAATCTCAAAGGACCCAATTCAAATTGGGTACCAAGATATGAAGCTTAAACTTGTTTTGCATGATCACTCCTTCAATCGATCAAGTTGGATGCTCAATAATGAATGTATAAATCATCTTTGGAGATAATAGCTAGGGTGGTAACAACTGAATCTCAAGTGCATATTATTTTCAAATCTTATCTTTTTGTGACTTGTATAGCCACTAAGAAAAAAGAAGCACTTGAGGATATACATCAGTTGTTGATTATGAAATAAAGGTCTAATTGGAAGTTGAATGAAGATTATCATATGGTGAACAATCCAAAATTATGTGACGTATTCTCTATCTAGTTAATTTGGATTTGATTCTTCTATATTAGACACTCACCATAATATGGATTAAGTCATCCCTTTAGACTTCATTGAATAACCATGCATATTATCTATGTCATTCAAAATATATTGTGCATGAGGGTTCAAGGAAATTTAGTCCATATTATGATGTTTCTCTATTTTAGCAACACGCTTGTCTTCCATATATAAAGGGTTGCTAAATAAGAAACTAGTGCTTGTGCTACTAATGTCATCTCTTGTGTTGAGTTTATCCATAGAAAATCTATGTTAAGAGATGGTGCTTGTTTTAAATTGGATAAATCACAAGCTTAAAGGATACTATTCAACTAAAGTAAGATGAAGTTGATAAGAGGCCAAGGTATGAAAACTTCCTCTCCTTCAGTTGTTTTAGTATTCTATCCTTAGTGGGATGTACCATAGTATAGGTTAATTTCCTTGTAATATAAAATGTTCAATAGTGCATATAACTTTGACATCAACTATATGTTTGCACTAATTTAAAGGAATTTAACCTATCCTTTTGGGTTTCAAGAATGATGATTCATTCTCCATTCACATATAAGGATTATTATTTGTAAAACCCTCCCTTGTGTTTCTAATGCTCTCTTTTCTAAGTGTTTCAATAAGGTCTTTCCAAGTGCTTTCAAGATGGATTCAAAATCTACGGATATAAGAGTCTTGGTTGTTTCAATCATTGAGTTTCAATGGGTCTCATATCAAGTATGATTGAACCAATCTAAGATGAATGAAGTTCAAGATCGTCTGGTTGGATGAAATCATAAAGAGAAAAGAAATCATAGTGATTCAAGAAGGGAGTTACACTTTTTGTCAACCAAATAATGAAGATGTAGTGACATATTTATATGATATCCTTCATTGTGAGGTTTGAGGTTCATATTAGCATGCTTTACCCTTCAGAATTTCAATTGATATACTTTCAGTTCTTAAACCTTCAATTGGTTTAATTTTCATCATCTATGTAAAGCATGTTATGTTAAACCAAGATATAGTGCAAACATCTCCTTTAACCTCGTATTGTTGATGTGCATAAGTGTACTTTGTGTACTCTTGCATGCACAAATTGAGGGAGAGTTTAGCCTATATCTTGTGAGACTAATGATTTCTTTCAAGTTCATGTTGTGTAGTCTCACACCTTGGTGAAAGAAGAACATCAAATGAGGATGAGTGGTTCTAAGGAAATGATCAAATAATTACCACATATCACCCCATGGATTAGTTCTTTTGGGGAACGATATGTGTTCTCTAGCATGATTTCAATTGTTGCAAATTTATTATGCCCTAGCCAAGATATATGATGAACCCCTCTAAGAATCTTAATTGAATCAAGTGCATGTTACAAGTAATTCGACTACTTGATGCACACATTTAGGGGGAGCTCATTCTATATCCTATGTCCTTAAATACTAACATTTTCTTTTAGTGAACTTGTGTAGTTCTTTGAAAAGAATGGGTTTCTCTTGATTTTTTTTGAAGAGGATATGTTTCTCTTTGGCATGCTAAATTCACTCAATACATGTCGTAATGAAGACTGATGGGCATGAATGAAAATCATCTTGCTTTGTGCAAAAATAATGTCAATCCTGTCAAAACACTAAGTTGAAAATTGATGATCATGATGGAGAACATGTGGCATAAAACAAAGGTGTGTCATTCCATGAACACTATTGTATTACCTTTGTACATCTAGTCTCTTACATGCTAGTGTGTGAATGTATATGCAATATCTTAAGTCACATCATAAGGCTGCACTTGTGGTGACGATTAAAGAATCTTTAGATATTTGATTAATACCTCTTGTGGTGATGTCATAAGTTAGTCTTGAGTCATCTTAGTGAGGTATGAGTCAAACATGCTAACTTCTCAAGAATCTTGGCTTAAATATTGCATATCATGTCTATTAGTATACCTTTTGATTATTAGTAATTCCTTCAATTGGTGCAATTTCATATTTTCATACTTTATTTGTACCAAGGTTCAAATTGTAGAACTTAATCCCCTATCCTCACAATTCCAAGTGCATAAGGTAAAACAAGTATTCATCACTTGTATGCATATGTTTAAGGGGAGAATGGTCCATAATTTGAATCTTTGAGACTAACTTCATTTCTAAGTCTATTATGTGTGTAGTCTCAAATTAGAAAGGAATTTTCGGGCAAAGACAATCGCTTCCACTGCAAATTTGATGGGTATCAAAGATTATTTGCTCCTAAATATATCTTTTATACATTTCATAAGAGAATGAGTTTCTCGTGTATATGCTACTCCAATGTCATCTAAAATTGGTAAATATGTATCACATCCTTTTGGATTGCAAATATCTGAAGTAGCATAGCTTATAAATTCTCTTTTCTAGAACTTAATTGATTAAATAATGCACATGTTCCTTATGTTGCATGATTATGTTCAATTGATACTCCTTGTATGTCAATGGTATTTTAAGTTGCAAATAAGTACTTTCAACAGGTATCAATTGAATTCATATATGTGTGCACTAAAACTTGAGGAGAACTTAGTGTAATATGCAATTAGTGATCTGATTATCTATCAAATTGTATCAATTGGTGGTTTTCAATTGATATTTTTCGTACATGATCACTAGTTGTATAATCCATACTTGTGCAATTTTCATGATGCCTCTTGTTATGATAAGAAAATGCTAGGTGACATCTAGACTCCAGGTATCAAGATTTATCTTTCAATTAGTATGACAATATTCATTTGATATCTTGGACCTATGTCACAATTATGCCAACAAGATATTGCAAAATGAACTCTAAATACAACACAAGTGTGGAACACCCCTTTAAAAAGGTAAAACGCAAAGGTACATCACTTATGACACTTCTCCATTACCTTTGTGCCATATAAGGACCCTTTTCATGATAGTGTGTTCAAATCTTGATTAATCATAATTTCTACCCTTTATATTCTTTATATTTTTTTGGAGATTTATGACAAATGGGGAGAAATTTTGCATTAAAGCTTACCTTTAGTCTTATGTAACTAAGTGTTAGAAGACTTTAAAAAGGGGAGAAATAATTAACAAAAGGGGAAGTCAGAAGAAAAACATAAGATGTAGAAAATTGATGAGTACATACTATGTCATCAGCATCACGTTTATTTTATGACACACTGCACCCCATGAATAGTATGATATAAGTTGTCTCCATACTTTGACCCAAATATGTGCTTTTGGCATTTGAGTACAAAATTGGTATTTTCTAAAATACACATACTTAGGGGGAGGAAACTATATCATAGGATTCAAAATCATATTTATCAAATCTTATGTAAGCTTTAAATGTGTTGTCATCAATCACCAAAAAGGGGGAGATTGAAAGTGCATTCGTCCTTTTGTGAGTTTTGGTGATTTGGATAACAACACATTTAAAGGACTAACAAGTTTGCTAAGTGTTGAACAGGAAATTCAGTATGATGAACATACTTGAATAGTGTATAATGACAGTGAACAAAGGTTCAACACAAGGTTAAATAACCAGTGAGACAATGCAAATGGATATAATATGGTCTCTATATTGGTTTGAATATATGGACAAGACCTGAGAAATCACTATGCATAAATATGATCATAATAGAGGTTGAAGTGATTAAGAGGATTGGTTAAGCCAAAGTGAATAAGATATGAGGAACCGTGAATTGGCTTGACCATATTACTATTAGTCCATATATGAATATATGAGAATCAAACTAGAGCTTGATTGATCTTAGCAGTTATATCTAGATGACATTCAAGCAAGGTTCACAATATTGAAGAAATGATTCTCTCAATGGATGCTCAATAGGATGTGACTCAAGAATGGCTTGATAGGGTGAAGATAGCAAGGAAAGGGCTTCGAGAAACTAAGCGAAGGTGAAGGCCAAGCGACGGCTTGTAGACCGAGATACCATGGCTAAGGTGAAGAAGAGAGTACTTGCACTAAGTCGATGAACTAATCAGCTATGAAGAGTTACAACATGTTGATGCATCAGTAAAGTGACTTGAAGCCATGATTTGAACTCATATATGGTGAAATGGTACAAGTCACAGGGTTTGCTTTGTGTTTGCTTTAAAAGGTGAGACAAGGATGTTTGTGATCCTTATGAAGCAACGCCATGGAGAAATCACACATGAGACACTAATTTCTCAAGGAGTTTACTTAATTATATTTTATCTAACTTGAATATAGGAATCGTCGTACTATCAAGAGGGATCCATAAAGAAGGTTGGTGTTGGTACTAAAGCTCAAAATCCTTGATCTAAAACTTCCATTTTACCCTTGTTTCACTTCAGTTTTCTCAAAATCTGTGCAACAGTTTCAAAAATCGGTTCAACCAGAATTAAAACCGGTTCAACCGGTTTCTGCACTGTTCCCCTCTATCACAGTCTGACCTGCGAGTCTGCCAGTCAGAAAAAGTCGTGTGCAGATTTTTGGAAAACCGGTTCAACCAAAATTTGAATCTGGTTCAACCGAATTTGAAACCGGTTGAACCAAATTTGAAACCGGTTCAACGAATTGAGTTCGGCTCAACCGAATTTTGAGTCCGGCTCAACCGAATTTGGGACCGGTCCAGTCTCTGGCTGAGTCCGCCAGTGAACCGAAAACCCCCTGGTGGAATCCGGTTCAACCGGTTTTAGAACCGGTTCAACCATTTTTCAGTCAGATTTCCCCAACAGCCACCAGCTTTTCGGGGCACCTTATTATACACCTCCCACACTCTTCCCCATAGTAGAGCACGCACAAAACTCCATTTCTAACCTGAGAAACACCTCCCACTCTCTCTCACACACCTCTTGCCTCTCCCATTTCAAATCTTTGGAGAGAAATCTTTGAGTGAGTTTGAGAGTTGCGGTTTTTGTGCTTCATCTCCAAATCTCTCTTGCTCTTCTTCATTCGAGCTTTGGTACTACATCGAGTTCTTTGTTGATTTATTACTCTTGGAGCTTCTAGCTCCTAGACGACTAGGTGTCGCTTGTGAGTCTCCAAATCTTGTGGAAGACCACAAGAAAGTACTGTATTACCCGCTTGTTTGAGCAAAGATTAGTGTGTGGGCTTGACCTTTGTGGTCGGCAAAGGGAGGATTAGGGTTGAAAGAGACCCGGCTCTTTGTGGGCGCCTCAACGAGAAAGTAGGGCACCTTGGTGGTGTGATCGAACCTAGGGATAAATCTTGTGTCTCTTGTGTTCTTGCTCATTGTGTTGGTTTATGTTCTTCGTTCTCTCACCATTCCGTGAAAGATTTGTTTATATCTTTTTGGTGTGTGGATTTTGAGAAGTGCCCTTCTCAGATCAACTACTTTGAACCCTGTGGATCATTTAGAACATCTCATTTCCAAAGTTAACTGGGTGAATTTCGAGATCAATTCAGTTTTACCCAGTTTGCTTCTAGTTTTTGTTGAAAAAGTTTTAACTTGCCTATTCACCCCCTCTAGGCAACTTTCAAAGGGTAGAGTCTCCATAACCGAGGAGCAACGACGATTCGAACCGATTATACCCAGCTGTAGACACTTAACCACATGACATATGTAGCACTTAACCATTGCATATGTCAACCATTCCCATAGATCCTCTAAAATGTGAACCGGTCTGTGCTACCCAGGAGAACAGTACTCCCCCATCCAGTCTCTTGCCAGGAGGGTACACGCTACTCTCACCATCTCCCACACCTAGTGTGTGGTTGTCTTTTCACGTATGGAATAGTTGGGTTTAGGCTTACGGAACATGTGGCTAGTTGCAAAGTCTCACCCACAACAGGCCTACGTCAAACAGTCCTTAAGCGACATTGTCGGTACCCTAGATTAGGGGCACCCCTTACTGCGGTATGAAGGCATGATGCCTGTGCGGCTACCCTTAGCCGCACGGAGAAACAACCCAAGGGGTATCTCGTGGGCAGTTAAGGTGGCGCTCTCAGAAACAACGCCCCCGAACCCATTAGGCTTGGGATCCCTGTGCGCACAACCCGGGCCCCCGAGGTAAAGCAGCCCGAAACCATTGGATGGGGTTCAGACCCCACCAAGTGAGCTCCGGACCACCCATAACAAGGTCCCAGGAAAGGAAGTGTCATAACCTAGGCATGGGTCCGGAGTTGACACGTGTCCTGGCTCTATCCGTAGCTCTTCCGCCCCCCGCTCGGCCGAGGATCTAATACAACCATATGGCTTATTGTCCATGATGTAGGCCGACGGGCGAAGCATGACGTAAGGGCTCTAGGCCGCGCGGTCTCCGCATTTATTGTGGAGAGGACACGCCGCCTGACCACCCTTTTGACAGGTGATGTGCCTCCACGGCATTTATTGCATCCTGTCCATTCCGCTGGCAGGCGACGCCAGGGCCACCCTGTAGACGGCGCACCTGTCCAGTCCGTTGTCGAAACAGTATGTCCGTGCTACGCGGTGCACTGTACTCATCCCTTATATGAGAAGCTTCCCCCTGCGCGCCGAGACGACGCAGATCTCGGGTGTCAGGGCGCACAAAGATTACACGGGCATGGCAAGCAAAAGTTCCATCCTTCTATTTGTCCCTGAGCCCACGTGTCGGGGCTCAGAACCCTTGTACATGCCCCCCTTGAACTATAAAAGGGGAGGCATGCGACGTGAACACGGACAGACACAAGTCATTCAGGCTTACACTCAACTCAAGCTCTCAAAGCAATACAACAGTGGAGTAGGGTGTTACGCTCCGGCAGCCCGAACCACTCTAAACCCTTGCGTGTTCTTGTGTTCATCCCTCCAATCTCCAACAGACAAAACGCTTAAGCCCCCTCGGCATCTTAGGACTTAGGGTGGGTGCACTCCGCCACCCGGCCGGAGAATTTCCTCTCCGACAGACATAGACGGGCAAACTTTTCTGCTCAACGTCTGGTCTACATTTTAAATTATAACCCAAATCATGGTACCTAAGAGAGATACCCTACTTGAATGATGAATCCATCACGACCATGATGGATTTACCATCATAAGTTCCTTTTTTCACAAAAATTCCCATACCTAGTATTACGCATCATCTTTTTTAAAAACAAACCCTAATTTCATAAGCAGGGCTAAGAACCACTAACTTTTCATAAAAGGGTATTAAGGATGATAATCAAGTTTCCAAGGATGGTAATGCATCAATTGTTTATTCACACAACTCCTATCACCTAATGCATCATATAAGGTGATAAAATTTTGTAAATAACAAGGAAAGGGATGAATGCACCGGTGCTTGCCTGAGTTCTAATATTAAGTTAGTATTGCTTTGATGATATCCACTTGACGAGCATCAAATACCCTAGCACACGATCAATCCATCCACCTTTAGGTTGATCTATCGACATTGTTCTGAGATCTACTCTAAGCCACACCCTTCATTTCGCATGATCATCAGTGTACCTATATGATATGTGAGATGCATATGAATGAATATGAGCAGGAATAGCATAAGATTAATATTGCTGCACCGAAGAGGATTAAACACTTATAGCAAGACATTGCAAACATTCAAAAGCAAACACTAAATATCTACACATCACCAAGTGCAACAATTAAGTTCTTCCAATTTAATCGAATCTAGTTCAAATATCAGCAAAATAACACACTAAACATAAGTTTTATATCTTCCTTAGCTAGAGCATGCATCAAACGATTACCAAAACTTAACTCACTAACCTTGGACATTTAAAGCTCTTTACATGAATAGAAACTAGCTTTCTAAACCATTTCATCGGATTAACTTGCATAACATATGGGTTAAATACAATATCACACTACTCGATCTAACAGGAAGAACATCAACAACATCAAAGACTTTCACAAGTGCACAACTTTAAATCTAAAGACCTAAAGCACTTCTATGCATCTTCATCATGGGGTTCTTAGATTTCAATTGAAATAACCTATTGATGTTATTTTCTCCCAATTCAATTTGGGCAATAACCAAAATTCACTTAGAACATTTACCAATCAATATAAGAGAAGGTAACAATACTAAGGTAGGGCCTCGACTTTACTAAATAAATACATTCAACAAAATCAACGATGACAGACTTATCAGATAGTCGATTGAAAAACTAACCTATCCTTCACCTCATCAAATCGACCAAACATCACATACAGGTCTACCAATACACTTTGCTAGGAGATGAAAGCCTAATAGCTAAATGCAAGTAAGCGGGAAAGAAAATGTTAGTAACATAAACTGCATCACTAATGAACTATATTCCGGAAACATATAACCTATTCAAACATGTCATGTTTAGCTTATATATCCACTTAAACACTTTTCAAATGATCTACATCTTAACCCTAGGTTTCATATGACACGACTACTCCACAACTATGAACATAAACACATCACAAACATCGAATCAATTCAGTTACACTAGACCTACATATCCACCGAGGCACTCCTCACCTAAAGTGTATCACCACCTAAACTTCAACATACACATAAGTTACGTATATCAAACCATGATGAATGCATGAACCGAGGCATTTCAACAAGCATTTTACACAATATTAACCCCACCACTTATTTACCCTTTTAACTAGACTTTTGTTATTTAGTTAAGATATTATTTTACGTATGTTTTTTAGAACTGGTACAACTAAATAGCAGATATACTATACAATCTTAAAGGGCTAGGGCCTTGCCCCTCCCCCTATCTCTTAAAACACGATAGATCAAAACTTAAAATATAATATATTAATAGAGTAATTATTAGAATAAATAATAAAGTAAATATATAAATTTTTAAACCGTTTTTGCCACAAGATTAAGTGTTGCCATAGTAGTGAACACTTATCGCAGTAGCTCATTCAACAACTTTACACAACTCGTCCCTATGATTAGGGCTGGAACATAAGCTTTAGGCTCGTGAGCCAGCTCGAGCTCGGAGCGGCTCGCCAGCCTCAAACGAGTTGAGTCGATCCTGTATTTTGGGGTCGTTGGTCAAGCGAGCCGAGTCGAGACGACCCGCGAGCTGCGCCAACTATACTGAATTAATCAATCTGCAGAATCATAATGAATCATTGATTCATTTCTTAGTCTTTGATGATGTATATATAACAATTCAAATTTTAGATTACTCATAATATCAAATAATAATTCTATATTTCATATTTAAATGCTATTAATTTTAATATATAATTCAATTATATTTACTAATGAGTGGCTCGCGAGCCAAGCCTCATCTTTAAACTCGTGCAGTAGGCGAGACGAACCAAACCGATCTAAGTCACCCCCTGAGTCAGACCTAATCAAATTCGGCTCGTCTTGTTTCTAACCCTAACTGTGATGTCCTCTTTCAGTATCAACCATGGTTGTTCCTATCCATGGCAGTATGGCACCCTACCCTAGCCGCGGATCATTACTGCCTATATCGACAATTCATCATGCATCACATCAAGCCCCGAATTTGGATGGCGATCAAGCACAGGATGCGCCGGCTTCATCGCGTACGGCGTATCCCACTTGCCAGATGCCAACCAAGCTCTGCAACTGAAGTTACTGCAACACTGATAGACCTACACCTTCTGCGCATACACACTAGATGCCAAGGCCCACCTATCAGTCTAGTACCACTCATTCATTCAGGAAGCATCTGCACAAACCATAGAGAAAAATAAAAAAAAGGTTGCACATGGCAGGAGTTGAACTTATGATTAGAGCTGGACAAAATACTCTTGATTTGTAAGCTCGCTCGGCTAGGCTTATTTTAATTTTGTCACAAGCTGAACTAACATCTCAGCTCGATTTATTAACGAACCAGCTCGTGAGCTCATTCGAACTAACATTTATTAGCAAAACAAAGCCTACACTTGTACTAAATGAACTAATAAGTGATGAACTATATTGATTTGGGTTTAGTTGATGTGATATATGAAATTATGAGTATCATTACTCTTTTCTAGTGTTAAATTATTATAAAATTAAATAACAATTAATTATATTGCTATATATACACATGTATATCATTTTTTGGCTCACGAGCTAAATGAGCCGATTCTCTGGCTCGGTTGCTTAACAAGCTAAGACCCCGCTTGATTTGAGGTGACTAAAGTTTAGTCACTTTTAGTCCCTAAAAAAGCAAACATAGTGACTAAAGTAGGATGACTAAACTTTAGTTCTTTAGTCACCAAGGAGTAACTAAAAGGAACTAAAATATAATTTTTACATATTTGCCCTCTCCATTTTTTTGTTGCACCAAACATCAACTAATTAATAGGATTAATATAGTCATTATTCACAACAATTAATGCTCTTTAGTCCGGTTTAGTCACTGGAACCAAACGGGATACACTAGTGACTAAAGAAACCAAACAGGGTCTAAGCCATGCTAGCTCGTTACCTTAGCGAGCCAGCTCGAGCCAAACTTACTCGATATCCAGCCCTACTTATGATGCATGATGCACTGGATAGAAGGATCAGAAACACTGCACCACACATACCTTAAGATTACATGGAAATGTTTAGATCTTTTAAAAATCAAGGTATGACAGCTGCTATAGTGCGTCGTAATAGGTGCTCCGTCGCTGGCCACAACAATAACAGACTAGCCATAGAGCTGCCTAATCACAATAAATTCCAAGGCCCACAGCCACAGCAGTTCGAATAGACCGATGCAGACACAACAGTTACATACGGAGTACTGCTCTACTAACCTCTCTAGTTTAGTTAGCACGACAGAACAACGTGCGTTAGGCACATGAGACTCAAACTCAACGCCAAGTAAGTTTCTTTCACTCTTTAGACAGTTTACATAGTTGGACGTATCTGACTGTACACAACATGAACCACGTTAAGTTTACAGGTTTGGGAGGGAATAAATGATGCTTGAAGAGCCGTGTGTTGCTCAATACACAGCATTCAGACAACTCTTATCACACAATTACTGAGCACAGATATGTGGAAGGAACCTACCTGCAGGCAAGCTTAATGAGCGAGCTTGAAGTAGAGTATGAAAAGGATGGCCAGAGCGAGAGCCGTGATGATTCCCCCAATGATCCACTTGTTCCTATCCATCCTCTTTGACATTGCAGCCAGGATCTTCTTGCTCTTGCCAATGTTATCATCAACTCCGTGCAACTATGAGCAAGAGGGTATCAATCTCAATAAATAGACACAAATAGGAAAGTGCCAACACACGAGTGCGCGCACATAATACCAAGCAGATTAGTATT
The DNA here is from genome assembly GCA_029449295.1 of Zea luxurians. Classification (NCBI taxonomy): domain Eukaryota; kingdom Viridiplantae; phylum Streptophyta; class Magnoliopsida; order Poales; family Poaceae; genus Zea; species Zea luxurians. The sequence goes on from JAOPSE010000016.1 coordinate 44,195,718, forward strand.
TTGCCCATCGCAATTTTGTGATCATAGATTAAAATACATCAACAGTCCTCAGATTTGCTCGGCTGTGTCAGCTAAGCATCCATGGATAGATGGCGTTTTGTTTAGTGGATTGACTGAACATAGATATCCACAGCAGGGAACATTTCTACTAGATGCTGGATACAGTGGTCACCACAAAACTGGGGGATGAGCTCATCCATGTTTTCTAAATAAATTAAAGATTATTACTATGTTATATTATTAATTAGTAATTATGATGACAAGATAAGTTTTGATAAGTACAATATATTGATTAGCGCATGTTTTGTATGATATTTAGGGTAGTATAGCGCTAATTAACATATTTTATTTTTAATTAGTGATTACATTGGCAAGATTCAGTGCCAGTGCATACTTACTAGTGTACAATTAGTTGTTATTTTAAACTAATATGTAATTAGTCAACTATTCTCATCCATCCAACCAAATAAAAAACAGCTCACCCATCCGTCCAACCAAACAGACAACATGGATATTCTATTCATATCCTGAAATCTATGGATGGACATATCACATCCACCCTTGTCCTCAAACCAAACACACCAAAAACTTACTAGGTGGTTCATGGGGGCAAGAAACCTCTCTAAGCGAACTTTATCTGTTTACTTAGCATCTACGCAGCATCCATGTCAGCGCATTTTTTACAATTCATCATTCAAACATGATAGCTGTTGACAACAATAAAAGATCCAGTGGGACCCACATGTCATTCCCTAACCAAGGTTTTAAAGTCGTCCGACTAATCGCGATTAGTCGGCCTTATCGCTAGAGGGAGCTCGATTAGGGTCTCCGACTCGACTAGAACGACTGGGAAGCGATTAGTCGTCCTAGTCGCCGACTAATCGCGATTAGTCGTCCGACTAGGTATAGTGGTCGACTAGTTTTGCCTGTTTTGGGCCACTAATCCGATCTCTGTTACATGGGCCGACCCACCATCTATACAACACAAACACTATTTTGCCCTACTTGTACCAATACGGTACACACATTACGCAGCTCACAGTCACGCTCGCGCGTGCACCCTTCCCCAGCGCCGTCGCACCTTCTCCATCGCCGCCACCCTCCTCTCCTGCCGCTGCTGTGCTCTGACGGACCTCTACTCGAGCGTCAGCTGCGCCCCCTCCATCACGCGGTGGCTGTAGTCTGTAGAGCCCCCCTCCAGCGCTGTTTTGCAAAATATAAATAGCATATAGTATATGTATGTATGCAACACTATCTCTACTCTTCAAAACTTCCTCCACGATCTTATCAGACCCATTAGTTTCTGCCTTCCGCGGCTATCCTCCCGACCCACTAGGCCACTACGGCAATGTGCCTAGGACATCTCTTGATCTCGCATACCCAGTCAAGAAATCTTGGGTCCACCACTGAATCAGTGTGCTGCTGAAATCAATGTACTGCTATCCTGCTACAACTAGTGTACTGTTGTATTGCAGTCCTTCTACAACTTTATATATTGATATATACATATGGTCTTGTTATAGGTGGACGACTAGGAGTCGACTAGACTCGACTAATCGAGTAAATCGACGACTAATCGCGATTAGTCACCTTATCGGTGCTCAGGCGACTAGAGTCGACTAGCCGACTTTAAAACCTTGCCCCTAACATCATTTTCTCTCAGATGTCCATGCTGGCCAGCCACATCGCCAATCAGAATGGCAAAATTAAGACCAAGATATGCAAGTCAATAGTTCAGGGATCTAGATGACACTGCCAAACAAGTTTGAGGGCCACTGGTCGTCTCTACTCTTTACATTACCTATATTGAATTTGTTACAGCTGCCGGAGTATAATTCTGATATTCAATTTCAACAACAGGTTACTACATGTGTTGCATGCACCTTTTTTTTACTAAGGGTCTTTCCCTTTTTAATGCAATCACCAATCCTTTGCACTAAAATTCCATAGCAATCCAAACAGTAAAGGCATACACAATCCAGAACAAATGCATGCTCACCCACACGAAATGTCCTATAAGCTCTACAGGTGTTCAAGAAAATACAACACCAGTCTAAACTTACTGAAGTACAATATAATCTTTACCTTTTTTATTAAATGAAATCTTTAACATGTGCTTAGAAACAAAGACAGTCTATATTCCTGAAGAAGTACAATATAATCTTTACTCCAATTAATGTAGCAAAACAATATTAAGTATCATACGGAGTGATGAGATAGTCACTTAGGTCACATAAAAAAATCTAATCTGGATCGTAAAAAAAAGGAGAATGGTGACGAGTCATTTGGAAGAGAGGCTTAGAGATTGTAGCCCAGCACGCTTAACAGAATATGTGAACTTCTTTCTAAAACACACAGGAAGATGCACATCATTCTATTAAGGAGAAAAGGGTCCAGCGCCAACACACAAAACCAGCAAACAGAATAAGGAACAAAAAAACATAAAGGAAAAAAGAAACACGCATTCAACACCATAATACAAATAACTAAGATTTCATCAGAGACCACAGAAAGAAACCAGTGGATAACTAACATTTTATTTTAATAAAAAAGTTCTGCACAAAACAAAATTGTAGAGTCCTGAACTAAACTAGTGCTTTTATACGGGTATTGTTAGCAAGAATTATTGCATCTTTCAACCTGTAAAATCAGAAAATGGCCAGAAAATAAATATATATAATAGGTAGATCTGTTGAGGTAGTCATACAGGTACGTACAGTAGTATGAGCATGTAGTAGAGACTGCCTCTGTTGGTGAAGGTCCTGAAGAATCGAGACACCAAGTTCTTCTGTCTCCAACATAGTTCTTCGGCTCTCTTTAATTCTGTCAGTGGACTGATTCAGTCTTTCAGTTGTCATCATCAATCTTCCCCTCTGATCAGTAGACACCTGAGCCATGGGAGAGTCCCCCAAATATGACATGAGTAAAACAACTGTAATTAGCCTGAGACAAAAGGCCTCAATAAAGCAAATCAAGATAACCCAAATAAATGCAACAGGAATGTAGAGGCAGCAGTCCTATTGTACAATGACATTGAGGAATATGAAATATAGGTAACTCAATCACTTCACTAGATATAAAACATTCCAAAACAAATAATGAACTTAGAGTTCCTTAAGTTCAGCTAGTGCCAGAACTATTATATTACTTGAGGAACATTTCTTATGTAAATAGATATTGACGAATAACTTACGATAGAGCAATATTATCGTGTGATTTACTTTTGTCAGACCACAGAAGTATGTTCTGGAGATAAGAACAGAAAACTCATCCATCGCATGTAAGTTTATTTTTATAAATATAACGGTTCTATCTTATTTAGTGACAAACAGAATATTACAGAGATATAGAATGAGACAAAAAAATTCTTGCTTCTATCACGTCTTCCACAGTTCTCGTTCATCCATTACTAATATGAAGATGATCGCAGTAAGGGTAACCCTATGCTACCAACATCATTAAACTTAAGTGAAGCACAAAGGGGCATATGGGAGGTAAAGGTGATCAGCCACACAGATGCCAATCGGTGGTGTAGTATAAGGTACAGTATTAAGAATTTGAATCAAAATTTTAAAATATAGTATATCAGGATGAAAAGGTGAAACTATCTGATATCGAGAAAGTTTCGTTCATAATTGCATAAAAGTAGAAATAGTGGCTGCGGCGCGTCAAGGGTCAACCTTGATAAGGAACTATGTTTGAATACATAGCATATATTTCATACAGAACAAAAGTTGTAATCATGCCATCTAAGCAGTAAGACAAGGAAAGCCATCGATTAAACTTGATGGTCAGATATGCTTGAGTGAGAACTGAGAGCATATATAAACATGATGGCAAGATCTTGCCACAGAGCTGTAGTGCTAAAACTTGGGTATCCAAAATTGAAAAAAAAAGAAGTGAAAGCCCAAAATGTAGTGTAGTAATCCAGCTAGATCCACAGACATGCACATGTAAACCATTCATTGAACAAATTCCTAGTACACACGGCCCATTGTTACAATGATGCACAATGTTGCAAGCAAAATGCAACTAAATAACAGATATTGCACCATCAATCATTTAGACTGTATAACTAGTATTCCACTTATATGGGTACAATAATACCCAAGGCAAAAAAGATAAATTCTGAACATTTCAGTGCAAACCAAATCACCTGATATGAAATACCACATCCACATTTAAAAAGTACAAGCACATTTATTTTTCAGTTATTTCTAGCTCATAGACATTGGACCTATGACGTTTTTGCTCTGATGCAATCTACAATAATTGCCCTGATGTGATATGTTATGCATTGAAGTGAATACTTTGTAGACACAGTCAAGTCCTAGCATTAGCTCACCGCGAGAGTATCAGCCATTCCAGACTCCAGGAGCTCCTCCCGGGTAGCCTGCCTGGCATTGGGCGCAGATATCCTCTTGAGCTCACTCTTGACGTTGTTGAGGTCAGATTTATACTCCCTCAGCTTTGCAAGCAAACCGGCCTTAATGCTAGGCTGTAGGCTCCTTGCCTCCAGGTCCATCTTCCGAATCTGCAGACACAAAACAAAAACATAAAATTACTTTCCCCCAACCCCCAAATTGAAGACTAAGGCACATAAACATCTCGCAACTCCGTCGGAACACCAAAACTGCACCGACGGAAACGAAAAATCCCTAATCTCTGCTTTTCTACCCATTCCCCAAATGTCGTATATATCCCGTTAGCCAAGGGGATCCCCAAAACAGAACGCGTCGCGGCAACTATTTACCAGCGATTCAGCTTCCTCAACGCCGGATTGGATCTCGGAGAGCTTCTGCTTCTTCCTCTCTGCGGATATACCCACCGAAATCAGACAAAAAACAAACGATCAACAAAAGCAGGTGCTCCCCCAGCGGAATCACAGAGGAGGAATCGTATTAACCATGGGAATCCTGCTCACCTCCATCGAGGGCGGAGGCAGCGGTGCACTTGCGGGAGAGCGAGGCGGAGGCCTCGCAGTACTGCCGCTCGTAGCCCTCGAACACCTCGCTCATGGCTGATGGCTGCTGCCCGCGGCTGGCCTAGATCTCCTCAAATCCCGTTAGCTTGATCGCCCCAAGCGAGAACGATCCGACAGCGGCGAGTTCGACGGGTACTCGATCCGCGTGGCTCGGCGACGGGAAATCTGGAGGATCGGGTCAGGATTGCCGAGCCCAAAGTGCAGAAGAGATTAGCACATTGGCGCTGTTTGTTTGTTTCTAGAGACTGCTTGGTAGGCCCGGGAGGTGAGTTGTTGTCGTGGGAGGCGGCGGCCTATCTATCTGGTCTTGCTGGACGTAGCAACTAGCAACCACGACGTACCAACCACGTAGCAGGGAAAAATATATTATCATCGTACGCATGTTTGAAAGTTTATGTTCACGGTGATTGCAGCATCAAGTTGCTCGCACGTCCTTTTGCTGCCGCTCAATTTACATCAACTGATCGCTGAGACGGCGATAAGGAATAGGATAGGAGGCCGCAGCGCCCTGTTCACATCGCAGACCAGACACCCCAAATGGCCACTGCAAACAATGCCTGCGCTCCTCGTGTTTCTCGCAGACGCTGACGCAGCCGCAACTGGACGCAATTTGATGCGGCAGGACCAGGGTACGTCCTCTGAAGAAACGCTCCTGAATTATTGGTGCCGACATGATGCAAGAGTCTGCAAGCAAAAAAAAAACAAGGGGGAGATCAGTAGATCACGTCCTGAGCTGGACTGATGCATGCGCTGTTTATGTTTGCACGCGCGCAGGGCTCACGTGGAAAACGAAGGCGGAATGGGACTTCCTGCACTCCTACTGCGCCATTGCTCCTTTGATGCAGGCCGGGGCCGGGCAGAGCAGCTGGCAGCGAGATGGAGTGGAGTGGGCGCCTGGTGCCCTTGCTGTCTCTTCATGTGCTAAAACGTTGCTAGCCTGAAGTAGTTTATTGACCCAAGGCTACTTTTGTCCTATAGTTATTGACCCGATGCTATCTATGTACGTGCATACATACTGTCTTCAATGTGATCTCCATGGTGAAACTTGTTTGCAGTCTTGTGTATAGCGAGGAGAATGAAATCGCTCTATTTTTTTTTGGTTGAAGAGTAGAATAGATCGAAGCCGCTCCATTCATTTTTTGGTTGGAGAGTCATATAAGTGTGGAGTGAAGGAGAGGGAGTAGAGCGCTCGCATCTGGTCGTTTTGGTGGAGCGAGAGCATCCTAAATATTTGTCATATATAGACTCTAGAAGCCACTCCGCTCTCCTCCGTTGAAACCCAAACATCAAAAAAATAAGAATGGAGCCGTTCCATTCCTCTCTTCTCCTAAACCAAACACACCATTAGTGTTTACTACTCATGCCAGTCTTACAGTGAGTTGTGTATTACTGTCTTCAAGACTGCAAAGACTGCACATTGTATAGAATGAAATAAAACATTAGATGAAACGCTGGGTTTAAATAGAAAGTTTTATTCCGTAACTTTATAATAAATACTTAATTCTATAACACAGAGAGCTAGGACATCATGCCAGAAGAGTTTCATCTCCATAGAACTCACTTCTCTATATCTTACTAAAACCTTTGTCAAATTATCAAAAGCACTTATACATATGACAGCTTATTTAATACAAATGGAATGCTAATGGAACTCTACTAAAGGTGCACTGCATATGAACCGACTTTCTGTTGGAACATATTGTCCCACGTTTCATGAATGGCTAATTCTTGTAGGCTAACCTTTTTGTTTATGATGCATCAAACTCATCATGGCATTAAGATTTAAGTCGTTTGTTCGAGAATTGGTTGAAGTGGTTTAAGACGTTGACAACCACGAGCAGAGGGAGGATCTCAAGGGGGGCTCCAGACCCCCTACGTCCATGAAACTTCATAGATATAGGGGTGGAGTATAAACTAGAAAGGAGAAGAAGCAAGAAAAATAAGTCTCCATTCCATTGGAGGAAGAGGTAGATGGTAAAATAGAATAGATAAGTGTTCGAACCATAATTGAGCAGCCGGACGGTCCGGCCCTGAGGCCGGACGGTCCGCGGTCCGGACAGTCCGCGCCTGTGGGCCGGACGGTCCGCGCCTGTGGGCCGGACGGTCCGCGCGTGCGCAGAACTGATTAGGGTTCCGAGTTTTGTGTTACGGTTGTTAGCTAAAATCACGGGAAAAGCTCGGAAATTAGTTTGTAAAGGGTCCAGCCCCCCTCCTCTATAAATAGAGAGGTCTACGGCCGATTTGTAATCATCAACAATCGAATCAATACAACTTCTATTTCGCATTTTATCCTAGGAGTAGTTCTAGTCTAGTTTAGGTTTAGTCTTCCAATCCCCAAATTCTCCGCCTCTCCTCGACTCTACGTCGATTAGAGGAGTCTAGGTCGGCCTGCCCGAGCCTAGACACAACCTAGGATCTCTACTCCCCGACGGGGTCCCTCCCGGGAGCGAGATCCAGGCGCCGTCGGCGATCTTCCGCCGTCCCTGCGTACGCGTGGACCGTCCGGCCCCAGGGCGCGGACCGTCCGGTCGTCAGGCAGGAGCCCTAGCCGCGCACCAGGCCGCGGACCGTCCGGCCCCAGGCCGCGGACAGTCCGCCCCTGCGCAGAGAGCACTACCGCGCCTCGCACCAGGCCGCGGACAGTCCGGCCCCTGCGCGCGGACCGTCCGCCCCTGCGCAGAGGGCACCGCCACGGTTCTTGTTGAGTGTTTGGCGCTCCAAAAAGGCGTCAACATACTTTTTGGCGACTCCGCTGGGGACCACATATCTAAGCTCATCAGATCGGCCCTCAATGGCCGGTTTAAAGGATAGCTCTGATATTTCTCTAAACAACATCATAGAGCCGACTTGGGAAACCTTGCCGGCTGAAGAGCAGCTCCAGTTTGAGGAGCACAAGGAGCGGATGATCCAGGAGGCGAAAGCAAAGTTCTTGGCCAACTTCAAAGTGGACAGGAACAACAAGGTCGTCCGACATCGGGCGACGGATCCGGCTTCGCTCCAACCCACGCCAGATATCCCCAATGTAAGTAATACCAACGATCTGCAATCTCTTAAAAATTATGTAGAAGATCAGCGTGAACAAATGCAGAACATCATAGGGGGTATGCAAAGCGATCTTAAGAGACTAGTACGTGCATTCGATAAATCTAGTACCGCAAATTTTCCTTCGCACGAGGTTGAGTTAGGAGATAACGCGCATAACACATCGGCTACAGGTTGTCACGACCAGTCACAACCCCTTTATGGAATGCCGATGGACACATACCCTAAGCAACCATAAATCGGCAGCAAACCAGCCGATCTGCATATGCCCGGACCGTCCGCACGTGAGCGCGGACCGTCCGGGCCAACAGCAGTCGGGCCTATTTTTAATGAGTTACCTAGATATGCGCCCGAGCCACCACATATGACACAGAACCCAAACTACCCAGCCGGACGGTCCGCATACAATGACGGACGGTCCGCATATGACCACGGACGGTCCGGGTACGTATCCGGACAGTCCGCGCATAAGTCTTTTGAGGAGGATTATTACATGAATCCTCGCCCGTCCCAGCAACACTTCCCATCACACTATGCAATGCACCAGCCCACTAATTCAGGATCCAAAGCCCAGGAAAGCTTTCCGGCCCCACCTGGAAGGCCGAAAAGAAACGATCAAACGTATGAGCCATATAGAAATGCACCACGTAACTCAAACCAATGGGGGGAAAGACAACATGCTAATATCCAGCCAACCCCACCTATGTTTGACCAGAGAGCCGGTGGTCTCGCACCGGCTGCCATTGATATAGTAAGGGAAGAAATAGCCGGGGCGTTCCGAGATAAGCTCGGAGTAAGCATGGTCCCTGGGGGGCAATCATATCGGAAACCTTATGACAGCCGATTTGATCACCACCCATACCCACAGGGAACCAGGATACCCGAATTCACAAAATTTTCGGGTGATCAAGGAAAGAACACACGTGAACACATAGGCCAATTTTTAGCACAATTAGGAGAGTTGGCCGACATAGAGGCATTTCGCATACGTTTGTTTTCATTATCTTTAACAGGAACTGCGTTTGCATGGTACGCCACTTTACCTCCTAATTCCATTTCATCATGGGGGGATTTAGAACAAAAATTTCATGATCATTTTTTTTCCGGTGACTATGAATTGGATTTGGTAGATTTAGCGTCGTTGCGACAGACAAAAGATGAATCGGTTAATGATTACATCCGGAGATTCCGAGATACAAGAAACCGATGCTTTCAAATTCATTTAGCAGAGAAACAGCTAGTAGGATTAGCTTTTAATGGTCTACGATATTATTTAAAAGAAAGATTAGAAGGCATCCAATTCTTTACACTAGCACAATTACACCAGAGAGCTTCGGCTTGCGAAAGCCGGAGCAAAGAAACTGCTAAAACAATGCGTCACAACGTACATATAGTAGAATACGACCAAAGTAGCTCAGATGACGAATCAGCAGAAGTGTATGCTGCTGAAATGGTTTGGCCAAAACAGGCCAAATCTTCGGTTTGTTCCTCCTTGCAGCCGGTTCAAAAGAAACGGCAAGAAGAGGTTAAGTTTACATTTAATGTTGGTAAATGTGATAAAATATTTGACGAACTACTAAAAAATGGCAATATTAAAATAAATCACACTGTTCCATCCGCCGACGAGCTAAAACGCCGTGCATACTGCAAGTGGTATAACTCATTTTCTCATGCCACTAATGATTGTAATGTATTCCGATGACAGATTCAATCGGCCATTAATGAGGGACGATTGAAATTTCAGGAAATGCAGGTGGATACAGAGCCCTTTCCAATGAACGTGATCGACTTCGAGGGCAAGAAAGTCCTGGTTCGGCCAAACACGGCCGATAAAGGCAAAGGCAAAGAGGCAATCATCGGCAATTCTAAAAAGGCCGATGAGGATCATAAAGTTTCTTGCAGGAAAGTGGTAGCCGAGAAGACTCCCGATGGAGGGGAGACCCTAAAGGTGACCATCACAACCTCCAGTACTGGGGGGCAAGCGCAGACAGGGAGACAGATACAGGAACCCGTGCTGCGTATCCCGGACGGTCCGGCACGCAGGCGCGGACGGTCCGGGACCCCACCGGACAGTCCGGAGAGCTCTGGCGGACGGTCCGGCCATGCTCAGGACTCGCAGCGACCACGTACCTTCAAACCACGACGACCAGAGATAGGTACGTGGAAAACAAATACATTTAAAGCAGCTGGTCGGCTGATCAAACCTGGCCCGACTTTCGATCAATTGTTGTCTAAATATGTGAAAAAGAAGGCTGGCCCCAATGACCGGCCACCGAAGCGACCCCGCTCACCCATTCATGAGCAACGTCAGGTCAGGCCGATTGGATCACATCACCAATCGGAAGAAATGAAAGGTCCTATTGTACAATTGAGACCTAACATGCCGACGTGGACCCCTCCACCTCCTTATCCATCTATGCCATATCCATACACATACTTACCTCCACCATATGTCCCAAATCAAATGTGGGGCATGCCACCATATCCATTTGGGATGCCACAGTACCCCGCCTGGGGGGCACCCCAAACATCCGTTTTTGATAGGTTGACACCGCCAGTGCAAGACCGATTGAGCACCGCTGAATCCGGTCACCAGGCACAGGCCCAGCAAGGTTGCCGGACTACTCGGCCTCCTAGGCCGACCAATCCGGCAGGGGGGCATATGCCTGTGGCAAGTCAAAGAACAACAAAAAAGGACATCATCAAAATAGGCACTGCGGATGTTGTCATACAGGGAGACAATAAAGGGCCGATTATTTTCGGCGAATCGGCCAACACAACCGAAAAGGATACGGCTACCATCAAAACAGCCGATCCAAAATACTCCATGCCTCGATGGTGCCCAGCGGGATTGACACGATCCCAAAAGAGAAAATTACAGCGCCTAAGAGCAAAAGAGAGCCGGGAGAAGGAGGCGGAAAAGACATTTAATGACACACATCCACTATACCCGCCACCACAAAAGAAATGAAGACCGAAGGCCGTTGAGAAAAAACAAACGGCCACAGAAATAGAAAGTCAGCCTGCACCAGGCGCGGACCGTCCGGCCCCCGCGTGCGGACCGTCCGCCGTTCATCAGGAAGCCTCCAACAACACGACAACATCCATGGAAGAGGACGACCTGCTAGGAGAAGACCTGGTCGACTACGAGGCTTCTCCAGAACGCCCAGGTATGGATGTAAATATTATTACATTTTCTTCCGATTGCACTATCATTGGCGACGATGAACATGTTGCTGCCCAGTTCGATTTTGGTCCTAAAGAAGCCGCCTTTACTAAACCAAAGGAATCGGTAAACCATTTAAAGCCGCTCTTCGTGCGCGGTCACATTGATGGAATACCGATTGCTAAGATGTTGGTGGATGGAGGGGCGGCTGTAAATCTAATGCCTTATTCATTATACAGAAAATTAGGTAAACAAGATGACGAACTTGTCAAAACCAACATGACCCTCAGCGGTGTTGGGGATAGTTCGATTAAAGCCAGGGGAGTCACGTCCGTTGAATTAACCATCGGGACTAAGACCCTTGCTGCTGCATTCTTCGTCGCTGATGTAGAAGGGAATTACAGTTTAATTCTAGGCAGAGATTGGATTCATGCCAATCAATGTATACCTTCTACATTACATCAAATGCTAATACAATGGGTAGGCGATGAGGTAGAACAAGTACATGCTGATGTATCGGCCTGCATCGCTGTGGCCGATGCCCCTGTACTCTGGACTTATGAGACTGCTACATGTCTCACAGGAGTAGATTTTTCTGATTATCAGTTCATAAGTATAGATAAGAAAGGTTTCATTCCTGTAATGCTAGAGCCGATGGAGAATCGGCTAAATCCTAAATAAAGTTTAAATGATGAATACACACAAAGTTCATGAGTCTTTGATCACGGACAATTCGGCTCTCAAAGCCGGATGGTCCGGTCTTTCGCAAAACAGTTCGGACTTTAAGACCGAACATCTATCACAGCAAAAAGACAGTATTACGGATGATCCGGTCCCCGAGACCGGAAAGTCCTCCATCACACAAAGATCATCTGATTCCTCTGTGGGGGACATGATAGAGGAATTCAGAGATCTTGATAAACTAGGACAGGGGTTTACATCGGCTGATCCTTTGGAGGAGATTGACATAGGAAATGGTAAAACTCCAAGGCCGACTTTCGTAAACAAGACCCTGGAGACCGATTCTAGAAATGAGATGATCGGTCTATTGAAGGAATATTCAGATTGTTTTGCTTGGAATTACACTGAAATGCCTGGACTAAGCCGAGAGATTGTCGAACATCGGCTGCCCATTAAGTCTGGTTTCAGACCCTTCAAGCAGAAAGCTAGAACATTTCGTCCAGATCTTCTCCCACGAATCAAGGACGAAATCCACCGGCTGCTAGAAGCTAATTTTATTAGACCTTGCAGATACGCAGAGTGGGTCTCCAATATTGTGCCGGTGGAGAAGAAGGAGTCAGGTAAACTTAGAGTATGCATTGATTTTCGTAATTTAAATAAAGCAACTCCTAAAGATGAATATCCCATGCCCATAGCCGACACATTAATCAATAATGCATCAGGAAATAGAATTATTAGCTTCCTTGATGGTAATGCCGGATATAATCAGATTTTCATGGCCGAAGAAGATGCGTCTAAAACGGCCTTTATATGTCCAGGCTTCATTGGTTTATTTGAATGGGTTGTCATGACATTCGGTCTTAAAAATGCTGGTGCCACTTATCAGAGGGCTATGAATCTGATCTTCCATGAGTTGTTAGGAAACACTGTGGAAGTCTACATTGATGATATTGTAGTCAAATCGGCTAAGTTTAATTCTCATATAGCTGATTTGCGCAAAGCCTTTGATAAAATGCGTCGGTATGGTTTAAAAATGAACCCACGTAAATGTGCTTTTGGAGTGTCGGCTGGTAAGTTTTTAGGATTTGTCATCCATGAACATGGTATAGAAATAGACCCTGACCGAATCAAGTCTATTCGGAATGTGGGGCCTCCGACTTGTAAGGTCGAAGTGCAGAGGTTTCTCGGCAAGGTGAATTATTTACGAAGGTTTATTTCTAACCTAGCTGGGAAGATTGATGCCTTCACCCCTATCCTGCGGCTTAAGAATGATGCTGAATTCACTTGGGGGGCAGAGCAGCAGGAAGCATTTGATCTCATTAAAAAATACTTGTCTTCGGCTCCCGTGTTAAAAGCACCACAAGTAGGAACGCCATTCAGATTATACATTGCAGCTGAAGACAAGGTTATTGGGGCTGTTCTAACACAAGAAACTGAGGGGAAGGAACATGTGGTGACATATCTAAGCCGAAGGTTGGTGGATGCTGAAACAAGGTACACTTTTATTGAAAAGTTATGCTTATGCTTGTTTTATGCATGCACCAAATGTAGATGTTATTTACTGTCTAGTCATTGCACTGTTTCTGGTCAAGCCGATGTAATCAAATACATGTTGCATAACCCAATTATGAGTGGTAGAATTGGTAAGTGGGCTTATGCACTCATAGAATATGACTTGGCCTATGAACCATTGAAATCTATGAAAGGCCAAGTCGTAGCGGATTTTATTGTGGAACATCGGGTTAATGATATTTATGAACTAGACATGTCATACCTCACTATTACTCCTTGGACTTTATATTTTGATGGATCGGTTTGCAATGAAGGGCAAGGAATTGGCATTGTGCTTGTTTCACCAAGTAATGTCTCCTTTGACTTCTCTAGCCGATTGAAAACTTATTGCACTAATAATCAAGCTGAATATGAGGCCCTCCTATTCGGTTTAGAACTTTTAAGTAGTATGGGAGTAAAGCATGTGAAGGTATTTGGTGATTCTCAGCTGGTTGTCCAACAAGTGTTAGAAGAATATCAATGTCTTGATGGTACTCTAAATAGTTATCTTGAGAAATGTTGGAGCATAATCCATTCTTTTGACGAATTCAGTATTCGACATATCTCTAGAGTTGAGAATCATAGAGCTAACGATTTGGCACAAGATGCATCAGGTTATCGGATAAAGAGAGGGAAATTTCACAAAACTGAAATTCCGATAACCAGTGCAGAGCCAAATTCCCAGGTCGCGGACCGTCCGCGTGATGACGCCGGACCGTCCGGGGTTTCCAGAAATGTTCTCTTACTCGATTCGGCTGACAATGAAGCCGATGTAAGTGATTGGAGGACACCTATACTTAATTATTTACGAAACCCCAATATTAGGACAGATAAGAACATTCGGCGAACAGCTTTCAAGTATGTTTTGATGAGTGATGAACTTTACCGCCGAACAGTCAGTGATGTCCTGCTGAAGTGCTTGGGCCCAGATGATGCTATATTAGCCATGGCCGAAGTACATGAAGGAATTTGTGGTACTCATCAATCGGCTCCAAAGATGAAGTGGTTGTTGCGAAGGTCTGGTTTTTATTGGCCTAGTATGATAGCTGATTGTTTCAAGTACTACAAGGGATGCCAAGTGTGTCAAAAATTCGGCGACCTACAGTTGGTCCCTGCAGCCGAATTGCATCCTATCATCAAGCCTTGGCCGTTCAGAGGATGGGGATTAGACTTTATTGGAGAAATTCATCCTTCATCATCAAAGGGGCATCGGTTTGTGTTAGTTGCCACTGACTATTTCACCAAGTGGACTGAAGCCGTTGCTCTGAAAAACATGACGCACAAGGAGGTAATTGAGTTCATAACTGAGCATATTATTCATAGATTCGGCATTCCCCAGACCTTGACTACAGATCAAGGGACTTCTTTTATGTCAAAGGAGGTACGTGAATTTGCTGAATTATACAGAATTAAGCTGCTTAATTCATCTCCATATTATGCTCAGGCCAATGGACAGGCCGAGTCTAGTAATAGGACATTAATTAATTTGATAAGAAAGAAGATATCTGATAATCCTAAATATTGGCATAAGATTTTGTCCGAAGCTTTATGGGCTCATAGAATATCTAAACATAGTGCTACTAAAGTATCTCCTTTTGAGCTTGTCTATGGGCAGGAAGCAGTATTGCCTGTGGAAATAAGTTTGAATGCTGTCAGGTTCGCCAGACAAAATGATTTAACTGTCACTGATTATTATAACTCAATGATGGATAATATTGATGAGGTGACCGACAAGAGGGTGATAGCATTGGGAGCAATAGAAAAGGACAAGATTATGGTAGCCAGGGCCTACAACAAGAAGGTCAAAGCAAAGTCATTTCAAGTAGGGGATCTGGTGTGGAAGACCATTTTACCTCTAAGGAATAAAGACCGGAAGTTTGGAAAATGGTCGCCAAGCTGGGAGGGTCCTTATAAAGTAAAACAGGTGATGTTTGGCAACGCTTATTTGCTACAAACATTACAAGGCAAGGATTTGCCTAAGGCTTTGAATGGGCGTTTCCTCAAACAGTACCATCCTAGTATGTGGCAAGATGCCTAAGAGAACCGATGTGAGCACATCGAGTTAGTTGCTTTTGGTTCACCCAGCTCCACCAAAAGGCAGGGGGGCATATGTTCGAACCATAATTGAGCAGCCGGACGGTCCGGCCCTGAGGCCGGACGGTCCGCGGTCCGGACAGTCCGCGCCTGTGGGCCGGACGGTCCGCGCGTGCGCAGAACTGATTAGGGTTCCGAGTTTTGTGTTACGGTTGTTAGCTAAAATCACGGGAAAAGCTCGGAAATTAGTTTGTAAAGGGTCCAGCCCCACTCCTCTATAAATAGAGAGGTCTACGGCCGATTTGTAATCATCAACAATCGAATCAATACAACTTCTATTTCGCATTTTATCCTAGGAGTAGTTCTAGTCTAGTTTAGGTTTAGTCTTCCAATCCCCAAATTCTCCGCCTCTCCTCGACTCTACGTCGATTAGAGGAGTCTAGGTCGGCCTGCCCGAGCCTAGACACAACCTAGGATCTCTACTCCCCGACGGGGTCCCTCCCGGGAGCGAGATCCAGGCGCCGTCGGCGATCTTCCGCCGTCCCTGCGTACGCGCGGACCGTCCGGCCCCAGGGCGTGAACCGTCCGGTCGTCAGGCAGGAGCCCTAGCCGCGCACCAGGCCGCGGACCGTCCGGCCCCAGGCCGCGGACAGTCCGCCCCTGCGCAGAGAGCACTACCGCGCCTCGTACCAGGCCGCGGACAGTCCGGCCCCTGCGCGCGGACCGTCCGCCCCTGTGCAGAGGGCACCGCCACGGTTCTTGTTGAGTGTTTGGCGCTCCAAAAAGGCGTCAACAATAAGAAAGAAGAAGAGAGAAAAACAAGCCTACTAGCTTGTGTTGTCTTCATCATGGGTCACCATGAAATTAGCCCCCGTCCCTAGTCCATTTCAGAAAATTAGCTTGTTGAACAACGACAGACGATGATAAAAACTCCAATTTTCCTCATTTCTTATCCTCCCCTTCTTCCCGGCGGTGTGTAGGATAGAGCCTTGCTCCTTAACAAGAAAAGGCATGGAGGTTCGAGAAGATTGCACCTATAAATTTAACATAAAATATACGA
Source organism: Zea luxurians (assembly GCA_029449295.1). Classification (NCBI taxonomy): domain Eukaryota; kingdom Viridiplantae; phylum Streptophyta; class Magnoliopsida; order Poales; family Poaceae; genus Zea; species Zea luxurians. Next base: position 44,212,236 of record JAOPSE010000016.1, read on the forward strand.
CATAACAGTAAGAAAACTAAAATTTAGACACTTGAATTTTAGCAAGACTTATAATTATTGGCACAAATTTGGTTATTGGTATTCACTATTTAATGACAAACTCTCATTTATCCATAGCTAATTAGGTCGTGTCTAGCAATTTACTCGTATATATGGCGATCTAAAATACTATTTTGTATTATTTTACGCTGTTTGTAGGCTGACTGAAGTTTAAATATTGTTATAAGAATGCATGGGTAGAGTGCTCAAGATAGCCTTAGTCGTCTTATCTATTACTAATGAGGTTGCTTCCATTTCATCGCCACATTTCCCGATGACAGTTTGACACATTCAGCAATTACCAACTTGGTTACGACTTTCTACTTCCTCTATTTCATAACTTCCTCCGTGCTAGTTTTACCATCCAATCACATGGAAAAATGAATGAAGCCATGGTGCAAATAATTCCGCGGGCGCGAGGTCAAAATAAGCACGTTTTCCCTTGACCTGGTGGTGCACAATAGGGTTTAAAAAAACTCAAGGCTCACAAGCCGGCTCAAGTTTGCTCAGACTCGACTCGATTTGAAGAGGCTCATGATAAGTCGAACTTAATTTTATAGCTCGTTTAAATAGCGAACCAAGAACCTGCGAGATAATGAAATGTTATATTGTGACACTATTACATTACTAAATTATTGATTTATTTTATTTTTCCATAGATCTATTCCTAGATATAATTTAAAAATATGTTCCTAAATTTTTAGTACATATTTTTTTTATTTTATATAACAAAAACATATAATTTATATCCTAAATTAGGTTTAGTGAGGGGACGAGCAAACCCGAGTCGAGCCTAATTTTCAAAATTACGATACAATAAGCCGAGCCAAGTCAATAGCTCGGCTTGTTTGCAACTAGGGCTGGACAAAATACTCGTGGCTCGTGAGCTCGCTCGACTCGTGGTCAGCTCGGTTTGACTCGTTTCAATTTTATTACGAGCTGAGCTAATATCTCAGCTTGATCCGTTAATGAACAGCTCGACACGAGCTCGAGCCAGTTTGTTAGCTCGAATGAGCTAGCATTTATCTATAAAACAAAGTCTATACTTCTAATGGATGAATTAATAAGTGATGAACTATGTTAGTTTAAGGTTTAAATGATGTGATATATAAAATTATGAGTATTGTTAGTCTTTTCTAGTGTTAAATTAGTATGAAATTAATTAGCAATTGATTATATTGTTATATATATACATGTATACTATTTTTTTGTGGCTCGCGAGCTAAACGAGTCAGCTCGAGCTCGTAAACGAGCCGAGCCGAACTGATTATTTGGCTCGGTTGCTTAACGAGTCAAGCCAAGCTAGCTCATTCCCTTGACAAGCCAGCTTGAGTTCGGTCGAACCGAGCCGAGATAGCTCAATATCCATCCTTATTCGCAACCCAGTGCACAAGTGACAAGTCCCACTCAGAACTACTAAGCAGTGTCCGATGACCGATGAGCCACGAAACACAAAAACTAGTGCGGCGCTCTGGTGTCGGCCGGTGTACGACTCGTGAGTCGTGACAGGTGAGGCCGTGGCAAGGTTCCCTCGCCAGGCCGCAACGACTGGCCTGTCTGGCCATACCGACGGGCGACGTCTGTCTCACGACGCGACGGCCGTATCGGCCTCCGCCTTTACTTTCCTTAACGCAGCAGCACGTGGTCTGAAATCCAGCGCCGCGGGGGCGCTGCCCAGCCCGGGGCACGATGGCCACGTGCGCCGACGATGATGCCACGGCCCGGAGACAAGGAACGGATCGAAGGCAGCGCAACGAACAGGACCATATATACACAAACGACGCAGCGCAGACGTTGCGCGCGGCGCGGACGCCACCCCCGCCACAATCCCGCCCCCTCCCCCCGTGCCCGTCCGGCCTCTTGTCCGTCCCCGATGGCCGCGCCCGCGCCGAGGCCAACGCGCGCAGCCACCCGCGCCCTGCTCGCCCTCGTCGCCGCGTGGCTCGGGGCGTCCGCGGGCGCGGGCGCGGGCAGCGACGACGTGCTGCGCCGGGCGCAGCGCGATGAGTTCGCCGCGTGGATGGCCGGCGTTCGGCGGGCCATCCACGAGCGGCCCGAGCTGGCGTTCGAGGAGCACGAGACCAGCGCGCTGGTCCGGAGGGAGCTCGACGCCATGGGCGTCGCGTACAGGCACCCGGTCGCCGGGACGGGCGTCGTCGCGGCCGTCGGCACCGGGGGCCCGCCGTTCGTCGCGCTGCGCGCCGACATGGACGCGCTCCCGCTGCAGGTACGACGAGCAGTGCACTACTACCGCGCTCCCGTACGCTCTTTCGACGTTCTTGAAAATTCGATTCGGGGATGGGCAGCCGAGGGTTCGTCTTCGTCTTCGTCCCGGCCCATCCCATTCCCACAGATTGAATTAGCCTTTCCGCAGCAAAATGGACGATAGATTAAGGCGCCTATCTAGTGTCATTGGAAAAGCGAGGAATGGCACTGGCGTTATAGAAATAATAATAATAATAAAAAACCTTGCACTATTAGCAGAAGCCATGCGTACGGGTCGAAGTGTTCTCCGTCGTGTAAAGTGCAAAGTCAAGCAGGCTAGCACCTTGACTCCTAGCAGCCAGTACATGTGGTAACCACGCACATCAAGTTGACTCCGAACTCCTCGATCAGCTTGCTTTCGCTCCGATCGATGTTGCAGATATCATACAGTACTTGAGGCTTCGTTTGGCAACAGAGGTAACAGCCACCCCGGTTGGATACCACCGATGGGGGCAAAACCTGCTATACTTCTTCCCCGTCTGGTGCTGCCCGGTGGGGTTTGAGCGCCCTGTGATCGTTTGGTTATCAGGCTGTCCAGTGACTCTTTTAACACATATGTCTTCAAATGTATAAATGAACATATAAATAGAATAACAGACTCAGTAATAAAAAGAAAGTAGAGCTGGATGTTTGAACACATATGTATTCTAAATTTTTATGAACCAGTGAATTATGAGAGTGTGTACATATGTATCTGATCCACAATATGTATTAGAACCTGCATACATATTGATGGAACAAGCAGAACAGTTCTTAACTCCATACAAATTATGGTTCCAGTAAAAATTCTAGAGAACTTGAAAATTCAGAATAGCGCCTACTAGCAGAACAAAATAATAGCTTGATTTCATCCAAAAGACAGCAGATAGCACCCAATAGCAATGCTAATACTACTTAACCAGCTAGCACATGGTGAGAGAGCAAATAAAGCCAATATTCCTATATGCTTAACATGAAGCGCCTCTGACTGATGCTCCTGTGGCAAACCTCGATTTTCTGCAAGGAATAAAACCAACAAACTTAGAACTTTCCTTAGCATGAAGCACAATTGAGCTAATTGTGATACAAAAATGTTCTATTTGTGCAAGGAATAAAATTGTTCTATTTGTGATACAAATATGTTTAGAGCAACAACATAAAGTCTGGCTTATTTACCACTACTAGTTTTAACAACCACAATTCTGGAGACAAGTTAACTCATACTATCAGTGTTAGAACAAGAACTTCACTGATCAAAATAGATTAAATGTATCATTTTTCAAGTTTAGTACAGTATTTCCATGAATCAAAAAATAACTGAAGAGATCTTGTTAGAAAAAAACATTGCAGAGACCATATTGCAGAAGCCATCCGTCACACCTTCTCCATCTATCAGGTAGATGTAATCCTACTGAAATTAGAAAGGAAGTAAATACACAAGTTTCTTTAGAATTTACAATTGTTTTCAGAGAGGAAGGAAGGGCATATATATACACATACCTTATCTTCCTCCGAAGCCAAATCAGCCGCACGTTGTGAATTGTTAGCTTCAGAAACATCTCCCGATACAATTCATTTTCGAACACCTCTGCTGCAATGGCCTTCTCCTCATCTGTCAAGTCCTCCATAGCTTCAAATATGTGGATACACCTATCCATAGACTCCTCTCCACGAGTCTTCTTCTCAAGGAACGCCTCCATAGTCTTATCTGTTTGGTTCTTTTTGTGCTCCAAATAGTCATCCAAAACACTTGCAACTTGACTTTTCTTCCTCTTTTTTCCGCTTCCATGTACTGACGTACCAGAAGGTGGTGACTGAACTTCACAAGCCTCTCGATCCAAAGTTAGTCCAGCAACATTAGTCTCACTGCCCACACTTGGTCCAGCAACATTGATCTCGCTGCCCGCTCGTGGTACATGTAGCACTGGTTCATCAACAGATGCTACATGTAGCACCGGTTCAGTAGAAGTGAAACTCATGTCACCTCTAGCAATGCTCCCTATAAAAAAGACGAAGTGTTTCTTCATAAAAACTCAGATCTGTTTAGTAGAAGTCAGAAAGATATATGACTACCTTCATACAAGGCCTCACAGCTCCTAAACAGAGGAAACCCATTCTTGCGATGCTTCTTTAATTTGGGGAATTTCTGTTGAATACAACATATATTTAGTATGAAGGCATGTTTTGGAATGATACTACTTTATCAAAAGAGAGAGAATAACTTACACGTGCACACTTCTCCCACAAATCTGGTTCAGCTAATATCATCCCCATAGTCTCATTCCATCCTATACCACTCTCATTCTTTGCATTGCTTATGGCCTTGTAGCTTGCTTTCAAATCTTTCTCCTTGTCTTGAAGTTGTTGCTTTGTGAAATGTGCTGAGGGGAATTTCTCATTGAACTTACAAGTGATGCTTCTCCAACCATCTGAGTTCCAACCATTTTGTCCCTTAAATCTGGCATCAACCTTGTGCTCAGTTAATACTTCAATTAAACCCTTCTCATATAAGAAGTTCCAATTCGCCCTAGATGCTTCATCTGCCATTACTATTTTAAATTACACATAAAAATTAAATTGTGTGCAAGAAGTACATAAATAAGATAAAAATATTAGGTGCATCAAGTACATAAATACGATACAAGTGCTATCACATCAACTAAACATTGTGTGCAACCCACATCTGCATCGCAATGTCATCCCTTAAAATGTTTCCATCAACAGACTCCGAGCCGGTAGGGTAGTTGACTTCTCCCTCTGGGACATCGACATATTGAGACGGTTCAATGTTGCTTGGGAGGTGATCTAGCCACCCTTCCTGGCCATTATGTTGTTTAATTACATTATGAAAGACAGTTGCTGCCGCTGGAATCTTAACCTGAGACTGAATAGGATAGAAAGTTCCGACTTTTAGAATAGGAAACCTCTTCTTCAAGACACCTATAGCCCTCTCTATATGGTTCCGAAGGATTGCATGGCGATGGTTAAAGAGCTCTTTGTAGTTGGCATAGGAACGTCGACTCCTAAACTCGCTTAAGTGGTACCGAACTCCTCGATAAGGGGCAATGAATGACGGTGTATTTGCATATCCACCATCGACAAGATAAAACTTTCCTTCTGGCACATGGAATCCTCTGCCAAGTGCTGAACGAAGAACCCCGGCATCTGATGCGGATCCTTCCCATCCACACGAAATGAAGGTAAAGTTTAGATTAAAATCGCAAGCTACCATAACATTATGGGATAAAGACCCTTTCCTATTTCTGTATGGAGCAGCCTTGTCTTCTGAAATAGTGATAGGAATATGAGTACCGTCTATGGCACCAATGCAATTCTGCATGTTAGGAAAGAGACAATTAGAGGCATAAAACTTTAGAAGGAATTAGAAATTCTTGGGTTTTATGTCTACCTGGAAAAAAGGCATGAAACGAGAGTCGGTTACAATTTTGATGTGAGTTTGTACAGAACTTGGAAGCTTTACAAACCTACTTGTCAAGGCTGGAATTATATCAAAGACTTCATTTATCTTCCTGTGAATGGTTTCACCACTGTGTTGAAACCATTTTTGCATATCTTGATTAGTAGCATTATGCGAGATCATGTACATGAACATGCCAAACTGTTCTTCAACAGTAACACCTCGTGTGTCATGTAGAAGATCCTCGGCTCTAAGGAAAGTTACTATCGCTCTGAAAATATCTGGCTCCATCCTAAACTCAACTTTGCTCCAAATTTCATGCCCTTCTAGAACTTCCTTAATCTTCATAGCACCAGTAAGAGAAGAAGTATGGACGGCCCTTTTCTCTTCTTGCATAGCCGCGAGAACAGCAGGGACAATTACTAAGAAGAGTTCATCATCATCTTCTTCCTGGTCTAAAAGAAATTGTCTAGCATCCTCCTCCCAAGAACTCATTATCTATTATATAGAGAGAGATACAATTATCATGACTAGCTTGGCATTCAGTTATATAATTCAAACACAAAAAACGCTAACTGATGACCTGAACATAGTATGTACAACATATAGTTGGATAAGCAATGCTAACTAACACCAGTTTAGTATATACAATAGAAGAAATGAAAATCTAACTTTAGGAGATAGTTAATCAGTTGAATACCTTCAGACTTTGAGAAGATGTCTTAGCTGTTATACCATGTTCCTTCAGCCTCTGAATCAATAAATACAGACTACACATAAATAAAAAAACAATAACTGAGTTGTGTGCACCTAGAACCGCATCTACTAAGAATTAACAAAATTCTTTAAGATTACTAATCCTCAACAGTAGGCAAGCATACCATAAGCTAACAAAGATTGATATACTAGTAAATTGTATACTGAAAAATGTAACATAAATTTAACATACATGATAGAGCAAACAAGTGCGAGGCCAGTAAGGAAATGTCTTAAAAAAGAAATGCAACCCACTCAGATTTTCAGCCTATAGAATTATAGATGGATAAATCTGGTGGAGGAGGCTGAAGGCTCAATGTCCACTGACCATGAATCGGAAGGGAGAAAACTTGCCATCGTCCACTGACCATGAACTGCAACTAAACAAAAATCGAAAGGGAGAAAATAAGTGAAGTGCTCACCAGATCGAAGATGTCCTGGAAGCTCCACGTCTTCTTGACGTCCTGGAAGCTCCACGTCCTGGAAGTTCTTCAGCGTCTGCAACCTGGCGGCAGAGGATGAGAGAGATGGCGACGACACGGATAGCGGGTGACAAAGCAGATCTGAGGGCGAGGACGAGAGAAACAACAACCTGAGGCCGTGAATGAGAGATGTGGCGACGGCTGGACGGTGGCTGAGGGCGGCGGCGGCGATGTGTGAGGGAGGCGACGGATGCAACGCAGAGGATGTCGCGTGCCACACAAAACCGGCCGCCGGAGGAGTGGAACCCTACCCCCGTCAAAACTGCCGATACACAGGCCCAGCAATCCTACGAACAGGTATCCCAAATACGCATACGAAGATCTCATGTTATTTATGACCGTGGGCTGCCTATCCCCTGAAAACCGGCCGGTTTGTTTGTTCCCAAACGAGGCCTCACTGATCAGACTTTACTTTCCATGGCCTCCAACTCCAAATCAACCTGTTTTCAATTTCTGTGGATCAGGAGGAAGTGGAGTGGGACCACAAGAGCAAGGAGACCCGGAAGATGCACGCCTGCGGCCACGACGCTCACACCGCGATGCTGCTCGGCGCCGCCAGGATCCTCCATGAGCGCCGCCACGACCTGCAGGTTGGTCGCAGCTTAGAACCTCGCTCGCCTTCTTCCTTCCCTCCCTTCACTGTCGCACAAAGCGCGCTTGCATATTTGTCGCAAATTGTGTGTGCAGGTTTCATCTCAGTTAGTGGTTAGCTCTGGTATGTGCTATGGTTTGTTGCAAAGTCATTTTCCTGCTTTCTTGAGATCTCTGCGCTCTCCTTTAGACTTTGTTCAGTTACATATGGATCGGAGAAGATTAAATCTCCTTCTATTCATTTTTAACTAGCAAGGAATTTAATCATCTCTAATCTTCTTTAATCCACTTCTAACCGAACAAACTTTTAAAGTGACACAGATGAACATGCTAGCAAAGTCCCTCGACATCTTTCTTTGCAGTGTCCTAGCTTTTTGTTAAAAATAAAACTAGTAGAAGATAATTTAGTGCCTGGATTTGCTTTGTCTCCTCAGTTGCAGTGATTAATTGTTTGGCCACAAAACTTGTAATAAACAAGTATTCTCTCCATTATTTTCTATTTATCGTGAACGACAAATTATATTCGAGGGCGTAGGTAGCAGTTGGAAGTAGTTGACTAAATTTTAATCCACAAAAATCTAAATAGACAGACTAATTATTCGTCCATTAATCTACAAATAAGAATTAATATGACTAGTTGCTACTACCACAGATTATCAAAAGCTATAACGTTTCAAGTTCCTGGTTCCACCTGAATCCACATTTATATCTAGGACGTTTCCAAGCGTGTCACTGTCATCACCAAAGCTCTCGTGCGTTAAGACATATGATGTGTTTGATTTGGCTTTTGGCTTTGATTTTTGTCCACTAAAAGCTAAAAGCTAAACCAAATAGCTGGATCCAGGAAGCAACTTTTCTAAAAGATGACTTTCTCGCAATACAAAATTGAAAGCACTTGTAGACCTGTTTTTAGTGGATTTCGGATAGAACTATGAAAACATATATTGAAGAACTTTTAACAGCTTTTAGTGGTTTCCACCAAACAGTTTTTTAGCATTCTAACAACTCACAGCCCATAGCAGCTTTTTTCACCGCCACAACCCAACCAAACAGACCCATAGTTCCACTGAAGTTGAACTACGACGTCTAGATGAAGTGTTCTTTGAGTATAAGTAGCTTAATTAGTTTTCACACGAGTATGGGTCAGTAACTGAACGTAATGTTTAGCCACCATGGATGTAAATGGGTGTTCATGTTAGAGCTGTGGGACAAGTTTAGGCCTCGTTTGGTTCCCGTGACTAAACCTGACTAAAAATTATTAATTGGTGCAAATAATGATTGTATTTTCTCTATTAATTAGTGGATGTCTGCTGCATAAAAAATAGGACAGGACAAATAAGGTAAAAATCCTACTTTAGTCCCTTTTAGTCACCCCCTTGGTGACTAAAGAACTTGAGTTTAGTCACCCCATTTTAGTCACCCTGTTTGCTTTAGGGACTAAAAGTGACTAAATTTTAGTCACTAAACTTTAGCCACTCCAAACCAAACGGAACCTTAGTTATTTGCATTCAGCTCATGGTTTCATACCTTGAAATCCGACTGGATGAAGATATTAAGGTTAGGAATTGGAAACTGGAATCATAATTTCTGAATTTTGATGTTTGGTTGTCTAATAAATTTAGAGTTGAAACTAAAGTTCAATTTCTCGGTATTAGACTATAACTACAAAATTACCTTTCACAATTCAGAATCTAGACCCCCTGTATTAGCTATAAATGCAATTCCAATTATATCCAAACAACATATATGTATTGTAGCCTATTTTCAATACTCACTACCGGAATCCGAGCCTTTGCCGAGCGCCGGCCGCTTTGCCGAGTGCCTTTTCTCGGGCACTCGGCAAAGACGGCTTTGCCGAGAGCCGCACTCGGCAAAGCTTGGCTCTCGGTAACGAGCGTCTTTACCGAGAGTAGGACACTCGGTACAGGTCCACACTCGGCAAATCCATGTTTGCCGAGTGTCAAACACTCGGCAAATGGGGCTCTCGGCAAAGGGCCGTCAGCGGCCGTCCCAAAGCTGACGGCCGTCAGTCTTTGCCGAGCGCCAACGGTTGGCACTCGGCAAAGAGTCTTCTTTGCCGAGTGTCGCCCAGTTGACGCTCGGCAAAGAACCCTTTGCCGAGTGCCATCCCTAGACACTCGGCAAAGTATATTTTTATTTCTTTTATTTTGTCTCCCAAACTTTTTGTGGTATGTTCCTACACTATGTAGACCTACATGTATCATTTGTGGACAATTTTAACAGAGTTTCAATCGTTAGTAGATTTAGTTCGTTTATTTGAATTTCTTCGGAAAATTTAGATTTGAACTGCAGATCACTCGAAACTTGGAAAACCGTGCATGAAAAAATGATATTCATGTTACTTAGCATAAGTTACGACCGATTCCAGGAGCGGACCAAAAACTTCGAGCAACATGCTCACTAAACATGGTCGTGAACTTGTCATCAACATGTTTAAAACTTGATGTTTAAAACTTGTATAAAACACAAACAAAGTCAGAAAATCTTGAAACTTGTCCACGTGTCATGATATCATATGTACAGGCTGCGATAAAAAATTGAAAAAATTTCGAGAAAACTATGACGCGCTATGTGTACAAACCTAAGAGATCCACATTGAAACTCTATGATTTCATGTGTAGTTCTCTTAGGTTTCTACACATAGTGTCTCACAACTTTGTCCAAACATTCTCAATTTTTTATCACAACCTGTACATATGATATCATGACACGTGGACAAGTTTCATGATTTTCTGACTTTGTTTGTGTTTTATACAATTTTTAAACATGTGGATGGCAAGTTCACGGCCATGTTTAGTGAGCATGTTGCTCGAAGTTTTCGGTCCGCTCTTGGAATCGGTCGTAACTTATGCTAAGTAACATGAATATCATTTTTTCATGCACGGTTTTCCAAGTTTCGAGTGACCTGCAGTTCAAATTTGAATTTTCCGAAGAAATTCAAATAAACAAACTAAATCTACTAGCTATTTCAAACTCTGTTAAAATTGTCCACAAATGATACATGTAGATCTACATAGTGTAGGAACATACCACAAAAAGTTTGGGAGACAAAATAAAAAAAATACAAATGCACTTTGCCGAGTGTCTAGAGATGACACTCGGCAAAGCCGCCGTCTCCGTCACTCGACGACGTAACGGCTGCTTTTCTTTGCCGAGTGCTCTCTGGCACTCGGCAAAGATCTTTGCCGAGTGCCCGATAAAAAGCTCTCGGCAAAGAAGGCTTTGCCGATGCACTGTTCACCGAGCCTTCTTTGCCGAGTGTAACACTCGGCAAAGCTTTTGCCGAGTGTTTTGAACGCTTCGCCGAGTGCTTCAGGCACTCGGCGAAGCGGTTGATTCCGGTAGTGACTGGACAGATTTAATATTAAATCTAATTCAATTTTAACATCTCTAATATCTATATACACAAACCCTGAGTGATCTACTTTTAAATTTGTAGGGATGGGTTAGTCTATTTCTTTAGTTCAGTTACCTATATTCATATGTATAGGTAATGCAGTGATCGAGACAAATATTCATTCTTTGCACTATAATTTATATATCTCCAGTGTCTTGTGCATAATAAATTACATAATGAACCATTAAATAATTATTGAGCTGTATATTGATTAATTCTAATTGATTATCAACAAAGTACCCGTTTGGTAGGCATGAGATTTTAGCTTCGGGTAACGTGCCCCTATCTCGTATTATCAAGGTGTAGCTGGATACTCAGATTTTGAGTCTAGAATCTACATAAAAATGAGACATGTTTGGTATAATATGAGATTTTTGTACTATATTTTAAGAATCTGAACAAACCAAACAAGCCATAGGAAGTACTGGACCTATATATATGAATAAACATGTTCCAAAATAGCTCATAAAATACAATCTCTTATTTCGGTACTTTTGTGCAATTGATAAAGAGATTTTACCTTACTGCACAAGTAATAAAAGAATACTAGATGATATTATATGCTCTGTAGTTTTTTTTAGATTATCAAGAGTGCCGCCGCCAAATAAAATTAGCCTCCTATTTAAAATCTTGAGTGCAGGACACCATTACAGTTAGCAGTAAGCACACACGTGGCCTAGTTTGACCTTTGTGCTAAAACGTGCACATCAAAAGGAATTTCTCCTCGCAACAAGAAACTAAAGATTCCCCGAGCGCACACGTCGTACGCTAGACAAAGATTCCCCGGGCGCACACGTCGTACGCTAGATGTCTTTTTTCTACTATGCCTGTCTCACCGGTACGATGTTTCTCAACAAAGACGTGTGGCAGTCCACGAATGAAACTACTGATTCCTGTTATAAGGTATCCTCAGTTTTGCTATAACCTAAACAAAAATTTGCTAGAAACATTTAATGTTTTAATCGTGTTTATAATTTGACTAGTCGTTAGCCATTCTTATATGGAGAGTTTTGGATCCTAATCTACCATATATTTTAAAATTAAAACGAAGTATTTATATAGACGTTATCCTAGCGTAGACCCCCACCCCCATTTTGATTTGAGAGAATGATCCCCTCTGATGGAAGAGTACTGGTGGTATCGTTAGTTCTAGCTAGCTCTTCTCATAAAACAACTAAGGCCTTGTCAAGCACTCAGTTTTTAATAAACTGGTTTATAGAAATTGAGACGGTTTCAAATAGACTAGTTTATGACTTAGTTTATAAAATTAGATTCTCAGTTTCTTAAAAACCAAGAAGCTGATCTCTCCTAGCTAAAAAATAAAAAGTGGATTATTAAAAACTGGATTGCTTTCAAACACATCTTAACACTTTACTCTCCATGAAAAAATAGCCCCTTCCATTTCCAACGAAAACTAGATATATGACCTAGTAATGGATGCACGAAGAAGTTACAAGTATTGTAGAGACGTTCTCGCGTTGTTCTATGCAATTTCGTGGTGTGCAAGGAAAGCAAGAAATTGATATAGCCAAATGTTTGAATCTTTTTTTCTCTTAGGGCACAGTAGTCCTCCTTTTCCAGCCGGGAGAGGAGGTCGGCATCGGCGCCAAGAAGATGGTGGAGGCGGGCGCCGTGGAGAACGTCGAGGCCATATTCGGGTTCCACGTCACCGTGATGCTCCCTACCGGCGTGGTGGGCTCTAGGGCCGGCCCGTTGCTGGCCGGGTGCGGGTTCTTCGAGGCGGTGATCACCGGGGCCGGCGGCCACGCCGCCACTCCCCACAACGTCGTCGACCCGGTGGTGGCAGCCTCCAGCGTCGTCCTCAGCTTGCAGAGCCTCGTCTCGCGGGAGGCGGACCCGCTGGACTCGCAGGTGGTGACAGTGACGAGGTTCCAGGGCGGCGGCGCGTTCAACGTGATCCCGAACTCCGTGGCGATCGGCGGCACGTTTCGGTGCTTCTCCAGCGATGGCTTCATGCGGCTGAAGCGTCGCATCGAGGAGGTGATCGTTTCGCAATCCGCGGTGCACCGATGCGCCGCGTCCGTGGACTTCGGCGCCGGTGGGAGCCCCCTGCTGCCCCCGACCGTGAACGCCGCCTCGCTGCACGCGCACTTCGAGGCCGTCGCCGCCGAGACGGTGGGCGCGAGCGCCGTCCGGGCCGCCATGGCGCCGTGCATGGGTAGCGAGGACTTTGCGTCCTTCTCGGAGGCCGTCCCCGCCTCGCACTTCTACTTTGTTGGGATACGGAACGAGGGGATCGGGGCCGTGCACGCCGCACACTCCCCGCACTTCCTCGTCGACGACGACGCGCTTCCGTACGGCGCCGCGATGCACGCCAACCTCGCCATCGGGTACCTGCGGAACCGCGCGGCAGCCAACGATGGGCCCGTCGTCGCCCCCCACGACGAGCTTTAGGTTCACTGCAGCTTTTTCACGAGGGCGGCCTACGGTTGTGGCGGCGGCTTCGCACTCATGGCGCGTGGCGTGCCCAACGAAGAGCAGTCACACACGTCGGGATCCCATCGTTCGACTGATCTTGCCGTCCAACGCGCATAACGATTGCATGGCTGAGTGGCCCTGATTACGAAACAAGTGAAACTGCACGCATTTAAAGGGGCATAACAAAATCAAATAATTATAAGGGCATGTACAACCTAGATACAGCTGCACGGTACTCTAAGTATAAGACACAGCTAAAACACAACATAATACAGTGGTCATGTCTAAAACATGTGTCTTACCATATTCATTGTACCAATCAGAACATTCAATAAATTAAAGTGACCAATCAGATAGTCTCCTGTCTCGAATATAGAGCTAAGACACTGTGTCTTCGTCAAGATACATGTCTTGAGATTTTTTACATTCACCCCCTAGACACACTCTAAGACACAACTTAAGACACCCACTGTACATGCCCTAATTAGAGTCTGTTTGGCACAACTAACTCCTGGTTCTAGACGAGGATTTGGAGAAGTCGTACCAAAGAGATGTTTGTGTGAACTGATTCTCACATAGAATAGGAAAGATCGAGGGTCGTCTTTATATAGAAACGTGGGAGCCGGAAAATCTTGCTTCACCCTCCCTCAAAACAAAACAGCTCCTCAACCAAATATGAATCTCACCTTAACTTTTGATCGAAATTATCCGCAATTGCAATTCAACAAAAAAGGACATATCTGGTGCACATGGAAGATTGGTGCATATGATGCACATATTAAATCATCATCACTCATTATAGATCTAACGTCTCTAATTGATCATTCAATTTACAAATAACACCTTCCACCACTATACACCACCACGATGGAGGGTGTTCTTAGCAAAACATGACAAACAACTGCAGACGTTAGATCTAAAATGAGTGTTGATAATTTAATATGTGCACCATGTGCACCAAATATATTCTCTCAACAAAAACACCCGCTCTCCCTCCACCATCGTCCTAAACCCGCCCGACCCAAAACTTGCGCCGCCCCTACCTCCATCTTCTCCACGCTGCCCTTACCACTAGGGCATCCCTCGCCAGTCGCCACCCATACGTGTGTCTCCCCCCCCCCCCCCCCGCCCATACGTGCGTCTCCCCCAGTCTCATCATCGTGGTGTTTTTTTTCACCAGATCCTGGATCGCTGCCACCAACTAGAACTGCGTGGAGAAGGTGCGTATCCTCTGCTGCTGCTTGTTACCCAAGGAAACTTGAATAAACAATTGTGGTAGAACTTGGCTATGCAGCATGGAATAGAATTTGCATCGAATAGTATTTGTTGTATGGAATAGTATTTTCCTTTCTTCCTTTGTCCTTTGATTTGCAGGATGGAATAGTATTTGTTCTAGATTTTAATTTTTTATAGAAACATAGGTGATAGTGCTGATTATAATGAAGAGAACACTGCCCTAGTGTGATTTGTTCACCGAACAAGTGAAGACGCAAAATCGTTCTAGCAACCACTTGAATAAAACATAGTACAAAAACAGACAATTGCTACGGACCACCCACTCTCAACACACAAGAATCGGTTTGCTTGCCAAACGATTAAAAAAAACGATTCTGATTCTCCAGGAGAATCAGAAGGATCAACTCCTCAGGAGGATCAGGAACTGGAGCTATACCAAACAAGCCTTTAATGTAGTTGAGAAGTTGCAAATAGAATATCTGATTCGGTAAAAGATTAGGGATGATAATAAATCACGATCTAAATGTTTCTTCATAATTCGTTTAAGCCTTTAATTTATTTTAGTTTAAAAATAAATAAAAATAGAGGTTGATCCAAATACGGTCTGGTCCTTAAATTGTAGTCTAAAATTTAGAGTCTATTAACATCCCTTGTAAAAATGCATTATGCATGGTATAATGGTATGCACCAACATCTATACCACTATATAAGTAGTTTAAACTTTTGCAAAACTAACTCAACCAAATCACCTAACACTCATAACCTCCACTAAATTCACCAAACAAATTTCACTCAGACTTACACATACCATTAAATCCATCTATTTAGATCGTTGGATAACTCTCTCTCACTTAATTATTTAAATTCACTAAACAATATTATCTAGATCATCCTCATCTCTCATCCTCCCCCCCTCCTCTGTGACCCCACACTATTCCCAGCCTCCCCCTCTCCTAGAGATGGCAACGGGTACAAACCCGCTGGGTTTTGCCGTCCCAAACCCGTACCCGTGAAAAATATCCATGCCCATTAAAAAACCCGTACCCATGGGGTTTGAGATTTTGCCCAAACCCGTACCCATCGGGTTAGCGGGTACCCATGGGTTACCCGCGGGTTTCATCTCCAATATACTTGTTCTTCTCATAATCAATAAGTATCGTAATGATTAATGAGATCATGATCCAAAATCTATGTAATGAACAACGAGTTCATGATTTGGTATAAAAATTATTAGTAGAGAGAATGAAATACAAATAATAAGTTGTATAATTAAGTGACCTTGCACTAAGTTATCCATCCACCACATATATAACGCTAGTAAAAACTATAATAGCAAGCAAGCAACACTCTCACCGACTACTGATACATTCACCAATTGATAAAAATTATGAAGTAAATAAGGAATAACAAGTTTGTTGGTCGTTTATAAAATAAAATGACAATATGCACTAGGTTTGGTCGGGTTTAAAAAACCCATGGGTTCACGGGTTTGGGTACTATAGGAACAAACCCGTACCCATAAACCCACCGGGTATAGATTTATGCCCATTAACAAACCCATGGGTATGAAAATTGACCCAAACCCGTACCCTAATGGGGTAAAAACCCATCGGGTTTTGGGTTTCGGGTACCCATTGCCATCTCTACCCTCTCCCATGACACTGACCCCTTTCCCTCCCCTCACTTGCGGCATCATCGCCTTTGACCCTCCCTTCTCCATCCTTCTCCAAGATTAACACTATACTATACGCTAATAGGAAGAAACATGCTAGTATATAAGTGCAAGGTAGGAACCGGTCGAGATGTGAGTGCACTACCGGAATCCGGGCCTTTGTCGAGTGCCGGCGGCTTTGCCGAGTGCTTTTTATCGGGCACTCGGCAAAGACGACTTTGCCGAGCGCCGCACTCGGCAAAGACGACTTTGCCGAGCGCCGCACTCGGCAAAGTCCTACGCTCGGTAAAGATCTTATTTATCGAGTGCAGGACACTCGGCACAGCCAAGCACTCGGTAAAGCCAAGCACTCGGCAAAGACTGCTTTGCCAAGAGTCAAACACTTGGCAAAGATGGCTCTTGGCAAAGGGCCGTTAGCGGCCGTCTATAGCTGACGGCCGCCAGTCTTTGTCGAGTGCCAAATATTGGGCACTCGGCAAAGGACGCTATATTTTTATTTTTTTATTTTGTCTCCCAAACTTTTTATGGTATGTTCCTACACATGTAGACCTATATGTATTATTTGTGGACAATTATAACAGAGTTTTCAATCGTTAGTAGATTTAGTTCGTTTATTTGAATTTCTTCGGAAAATTCAGATTTGAACTGCAGGTCACTCGAAACTTGGAAAACCGTGCATGCAAAAATGATATTCATGTTACTTAGCATAAGTTACGACCGATTCCAGGAGCGGACCGGAAACTTCGAGCAACATGCTCACTAAACATGGCCGTGAACTTGCCATCCACATGTTTAAAAATTGTATAAAACACAAATAAAGTCAGAAAATCATGAAACTTATCCACGTGTCATGATATCATATGTACAGGCTGTGATAAAAAATTGTAAAAATTTCGAGAAAACTATGACGCGCTATGTGTACAAATCTAAGAGATCCACATTGAAACTCTATGATTTCATGTGTAGTTCTCTTAGGTTTCTACATATAGTGTCTCACAACTTTCTTTAAACATTCTCAATTTTTTATCACAGCCTGTACATATGATATCATGACACGTGGACAAGTTTCATGATTTTCTGACTTTGTTTGTGTTTTATATAATTTTTAAACAGCTAGATAGCAAGCTCACGACCATGTTGAGTGAGCATGGTGCTCGAAGTTTCCGGTTCGCTCCTGAAATCGGTCGTAACTTGTGCTAAATAGGACGTGTATCATTTTTGCATGCACGGTTTCCCAAGTTTCGAGTGACCTGCAGTTCAAATATGAATTTTCCGAAGAAATTCAAATAAACGAACTAAATCTAATAGTTATAAAAAACACTTTTATAATTGTACCAAAATGGTACTAGTAGGTCTAAATAGTGTAGGAACACACAAAAAGTTTGGTTGCCAAATATAAAAAAATAAAGTATACTTTACCGAGTGTCTGCCCTTTGACACTCGGCAAAGTATAAAGAACAGAACTTTGCCGAGTGCTGTACACCTAGCACTCGGCAAAGCAGCCTTTGCCGAGTGCCCGTGATCCGGCACTCGGCAAAGTTTATTTTTAAATTTTAAAAAAATCTTTGCCGAGTGCCGGATCGCGGGCACTCGGCAAAGAAAGTGACTTAACCGGCCGCGCGGCCGACTTTCTTCTTCCTTCTCCTTTCGCTTCTCCCTCTGCCTCACCGCCGCCACGCCCGCAGCCCACCCTGCGCTCCGACAAGCCGCCGGCGCCTCCCCACCGCCGCCCGCGCCCGCGCCCACGCCTCACCGTCGCCCGCCGCTCGACTGCCCGCGCCCCACCGCCGCCCGCGCCTCACCGCCTCATCGCCGCCCGCGCCCCACCGTCCGCCCGCCCACGCGCCGCCGTCCGCCCGCCGTCCGCGCCTCCGGCCGCGCCTCCGCCGTCCTCGCCTCCGGTACGTAATTGAAGAACAAACGATGGTTTCTTCTAGTTTCCACTACAAATAAACAATAAACATAAATAGGTTCTGCCAGTTTCTGTTAATTAGCCGTAGAAATTAATACCGATCTGTTCAAGTAAACATAAATGGGAGTAGATGTGGTCTCATGGACACTTCAGTACGGTTTAGTATTAAAAACGGCTATCAAAGAGTGTGCTTTAGTACCGGTTGATAACAATCTGTACTAAAGCTTTGAACCGTTTAGTATTAGTTGGTGATGGTGGATATGGATGTCGATTAAATGTGATTGTCGGCCATCGTGCCATTGATATATGTGTGGATGTCAGCCATTGTGTTGTCAGTTTTATTTGCAGGTTTTGGAAACCTCCCCGTGCAGGGGAGGTGTTGCCGAAATTTTTTATTGACAGGCTTGTTTATTTTTTTGCAGAGGTCTTCCTAGCCGTTGCGGGTCTGCCTGCACCGTGTCGAGTCGCCACTGCACCAACCCGCCATAGCCCCGCTAGCCTGACTCCACCGTCACCCTAGGTATAACCTCAATTTCCGCATCATGGTCGTAGATCACGTAACCCAGTTAGTCGTCTCCCGTTTGAAAGAGATACAGTGTAGATATGTGAGGGCACCTAGAGGGGAGGTGAATAGGTGATCCTGTAACACTTAAAACTTAGGCCACAAAAACTTGGTTAAGTGTTAGCGCAATAACCGCCAAGTGGCTAGAGAGGAGTCTTCAACAAAACACAATAACCAACAAGAGATCAATCACAGAGATGGCACGGTGGTTATCCCGTGGTTCGGCCAAGACCAACGCTTGCCTACTCCACGTTGTGGCGTCCCAACGGACGAGGGTTGCAATCAACCCCTCTCAAGCGGTCCAAAGACCCACTTGAATACCACGGTGTTTTGCTTGCTTTTCTTAGTCCCGTTTGCGAGGAATCTCCACAACTTGGAGCCTCTCGCCCTTACACTTGAAGTTCACAAAGAAGCACGAAGCAAGGAAGGGATTAGCAACGCACACAAGACATAAAAATCAGAGTGTCAACACGCACACAAGTTGCAACAAGAGCTCGCAACACAACCCAATGAGTTCACAACTCCACTAGAGCTCTATATGCTATCACAAAGAAACAAATGCGCGGAATCGAGGTCTTGGTGCTTAGGAATGTTGTAAGAATGCTTGGTGTCCTCCTCCATGCGCCTAGGGGTCCCTTTTATAGCCCCAAGGCAGCTAGGAGCCGTTGAGAACATTCCTGGAAGGCAGATCTTGCCTTCTGTCGACTGGCGCACCGGACAGTCCGGTGCACTACCGGACACTGTCCGGTGCAGATATCCTTCCTTATTTGGCGAAGCCGACCGTTGGAGTCTGAGAGCCGTTGGCGCACTGGACACTGTCCGGTGCACATCATACAGTCTGGTGCACCAATGTGACCGTTGGCTCGCCCACGCGTCACGCGCGGAATCCTCGGCCGACCGTTGCCCCGGCTGACCGTTGACTCACCGGACAGTTCGGTGCACCACCGGACAGACCGGTGAATTTTAGCCGTACGCCGTTGATGGTTTCCCGAGAGCGACGAGTTCGCCTGTGAACGGCTCACCAGACAGTCCGGTGCACCACCGGACAGACCGGTAAATTTTAGCCGTACACCGCCGTCGAAGTCCCGAGAGCAGCCTGTTCGCCAGAGCCAGCCTGGCGCACCGGATACTGTCCGGTGCACCATCGGACAGTCCGGTGAACCCAGACTGAGCAGACTTTGGCTGAACTTAGCCATCTCTTCTCCAACTCGATTTTTTCTGTTTCCAGCACTTAGACACAATACATTAGTCCATAAAATAATGTACTAAGTCTAGAAACATACCTTTTGACATGTTTTGCACTTTGTCCACACCTTTGCATAGATTAGCACAAAAGCATTTGTGTTGGCACTCAATCACCAAAATACTTAGAAATGGCCCAAGGGCACATTTCCCTTTCAATCTCCCCCTTTTGGTGATTTATGCCAACACAACATAAAGCAACTAGAACTAGTGCAAAATCAAAGCAAATGAACACTCAATATTGTTTTGTTTCAATTTTGGCATATATGGATCATACTTTGCCACCGCTTGGTTTGTTTTTGCAAATCAAACTCAAATTCCTATCTCTAAGTCAAATCCACTTGTAGAGACATAAAGAGAGGTATTCCAAAGAAAATTGATCAAGGAAACCAGAAACTCCCCCTTTTTCCCATAATCAATACTTCTCCCCACAAGAGGCCAACTTTTGACAAAAGAGACAATGAAAGAGTTTTGAAAAACCAAAAGCTCTATTCTACTATTTTCAAAATTTCTCAAGTGATAGCTGATCCATCTATTGCTTTGGCCTTTATTTTCTCCCCCTTTGGCATCAAGCACCAAAACGGGATCAATCTTGGCCCCTTTAACCCCATTGCCTCACCAAAATCTTCAAATAAGAATACAAAGGCAATAAGAGTACGTGAGATGAACTTGGAATTAGTTACCCTCTCATCGGAGTGCAGTGGAAGTCTTTCATGGTCCAAGTCCACCTTTTTCCTTTCAACACTCCTTTGAGACTAAATCAAGCAAACTCAAGCAAACGGTTAGTCTCAAAGGGTCAAGTTGTAGCACAACTCCCCCTAAATATCTGCATCACTTGCACAAGGACTTGTGAGGTCCGGGGAGTGATTGTACAACTTGAGCACCATAGTAAGCAACAAAAATGCATAAGGAACATGATCAAAGGCGTAAACATATGTATGCTATAAATCAATCCAAGTTCCGCGAATCTAGGATGTTTAGCTCACTACGCAGCCTGCAAAAGGTCTTTTCATCTAAAGGCTTAGTGAAGATATCGGCTAGCTGGTTCTCGGTGCTAACATGAAACACTTCGATATCTCCCTTTTGCTGGTGGTCTCTCAAAAAGTGATGCTGGATGTCAATGTGCTTTGTGCGGCTGTGCTCAACAGGATTTTCCGCTATTCGGATAGCACTCTCATTGTCACATAGGAGTGGGACTTTGCTCAGATTGTAGCCAAAGTCCCGGAGGGTTTGCCTCATCCAGAGTAGTTGCGCACAACACTGTCCTGCGGCAACGTACTCGGCCTCAGCGGTGGATAGGGCAACGGAGGTTTGTTTCTTAGAGTTCCACGACACCAGGGACCTTCCTAAGAATTGGCACGTCCCCGATGTACTCTTCCTGTCGACCTTACATCCAGCATAGTCGGAATCTGAATATCCAATCAAGTCAAAGTTAGACCCCTTTGGATACCAGATCCCGAAGCAAGGCGTAGCGACTAAATATCTAAGAATTCGCTTCACAGCCACTAAGTGACACTCCTTAGGATCGGATTGAAATCTAGCACACATGCATACGCTAAGCATAATATCCGGTCTACTAGCACATAAATAAAGCAAAGAACATATCATGGACCAGTATGCTTTTTGATCAACGGACTTACCACCTTTGTTGAGGTCGGTGTGTCCGTCGGTTCCCATCGGCGTCTTTGCGGGCTTGGCGTCCTTCATCCCAAACCGCTTTAGCAAATCTTGTGTGTACTTCGTTTGGGAGATGAAGGTGCCGTCCTTGAGTTGCTTCACTTGGAACCCAAGGAAGTAGTTCAACTCGCCCATCATCGACATCTCGAATTTCTGCGTCATCACCCTGCTAAAACTCTTCACAAGACTTTTGGTTAGTAGAACCAAATATTATGTCATCGACATAAATTTGGCACACAAAAAGATCACCATCGCAAGTCTTAGTGAAGAGAGTTGGATCGGCTTTCCCAACCTTGAAAGCATTAGCAATTAAAAAGTCTCTAAGGCATTCATACCATGCTCTTGGGGCTTGCTTAAGTCCATAGAGCGCCTTAGAGAGCTTACACACGTGGTCGGGGTACCGTTCATCCTCGAAGCCAGGGGGTTGCTCCACGTACACCTCCTCCTTGATCGGCCCGTTGAGGAAAGCGCTCTTCACATCCATTTGGTACAACCTGAAAGAATGGTGAGCGGCATATGCTAGCAAAATACGAATTGATTCCAGCCTAGCCACAGGAGCGAAAGTCTCCTCAAAGTCCAAACCTGCGACTTGGGCATAACCTTTTGCCACAAGTCGAGCCTTGTTCCTTGTCACCACCCCGTGCTCGTCCTGTTTGTTGCGGAACACCCACTTGGTTCCCACAACATTTTGCTTGGGGCGAGGCACCAGTGTCCAAACTTCATTGCCCTTGAAGTTGTTGAGTTCCTCCTGCATGGCCAACACCCAGTCCGGATCCAGCAAGGCCTCTTCTACCCTGAAAGGCTCAATAGAAGAGACAAAGGAGTAATGCTCACAAAAATTAACTAATCTTGAACGAGTAGTTACTCACTTGCTAATATCACCCAATATCTGGTCGACGGGATGATCCCTTTGGATCGTCGCTCGGACTTGGGTTGGAGGTGCCTGAGGTACTTCTTCCTCTTCAATTTGAACATCCTGTGCTCCCCCTTGATCATGCACCTCCACTTGAGGTACCTGTTCGTCATCTTGGGTTGGGGGATGCACCATAGTTGAGGAAGACGGTTGATCTTGCTCCAATTGTTCCTGAGGCCGTACATCTCCAATCGCCATGGTGCGTATCGCGGCCGTTGGAACGTCTTCTTCATCTACATCATCAAGATCAACAACTTGCTCTCTTGGAGAGCCATTAGTCTCATCAAATACAACGTCGCTAGAGACTTCAACCAAACCCGATGATTTGTTGAAGACCCTATACGCCTTTGTATTTGAATCATAACCTAATAAAAACCCTTCTACAACTTTGGGAGCAAATTTAGAGGTTCTACCTTTCTTCACAAGAATATAACACTTGCTCCCAAATACACGAAAATAAGACACATTGGGTTTGTTACCAGTTAGCAGCTCGTATGAAATCTTCTTGAGGAGGCGGTGAAGATAGACCCTGTTGATGGCGTGGCAAGCCGTGTTCACGGCTTCCGACCAAAAACGCTCGGGGGTCTTGAACTCTCCAAGCATAGTCCTCGCCATATCGATGAGCGTCCTGTTCTTCCTCTCTACCACACCATTTTGCTGAGGTGTGTAGGGAGCGGAGAACTCGTGCTTGATCCCCTCCTCCTCAAGGAACTCCTCCACTTGAAGATTCTTGAATTCGGACCCATTGTCGCTCCTTATCTTCTTCACCTTGAGCTCAAACTCATTTTGAGCTCTCCTGAGGAAGCGCTTGAGGGTCCCTTGGGTTTCAGTTTTATCCTGCAAAAAGAATACCCAAGTGAAGCGGGAAAAATCATCAACTATAACAAGACCATACTTACTTCCTCCTATACTCAGATAGGCGACGGGTCCGAAGAGATCCATATGAAGCATCTCCAAGGGTCTTGATGTTGTCATCACATTTTTGGTGTGATGAGAGCCTCCCACTTGTTTCCCTAACCCTTTTACCTTGCCTTGGTTCCCATCACCGAATATTATTGAATCTTGGGAATCCTTATTTTTGACGTAGGAGGTGAACATCTTCTTCTCCCCCATCATATGGTTTGTGCATCCGCTGTCGATAATCCAGCTTGAACCCCCGGATGCATAAACCTGCAAGGCAAATTTAGGCTTGGGTCTTAGGTACCCAACTCTTGTTGGGTCCTACAAGGTTAGTCACAATTATCTTAGGGACCCAAATGCAAGTTTTGTCACCCTTGCATTTGGCCCCTAACTTCCTAGCCAATACCTTCTTACCCTTTCTACAAATGGCAAATGAAGCATTGCAAGCATGATATATTGTAGATGGTTTAATAACTTTCCTAGGAACATTAACAACATTTCTCCTAGACATATTATGAACAACATTTCTTCTACCAACATTTCTATCATGCACATAGGAAGAACTAGAAGCAAACATGGCATGGGAATCAAAAGCATCATATGCATTATAACTCCTATAGGCATTTCTATGTTGTCTCTTGTCATGATACATAAAAGCATGGTTCTTTTTAGCACTACTAGCCTTAGGGGCCTTCCCTTTCTCCTTGGTGGAGATGGGAGCCTTATGGCTTGTTAAGTCCTTGGCTTCCCTCTTGAAGCCAAGTCCATCCTTAATTGAGGGGTGTCTACCAATCGTGTAGGCATCCCTTGCAAATTTTAGCTTATCGAAATCACTTTTGCTAGTCTTAAGTTGGGCATTAAGACTAGCTACTTCATCATTTAATCTAGAAATTGAAACTAGGTGTTCACTACAAGCATTAATATCAAAATCCTTACACCTAGTGCAAATCATAACATGTTCTACACAAGAATTAGATTTATTTGCTACTTCTAATTTAGCATTTAAATCATTGTTAACACCTTGTAAAGTAGAAATGGTTTCATGACAAGTAGATAGTTCATAAGAAAGCATTTCATTTCTTTTAACTTCTAAAGCATAGGATTTTTGTGCCTCTACAAATTTATCATGTTCTTCATACAACAAGTCCTCTTGCTTTTCTAAAAGCCTATCCTTTTCATTCAAGGCATCAATCAATTCATTGATTTTATCAATTTTATTTCTATCCAAACCCTTGAACAAGCCAGAGTAATCTATTTCCTCATCGCTAGAATCATCATCACTTGAAGAAGAGTAAGTGGTATCCCGAGTACATACCTTCTTCTCCTTCGCCATGAGGCATGTGTGATGCTCGTTGGGGAAGAGGGATGACTTGTTGAAGGCAGTGGCAGCGAGTCCTTCATTGTCGGAGTCGGAGGAGGAGCAATCCGAATCCCACTCCTTTCCGATATGTGCCTCGCCCTTGGCCTTCTTGTAACTCTTCTTCTTCTCCTTCTTGTTTCCCTTTTCCTGGTCACTATCATTGTCGGGACAGTTAGCAATAAAATGACCAAGCTTACCACATTTGAAGCATGAGCGCTTCCCCTTCGACTTGGTCTTGCTTGGCTGTCCCTTGCGACCCTTAAGCACCGACTTGAAGCGCTTGATGATGAGGGCCATCTCTTCATCATTGAGTCCTGCCGCCTCAACTTGCGCCACCTTGCTAGGTAACGCCTCCTTGCTTCTTGTTGCCTTGAGAGCAACGGGTTGAGGCTCATTGATTGAACCATTCAGTGCGTCGTCCACATACCTCGCCTCCTTGATCATCATTCGCCCGCTTACAAATTTTCCAAGGACTTCTTCGGGCGACATTTTGGTGTACCTGGGATTCTCACGAATATTATTCACCAAATGTGGATCAAGAACGGTAAAGGACCTTAGCATCAGTCGAACGACGTCGTGGTCCGTCCATCGCGTGCTTCCGTAGCTCCTTATTTTGTTGATAAGGGTCTTGAGCCGGTTGTATGTTTGGGTTGGCTCCTCGCCCCTTATCATCGCGAATCATCCAAGCTCGCCCTCCACCAACTCCATCTTGGTGAGCAAGGTGACGTCGTTCCCCTCATGAGAAATCTTGAGGGTGTCCCAGATCTGCTTGGCATTGTCCAAGCCGCTCACTTTATGGTACTCGTCCCTGCACAAGGAGGCTAACAACACAGTAGTGGCTTGTGCATTTCTATGAATTTGTTCATTAATGAAAATAGGACTATCCGAGCTATCGAACTTCATTCCACTTTCCACAATCTCCCATATGCTCGGATGGAGAGAGAACAGGTGACTACGCATTTTGTGGCTCCAAAATCCGTAGTCCTCTCCATCAAAGTGAGGAGGTTTGCCAAGTGGAATGGAGAGCAAATGAGTATTTGTACTTTGCGGAATACGAGAGTAGTCAAAAGAAAAGTTCGAATTAACCGGTTTCCTTTTCTCGTAGTCGTTGTGGTCGTCGTCCTTTTGGGAAGAAGTAGACTCATCGCTGTCGTCGTAGTAGACGATCTCCTTGATGCGTCTCATTTTCTTCTTCTTCCCATCTTTGCGTCTGTGACCCGAGCCCGAGTCGGTAGGCTTATCATCCTTCGGCTCGTTGACGAAGGACTCCTTCTCTTTATCGTTGATCACGATTCCCTTCCCCTTAGGATCCATCTCTTCGGGCGATTAGTCCCTTTGCGAAGAGA
Organism: Zea luxurians; assembly: GCA_029449295.1. Classification (NCBI taxonomy): domain Eukaryota; kingdom Viridiplantae; phylum Streptophyta; class Magnoliopsida; order Poales; family Poaceae; genus Zea; species Zea luxurians. The sequence goes on from JAOPSE010000016.1 coordinate 44,238,443, forward strand.
ACGGCTCCGATACCAACTGAGGGCACCTAGAGGAGGGGGGTGAATAGGTGATCCTGTAACACTTAAAACTTAGGCCACAAAAACTTGGTTAAGTGTTAGCGCAATAACCGCCAAGTGGCTAGAGAGGAGTCTTCAACAAAACATAATAACCAACAAGAGATCAATCACAGAGATGGCACGGTGGTTATCCCGTGGTTCGGCCAAGACCAACGCTTGCCTACTCCACGTTGTTGCGTCCCAACGGACGAGGGTTGCAATCAACCCCTCTCAAGCGGTCCAAAGACCCACTTGAATACCACGGTGTTTTGCTTGCTTTTCTTAGTCCCGTTTGCGAGGAATCTCCACAACTTGAAGCCTCTTGCCCTTACACTTGAAGTTCACAAAGAAGCACGGAGCAAGGGAGGGATTAGCAACGCACACAAGACACAAAAATTAGAGTGTCAACACGCACACAAGTTGCAACAAGAGCTCGCAACACAACCCAATGAGTTCACAACTCCACTAGAGCTCTATATGCTATCACAAAGAAACAAATGCGCGGAATCAAAGTCTTGGTGCTTAGGAATGTTGTAAGAATGCTTGGTGTCCTCCTCCATGCGCCTAGGGGTCCCTTTTATAGCCCCAAGGCAGCTAGGAGCCGTTGAGAACATTTCTGGAAGGCAGATCTTGCCTTCTGTCGACTGGCGCACCGGACAGTCCGGTGCACCACCGGACACTGTCCGGTGCAGATATCCTTCCTTATTTGGCGAAGCCGACCGTTGGAATCTGAGAGCCGTTGGCGCACTGGACACTGTCCGGTGCACACCAGACAGTCCGGTGCACCAATGTGACCGTTGGCTCGCCCACGCGTCACGCGCGGAATCCTCGGCCGACCGTTGCCCCGGCTGACCGTTGACTCACCGGACAGTCCGGTGCACCACCGGACAGACCGGTGAATTTTAGCCGTACGCCGTTGATGGTTTCCCGAGAGCGACGAGTTCGCCTGTGAACGGCTCACCGGACAGTCCGGTGCACCACCGGACAGACCAGTGAATTTTAGCCGTACACCGCCGTCGAAGTCCCGAGAGCAGCCTGTTCGCCAGAACCAGCCTGGCGCACCGGACACTGTCCGGTGCACCACCGGACACTGTCCGGTGCACCACCGGACAGTCCGGTGAACCCAGACTGAGCAGACTTTGGCTGAACTTAGCCATCTCTTCTCCAACTCGATTTTTTCTGTTTCCAGCACTTAGACACAATACATTAGTCCATAAAATAATGTACTAAGTCTAGAAACATACCTTTTGACATGTTTTGCACTTTGTCCACACCTTTGCATAGATTAGCACAAAAGCATTTGTGTTGGCACTCAATCACCAAAATACTTAGAAATGGCCCAAGGGCACATTTCCCTTTCAATATGCAGATCTTTGCATATCTACAAATGTATCTGTTTCGAATTGTCCATGTTTTTTGGATAGCCCGCGGTTGCTTAGATGGTGTTAGTTTCCATGCTCTACTCCGGTGCGAGACATAGTTTCGGCATCACCTCCCTGTTGTTCTCCGGACAGTACACTCTCCCTGCCAGGACGTGTATCCGGAGAACAGCGGGAAGGTGCTGCCGAAATTCTATCTCGGATCGGAGTAGAGCATGGAAACTAACTCCATCTACGCAACCGCGGGTGGGATTAAGACCTATCCTCACCTATTAGAAGGTAGGAACGTAGTGTACATGCATTACATGTCTATATTAAACTATACTCGGTTATATATGTTAGAGGATGGAGGACCGTGAGTGGATGTACACGGGCCACGTTCGACGTAATGATGTCACCCCTGAATGGATTAGGAAGACCGATGCTTTCGTGGAACGAGCATTTGGCGAAGTTGCTAAAGGAGCTAGTCTAGTCCCTTGTCCGTGTAGCAAATGTGCCAACAGGAAAAGGAAAACAAAGAAGGCCATGGTAGAACATATTTGGAAGAATGGATTTACGCCGGACTATACTCGGTGGATCTTCCATGGTGAAGCGCATCGCACGAGAGAGGAGGTGGTGAGACAACGCGTCGAGGATTACGATGCTGATGTCGGGGTAGCGGACATGTTGAACGACTATCACGAGGCACAGTTCGCCGAAGGACGTATGGAGGACGAGCTAGAGGCGACCGCAAAGGCATTCTACGACATGTTTGACGCGGCACAGAAACCCCTTCACGGCAAGACAAAGGTTTCTCAACTGGATGCCATTGGGCGTATAATGGCGTTCAAGTCGCAGTATAGCATGAGTCGAGACGCCTTCGATGGTTTGTTGATAGTTATTGGCAGCCTGCTTCCGGAGGATCACGTTCTTGAGAGCACCTAGAGGGGGGGGGGGTGAATAGGTGATCCTGTAAAAACTTGAAACTTAATCCACAAAACTTGATTAGGAGTTAGCACGAATAAGCCAAGTGGCTAGAGAGGAGTTCTTGCAAGACACTATAACCACCAGAAGATCAACACAGATAGACACAGTGGTTTATCCCGTGGTTCGGCCAAGTCCAACACTTGCCTACTCCACGTTGTGGCGTCCCAACGGACGAGGGTTGCAATCAACCCCTCTCAAGCGGTCCAAAGACCAACTTGAATACCACGGTGTTTTGCTTTGTTTACTATATCCCGCTCGCGAGGAATCTCCACAACTTGGAGCCTCTCGCCCTTACACTTTGATGTTCACAAAGAAGCACGGAGTAAGGGAGGGATGAGCAACACACACAAGACACAAAATCAGAGCGACAACACGCACACAAGTTGCAACAAGAGCTCACAACACAACCCGACAAGTTCACAACTCAAATGGAGCTCTAGTTGCTATCACAAAGAATCAAATGCGCGGAATCGAAGTCTTGGTGCATAGGAATGCTTAGAGAATGCTTGGTGTGCTCCTCCATGCGCCTAGGGGTCCCTTTTATAGCCCCAAGGCAGCTAGGAGCCGTTGAGAGCGTTCCAGGAAGGCAATTCTTGCCTTCAGTCGCCTGGCGCATCGGACAGTCCGGTGCACCACCGGACACTGTCCGGTGCGGATTTCTTTCCTTATTTGGCGAAGCCGACCGTTGCAGATTCAGAGCCGTTGGCGCACCGGACACTGTCCGGTGCACACCGGACAGTCCGGTGCCCCCTTGTGACCGTTGGCTCGGCCACGCGTCACGCGCGGAATCCTCGGCCGACCGTTGGCCCGGCTGACCGTTGGCTCACCGGACAGTCCGGTGCACCACCGGACAGTCTGGTGAATTATAGCCGTACGCCGTTAATCACTTCCCGAGAGCGACGACTTCGCCTGTGAACGGCTCACCGGACAGTCCGGTGCACCACCGGACAGTCCGGTGATTTATAGCCGTACGCCGTTGATCGCCTCCCGAGAGCAGCCAGTTGACACTCGCCAGCCTGGCGCACCGGACACTGTCCAGTGCACCACCGGACAGTCCGGTGCACCTAGACTGAACTGTCTTTGGCTGAAGAAAGCCATCTCTTTTCCAAATTGATTTCTCCTGTTTCCAGCACTTAGACACAACACATTAGTCTCCAAAACAATGTACTAAGTTTAGAAACATACCTTTAATCTTGATTTGCACTTAGTCCATCACTTGGCATAGATAAACACTTAAGCACTTGTGTTGGACACCAAATGACCAAAATACTTAGTGAAAGTCGCCTAGAGGGGGGGTGAATAGGGCGAAACTGAAATTTACAAAGTTAATCACAACTACAAGCCGGGTTAGCGTTAGAAATATAAATGAGTCCGAGAGAGGGCGTAAAAACAAATCGCGAGTGAGTGAAGAAGTGAGACGCAAGGATTTGTTTTACCGAGGTTCGGTTCTCGCAAACCTACTCCCTGTTGAGGAGGCCACAAAGGCCGGGTCTATTTCAACCCTTTCCCTCTCTCAAACGGTCCCTCGGACCGAGTGAGTTTCTCTTCTCAAATCAACCGGGAACAAAACTTCCCCACAAGGACCACCACACAATTGGTGTCTCTTGCCTCGGTTACAATTGAGTTTTGATCACAAGAACAAATGAGAAAGAAAAGAAGCAATCCAAGCGCAAGAGCTCAAAAGAACACAACAAATCTCTCTCTCTAATCACTAAAGCCTTGTGTGGAATTGGGAGAGGATTTGATCACTTTGGTGTGTCTTGTATTGAATGCCTAGAGCTCTTGTAGATGGTTGGAAGGTGGAAAAACTTGGATGACTTGAATGTGGGGTGGTTGGGGGTATTTATAGCCCCAACCACCAAACTAGCCGTTTGGTGAAGGCTGCTGTCGCATGGCGCACCGGACAGTCCGGTGCGCCAGCCACGTCACCCGGCCGTTAGGGTTCGACCGTTGGAGCTCTGTCGGTGGGGTCGCCTGGCTGTCCGGTGGTGCACCGGACAGGTACTGTAGACTGTCCGGTGCACCGTGTCGCGCGTGCCTGACCTCTGCGCGCTCTGGTGCGCATTTAATGCCTCTGCAGGTGACCGTTGGCGCCGAAGTAGCCGTTGCTCCGCTGTCACACCGGACAGTCCGGTGTACACCGGACATGTCTGGTGAATTATAGCGGAGCGGATTCCCGAAGCTGGCGAGTTCAGAGTCGCTTCTCCTTGGAGCACCGGACACTGTCTGGTGTACACCGGACAGTCCGGTGAATTATAGTGGAGCGCCTCTAAGTTTTCCCGAAGGTGATGAGTTTAGCTTCAAGTCCCCTGGTGCACCGGACACTGTCCGGTGGTGCACCGGACACTGTCCGGTGGCATACCGGTCAGTCCGGTGCACCAGACCAGGGTGCCTTCGGTTATCTCCTGCTCTCTTTGTTGAACCCTTTTCTTGGTCTTTTTCATTGGCCTTTTGTGAACCTTTGGCACCTGTAGAACTTATAAACTAGAGCAAACTAGTTAGTCTAAATGTTTGTGTTGGGCAATTCAACCACCAAAATCAATTAGGAAATAGGTGTAAGCCTAATTCCCTTTCAATCTCCCCCTTTTTAGTGATTGATGCCAACACAAACCAAAGCAAGTATAGTAGTGCATAATTGAACTATTTTGTAAAATGTAAGTGCAAAGGTTACTTAGAGTTGAGCCAATAGAAATTCATAAGATATACATGGATTGTTTCTTTCATTTTTAACATTTTGGACCATGCTTGCACCACATGTTTTGTTTTGCAAATTCTTTTTGTAAATCCTTTTCAAAGTTCTTTTGCAAATAGTCAAAGGTAAATGAGTAAGATTTTGAGAAGCATTTTCAAGATCTGAAATTTTCTCCCCCGTTTCAAATGCTTTTCCTTTGACTAAACAAAACTCCCCTTCAATAAAATTCTCCTCTTAGTGTTCAAGAGGGTTTTTAAGGTACCAATTTTTGAAAGTGCTACTTTCTCCCCCTTTAGAACACAATAAGATACTAATTTGAAATTTACCAATTGAAAATCATTAGTTTTTAAAATTAGGGTGGTGGTGCGGTCCTTTTGCTTTGGGCTTAATACTCTCCCCCTTTGGCATGAATCGCCAAAAACGGATGTTTGAGTGAAATATAAGCCCTTTTAAACTACTTGCTCCCCCTTTGGCAAACAAATAATATGAGTGAAGGATTATACCAAAGTTGGAGAGTTGCTCGGAGCGACGGCGAAGGATGAGTTATGGAGTGGAGTGGAAGCCTTTGTCTTCGCCGAAGACTCCAATTCCCTTTCAATACACCTATGACTTGGTTTGAAATTCACTTGAAAACACATTAGTCATAGCATATATATATAAAAGAGACATGATCAAAGGTATATTTATGAGCTATGTGTACAAGACATCAAAAGAAATTTCTAGAATCAAGGATATTTAGCTCATGCCTAAGTTTGGTAAAAGTTTGTTCATCTAATGGCTTGGTAAAGATATCGGCTAATTGATCTTTAGTATTAATGTATGCAATCTCGATATCCCCCTTTTGTTGATGATCCCTAAGAAAATGATACCGAATGGCTATGTGTTTAGTGCGGCTATGCTCAACGGGATTATCCACCATGCGGATTGCACTCTCATTATCACATAGAAGAGGAACTTTGGTTAATTTGTAACCATAGTCCCTAAGGGTTTGCCTCATCCAAAGCAATTGCGCGCAACAATGGCCTGCGGCAATGTACTCGGCTTCGGCGGTTGAAAGAGCCACAGAATTTTGCTTCTTTGAAGCCCAAGACACCAAGGACCTTCCCAAGAACTGGCAAGTCCCCGATGTGCTCTTTCTATTGATTTTACACCCTGCCCAATCGGCATCCGAATAACCAATCAAATCAAATGTGGATCCCCGAGGGTACCAAAGCCCAAACTTAGGAGTATAAGCCAAATATCTTAAGATTCATTTTACGGCCGTAAGGTGAGATTCCTTAGGGTCGGCTTGGAATCTTGCACACATGCATACAGAAAGCATAATGTCCGGTCGAGATGCACATAAATAGAGTAATGAACCTATCATCGATCGGTATACCTTTTGATCGATGGATTTACCTTCCGTGTCGAGGTCGAGATGCCCATTGGTTCCCATGGGTGTCTTGATGGGCTTAGCATCCTTCATTCCAAACTTGTTTAGGATGTCTTGAGTATACTTCGTTTGGCAAATGAAGGTGCCCTCTTGGAGTTGCTTCACTTGAAATCCTAAGAAATACTTCAACTCCCCCATCATTGACATCTTGATTTTTTGTGTCATGCTCCTACTAAATTCCTCACATGTGGATTCGTTAGTAGACCCAAATATGATATCATCAACATAAATTTGGCATACAAACAAATCATTGTCAAGAGTTTTAGTAAATAAAGTAGGATCGGCCTTTCCGACTTTGAAGCCATTAGCAATAAGGAAATCTCTTAGGCATTCATACCATGCTCTTGGAGCTTGCTTGAGCCCATAAAGCGCCTTAGAGAGCCTATAGACATGGTTAGGATACTCACTGTCTTCAAAGCCGGGCGGTTGCTCAACATAGACCTCTTCTTTGATTGGTCCATTGAGGAAAGCACTCTTCACGTCCATTTGGTAAAGCTTGAAGCCATGGTAAGTAGCATAGGCTAATAATATACGAATTGATTCAAGCCTAGCTACGGGTGCATAGGTTTCACCGAAATCCAAACCTTCGACTTGTGAATATCCCTTGGCCATGAGTCGGGCTTTGTTCCTTGTCACCACACCATGCTCATCTTGTTTGTTGCGGAAGACCCATTTGGTTCCTACAACATTTTGATTAGGACGTGGAACTAAATGCCATACCTCGTTTCTAGTGAAGTTGTTGAGCTCCTCTTGCATCGCCATCATCCAATCCGAATCTTGGAGTGCTTCCTCTACCCTATGTGGCTCAATAGAGGAAACAAAAGAGTAATGCTCACAGAAATGTGCAACACAAGATCTAGTGGTTACCCCCTTATGAATGTCGCCGAGGATGGTGTCGACGGGGTGATCTTGTTGTATTGCTTGATGGACTCTTGGATGTGGCGGTCTTGGTTCTTCATCCTCCTTGTCTGGAACATTTGCATCTCCCCCTTGATTATTGCTGTCATCTTGAGGTGGCTCATCTCTTTGATCTTCTCCTTCATCAACTTGAGCCTCATCCTCATTTTGAGTTGGTGGAGATGCTTGCGTGGAGGAGGATGGTTGATCTTGTGCATTTGGAGGCTCTTCGGATTCCTTGGGACACACATCCCCAATGGACATGTTCCTTAGCGCGATGCACAGAGCCTCTTCTTCACCTATCTCATCAAGATCAACTTGCTCTACTTGAGAGCCGTTAGTTTCATCAAACACAACGTCACAAGAAATTTCAACTAGTCTAGAGGACTTGTTAAAGACTCTATATGCCCTTGTGTTTGAATCATATCCTAGTAAAAAGCCTTCTACAGTCTTAGGAGCAAATTTAGATTTTCTACCTCTTTTGACAAGAATAAAGCATTTGCTACCAAAGACTCTGAAATATGAAATATTGGGCTTTTTACCGGTTAGGAGTTTGTATGATGTCTTCTTGAGGATTCGGTGTAGATATAACCGGTTGATGGCGTAGCAAGCGGTGTTAACTGCCTCGGCCCAAAACCGATCTGGCGTCTTGTACTCATCAAACATGGTTCTTGCCATGTCCAATAGAGTTCTATTCTTCCTCTCCACTACACCATTTTGTTGTGGGGTGTAGGGAGAAGAGAACTCATGCTTGATGCCCTCCTCCTCAAGGAAGCCTTCAATTTGTGAATTCTTGAACTCCGTCCCGTTGTCGCTTCTTATTTTCTTGATCCTTAAGCCGAACTCATTTTGAGCCCGTCTCAAGAATCCCTTTAAGGTTTCTTGGGTTTGAGATTTTTCCTGTAAAAAGAACACCCAAGTGAAGTGAGAATAATCATCCACAATAACTAGACAGTACTTACTCCCGCCGATGCTTATGTAAGCTATCAGGCCGAATAGATCCATGTGTAGGAGCTCCAGTGGCCTATCAGTCGTCATGATGTTCTTGTGTGGATGATGAACACCAACTTGCTTCCCGGCTTGGCATGCGCTACAAATCCTGTCTTTCTTAAAATGAACATCTGTTAATCCTAAAATGTGTTCTCCCTTTAGAAGTTTATGAAGATTTTTCATTCCAACATGGGCTAGTCGGCGGTGCCAGAGCCAACCCATGTTAGTCTTAGCAACTAAGCAAGTGTCGAGTTCAGCTCTATCAAAATCTACCAAGTATAGCTGACCCTCTAACACTCCCTTAAATGCTATTGAATCATCACTTCTTCTAATGATAGTGACACCTACATCAGTGAATAGATAGTTGTAGCCCATTTTGCATAATTGAGATACGGAAAGCAAATTGTAATCTAATGAATCAACAAGAAAAACATTGGAAATGGAATGGTCAGGAGATATAGCTATTTTACCCAAACCTTTGACCAAACCTTGGTTTTCATCCCTGAATGTGATAGCTCGTTGGGGATCTTGGTTTTTCTCGTAGGAGGAGAACATCTTCTTCTCCCCTGTCATGTGGTTTGTGCACCCGCTGTCGATTATCCAACTTGAGCCCCCGGATGCATAAACCTACAAAACAAATTTAGTTTTTGACTTTAGGTACCCAAACGGTTTTGGGTCCTTTGGCATTAGACACAAGAACTTTGGGTACCCAAACACAAGTCTTGGAACCCTTGTGTTTGCCCCCAACAAACTTGGCAACTATCTTGCCGGATTTGTTAGTCAACACATAAGATGCATCAAAAGTTTTAAATGAAATGTCATGACCATTTGATGCATTAGGAGTTTTCTTCTTAGGCAACTTAGCACGGGTTGGTTGCCTAGAGCTAGATGTCTCACCCTTATACATAAAAGCATGATTAGGACCAGAGTGAGACTTCCTAGAATGAATTCTCCTAATTTTGCTCTCGGGATAACCGGCAGGGTACAAAATGTAACCTTCGTTATCCTGAGGCATGGGAGCCTTGCCCTTAACAAAGTTAGACAATTTCTTAGGGGGGCATTAAGTTTGACATTGTCTCCCTTTTGGAAGCCAATGCCATCCTTGATGCCAGGGCGTCTCCCACTATAAAGCATACTACGAGCAAATTTAAATTTTTCATTCTCAAGTTCATGCTCGACAATTTTAGCATCTAATTTTGCTATATGATCATTTTGTTGTTTAATTAGGACCATGTGATCATGAACAACATCAATATCAACATCCCTACATCTAGTACAAATAGACACATGCTCAACGGTAGATGTAGAGGGTTTGCAAGATTTTAATTCTACAACCTTAGCATGTAATATATCATTTTCACTTGTAAGGTTAGAAATAGTAAATTGCAAACATCAAAATCTTTAGCCTTAGCAATCAATTTTTCATTTTCATTTCTAAGGCTAGTAAGAGAGATATTCAATTCTTCAATCTTAGCAAGTAAATCAACATTATCATCTCTAAGATTGGGAATTGAAACATTACAAACATGAGAATCAACCTTAGCATTTAAATTAGCATTTTCATTTCTAAGGTTGGCAATTAAATCATGACATGTGCTTAGCTCGCTAGTTAATTTCTCACATTTTTCAACTTCTATAGCATAAGCATTTTTAACCTTAACATGCCTTTTGTTTTCCTTGATTAGGAAGTCCTCTTAGGAGTCCAAGAGTTCATCCTTCTCATGGATGGCACTAATTAGTTCATTTAATTTTTCCTTTTGTTGCATGTTTAGGTTGGCAAAAAGAGTATGCAAATTATCCTCCTCATCACTAGCATTATCATCACTAGAGGACTCATATTTAGTGGAGGATTTGGATTTAACCTTCTTCTTTTTGCCATCTTTTGCCATGAGGCACTTGTGGTCGACGTTGGGGAAGAGAAGTCCCTTGGTGACGGCGATGTTGGCGGCGTCCTCGTCGAAGGAGGAGTTGGTGGAGCTCTCGTCGGAGTCCCACTCGCGGCACACATGGGCATCGCCGCCCTTCTTCTTGTGGTACCTCTTCTTTTCCTTTCTTCTCCCCTTCTTGTCGTCGCCCCTGTCACTGTATCTAGAAATAGGACATTTGGCAATAAAGTGACCGGGCTTACCATACTTGTAGCAAACCTTTTTGGAGCGAGGCTTGTAATCCTTCCCCCTCCTTTGCTTGAGGATTTGGCGGAAACTCTTGATGATGAGCGCCATTTCCTCGTTGTCGAGCTTGGAGGCGTCGATGGGTTGTCTACTTGATGTAGACTCCTCCTTCTTCTCCTCTGTCGCCTTAAACACCACCGGTTGTGCTTCGGGCGTTGAGGAGGTGCCTTGCTCGATGATTTTCTTTGAGCCTTTAATCATTAGCTCAAAGCTCACAAATTTTCCTATAACCTCCTCGGGAGACATTAGCTTATATCTAGGATCACCTCGAATTAATTGAACTTGTGTAGGGTTAAGAAAAACGAGGGATCTAAGAATAACCTTGACCATTTCATGGTCATCCCATTTTTCGCTCCCGAGGTTGCGCACTTGGTTCACCAAGGTCTTCAAGCGGTTGTACATGGCTTGTGGATCCTCCCCTTGGTGAAGCATGAAGCGACCGAGCTCCCCCTCGATCGTCTCTCGCTTGGTGATCTTTGTCACCTCGTCTCCCTCGTGCGCGGTCTTGAGTACGTCCCAAATTTCCTTCGCACTCTTTAACCCTTGCACCTTATTATACTCCTCTCGACTTAGAGAGGCGAGGAGTATAGTGGTGGCTTGGGAGTTAAAGTGGTGGATTTGGGCTACTTCGTCCGAGTCGTAGTCCTCATCCCCTATGGATGGTACCTGTACACCAAACTCAACAACATTCCAAATGCTTGTGTGGAGTGAGGTTAGATGACGCCTCATTTTATCACTCCACATGTTATAATCTTCACCGTCAAAAACCACTGGTTTGCCTAATGGAACGGAGAGTAAAGGAGTACGCTTTGAAATATGTGGGTAGCGTAGGGGAATCTTACTATACTTCTTGCGCTCATGGCGCTTAGAAGTGACGAACGGCGCGTCGGAGCCGGAGGTCGATGGTGATGAAGAGTCGGTCTCGTAGTAGACCACTTTCCTCATCCTTTTGTGCTTGTCGCCTCTCCGATGCGACTTGTGGGAAGAGGATTTCTTTTCCTTCCCTTTCCCTTTGTTGGAGGAGTCTTTCTTCTCCTTCCTCTTATTGCGGGACTCTTCCAATGAAGTCTCCCCGTGGCTTGTAGTGGGCTTGTCGCCGGTCTCCATCTCCTTCTTGGCGTGATCTCCCGACATTACTTCGAGCAGTTAGGCTCTAATGAAGCACCGGACTCTGATACCAATTGAAAGTCGCCTAGAGGGGGGTGAATAGGGCGAAACTGAAATTTACAAAGTTAATCACAACTACAAGTCGTGTTAGCGTTAGAAATATAAATGAGTCCGAGAGAGGGCGTAAAAACAAATCGCGAGTGAGTGAAGAAGTGAGACACAAGGATTTGTTTTACCGAGGTTCGGTTCTCGCAAACCTACTCCCCGTTGAGGAGGCCACAAAGGCCGGGTCTATTTCAACCCTTTCCCTCTCTCAAAAGGTCCCTCGGACCGAGTGAGTTTCTCTTCTCAAATCAACCGGGAACAAAACTTCCCCGCAAGGACCACCACACAATTGGTGTCTCTTGCCTCAGTTACAATTGAGTTTTGATCACAAGAACAAATGAGAAAGAAAAGAAGCAATCCAAGCACAAGAGCTCAAAAGAACACAACAAATCTCTCTCTCTAATCACTAAAGCCTTGTGTGGAATTGGGAGAGGATTTGATCACTTTGGTGTGTCTTGTATTGAATGCCTAGAGCTCTTGTAGATGGTTGGAAGGTGGAAAAACTTGGATGACTTGAATGTGGGGTGGTTGGGGGTATTTATAGCCCCAACCACCAAACTAGCCGTTTGGTGAAGGCTGCTGTCGCATGGCGCACCGGACAGTCCGGTGCGCCAGCCACGTCACCCAGCCGTTAGGGTTCGACCGTTGGAGCTCTGACGGTGGGGTCGTCTGGCTGTCCGGTGGTGCACCGAACAGGTACTGTAGACTGTCCGGTGCGCCGTGTCGCGCGTGCCTGACCTCTGCGCGCTCTGGCGCGCATTTAATGCCTCTGCAGGTGACCGTTGGCGCCGAAGTAGCCGTTGCTCCGCTGTCACATCGGACAGTCCGGTGTACACCGGACATGTCCAGTGAATTATAGCAGAGCGGATTCCCGAAGCTGGTGAGTTCAGAGTCGCTTCTCCTTGGAGCACCGGACACTGTCCGGTGTACACCGGACAGGTGAATTATAGTGGAGCGCCTCTGAGTTTTCCCGAAGGTGATGAGTTTAGCTTCAAGTCCCCTGGTGCACCGGACACTGTCCGGTGGTGCACCGGACACTGTCCGGTGGCACACCGGTCAGTCCGGTGCGCCAGACCAGGGTGCCTTCGGTTATCCCCTGCTCTCTTTGTTGAACCCTTTTCTTGGTCTTTTTCATTGGCCTTTTGTGAACCTTTGGCACCTGTAGAACTTATAAACTAGAGCAAACTAGTTAGTCCAAATGTTTGTGTTGGGCAATTCAACCACCAAAATTAATTAGGAAATAGGTGTAAGCCTAATTCCCTTTCACTTAGAAATGGCCCAAGGGCACATTTCCCTTTCAATCTCCCCCTTTTTGGTGATTTATGCCAACACAACACAAAGCAACTAGAACAAGTGCAATATCAATGCAAATAAGAACACAAATTGTTTTGATTCAACTTTGGCATATTTGGATCATACTTTGCCACCACTTGGTTTGTTTTTGCAAATCAAACTCAATTTCCTATCTCTAAGTCAAACACACTTGTAGAGACATAAAGAGAGGTATTCCAAGAGAAATTGATCAAAGATTCAAAAACTCCCCCTTTTCCCCATAATCAAACATTCTCCCTACAAGAGACCAACTTTTGACAAAGAGAGACAATAAGAGGATTTTGACAAAACACAAGCTCTATTCTTCTGTTTTCAAAATTCTCAAGTGGCAGCTGATCCATTTCTTGCTTTGGCCTTACTTTCTCCCCCTTTGGCATCAAGCACCAAAACGAGATCAATCTTGGCCCTTTAACCCCATTGCCTCACCAAAATCTTCAAATAAGAGTACAAAGGCAATAAGAAGATGGAGATGAACTTGGAGTGAGTTACCCTCTCATCGGAGTGCAGTGGAAGTCTTTCATGGTCCAAGTCCACCTTTCCCTTTCAATCCACCTTTGAGACTAAATCAAGCAAACTCAAGCACACAGTTAGTCTCAAAAGGTCAAGTTGTAGCACATCTCCCCCTAAATATGTGCATCACTCACACATGGACTCCTTTGTTGAGGTCGACGTGTCCGTCAGTTCCCATCGGAGTCTTTGCGGGCTTGGCGTCCTTCATCCCAAACCGCTTTAGCAAATCTTGCGTGTACTTCGTTTGGGAGATGAAGGTGCCGTCCTTGAGTTGCTTCACTTGGAATCCAAGGAAGTAGTTCAACTCGCCCATCATTGACATCTCAAACTTTTGAGTCATCACCCTGCTAAACTCTTCACAAGACTTTTGGTTAGTAGAACCAAATATTATGTCATCGACATAAATTTGTCACACAAATAAGTCACCATCACAAGTCTTGGTGAATAAAGTTGGATCGGCTTTCCCAACCTTGAAAGCATTAGTAATTAAGAAGTCTCTAAGGCATTCATACCATGCTCTTGGGGCTTGCTTAAGTCCATAGAGCGCCTTAGAGAGCTTACATACGTGGTCGGGGTACCGTTCATCCTCGAAGCCAGGGGGTTGCTCCACGTACACCTCCTCCTTGATTGGCCCGTTGAGGAAAGCGCTCTTCACATCCATTTGGAACAACCTGAAAGAATGGTGAGCGGCATATGCTAGCAAAATACGAATGGACTCTAGCCTAGCCACAGGAGCAAAAGTCTCCTCAAAGTCCAAACCTACGACTTGGGCATAACCTTTTGCCACAAGTCGAGCCTTGTTCCTTGTCACCACCCCGTGCTCGTCTTGTTTGTTGCGGAACACCCACTTGGTTCCCACAACATTTTGCTTGGGACGAGGCACCAGTGTCCAAACTTCATTTCTTTTGAAATTATTGAGCTCCTCTTGCATGGCCAACACCCAGTCCGGATCTAGCAAGGCCTCTTCTACCCTGAAAGGCTCAATAGAAGAGACAAAGGAGTAATGCTCACAAAAATTAACTAATCTAGAACGAGTAGTTACTCCCTTGCTAATGTCACCCAAAATTTGGTCGACGGGATGATTCCTTTGAATCGTCGCTCGAACTTGGGTTGGAGGTGTCGGTTGTGCTTCTTCCTCCATCACATGATCACCTTGTGCTCCCCCTTGATCACACGCCTCTTCTTGATGAACCTGTTCATTGTCTTGAGTTGGGGGATGCACCATTGTTGAGGAAGAAGGTTGATCTTGCTCCTTGAGTTCCTGCGGTCGCACGTCTCCAATCGCCATGGTGCGTACTGCGGCCGTTGGAATGTCTTCTTCATCTATATCATCAAGATCAACAACTTGCTCTCTTGGAGAGCCATTAGTCTCATCAAATACAACGTCGCTAGAGACTTCAACCAAACCCGATGATTTGTTGAAGACTCTATACGCCTTTGTATTTGAGTCATAACCTAATAAAAACCCTTCTACCGCTTTGGGAGCAAATTTGGAATTCCTACCCTTCTTCACTAGAATGTAGCATTTACTCCAAAAACTCGGAAATATGAAACATTGGGTTTGTTACCGGTTAGAAGCTCATACGAAGTCTTCTTGAGGAGGCGGTGAAGGTAGACCCGGTTGATGGCGTGGCAAGTCGTGTTCATGGCTTCTGACCAAAACCGCTCGGGGGTCTTGAACTCTCCAAGCATCGTCCTCGCCATGTCTATGAGCGTCTTGTTCTTCCTCTCTACCACACCATTTTGCTGTGGTGTGTAGGGAGCGAAGAACTCGTGCTTGATCCCTTCCTCCTCAAGGTACTCCTCCACTTGAAGGTTCTTGAACTCGGACCCATTGTCGCTCCTTATCTTCTTCACCTTGAGTTCAAACTCATTTTGAGCTCTTCTTAGGAAGCGCTTGAGGGTCCCTTGGGTTTCAGATTTATCCTGCAAAAAGAATACCCAAGTGAAGCGGGAAAAATCATCAACTATAACAAGACCATACTTACTTCCTCCTATGCTTAGATAGGCGATGGGTCCGAAGAGGTCCATATGAAGCATCTCTAAAGGTCTTGATGTGGTCATCACATTTTTGGTATGATGAGAGCTTCCTACCTGTTTACCTGCTTGAGAAGCTGCACAAGGTCTATCTTTTTTGAAAGTTACATTAGTTAGACCTATCACGTGTTCTCCCTTTAGAAGTTTGTGCAGGTTTTTCATCCCCACATGAGCTAAACGGCGTTGCCACAGCCAGCCCATGCTAGTCTTAGCAATTAAGCATGCATCTAGACCGACCTCCTCTTTTGCAAAATCAACTAAATAGAGTTTGCCGTCTAATACACCCTTAAAAGCTAATGAACCATCACTTCTTCTAAAGACAGACACATCTACATTTGTGAATAAACAATTATATCCCATATTACAAAGCTGACTCACAGACAACAAGTTATATCCAAGCGACTCAACTAAAAACACCTTAGAAATGGAGTGCTCGGATGAAATAGCTATTTTTCCTAACCCTTTCACCTTGCCTTGATTCCCGTCACCGAATATGATTGAGTCTTGGGAATCTTTGTTCTTGACGTAGGAGGTGAACATCTTCTTCTCCTCCGTCACATGGTTTGTGCATCCGCTGTCGATAATCCAGCTTGATCCCCCGGATGCATAAACCTGCAAGGCAAATTTAGGCTTGAGTCTTAGGTACCCAACTCTTGTTGGGTCCTACAAGGTTAGTGACAATATCCTTAGGGACCCAAATGCAAGTTTTATCTCCCTTGCATTTTGCCCCTAATTTCCTAGCAATCACCTTTCTATCCTTTCTACAAATTGCAAAGGAAGCATTGCAAGCATGATAAATTGTAGAAGGTTCATTAATCTTCCTAGGAACATGAGCAACATTTCTCCTAGGCATATGATGAATGACATTTCTCCTAGGCACATCTCTACCATGCATAATAGAAGAACTAGAAGCAGTCATGGCATGAGAATTAAAAGCATCATAACTTCTATAATTATTCCTAGAATGTCTCCTATCATGGTACATGAAAGCATGGTTCTTTTGAACATTACTAGCCATAGGGGCCTTCCCTTTCTCCTTGGCGGAGATGGAAACCTTATGGCTTGTTAAGTTCTTGACTTCCCTCTTGAAGCCAAGACCATCCTTAATTGAGGGGTGTCTACCAATTGTGTAGGCATCCCTTGCAAATTTTAGCTTATCAAATTCACTTTTGCTAGTCTTAAGTTGGGCATTAAGACTAGCCACTTCATCATTCAATTTAGAAATTGAAGCTAGGTGTTTGCTACAAGCATCAATATTGAAATCTTTACACCTATTGCAAATTGTAACATGTTCTACACAAGATGTTGATTTATTAGCTATTTCTAACTTAGCATACAAATCATCATTTATGCTCTTTAAGCTAGAAATAGAGTCATGGCATGTAGACAATTCACAAGAAAGCATTTCATTCCTTTTAATTTCTAAAGCAAGGGATTTTTGTGCCTCTACAAACTTATCATGTTCTTCATACAAAAGATCCTCTTGCTTCTCTAATAATCTATTCTTATCATTCAAGGCATCAATCAACTCATTAATCTTATCAACCTTAGTTCTATCTAAGCCCTTGAATAAACATGAATAGTCCATTTCATCATCGCTAGATTCTTCATCACTTGAGGAAGCGTAAGTACTAGTATTACGAGTGCTTACCTTCTTTTCCCTTGCCATGAGGCAAGTGTGATGCTCGTTGAAGAAGAGGGATGACTTGTTGAAGGCGGTGGCGGCGAGTCCTTCGTTGTCGGAGTCGGACGACGAACAATCCAAGTCCCACTCCTTGCCAAGGTGTGCCTTGCCCTTAGCCTTCTTGTACGCCTTTTTCTTTTCCCTCTTGTTCCCTTGTTCCTGGTCACTATCATTATCGGGACAATTAGCGATAAAATGACCAATCTTACCACATTTGAAGCATGAGCGCTTCCCCTTCGTCTTGTTCTTGTTGGGATGCCCCTTGCGACCCTTTAGCGCCGTCTTGAAGCGCTTGATGATGAGGGCCATCTCTTCATCATTAAGCTCGGCCACCTCAACTTGCGCCACCTTGCTAGGTAGCACCTCCTTGCTCCTCGTTGCCTTGAGAGCAATAGTTTGAGGCTCTTGGATTGGACCATTCAATGCATCGTCGACGTATCTTGCCTCCTTGATCATCATCCGCCCGCTTACAAACTTTCCAAGTATCTCCTCGGGCGTCATCTTGGTGTACCTAGGATTCTCACGAATATTGTTCACAAGATGTGGATCAAGGACGGTAAAAGACCTTAGCATTAGGCGGACGACGTCGTGGTCCATCCATCGCGTGCTTCCATAGCTCCTTATTTTGTTGATGAGGGTCTTGAGCCGGTTGTACGTTTGGGTTGGCTCCTCACCCCTGATCATTGCGAATCTTCCAAGTTCGCCCTCCACCAACTCCATCTTAGTGAGCATGGTGACGTCGTTCCCCTCATGAGAGATCTTGAGGGTGTCCCAAATCCGCTTGGCGTTATCCAAGCCGCTCACCTTATGGTATTCGTCCCTGCACAATGAAGCTAGAAGAACAGTAGTAGCTTGTGCATTTTTGTGAATTTGCACATTAATGAACATGGGACTATCAGTACTATCAAATTTCATTCCACTCTCTACTATCTCCCAAATGCTTGGATGGAGAGAGAACAAGTGACTACGCATTTTGTGACTCCAAAATCCATAGTCCTCCCCATCAAAGTGTGGAGGTTTGCCAAGAGGAATGGAGAGTAAATGTGCATTTGAACTATGCGGAATACGAGAATAATCAAAAGAGAAGTTTGAATTAACCGTCTTCCTTTTCTCGTAGACGTTGTCGTCGTTGTCCTTTTGGGAAGAAGAGGACTCGTCGCTGTCGTCGTAGTAGATGATCTCCTTGATGCGCCTCGTCTTCTTCTTCCCATCTTTTCGTTTGTGGCCCGAGCCCGAGTTGGTAGGCTTGTTATCTTTCGGCTCGTTGACGAAGGACTCCTTCTCCATATCATTGATCACAATCCCCTTGCCCTTAGGATCCATCTCTTCGGGCGATTAGTCCCTTTCTTGAAGAGAACGGCTCCGATACCAATTGAGAGCACCTAGAGGGGGGGGGGGGTGAATAGGTGATCCTGTAAAAACTTGAAACTTAATCCACAAAACTTGATTAGGAGTTAGCACGAATAAGCCAAGTGGCTAGAGAGGAGTTCTTGCAAGACACTATAACCACCAGAAGATCAACACAGATAAACACAGTGGTTTATCCCGTGGTTCGGCCAAGTCCAACACTTGCCTACTCCACGTTGTGGCGTCCCAACGGACGAGGGTTGCAATCAACCCCTCTCAAGCGGTCCAAAGACCAACTTGAATACCACGGTGTTTTGCTTTGTTTACTATATCCCGCTCGCGAGGAATCTCCACAAATTGGAGCCTCTCGCCCTTACACTTTGATGTTCACAAAGAAGCATAGAGTAAGGGAGGGATGAGCAACACACACAAGACACAAAATCAGAGCGACAGCACGCACACAAGTCGCAACAAGAGCTCACAACACAACCCGACAAGTTCACAACTCAAATGGAGCTCTAGTTGCTATCACAAAGAATCAAATGTGCGGAATCGAAGTCTTGGTGCTTAGGAATGCTTAGAGAATGCTTGGTGTGCTCCTCCATGCGCCTAGGGGTCCCTTTTATAGCCCCAAGGCAGCTAGGAGCCGTCGAGAGCATTCCAGGAAGGCAATTCTTGCCTTCAGTCGCTTGGCGCACCGGACAGTCCGGTGCACCACCGGACACTATCCGGTGCGGATTTCTTTCCTTATTTGGCGAAGCCGACCGTTGCAGATTCAGAGCCGTTGGCGCACCGAACACTGTCCGGTGCACACCGGACAGTCCGGTGCCCCCTTGTGACCGTTGGCTCGGCCACGCGTCACGCGCGGAATCCTCGGCCGACCGTTGGCCCGGCTGACCGTTGGCTCACCGGACAGTCCGGTGCACCACCGGACAGTCCGGTGAATTATAGTCGTACGTCGTTAATCACTTCCTGAGAGCGACGACTTCACCTGTGAACGGCTCACCGGACAGTCCGGTGCACCACCGGACAGTCCGGTGATTTATAGTCGTACGCCGTTGATCGCCTCCCGAGAGCAGCCAGTTGACACTCGCCAGCCTGGCGCACCGGACATTGTCTGGTGCACCACCGGACAGTCCGGTGCACCTAGACTGAACTGTCTTTGGCTGAAGAAAGCCATCTCTTTTCCAAATTGATTTCTCCTGTTTCCAGCACTTAGACACAACACATTAGTCTCCAAAACAATGTACTAAGTTTAGAAACATACCTTTAATCTTGATTTGCACTTAGTCCATCACTTGGCATAGATAAACACTTAAGCACTTGTGTTGGACACCAAATCACCAAAATACTTAGAAATGGCCCAAGGGCACATTTCCCTTTCAGTTCTGCCAAAGAGCATGTACGAGGCACAGAAACTCCTTCGTGCACTCAAGATGACGTATGAGCAGATACATGCTTGTCCGAAGGGCTGCGTCCTATTTAGGAAAGAACACACTGAGGCAAAGTACTGTCCGAAGTGTAAATCGTCTAGGTTCATGGAGGTAGACTCTGGTGATGGACAGAAGAGGCAGCTCGACATCCCCGTGACAATCCTACGCCACCTTACATTCATACCGAGGATCCAGCATCTATACATGACAGAGGAATCCGCGAAACAGATGACATGGCACAAAAAAGGCAAACGATACAATCCTGACAAGATGGTTCACGCATCCGATGGTGAAGCATGGACCCACTTTGATGCCATTCACCATGAGAAAGCCAAAGAGGCTCGTAATGTTCGTGTTGCGCTGGCCACAGATGGGTTCAATCCCTATGGAATGACCGCTGCCCCATACACATGTTGGCCCATGTTCGTTATCCCCATCAATCTCCCTCGGCGTATGCTTTCAAAGACAGAACATATTCGTGTCGTTGATAATTCCTGGACACCCGGGGAATAAAATGGGCGTGTACATGGAGCCTTTGATTGATGAATTGGTCCAAACTTGGGAGGAAGGGGTATGGACGTACGACCGAGCTACGAAGACAAACTTCAAAATGCATGTTTGGTACCAGTACTCCATGCATGACTTTTCGGTGTATGGGCTATTTTGCGCCTGGTGTGTTCACGGTAAGTTCCCATGCCCAGTTTGCAAGGAAGCTCTTAGGTTCATTTGGTTGAAGAAGGGTGGCAAATATTCGTCATTCGATAAACATCGACAATTTCTCCCTCCTGACCATGCATTCCGACTAGACATCAAGAACTTTACGAAAGGTGTCGTGGTGACAGACCGCCCACCTGCAATGATGACTGGTGCCGAAGTTCGCCAACAGATAGATGGTCTCGTGGCCAACCTAGAAGGTGGTTTTGTGGGATATGGTGAGCAACATATGTGGACACATAAGTCGGGCTTGACTCGGCTCCCCTATTATGATGACCTGCTCCTTCCACACAACATTGACGTGATGCACACTGAAAAGAATGTCGCCGAGGCACTTTGGGCAACAATTATGGAGATTCCTGATAAGTCAAAGGATAACGTAAAGGCAAGAGTGGATCTAGCAGAGTTATGTGATAGACCAAACCAAGAGATGAAGCCGCCTAGTGGTGGAAAGACATGGAGAAGGCCTAAGGCCGATTTCGTCCTGAGCAGGGCCCAGAGGAAGGAAGTACTACAGTGGATTAAGATGTTAATGTTCCCTGATGGGTATGCAGCTAACCTTAGTAGGGGGTGAACTTATCTACTCTGCGAGTCTTAGCGATGAAGAGTCATGACTTCCACATATGGATTGAACGAATTCTTCCGCCGATGGTTCGAGGCTATGTCCCTAAGCATGTCTGGCTAGCGCTTGCAGAGTTGAGCTATTTCTTCCGCCAGCTTTGTGCAAAAGAGTTAGCTCGAACCATGATTGCAGACTTGGAAAGGATAGCACCCGTGTTACTGTGTAAGCTGGAGAAGATCTTTCCACCCGGCTTCTTCAATCCGATGCAGCATTTGATTCTTCATCTCCCGTATGAGGCACGAATGGGGGGGCCGTGCAGGGACGTTGGTGCTATCCAATCGAGAGATGTCTAAAGACTATCCAAAAGAAATGTAGAAATAAATGCAAAATCGAGGCTTCCATTGCAGAGGCATACATACTGGAGGAGGTGTCAAACTTCACAACAACTTACTATGGTGACAAACTGTCGAGCGTGCATAATCCACCCCCTCGTTACAATGATGGCGACAATGAATCGAACCTCAGCATTTTTCGAGGGCAACTCGGAAGCACGAGTGGTTCGACCACCAAGACCCTGAGACATGAAGAGTGGCGCCATATCATGCTATATGTATTGACCAACCTTGAAGAGGTGACACCATACATGGAGCAATTTCTTCATGAATTCTGGCATCGATCAAGGGACCCAACTCCATAGGAATATGATACCCTTCTTAGAAAGGGTGCGGGAAATGGATTGCCCGATTTCATTTCCTGGTTTAAACGTAAGGTACGTGCTTAGTTTGTCATTTGAAGTTGCTCTTACGTGCGAATAATATAACAATCTAGCGTGTTTGAATTTGCAGGGCCAAAGAGAGCCGTCTATGAGTGCCGAGTTGAGACAAGTAGCCAATGGCTTTGCCTATAGGACCAGGAAATTTTCTGTGTATGACGTCAATGGATACCGTTTTCACACAACAAGCTACGACCAAAGTCGGCCCAATCAAAAAACCATATGTTCTGGAGTCTTTACGCCCAGGCTTGACGAGGTCGAGTATTATGGAAGAATTGAAGAAATATATGAACTCAATTTTCATGGTTCCAAACCTCTTAATCCAGTGATATTCAAATGTCATTGGTTTGACCCTGAAGTTACGAAACGGACACATTCTAATCTTGGGCTAGTCGAAATTCGACAGGATTCCACCTTACCAGGAGACGATGTCTATATTGTGGCCCAACAGGCCACACAAGTGTATTATCTTCCATATGCGTGCCAAACGAAACAACATCTTAAGGGTTGGGATGTTGTGTATAAGGTATCACCGCACGGTAAATTACCTGTTCCAAACGATGAAGATTATAACTTAGACCCAGACACATGACGGAGAGTTCTTCCAAGAAGATGGGCTAGAAGGGCGATTTGAGATAGACTTAACCGAAGCGATCGGAATGGAAGTAGATATTGAAATGGTTGTTGATGAGGAGGATGATGAGGTGCAAAATGAGAATGACTTAGAAATGCTTGAAGGCAATGCCAATGACGAAATTGCGCCTTCAGATGGTGTTGACTATGAAATGGTTGATAGTGATGATGACACTTATGATCCAGCTAACCCGGACACATATGAAGATTATTTTTAATCGATGTAATGCTATATTTCATTTATTTTGCATATGTTTCTAAATACATATTACCTGCGCTTAATTGCTTACTCTTAATTGCAGGTTGTTGGACAAAGATGGTGGGCGGTGGGACGAGGACGAGGAGGGGGAGGGGGAGGGGGAGGAGGAGCACCCGTAGGACGGAGGAGGAGGCGCAGCAGGACGACGCCGTACAGCAGCAGGTGGAGCAGCAAGCCGCTGTCGATGCGGCGCAGCAGGACGACGACGATGCGGCGCAGCAGGACGACGACGATGTCGTCGCTCAGCAGGACGTCTCAGGTTCTGGCTCCTTAGGTTCGAGGAGCATCTACCTGCGAGGTCCCGCGAGTCTCCCTCAGCGACCCATACTTCGTGACAGACGTCCGCTGATACGACCCGATGAAGAGAGGTAGGTAACTTTAGATGTTGTTGCTGCTTTTTCATATTATATGTTCAAATTAATAATAGAAACTAATACTTTATCTTAATCACTTGGACATGTCTTGGATGGTTTTGGAGAGTGCAGGGGGTCACGACCGCAACCCTAATGGCATCCTCGGCCTTCTATGCAGGGAACACTTCCCTGGACTTGTCGAGTACGCTGGAGTGATGAGCCCAGCCTACACCTTCGACCACTACGCCGTCGCCCCCGATGCAGTAGATCGGGACGGCAGAGAATTCAACAACAAGGCGGAGCGGGTGAAGCAAGAGCTGTGGGTAAGTCTTCCTCGCACTATATTGTTTAATAAGTCGCATTTGTTGCATATTCTTGAAATAATGTATGGATACATCATCTTTGTATGTAGGATTTCTTCAGATGCGAGGCTGGATACGAGGCCAGGGCGGATGTGGTGGCTACCACGAGCTGTAAGAAGCTCGTCGTGGACATGCACTACGAGGCGCGCATCCAGGCCATCATCACTTACCATGGCTCCGTCCTTGGGGAGAAGGTGAGCAAGAAGGACGCCTGAACCATGTCGTTGACTCCGGACCAGTACTTGCAGGTAAATACAAAACTTTATTATTGGTACTAAATATGCTTAATTTTATCTTCTGATATGCCGTGTACTTGTATTTTTTTAGATGATTCCTCATTGGTGCGCCGCGCATCCTGAGTGCTAGGAGCAGATGGTGCAGAGGTGGTGCTCGGCTGAGTGGGACGAGGCGCACAACGCTATCCGGGAACGACGTTTGATGATGCAAGGTCCCTCCCACCATCAAGGCAGCCGCAGCCTGGGCAAATACGTGGAAGCATGGGTACGCGCTCTTTTTTATTTAGGTATATAACTTTCGATTAGACATGATTTCTAACCATCTCGTTGGTTTTCTCACAGTCGGCGGCACATGGTGGCGCGCCTTGCTCCACGTTCTCGGCATATGCTATGGCCCACAAGGGGAAGGCGACGTCCGATGTCACCTACAACTCGGATGATGGGCCCGAGGCGTACACCAACCCCGCCGTCCACAGCCGCCTCAGTGAGTACACCGCCATGGCCAAGGAGGTCCACGGGCCAGATTACGATCCGAGGACCAAGGACATCGACGGAGATGTCCTCATGAGGGTCGGAGGAGGCAAGAGGCATGGGCGGTACTGGATTGCCGACGGGGCAATCGACTCGTCCTCCACTCCCACTCTATCTCAGGTGCGAGCAAGGAGCACGAGCGCGAGCCCAGCCATACGACCTCGGCAGGACAGCTCACAGCATCGTATCCAGCAACTCCAGGTTATTCCTTATCTATTCATCATTCATTGATTATTATATATCTTCTCTTTGCATTATCGTAACATTAGGGCGAAATATTACAGACTCAGCTAGATGATGAGAGGAGGCAACGTGAGGAGCTGGAGAAGAGGATGGCGGAGATGTTCGCGTACATGCAGAGTCTTGGCGCCGCACAGGGTCATGCTCCACCACCTCCGTTGTTCCCTGCAGCTGACCCTGCTGAGTTCACTACTCCTGTGAGTATCAAAATTTTAGTACTGCATGATATATATTCATATGTTCTCACACATGCAATCTCTTCTCTGTGCAGGGTCAATCGGCGGCGTCGAACAACCCTCACGCTTCGTCCAGCTCTTCGCCGAACCAGTCCAGATGCCCACCTCGTTGATGAATTGTTTTGTGATGATCCAGACTTATATTTGTGAGTGTTGGTGATGTTAGTTATACTTGGTCTTGTGAGATACTTAGTGAGACTTATGTGCTGTGAAACCTGATTTATGTGGTGATATTTGTGATATATATGGTGTTGATGATAAATGTGTTGATTCTGTGATGCGAATGATATATAATGTGATGTGAATGATATATATCTTTTGTTTGTTTGGATGGAACAGCAAAAACAAATAAAAAGGGACTTCCTGGTCACTTTGCTGAGTGTAACACTCGGCAAAGGGTATCTGTTGGGGACTTGTTCTCAGATACTTCGTTTTAAGAACAAGGCAACACAGAAAATGTTAAATGGTAAAGTCCTTCGTCCTTCGAAGCATTATTTCCCTTAGGATATAATAGCTTTTGGACGAAGGTTATGAAGGGTATGCCTTCATAAACACAACATACGAGGATGAAAAAAGAACCATATGAAATATAAAGAATAACATAGGCAATTATATGTTATTAACAGTTTATTTTTGCATTATTATTATGAAGAAATAGAAATGACATTCAATCATAAATGTACCTTCGGCTTGGAAGGAGATGAAAATACAAATGTGACGCAAAAGCAAATGCCAAGTCAACGTGTCCAGTACGGGAGTACTGTTCACCTATTTATAGGCACGGGACACAGCTCATATAAAATTACATTCATGCCCTTTACACTTGGTAGTAATTCTATAGTAATCCACCGAGGTCCGAATAGCCTTTTCATCTTTAAGTCGGTTTCTTTTTCCGCTATCACGCCGAAGCTTTCCCGCTCACATCTTCGGCGTTGTATCAACCTTCGTATTACTTGGACTTCTCCTACTGTGATATCGACACGAGTCCGAAGATACCTGTTCACACATTATACTCCAGAAACACTGTTAAATCCTGTTTTTGAGGACCTTCGGATGCCGAAGGCCCCCAACAGTAGCCCCTCGCAATATTAATTTGTTAAAATAATAAATTTAGATTGCGACATGGACGAAGGCTTTAAGCCGAAGGTCCGAAAAAACACCTTCCCTTTGCTAGAATAGCAACATTCACTGACAGGCGGGGTCTTTCAATTTTTAACGCACTGGGCGTATAAATAAGAGCATACCGCGAGCTCATTTGGCACGCTCTCTTGCCATTTGTTCTCGCTCACTCAATTTTTAGCTCTTACGCACCAAGATTTGCTTAGCTTTTTAAGTTTTTAAGCTTCGGCGTTGAAAACAGTTTTTTAGTGGTTCCGAAGATGTCTGAAGATAAGAAGGCTGCTCCCGAGATGAAGCTGAGTCTTTCTGAAGAGAAGAACCTGGGGTTTCTTATAGCAATGTCGAAGACCAACACAGAAAAAATCACCAAAGAGATTTTAGAAGGTTTGTCTGAAGATACTGATGACAGCGACAGTTATGACGTGGATAGTGGTGGTGAAGACTCCAAAGATCGCCCCTGGCGACCAAGCCATTCAGTTTTTGGCAAATCAAGTATCAAAGAAAATCATCTTGTCAACATGAGGGGAAGATACTTCCGGGATTTATCCATTGTGAGGGTTGACGAAGGAGAGAAAACTTGCCCGACCCCTGAGGAAAATGAAGTCGTAGTGTTCCGAAGCTTTTTGAAAGCTGGACTACGGTTTCCCCTGAGCAGCTTTGTCGTAGAAGTACTGAAAATGTTTGAAATATATCTTCATCAACTTACCCCCGAAGCAATTATAAGGCTGAATATCTTCGTGTGGGCCGTGAGAAGCCAAGGTCTGGAACCTGATGCGAAAAGTTTCTGCAACATACACGAATTATCATACGAGACAAAACCCTAGGGTAAGGAACAGTATCACAATAATTTTGGCTGCTACAGTTTCGTTTCTCGGTCTGGGTCAAGCTGTCCCGTACCAACCTTTCGGAAGAGATGGCCCGGCGACTGGATGACAGAATGGTTTTATGTGAAAAATGACCTGAAAGCACGGGAAGTATTAAAGGTATAATTATGCGCCCTATTTGGCAAAGCTTCGGCCTGCGAAAGCCGAAGGTTGAAATGAATGATGCTGCCGAAGAATGCCGGAGAGCCTTCGGAGTTATTTGTTCTTTTATTGGAACAAGAGATTTGGTCCAAGAGCATATTGCCTTCAGAGTATGGCCGCTCGCGGAAAGATGGGAAATGCCACAAGAGACCATAAAGGAGGCTGACGAAGGTGGACTTATCAGACTGAAGTATACTTTCAAGTTCGGAGATAAATTCGTTGAGCCAGATGATGACTGGCTGAAAGGTATTGAAAATTTAAGTGACGAACTACTTGGGGCTTACTCGAAGGCCGAAGATACTGCATTGTCAGCAGCCTTCGGAGGCCAAAAAAAGAAAAGACTAAACCGAGTGTTTGACGCAATCGGATTCGTCTACCCTGACTATCGTTATCCCATTCGAGGGCAGAAAAGAAAAGGCGCGACCTCTGCGAAAGAAGAAGCTGCAGCTGCTCCTAGTGAGCCAGCACTGAAAAGAAAAAGGATAAAGGTCCTCACACATCGGCCACGCTACATTGAACCAGCCTCGGTGCCTGAATTCACCGGAGAGACTTCTTTGGCCACCGAAGCTGAACAGCCAACCTTGCTGCCAGAAATCGCAGAAATAGCCGAAGCGCCAACAAGAACGGAATTGGAAGAACCAAAGATTTCGTTATCAGAAACCAAAGAAATGGCCGAAGCGCCATTAACAGAAAAAATGGAAGAAACAAAAGGATCAGCTGAGGGATCAAAAATATCAGAAGTTTTAAATCCTTCAGCAAATGTTGACACAACAAAAATCAAAAAGGGGCCAGCGGTGACTCCGAAAAGAAAAAGAATGGTCAACGTGCTAGATGTTCTAGAAACAATTAAGTCCTCAAGCACAACTCCGAAGAAGACTGTTGAAACCTCCGAAGCGAAAACTGAGATTTTTGATACTAAAGCTCCAGAGCAAGAAACTGAAGCTGAAGCTGGTCCTTCGGAGCCCACGAAGGTAAAATCCCTGGAAACCGAGGAAGAAAAAGTGACAGAGCCAATTCTTGTTGAAGAAATCAGTGCTGCTGTCCCCGAAGCATCCCCCAAAGTCCCTGATTATATTGTTCGACATGCTTCGGGGAAAAAGTTGTCTGAAAAAGAAAAGCAAGAGGCCCAGTTTTACGCCCAAAAACTAAAATATCCAAAGGGGGCGTTGATATTCAACGGCAGCGGAGAAGAAGATTTCTTGTAATGTCTCCCTGACAGCAAGGAGATTTCTGTCTGCCGGGAGATGAGCAAGAGCTTCGGATTCCCAACACTAGAAGACGGACTCTCGGTGCTGTCGAAAGACGAGTTGGCCGACAGCTTGGCGTATAATAGTTTAAAGGTACAAAATTTGAGACCTTCGCATTGTTTCTTGAAAACAAAAAATTTTCATTTGCTTAGATTTATTAACACACACACATTCTTTGTTGCAGGGCCTTATACTTAGCAATGCCCTCAGGGCCCAAAAAGATGCCGAAGATGAAGGATGTGTGATGGCCCTGAGCAATCTTCGTTCCGAAGTGATTGAACTACGGAAGGAAGGTCTCGAAAAAGACAAAATATTGCATTCATTGATAAGCAGAATAAAAGAAGACGAAGCTACTTTTAAAGGTCAAGCTGAAGCTCAGAAACGTGAAATTGAAGATCTTCGAAAACAACTAGCCAGAGCTAGAGAAGAACGCATACTTGAAGAAACAAAGTGAGAACTTAGCGACCAATGGGCAAATCATTTAGAAGGAACTGTTGAAGAGCTTCGTGCGTCCAAGAAGAGATGCTATAACAAATCTATTGAATGTGTTAATAAAATGAAAACTAGCTTCGCCAGCGTTGGCGCATTTTCGAGTGAGGAAAACTTTACGAGAGGCAACCCCGAAGGCCCCATTGAATGGATTAGCCACGAAGCTGAGGCCTTCGAAGAAATTTTAAATAGCCGCGGAGATATATGTGCTTTTTCGGGTGCCAGGGGAATTGCCACCATTTTGGAGAAAAAGGGCTGTGAGCATGTAAAGATTTTAGTGCAATCCGAAGCTACCTTGCCCTTCGAAGATACAAAGGATCCTTCAGCCGAAGCTAGCATGGTTGGAGGAAAATTTTTTACCGATGTCTGGGACAATGGTGGCCGAGAAATGGCCCGAGAAATTATCCAAAAAAGCGAAAAGGGCATCCATGATGCTAGAAAAGTAGCAGAGGCTGCTGAGAAGAGCGTGGAGCCCGAAGGGCAAATAGGTATTAACTAGTGGTTTTTATTGTGTTGTAATTTTTAATTTTAAACTTCGTTCGCAATTTGTAATAGCAATGTAGCTGTATCCTGTCCTCCCTCAGATCCTACTAAAGCGTCTCCGGGTCCTCCCCCGAAAGATGACGATGAAATTAAAAAGATGGCTGAAGCTATCATGGATCAAGTTGTCAATCAACTCCTGAACGAAGCTGCAGAAGTAGTACTTAGGGAAGACTAAGTGCTACTGTAAAAACTTCTGAAGTGTACTATGTGTAATATCTTGTAACCCTGAATGTAATAAACTTTTTTTTATAATTCAATTCTTTACGATGCATGAAATTTTACATACGTACCGTTTTTGAGTCTTTGACGAAAAAACACCCTCCCTTCTTTTCATGCTTCGTGAAGAAGAATTTTCATTTATCACAACAATACCCATAGTGTTCTGATGAAGAACATCCAAACTTCGTGAAAATATTTTCCGAAGCTACATTCCGAAGATCAATATTGTATCCCCTTCTTGTGCCATATGCGGAATGATGTATGATGATTATGCTATGCAAAATGA
This sequence comes from Zea luxurians, assembly GCA_029449295.1. Lineage (NCBI taxonomy): Eukaryota > Viridiplantae > Streptophyta > Magnoliopsida > Poales > Poaceae > Zea > Zea luxurians. The sequence continues at coordinate 44,268,387 of JAOPSE010000016.1, forward strand.
TGTGATGATGTTATGCTATGAGAAAAGGTATTCGTTCCGAAGCTACAGGTATTCGTTCCAAAATTACACACACATCCCTGCAATAAAATACATAAACTTTTTTGAATCAGCGTTGACTTTTCGCTGTAAGCCTCCCTTAGGAGCTTCTTCGCCTTTTACTTCAGCGGAATCAGCGTTGACTTTTCGCTGTAAGCCTCCCTTAGGAGCTTCTTCGCCTTTTACTTCAGCGGAATCAGCGTTGACTTTTCGCTGTAAGCTCTGCATTCCCTTAGGAACGACTTTGGAGCTTCTTCGCCTTTTACTTTCGGCGGAATCAGCGTTGACTTTTCGCTGTAAGCTCTGCATTCCCTTAGGAACGACTTTGGAGCAAAAACTTACACTGCGCTCCTTTTGGAACGACTTTTTGTTGCTTCAAAGAATTCATACCGTGTCTTCTTTTTTAAAATAAATTTAATAACCCGAAGGTCCTCCTTGCTATTGCAAATTTTCAAGCTCCGACAACTTAAGCCTGTGTAGAAGATATGTTTTCCTTGTGGCAAACAACAAAACTATTACTTGAAATTTAAAAAGTGTCCTTTATTACACAGAAAATAAAACTGAATGGAAAAGACTGCTGTCAAGGTAGGATATTTGTCAATAGATGTGCTTCGACTCTGGCACAGTGCTATTGACTGTGCGAGCTTCGGATTGTTCTCTGAAGTCCCTTTGATGTGGAGCATATTGGCTCCCTTCTGGCTGTTGACCTTGTTGCAGCGGTGGTGGAGGCGGAGGCTGTTGCCAAGAAGCTTGAGGTTGACTCGCCGAAGCAACAGAAACTGCAGGGTGGTGGCCTACGTATTCTGGGATGTAAGGCGAATGGTACGAAGCAGTATGCATGACCTGCTTCGGCTGAGCTTGTTGTACTGCAGCTTCGGCTATCTCCTTTTGTTTCTGGATGGTAACATGGCACGTCCTGGTGGTATGGCCCTTGTTTTCACCACAGAACAAGCAAAATATTCTCCTTAGTTGATCTCCAAATCTTCCGCCGAAGCCCCTGGCGCCTCTGCCTCTTGGAGCTGGTGGCCGGAAGAAGCTTTGCTGTTGCCCCGAAGCCTGTGAGGAGCACTGTGGCCTTTGCTGCTGACTCCCCTTATCATCATTTTGAGTAGAGTTGTGGATTGACCTGACATGCCTCGGATAGAATCTTCCTCCGAAGCCCCTGGTCATTTCGGAAAACCTGAAAGCCTCCTCCCTTCTTTGGCGAAAATCATTGTCGGCACGAATATACTCGTCCATCTTCTGGAGCAGCTTCTCCAAAGTTTGAGGAGGCTTCCTAGCAAAGTACTGAGCTGAAGGTCCAGGCCGAAGTCCCTTGATCATGGCCTCAATGACAATTTCGTTGGGCACCGTTGGCGCCTACGCCCTCAAACGCAAGAACCTCTTGACATACGCCTGAAGGTATTCTTCGTGATCCTATGTGCACTGAAACAGGGCCTGAGCAGTGACCAGCTTCGTCTGAAACCCTTGGAAGCTGGTTAACAACATGTCCTTCAGTTTTTGCCATGAAGTGATCGTTCCTGGTCGAAGGGAGGAATACCAGGTTTGAGCAACACTCCTGACAGCCATAACAAAAGACTTTGCCATGACTGCAGCATTGCCACCATACGAAGATACTGTTGCTTCGTAGCTCATCAAAAACTGCTTCGGGTCTGAATGGCCATCGAATATGGGAAGCTGGGGCGGCTTGTAGGACGGAGGCCAAGGTGTAGCCTGCAGCTCAGCGGACAGCGGAGAAGCATCATCAAAAACAAAATTTCCATGATGGAAGTTGTTATACCAGTCATCTTCGTTGAGGAAACCCTCCTGATGAAGGTTTTGGTTCTGAGGTCTTCGGTTCTGCTCATCGTGAGTAAGATGGCGAACTTCTTCAGAAGCTTCGTCTATCTGCCTTTGTAGTTCAGCTAGCCTGGCCATCTTTTCCTTCTTCCTCTGCACCTGTTGATGAAGCATCTCCATGTCTCTGATCTCTTGATCTAGCTCATCCTTTTGCGGTGTCGGGCTGACAGCCTTCCTCTTCTGGCTTCGGGCCTCCCGAAGAGAGAGAGTCTCCTGATTGGGGTCCAGCTGTTGCAGAGGTGCAGCCCCAGTTGCTGAAGCTTTCTTCGGCGCCATAGCGAAGGTTTATGATCGCCGAAGGTGTTAAAAAACTCAAAGGGTGGTAGTGAGTTCACCGGAGGTGGGCGCCAATGTTGGGGACTTGTTCTCAGATACTTCGTTTTAAGAACAAGGCAACACAGAAAATGTTAAATGGTAAAGTCCTTCGTCCTTCGAAGCATTATTTCCCTTAGGATATAATAGCTTTTGGACGAAGGTTATGAAGGGTATGCCTTCATAAACACAACATACGAGGATGAAAAAAGAACCATATGAAATATAAAGAATAACATAGGCAATTATATGTTATTAACAGTTTATTTTTGCATTATTATTATGAAGAAATAGAAATGACATTCAATCATAAATGTACCTTCGGCTTGGAAGGAGATGAAAATACAAATGTGACGCAAAAGCAAATGCCAAGTCAACGTGTCCAGTACGGGAGTACTGTTCACCTATTTATAGGCACGGGACACAGCCCATATAAAATTACATTCATGCCCTTTACACTTGGTAGTAATTCTATAGTAATCCACCGAGGTCCGAATAGCCTTTTCATCTTTAAGTCGGTTTCTTTTTCCGCTATCACGCCGAAGCTTTCCCGCTCACATCTTCGGCGTTGTATCAACCTTCGTATTACTTGGACTTCTCCTACTGTGATATCGACACGAGTCCGAAGATACCTGTTCACACATTATACTCCAGAAACACTGTTAAATCCTGTTTTTGAGGACCTTCGGATGCCGAAGGCCCCCAACAGTATCTTTGCCGAGTGCTATGACCATGGCACTCGGCAAACAAGGACACCTGGGAACCGGTAAAGCCTTCTTTGCCGAGTGCTGTGGTCAAGGCACTCGGCAAAGAAGGACACCTGGGAACCGGTAAAGCCTTCTTTGCGAGTGCTGTGGTCAAGGCACTCGACAAAGAAGCTACCTTTGCCGAGTGCCGCCCAGCGCACTCAGCAAAGGGACTGGCAAAGGGGCCCACTGGAGGACACTTTGCCGAGAGCCAGTCCACTAGACACTCGGCAAAGAAGCCTCCTTTACCGAGTGCCTACGAGAGCTCTCGGCACAGGGACTGGCGGTGGGGCCCACTAGAGCGGTCTTTGCCGAGGGCCATGATAGCAGACACTCGACAAAATTGGCCTCTTTGCCGAGTGCCAAAGAAGACACTCGGCAAAGGATCCGTCACCGTCACTTGGCGCCGTGACGACGACTTTTCTTTGCCGAGTACCAAATGGCACTCGGCAAATTCTTTGCCGAGTGCCCGACAAAAAGTACTCGGCAAAGAGGCCGTTGCCGATGTACAGTTCGCCGAGCGTTCTTTGTCGAGTGTTACACTCGGCAAAGTGTTTGCAGTAGATCGGGACGGCAGAGAATTCAACAACAAGGCGGAGCGGGTGAAGCAAGAGCTGTGGGTAAGTCTTCCTCGCACTATATTGTTTAATAAGTCGCATTTGTTGCATATTCTTGAAATAATGTATCGATACATCATCTTTGTATGTAGGATTTCTTCAGATGCGAGGCTGGATACGAGGCCAGGGCGGATGTGGTGGCTACCACGAGCTGTAAGAAGCTCGTCGTGGACATGCACTACGAGGCGCGCATCCAGGCCATCATCACTTACCATGGCTCCGTCCTTGGGGAGAAGGTGAGCAAGAAGGACGCCTGAACCATGTCGTTGACTCCGGACCAGTACTTGCAGGTAAATACAAAACTTTATTATTGGTACTAAATATGCTTAATTTTATCTTCTGATATGCCGTGTACTTGTATTTTTTTAGATGATTCCTCATTGGTGCGCCGCGCATCCTGAGTGCTAGGAGCAGATGGTGCAGAGGTGGTGCTCGGCTGAGTGGGACGAGGCGCACAACGCTATCCGGGAACGACGTTTGATGATGCAAGGTCCCTCCCACCATCAAGGCAGAAGCAGCCTGGGCAAATACGTGGAAGCATGGGTACGCGCTCTTTTTTATTTAGGTATATAACTTTCGATTAGACATGATTTCTAACCATCTCGTTGGTTTTCTCACAGTCGGCGGCACATGGTGGCGCGCCTTGCTCCACGTTCTCGGCATATGCTATGGCCCACAAGGGGAAGGCGACGTCCGATGTCACCTACAACTCGGATGATGGGCCCGAGGCGTACACCAACCCCGCCGTCCACAGCCGCCTCAGTGAGTACACCGCCATGGCCAAGGAGGTCCACGGGCCAGATTACGATCCGAGGACCAAGGACATCGACGGAGATGTCCTCATGAGGGTCGGAGGAGGCAAGAGGCATGGGCGGTACTGGATTGCCGACGGGGCAATCGACTCGTCCTCCACTCCCACTCTATCTCAGGTGCGAGCAAGGAGCACGAGCACGAGCCCAGCCATACGACCTCGGCAGGACAGCTCACAGCATCGTATCCAGCAACTCCAGGTTATTCCTTATCTATTCATCATTCATTGATTATTATATATCTTCTCTTTGCATTATCGTAACATTAGGGCGAAATATTACAGACTCAGCTAGATGATGAGAGGAGGCAACGTGAGGAGCTGGAGAAGAGGATGGCGGAGATGTTCGCGTACATGCAGAGTCTTGGCGCCGCACAGGGTCATGCTCCACCACCTCCGTTGTTCCCTGCAGCTGACCCTGCTGAGTTCACTACTCCTGTGAGTATCAAAATTTTAGTACTGCATGATATATATTCATATGTTCTCACACATGCAATCTCTTCTCTGTGCAGGGTCAATCGGCGGCGTCGAACAACCCTCACGCTTCGTCCAGCTCTTCGCCGAACCAGTCCAGATGCCCACCTCGTTGATGAATTGTTTTGTGATGATCCAGACTTATATTTGTGAGTGTTGGTGATGTTAGTTATACTTGGTCTTGTGAGATACTTAGTGAGACTTATGTGCTGTGAAACCTGATTTATGTGGTGATATTTGTGATATATATGGTGTTGATGATAAATGTGTTGATTCTGTGATGCGAATGATATATAATGTGATGTGAATGATATATATCTTTTGTTTGTTTGGATGGAACAGCAAAAACAAATAAAAAGGGACTTCCTGGTCACTTTGCTGAGTGTAACACTCGGCAAAGGGTATCTGTTGGGGACTTGTTCTCAGATACTTCGTTTTAAGAACAAGGCAACACAGAAAATGTTAAATGGTAAAGTCCTTCGTCCTTCGAAGCATTATTTCCCTTAGGATATAATAGCTTTTGGACGAAGGTTATGAAGGGTATGCCTTCATAAACACAACATACGAGGATGAAAAAAGAACCATATGAAATATAAAGAATAACATAGGCAATTATATGTTATTAACAGTTTATTTTTGCATTATTATTATGAAGAAATAGAAATGACATTCAATCATAAATGTACCTTCGGCTTGGAAGGAGATGAAAATACAAATGTGACGCAAAAGCAAATGCCAAGTCAACGTGTCCAGTACGGGAGTACTGTTCACCTATTTATAGGCACGGGACACAGCTCATATAAAATTACATTCATGCCCTTTACACTTGGTAGTAATTCTATAGTAATCCACCGAGGTCCGAATAGCCTTTTCATCTTTAAGTCGGTTTCTTTTTCCGCTATCACGCCGAAGCTTTCCCGCTCACATCTTCGGCGTTGTATCAACCTTCGTATTACTTGGACTTCTCCTACTGTGATATCGACACGAGTCCGAAGATACCTGTTCACACATTATACTCCAGAAACACTGTTAAATCCTGTTTTTGAGGACCTTCGGATGCCGAAGGCCCCCAACAGTAGCCCCTCGCAATATTAATTTGTTAAAATAATAAATTTAGATTGCGACATGGACGAAGGCTTTAAGCCGAAGGTCCGAAAAAACACCTTCCCTTTGCTAGAATAGCAACATTCACTGACAGGCGGGGTCTTTCAATTTTTAACGCACTGGGCGTATAAATAAGAGCATACCGCGAGCTCATTTGGCACGCTCTCTTGCCATTTGTTCTCGCTCACTCAATTTTTAGCTCTTACGCACCAAGATTTGCTTAGCTTTTTAAGTTTTTAAGCTTCGGCGTTGAAAACAGTTTTTTAGTGGTTCCGAAGATGTCTGAAGATAAGAAGGCTGCTCCCGAGATGAAGCTGAGTCTTTCTGAAGAGAAGAACCTGGGGTTTCTTATAGCAATGTCGAAGACCAACACAGAAAAAATCACCAAAGAGATTTTAGAAGGTTTGTCTGAAGATACTGATGACAGCGACAGTTATGACGTGGATAGTGGTGGTGAAGACTCCAAAGATCGCCCCTGGCGACCAAGCCATTCAGTTTTTGGCAAATCAAGTATCAAAGAAAATCATCTTGTCAACATGAGGGGAAGATACTTCCGGGATTTATCCATTGTGAGGGTTGACGAAGGAGAGAAAACTTGCCCGACCCCTGAGGAAAATGAAGTCGTAGTGTTCCGAAGCTTTTTGAAAGCTGGACTACGGTTTCCCCTGAGCAGCTTTGTCGTAGAAGTACTGAAAATGTTTGAAATCTATCTTCATCAACTTACCCCCGAAGCAATTATAAGGCTGAATATCTTCGTGTGGGCCGTGAGAAGCCAAGGTCTGGAACCTGATGCGAAAAGTTTCTGCAACATACACGAATTATCATACGAGACAAAACCCTAGGGTAAGGAACAGTATCACAATAATTTTGGCTGCTACAGTTTCGTTTCTCGGTCTGGGTCAAGCTGTCCCGTACCAACCTTTCGGAAGAGATGGCCCGGCGACTGGATGACAGAATGGTTTTATGTGAAAAATGACCTGAAAGCACGGGAAGTATTAAAGGTATAATTATGCGCCCTATTTGGCAAAGCTTCGGCCTGCGAAAGCCGAAGGTTGAAATGAATGATGCTGCCGAAGAATGCCGGAGAGCCTTCGGAGTTATTTGTTCTTTTATTGGAACAAGAGATTTGGTCCAAGAGCATATTGCCTTCAGAGTATGGCCGCTCGCGGAAAGATGGGAAATGCCACAAGAGACCATAAAGGAGGCTGACGAAGGTGGACTTATCAGACTGAAGTATACTTTCAAGTTCGGAGATAAATTCGTTGAGCCAGATGATGACTGGCTGAAAGGTATTGAAAATTTAAGTGACGAACTACTTGGGGCTTACTCGAAGGCCGAAGATACTGCATTGTCAGCAGCCTTCGGAGGCCAAAAAAAGAAAAGACTAAACCGAGTGTTTGACGCAATCGGATTCGTCTACCCTGACTATCGTTATCCCATTCGAGGGCAGAAAAGAAAAGGCGCGACCTCTGCGAAAGAAGAAGCTGCAGCTGCTCCTAGTGAGCCAGCACTGAAAAGAAAAAGGATAAAGGTCCTCACACATCGGCCACGCTACATTGAACCAGCCTCGGTGCCTGAATTCACCGGAGAGACTTCTTTGGCCACCGAAGCTGAACAGCCAACCTTGCTGCCAGAAATCGCAGAAATAGCCGAAGCGCCAACAAGAACGGAATTGGAAGAACCAAAGATTTCGTTATCAGAAACCAAAGAAATGGCCGAAGCGCCATTAACAGAAAAAATGGAAGAAACAAAAGGATCAGCTGAGGGATCAAAAATATCAGAAGTTTTAAATCCTTCAGCAAATGTTGACACAACAAAAATCAAAAAGGGGCCAGCGGTGACTCCGAAAAGAAAAAGAATGGTCAACGTGCTAGATGTTCTAGAAACAATTAAGTCCTCAAGCACAACTCCGAAGAAGACTGTTGAAACCTCCGAAGCGAAAACTGAGATTTTTGATACTAAAGCTCCAGAGCAAGAAACTGAAGCTGAAGCTGGTCCTTCGGAGCCCACGAAGGTAAAATCCCTGGAAACCGAGGAAGAAAAAGTGACAGAGCCAATTCTTGTTGAAGAAATCAGTGCTGCTGTCCCCGAAGCATCCCCCAAAGTCCCTGATTATATTGTTCGACATGCTTCGGGGAAAAAGTTGTCTGAAAAAGAAAAGCAAGAGGCCCAGTTTTACGCCCAAAAACTAAAATATCCAAAGGGGGCGTTGATATTCAACGGCAGCGGAGAAGAAGATTTCTTGTAATGTCTCCCTGACAGCAAGGAGATTTCTGTCTGCCGGGAGATGAGCAAGAGCTTCGGATTCCCAACACTAGAAGACGGACTCTCGGTGCTGTCGAAAGACGAGTTGGCCGACAGCTTGGCGTATAATAGTTTAAAGGTACAAAATTTGAGACCTTCGCATTGTTTCTTGAAAACAAAAAATTTTCATTTGCTTAGATTTATTAACACACACACATTCTTTGTTGCAGGGCCTTATACTTAGCAATGCCCTCAGGGCCCAAAAAGATGCCGAAGATGAAGGATGTGTGATGGCCCTGAGCAATCTTCGTTCCGAAGTGATTGAACTACGGAAGGAAGGTCTCGAAAAAGACAAAATATTGCATTCATTGATAAGCAGAATAAAAGAAGACGAAGCTACTTTTAAAGGTCAAGCTGAAGCTCAGAAACGTGAAATTGAAGATCTTCGAAAACAACTAGCCAGAGCTAGAGAAGAACGCATACTTGAAGAAACAAAGTGAGAACTTAGCGACCAATGGGCAAATCATTTAGAAGGAACTGTTGAAGAGCTTCGTGCGTCCAAGAAGAGATGCTATAACAAATCTATTGAATGTGTTAATAAAATGAAAACTAGCTTCGCCAGCGTTGGCGCATTTTCGAGTGAGGAAAACTTTACGAGAGGCAACCCCGAAGGCCCCATTGAATGGATTAGCCACGAAGCTGAGGCCTTCGAAGAAATTTTAAATAGCCGCGGAGATATATGTGCTTTTTCGGGTGCCAGGGGAATTGCCACCATTTTGGAGAAAAAGGGCTGTGAGCATGTAAAGATTTTAGTGCAATCCGAAGCTACCTTGCCCTTCGAAGATACAAAGGATCCTTCAGCCGAAGCTAGCATGGTTGGAGGAAAATTTTTTACCGATGTCTGGGACAATGGTGGCCGAGAAATGGCCCGAGAAATTATCCAAAAAAGCGAAAAGGGCATCCATGATGCTAGAAAAGTAGCAGAGGCTGCTGAGAAGAGCGTGGAGCCCGAAGGGCAAATAGGTATTAACTAGTGGTTTTTATTGTGTTGTAATTTTTAATTTTAAACTTCGTTCGCAATTTGTAATAGCAATGTAGCTGTATCCTGTCCTCCCTCAGATCCTACTAAAGCGTCTCCGGGTCCTCCCCCGAAAGATGACGATGAAATTAAAAAGATGGCTGAAGCTATCATGGATCAAGTTGTCAATCAACTCCTGAACGAAGCTGCAGAAGTAGTACTTAGGGAAGACTAAGTGCTACTGTAAAAACTTCTGAAGTGTACTATGTGTAATATCTTGTAACCCTGAATGTAATAAACTTTTTTTTTATAATTCAATTCTTTACGATGCATGAAATTTTACATACGTACCGTTTTTGAGTCTTTGACGAAAAAACACCCTCCCTTCTTTTCATGCTTCGTGAAGAAGAATTTTCATTTATCACAACAATACCCATAGTGTTCTGATGAAGAACATCCAAACTTCGTGAAAATATTTTCCGAAGCTACATTCCGAAGATCAATATTGTATCCCCTTCTTGTGCCATATGCGGAATGATGTATGATGATTATGCTATGCAAAATGATGTGATGATGTTATGCTATGAGAAAAGGTATTCGTTCCGAAGCTACAGGTATTCGTTCCAAAATTACACACACATCCCTGCAATAAAATACATAAACTTTTTGAATCAGCGTTGACTTTTCGCTGTAAGCCTCCCTTAGGAGCTTCTTCGCCTTTTACTTCAGCGGAATCAGCGTTGACTTTTCGCTGTAAGCCTCCCTTAGGAGCTTCTTCGCCTTTTACTTCAGCGGAATCAGCGTTGACTTTTCGCTGTAAGCTCTGCATTCCCTTAGGAACGACTTTGGAGCTTCTTCGCCTTTTACTTTCGGCGGAATCAGCGTTGACTTTTCGCTGTAAGCTCTGCATTCCCTTAGGAACGACTTTGGAGCAAAAACTTACACTGCGCTCCTTTTGGAACGACTTTTTGTTGCTTCAAAGAATTCATACCGTGTCTTCTTTTTTAAAATAAATTTAATAACCCGAAGGTCCTCCTTGCTATTGCAAATTTTCAAGCTCCGACAACTTAAGCCTGTGTAGAAGATATGTTTTCCTTGTGGCAAACAACAAAACTATTACTTGAAATTTAAAAAGTGTCCTTTATTACACAGAAAATAAAACTGAATGGAAAAGACTGCTGTCAAGGTAGGATATTTGTCAATAGATGTGCTTCGACTCTGGCACAGTGCTATTGACTGTGCGAGCTTCGGATTGTTCTCTGAAGTCCCTTTGATGTGGAGCATATTGGCTCCCTTCTGGCTGTTGACCTTGTTGCAGCGGTGGTGGAGGCGGAGGCTGTTGCCAAGAAGCTTGAGGTTGACTCGCCGAAGCAACAGAAACTGCAGGGTGGTGGCCTACGTATTCTGGGATGTAAGGCGAATGGTACGAAGCAGTATGCATGACCTGCTTCGGCTGAGCTTGTTGTACTGCAGCTTCGGCTATCTCCTTTTGTTTCTGGATGGTAACATGGCACGTCCTGGTGGTATGGCCCTTGTTTTCACCACAGAACAAGCAAAATATTCTCCTTAGTTGATCTCCAAATCTTCCGCCGAAGCCCCTGGCGCCTCTGCCTCTTGGAGCTGGTGGCCGGAAGAAGCTTTGCTGTTGCCCCGAAGCCTGTGAGGAGCACTGTGGCCTTTGCTGCTGACTCCCCTTATCATCATTTTGAGTAGAGTTGTGGATTGACCTGACATGCCTCGGATAGAATCTTCCTCCGAAGCCCCTGGTCATTTCGGAAAACCTGAAAGCCTCCTCCCTTCTTTGGCGAAAATCATTGTCGGCACGAATATACTCGTCCATCTTCTGGAGCAGCTTCTCCAAAGTTTGAGGAGGCTTCCTAGCAAAGTACTGAGCTGAAGGTCCAGGCCGAAGTCCCTTGATCATGGCCTCAATGACAATTTCGTTGGGCACCGTTGGCGCCTACGCCCTCAAACGCAAGAACCTCTTGACATACGCCTGAAGGTATTCTTCGTGATCCTATGTGCACTGAAACAGGGCCTGAGCAGTGACCAGCTTCGTCTGAAACCCTTGGAAGCTGGTTAACAACATGTCCTTCAGTTTTTGCCATGAAGTGATCGTTCCTGGTCGAAGGGAGGAATACCAGGTTTGAGCAACACTCCTGACAGCCATAACAAAAGACTTTGCCATGACTGCAGCATTGCCACCATACGAAGATACTGTTGCTTCGTAGCTCATCAAAAACTGCTTCGGGTCTGAATGGCCATCGAATATGGGAAGCTGGGGCGGCTTGTAGGACGGAGGCCAAGGTGTAGCCTGCAGCTCAGCGGACAGCGGAGAAGCATCATCAAAAACAAAATTTCCATGATGGAAGTTGTTATACCAGTCATCTTCGTTGAGGAAACCCTCCTGATGAAGGTTTTGGTTCTGAGGTCTTCGGTTCTGCTCATCGTGAGTAAGATGGCGAACTTCTTCAGAAGCTTCGTCTATCTGCCTTTGTAGTTCAGCTAGCCTGGCCATCTTTTCCTTCTTCCTCTGCACCTGTTGATGAAGCATCTCCATGTCTCTGATCTCTTGATCTAGCTCATCCTTTTGCGGTGTCGGGCTGACAGCCTTCCTCTTCTGGCTTCGGGCCTCCCGAAGAGAGAGAGTCTCCTGATTGGGGTCCAGCTGTTGCAGAGGTGCAGCCCCAGTTGCTGAAGCTTTCTTCGGCGCCATAGCGAAGGTTTATGATCGCCGAAGGTGTTAAAAAACTCAAAGGGTGGTAGTGAGTTCACCGGAGGTGGGCGCCAATGTTGGGGACTTGTTCTCAGATACTTCGTTTTAAGAACAAGGCAACACAGAAAATGTTAAATGGTAAAGTCCTTCGTCCTTCGAAGCATTATTTCCCTTAGGATATAATAGCTTTTGGACGAAGGTTATGAAGGGTATGCCTTCATAAACACAACATACGAGGATGAAAAAAGAACCATATGAAATATAAAGAATAACATAGGCAATTATATGTTATTAACAGTTTATTTTTGCATTATTATTATGAAGAAATAGAAATGACATTCAATCATAAATGTACCTTCGGCTTGGAAGGAGATGAAAATACAAATGTGACGCAAAAGCAAATGCCAAGTCAACGTGTCCAGTACGGGAGTACTGTTCACCTATTTATAGGCACGGGACACAGCCCATATAAAATTACATTCATGCCCTTTACACTTGGTAGTAATTCTATAGTAATCCACCGAGGTCCGAATAGCCTTTTCATCTTTAAGTCGGTTTCTTTTTCCGCTATCACGCCGAAGCTTTCCCGCTCACATCTTCGGCGTTGTATCAACCTTCGTATTACTTGGACTTCTCCTACTGTGATATCGACACGAGTCCGAAGATACCTGTTCACACATTATACTCCAGAAACACTGTTAAATCCTGTTTTTGAGGACCTTCGGATGCCGAAGGCCCCCAACAGTATCTTTGCCGAGTGCTATGACCATGGCACTCGGCAAAGAAGGACACCTGGGAACCGGTAAAGCCTTCTTTGCCGAGTGCTGTGGTCAAGGCACTCGGCAAAGAAGGACACCTGGGAACCGGTAAAGCCTTCTTTGCGAGTGCTGTGGTCAAGGCACTCGACAAAGAAGCTACCTTTGCCGAGTGCCGCCCAGCGCACTCAGCAAAGGGACTGGCAAAGGGGCCCACTGGAGGACACTTTGCCGAGAGCCAGTCCACTAGACACTCGGCAAAGAAGCCTCCTTTACCGAGTGCCTACGAGAGCTCTCGGCACAGGGACTGGCGGTGGGGCCCACTAGAGCGGTCTTTGCCGAGGGCCATGATAGCAGACACTCGACAAAATTGGCCTCTTTGCCGAGTGCCAAAGAAGACACTCGGCAAAGGATCCGTCACCGTCACTTGGCGCCGTGACGACGACTTTTCTTTGCCGAGTACCAAATGGCACTCGGCAAATTCTTTGCCGAGTGCCCGACAAAAAGTACTCGGCAAAGAGGCCGTTGCCGATGTACAGTTCGCCGAGCGTTCTTTGTCGAGTGTTACACTCGGCAAAGTGTTTGCCGAGTGTTTTCTAGGTTTTGCCGAGTGCCTAAGGCACTCGGCAAAGGAGCTGTGTCCGGTAGTGGTGACCATGCGACAACTCGTCTTGTCCGCAGGCTGCGGAAGAGGAATGCCATGGTGGCCCAGAGGACAACGCGGGCGACAATGGGCGAGATAGCACACGACACCGGACGCGGGGCTCGGTAGTGGCACGAGATGCCTTGGATGTCATTTTGTGGTAGTAAAAGTTGCATGCTTTGTACGGTGCGTGGTAGAAAGAAAGCAAGACACTGAGAGAAGTGGGAGCTTCGGCTGGTGTTGTATTGTAGTGTCGTTTGTGTGTGTGTTAAGAGATGAACGACGCTTGGTTTGCGGAACTGGAGCCACTGTGTTCGTAGTCCGGTTAGCCTATCTTGACATGCCTGCCTCCTCCGATACAACTCACGATCAATGGATGGTGAAAGTAGGGCGAATAGGATACACCTAAAATTTTCAACAAAATCTTTGAAATAAAGTGATAAAACCAGTTCAACCGGTGCAGGTTGGTTCAACAGCAACCAAGGACGATTGAACCACTCTAAACCAATTAAACTGCAAAGTTGACAATAAATTTGAATCTAGCAACAAAATTGATGAGAGTAACTTCGATCGAACGAATAACTGAGATAATCCAAGGGTAGAGTTAGTGGATATGAATGGAGCAACTCCACACAATCCACTCACACAAAGTGACGCTTGAATCCTTGCTTACAACAAGATGAACTATAAGCACAAACAAAGCAAGAACACAAGAATACTTGATTCATCTCAGGTTCGGTCACACCACAAAGGTACTCTACTCCTTATTAAGGAGCCCACAAATGGCTAGGTCTTCCAACCCTAATCCTCCCTTAGCTGACCACAAAGGTCAAGGCAATCCCTTACTTAAGTATGCTCAAAGAGCAGGTAATACAAACTTGCTTCTCGAGGTCATCCACAAAATTGCAGACTCCCAAGAAACCTCAAACCATCAAGGAACACGAGGTTTCAAAAGAAACAAATCCACATAAATTGGTGAGAGTGAGAGAGGGAGAGAGTGAAATCAAATCACAGGATCGATGAACTCAACCTCACACCAAACGTTCCTCAAATCGATGAAAGAGGATGAGAGTTGGGGTGTGAGATAGGAGTAAATGCTCTTGTTTTGAGTTAGGTTAGTAGTAATGGGAGTGAGTGAATGAGGAGAGAGAAAGAGAGTGGAGGGGTTATATATAGGTGGCTCTTCAAAAGGGTTGACCGTTTGAAAGTTCTGCGAAAAGGGCAGTTGAACCGCTCATATAACTCGGTTCAGCTTGTTAGTTCAAGTGCCCACCTCAACCGCTTGAAACCCGTTGAACCGCCTGTCCATTAGAAGCTTCAGAACAGTCGTCTAAGTAAGCTCGGTTGAACCGCTCCTAGGGGCCAATTCAACTGGTTTGTACCTGTCACACCCGAATTTAGGGGGCAAAACCCGGGCGCGACTCACATGTGTGCTAGGATCAAGTCTCACACATATGATGACTCATGGTATAGAAACGAATGTCACATCTTTAATATGTAATGGAGTTCTGTACAAAGCTCCTTAGAAAAAGTTAAACCAAACAGGCCCATAGTTTCTCACCGAGGAATGCCCAAGTAGCAACATGAGAAGCTTCCATTCAAGCATCCTAAAAGGAATGTGGACACCTAAGAGGGGGGAATTAGGACTTCAATTTCTCACGCTCTAAACTAGGCCTCTAATTATTCTCTTAAACAAAACCTATGCGGATAACCAAGCGCAATATGGTGTAACTAAGGTTTCACCTAAGTGTTGCTATCTGTACCACAAAATAGAGTTATACAACCTAAGTTCCACTCCTACCAACGAACAAATAAATAATCTAAGGATGGTAAATAATACAACAAAAGGAAATAATATAAATGTGGAAGCTTAAGAGAGATAGAGATGCAAACTCCAGTTAACACGCCGGTATTTTTACCGAGGTATCAAGAACCGGTAAGGTTCTTACTAATCCTTGTTGGTGCTCCTATGCAGAGGAAATCTCACACGAGGCCAAGCACCTCAGATAGGTAACTCTGTAGATAGCTATGAGCCTTCTCCACATGCAAGTGTGAAAGGGAAATGTGCCCTTAGGCCATTTTTAGTTTGTTTTGGTGATTAAATGCTCAACACATTGTTTTTGGACTAACATCATATTGTATTAGCATAAGCACATGTATTTGAAAGGCAAATTGATAAAAATGAGAAAAGTGCATAGGTGTGTATATTGCAAATCCTATTGTATGGAAGGATCAAAGGTATGATTCTAGCACTTAGTAAATCGTTTGAGTGGCTAACAATGTTCATCTAAGTGCTAGGAAACTCTCCAAGTCAAGACAAATTAAAGTGGAGAAGTCTAGCTAAGTTTGGCCAAACTTGGGCTAGTCTCAGGAAGACGTCAAGGCTCGCTTGCTATAATTCACCGGACAGTTCGGTGTGCACCAGACATGTCCAGTGCGCCACGCGACCAGCAACTTTGCCCGTGCCAACGGTCGATGCACAGTCAACAGTGGCCACATGGCGGCCACGTCTGTTGGGCCAATGGTCGAGAGGTACCACTGGACAATCTGGTGTGCACCAGAAAGTCCGGTGTGCCAGGTGACCGAAGGCTCTAACGACTGACTCAACAAATATCTTAGCCGTTTATGAAATGGAATCTCGCACTGTGCAGTGTCCGGTGTGCACTGGACAGTCGGGTGCACATGTGGACAGAAGGCAACCAAAGCCTTTCAAATGGAGCTCCAATGGCTCCTAGGTCCCTTGGGGCTATAAAAGGACCCCCTAGGCGCCATGGAGCAGGACACATGCATACTTTGTGCGCACTACAACTCTGAGACTCCGCGACCACGATGTTGATTCATTAGATATAGATTCGAGCGCTCTCTTCTTGACTTGTGTGCGTGTTGTTGCTGCAATTGTGCTCTTGTGTGTGTAGCTACTCGCTCCTTACTCCGTTTTGATTGTAAACATCTGTGTAAGGCGTGAGAGACTCCAATTTGTGGAGATTCCTCACAACTAGAAATTGATATAAGGAAGACAACCGTGGTACTCATGTTTGATCTTTAGATCACTTGAGAGGAGTTGAGTGCAACCCTTGACTGAAGAGGTCACCACAACGTGGAGTAGGCATTGACCGAACCACAGGATAAAATCGTCGTGTCTCTTGTCCATTTACTTTATTAAGATTATCATCTTATTGAGTTCTCATATTCACTTGTATTATTGCTCCTAAGTTTGATACACATTTCAAAGGAGCAATCAAGTGAAGAGTTCTCCTCTCTACTCATACCAACTTGGTTTTAGTTTTCACTAACACTCATTATAAACCTAGTTTGTGTTGTTTAGAGTTGATTTTTGTAGGATCACCTATTCACCCCCTAGGTGCTCTCAAAGTGGTGTTATGCTTCTGGCCTTTCTCAGATGCTCCCCACCGTCTTCACTATCGAGCTTCTGGTTGAAATGTTGTGGGTCTCGTTCCCTCCAGTACACGGTGGCGGCTAGACCACAAGTGCAGCTGATGTGGTCTCGCAAGACTCTAGCTCATGGTGGTTGGCTTCATATTATTTGTCTTGTAGTACTCAATAAAATTTGTAATCATTTGAGAGCTACTTGTTATGAAGCGAAAAACAACACAGATATTATCCAATTATTTACTAACAACTATTATGTCATCTTGAACAACCAGATTTATGATGTGGCACACATACCTTTTGTGGATAACGTAATCATCTATGTATGACTGCGAATGAGGGGTAAGAGCTTCAATAGAATTTGTATTTGAGAAAGCATTATCAAGAGTAATAGAGAGAATCTATTCTTTATCTCAAAATCATTAATAGTTTGCACACTATCAACAATTTGCCCTACTTTTTTCAAACAAGTTTTGGAGTGTCGATTTAAATGCCTAGTGTCACTAGTAGAATCTGCACTCAATTCAGTTTTAGAATAGTGACATATAGCACTTTGACATGGAAACATATGATTTAGCATTCTAGGGTGGTATTGGCACATGATCACCAGCAAGCATGTCACCATTAGTAACAGGTTCACCTCTACCAACATCTGCTAGGGAGGAGGCACTGACCATAAAGGAATCATCTTGAACCTTATCAGTACCATCCATGCCGGTATCTTCCACAATTGAGGAGGATTATTGCAACCATCTTTCCTACTAGCAGAAAGTTTCCTAACAGCTACGCTCTTCCTCCCCATTGAAGGCTCTATGATCGGTACAAGCAAATTTGGATGGAGAATACATATTTAGGAAGAGCAGCAAGTGGCTAGTGGCTTAGTGCATCCATGGTGAGTTTTGGTTTGTGGTCGAGAGGGGTAGATAAATGGAGCACTGTCTCTAGCCTGAGCCCTAGAGGGGTTGATTGAACTAAATGCCAAAAAAATGGATTAAGGTTTTGAGAAAATGTCACACCCGGTTTTAAGGAACAAAGCCGGGTGCATCTCATACATACGCCAAGAAGACAACATATATAATAACAGAGTGTATAGAGATAAATGTCACAATAACATCAGAATATTTATTACATAGCAAAAGTCTTACAAAATAAAATATAAATATAACAGGATCTAAAATCCATCCTTGGCGCCAGAAAGTCAATTGGGAGACGACGACCTAGACCTCTCACGAACACAGCGCAACATCCACCATGCGCCTCATCCAGTGGTACCTGTTCTTGACCTGTGGGGGGTGTGAGGCAGCAAGGGTGAGCTCACACATGATCATAGCTCAACAAGTTGTGGGGAAACCAGTGGGCATGAACTCACCAAAGGTGGGAGTTCATGTGATGTGAAAGGCTTATCAAAGAGAATGGTTAAAGTTGAGCATTGCTTTTAAAGTTGGTCAAAATTTTATTAGCAGTTACTAAGTGTAAGTAAATACCAAACCATAATAAATAATAATATAACAAAATTAATAACAAATCCCATGCAATGCATATGACAGATTGAGTTTAAGTTCCATAAATTAATCATCAGAGAGTCCTGAGCTGCTCATGACCGTGAGCTCGGCTAGTATACCGGTTTTACACTCTGCAGAGGTTGTACCCTTTACCCACAAGTCGTGTTTCCCATGTCGCCAGGGCTAGCTAGACCCTTAGACACTACCAAGGTGAATGGCTAGGGATCCACTACGAGGCCTTTACAAAGTTTCACTAGCTTCCGAAAACCCGCTACAGTTTATGGGAAGAGCACTTACAAGAATCTCCCGTCTGATCGCCATCGCAGCAAAATCAACCTAAGAACCTCCTTGCATGCAACTCCCCTACCGCCCTTGCCCCTTTCGGGTAAGGTAGTCTTCCACTAGCTTTCCTAATTAGTTAGCTAAGGGGTCCCATTCCTCCCTTATGGTGGCACGTGTTTCTCAAGTTAAGCTCCATGTTCCAATTAACAGTAATATAATGATCTTGTCGTGAACATAAATAAATAACATAATAACTGGAACATGGATATAATAAATGATTATCCCAAAACCATATAAAGCAATAGCAAACTACCCAAGTGATTCAGGGGTAACCAAGGTAATGAGATAAACAATCTAGGGTGACCTATCGGGTCCCATCAAAATTAAACCTATGCATGGTAAATGATTATAAAGAACATTATTGGGTAACAAAAGTGAATCAAGGGCACACCTTGCCTGACACTTGAGATTCTAGTTACCAGGGTGATCTTCAGGTGACTCGCAACCTCGCTGCTAGTCGTAGCAATACAAACAGACATGGTATAGACAAAATTAATATCACACCAAACATAAGAATATACTGCGTAATAATGATCTACGCGTTGCTACGAGACTAACACAACTTGAACGGATCAAATCGGAGTAAAAATGAAGAAGTTATGAATTTATTAAGTTTTAAGTGTTGGATAAAAGATTACTTAGGATATTAATTTTAATGTGATATTCATGTCAAAACAGAGGTACTATGTGATGAACAATAATATTATAGAATTATAGAAATTGGAATGATCTCATTTGTACTTAATATGAATTTTCTATAGATTTAACAAAATTCTAGAATTGTTTTTATATAAGAAATTCATTTTATAAATCAATTCCTTTGATTTTCCATTAACTGGATTGCGCACATGATTATATAAAAGGCAAAGGGCTAAACCGAAAGATTCCCCTAGACTCTAGGTACACCGCACGAACTGCGGGTTAATTTGACTCTCTTTGGGGGTCTCTTTAGCAAAGTCTATCGGCAAAGGGGTATTGGACGGGCTGAGCCGTTCGATCTAAATCTTACGCGCTGGATTGTAAGAACGTGGTGATGGTTCGGTGCACGAATATCGACCGATGGTGGTCAGATCAATGGCATCCTTTGGATCACGATCCAAAGTCCCGGTTTGATCACCACCCTATCTGCCTTCGACCGTGCATCGCGAGACCAACGGTCGGGATGGTTCCCTAGCGAAACAGTGCACTGGTCTAACCTATGTCGTCTACGCGCGGATCGACGGTCGAAAATCATTCGCCCTAACATGACCGGACCACGGCGGCACGCCCTCCGCAGCAAAGCTACTCCGGTGAGGCATCCGACCACGACTCGGCGTCCCAGGTCCAATCTACAAGGAGATAATCGTAGCGCGACCAACGGTGAACGAGGTGGGGCAGAGTATTGTTGTGGACAACGCCGAGAGCTCCCGGTCCACGGTGCGGGGAAGGTGTCGGAGTAGAAGTCTGCGCCGACGTGCAATTCCGGCGCCGTGCGCCGATCCTGAGCTCTTGTGTGCCTTGGATGTGCACCCACGATCGATCGCCGACACCCTGAGCTCCTTCCTGGGGCAAATCGACGGCATGGTGTGATTTGGAGTGGTGGCGGCTGCCCTACTCCGCAATGACGCACGGTGATGGCATACGCGCACTGCGAACGACTCCTGATTTCACAGCCGAAGCCCATGGGTACAGCTGAGTTGGAGGCAGGGGAAGTAGCAAAGACCCCGGCGCTAGCTATTTGAGGTGAGGCCACGACCAGGTTGTTGGGGAAGCTCGACGAAATTCTAGGCGAGGCGGAGACCGTGTGGTGTTGCGGAGACTGGCGGGCGGATCGCGTAGCTCACCCAAGGCGACTTCGGTCCGGATTGTTGCGAGGATCGCGGTCGAGGGAAAATTGCTCCGCGAGCAGATCACGGGGTTCTGCGGGGAGGAAGAGGATGGCTCTGACAAGCCAGCCCCACAAGCCAGCGGAAGCGAGGAGGCTGGGCGCGCGCGGCGAATGGGCTGGATCGACAGGCAGGCCCACCGGTCAGCGGCGTGAGTGGCGCGTGAGGTGAGAGGCTGACGCGAGTGGCCCACATGGCAGTGACACACGGTGCGCGGTGCATGCTGGGTAAGTGGGCCGCACGGGGTAAAAGGTGAATGGTCCAAAATGGACAAAGCCGGCCCAGGCATATAGTTTTTCTTTTCTTTTTCTTATTTGAATTCCATTTTCTCTTTTCTTTTCACTTTTAGATCTCCAATTTGAATTCAAACTTTTGTGGCGAATTTGTAATCAAAATTTTGAATATATGATTTGAATAAATTATTATGGAATAACTTTATTCATTTATAAATTTATTTTTGGTATTGTGTAATATTTTCTCTTTTCTTCTCTATTTCAAACCCTAATTCTCCATTTAGGATTCAAACTTCATCTCAAGTCATTGTTTTATTTCTACTAGCATTATTGTTGGGGGCCTTCGTCCTCCGAAGGTCCTCAAAAACATGATTTGACAATGTTTTCCAAGTGGATTATGTGAACAGGTATCTTCGGACTCAGAATTATGAATATGAAGTACGGTCAGGACGAAGCCTGAACCAGACGAAGGGGGATTAAAATGGAGGACGGGCTGATTACCAAGCTCCACGAAGGATGGTGCACAGCCGAAGCTGTGCGCAGGGAAGCTTCGTCGCGATAACAGAGAGGGGAACCGACTTAAAGATGAAAAGACTACTTGGGCCTTGACAGATTTCCATAAGTCATTGGCAAATGTAATGGACATGAATGTAATTTTACGTGGGCTGCGTCCCGCGTCTATAAATAGATGAACAGTACTCCCGTACTGTTCACGCTGATCTGGCATTTACTTTTGCGTCATCCGTGTACTTTTGTCTTTCTGCAACCCGAAGGTACACTTGTAATTTGAAGTCATTTCTATTGATATACGATAATAAAATAGAAATGACATGATAATAAAGTTTAAATGTTTATATTACTTTTAATGTTGCTCATAAGTCCTTCGTCATAACTTATCGCACTTACGAAGGTATATTATTCGTGACCTTCGTCCGGAGTACATTATATCCTGAAGGGAAATAATGTTTCGAAGGACGAAGGACCTCATCATTTAACACTTTTTATGTTGCCTTGTTCTTAATCCGAAGCATTTGAGAACAAGTCCTCAACATTGGCGCCCACCTCCGGTGAACTCACTTCCATTTCGAGTTTTTCGAACACCTTTGGAAGCTATAGACCCTCGCTATGGCGCCGAAGAAAGCTTCAGCGACTGGGGCTGCAGCACTGCAACCGCTGGACCCCAACCAGGAGACCGTCTCTCTTCGGGAGGCCCGAAGCCAGAAGAGGAAGGCCGTCAGCCCGACGCTTCAGGAGGATGAACTAGACCAAGAGATCAGGGATATGGAGATGCTTCATCAACAGGTGCAGAGGAAAAAAGAAAAGATGGCCAGGCTAGCTGAGCTGCAAAGGCAGATAGACGAAGCTTCTGAAGAAGTCCGTCATCTTACCCACGATGAGCAGAACCGAAGGCCTCAACAAAAAGACCTTCGTCAGGAGGGCTTCTTCAACGAAGATGACTGGTATGACAATTTCCATCATGGAAATTTTGTTTTCGATGATGCTTCTCCTCTGTCCGCTGAGCTGCAGGCTACACCTTGGCCTCCGTCCTATAAGCCACCCCAGCTTCCCATGTTTGATGGCCATTCAGACCCGAAGCAGTTCTTGATGAGTTACGAAGCAACAGTGTCTTCGTATGGTGGCAATGCTGCAGTCATGGCAAAGTCTTTCGTTATGGCCGTCAGGAATGTTGCTCAGACCTGGTATTCCTCCCTTCGACCAGGAACGATCACTTCATGGCAGAAGCTGAAGGATATGTTGTTAACCAGCTTTCAAGGATTTCAGACGAAGCCAATCACTGCTCAAGCCTTGTTCCAGTGCACTCAGGATCATGAAGAATACCTTCAGGCGTATGTCAGAAGGTTCTTGCGTTTGAGGGCGCAAGCACCAACGGTGCCCAATGAAATTGTCATCGAAGCTATGATCAAGGGGCTTCGTCCTGGACCTGCAGCTCAATACTTTGCTAGGAAGCCTCCTCAGACTCTGGAGAAGCTGCTCCAAAAGATGGACGAGTACATTCGTGCCGACAATGACTTTCGCCAAAGAAGGGAGGAGGCTTTCAGATTTTCTGAAATGACCAGGGGCTTCGGAGGAAGATTTTATCCGAGGCATGTCAGGTCCATCCACAACTCCACTCAAAATGATGATAAGGGGAGTCAGCAGAACAGACCGCAGAGCTCCTCACAGGCTTCGGGGCAACAGCAAACTTTCTTCCGGCCACCAGCTCCAAGAGGCAGAGGCGCCAGGGGCTTCGGCGGAAGATTTGGAGATCAACCAAGGAGGGTATTTTGCTTATTCTGTGGTGAAAACAAGGGCCATACCACCAGGATGTGCCATGTTACCATCCAGAAACAAAAGGAGCTAGCAGAAGCTGCAGCGCAACAGGGCCAGCCGAAGCAGGTCATGCATACTGCTTCGTACCATCAGCCTTACATCCCGGAATACGTGGGCAACCACCCTGCAGTTTCCGTAGCTTCGGCGAGTCAACCTCAAGCTTCATGGCAACAGCCCCCGCCCCCACCTCCGCTGCAACAAGGCCAACAGCCAGAAGGGAGCCAATATGTTCCGCACCAAAGGGATCTCCGAGAGCAATCTGAAGCTCGCACAGTCAATAGTACTGTGCCAGAGTCGAAGCACATTTATTGATAAATATCCTACTTTGATAGTAGTCTTTTCCGTTTAGTTCTATTTTCTGTGTAATAAAGAACATTTCAGTTTTCATGTAATAGTTTCGTGGTTGGTTATCAGGAAAATCTATCTTCTCCACAGGCTTAAGTTGCTGAAGCTTAAAAATTTGCGGTAACAAGGAGGACCCTCGAATTATTAAAAATCCTTCGAAGCAACAAAAAGTCGTTCTAAGGAACGCAGAGTAAGTTGCCGAAGTTACAAAAAAGCCGTTCCAAAGGGAGCGCAGTGTAAGTTTTTTGCTCCAAAGACGTTCCTAAGGGAATGCAGAGCATACAGCGAAAAGTCAACGCTGATACCGCCTAAAGTAAAAGGCGAAGAAGCTCCAAAGACGTTCCTAAGGGAATGCAGAGCTTACAGCGAAAAGTCAACGCTGATACCGCCTAAGTAAAAGGCGAAGAAGCTCCAAAGACGTTCCTAAGGGAATGCAGAGCTTACAAATATATTTTGTGTGTATCTTCGGAACAAACGTCATTTGCATAACATAACATCATCACATCATTTTGCATAGCATAAGCATCATACATCATGTTGCATATGGCAAAAGAAGGGGACACAGTATCAACCTTCGAAAGGACGCTTTGAGAAAGCGAAAATTGTGTAAAGTCACGAGGGAATACAATGATAATCTTCGGAATACAGCTTCGGAGAATGTTTTCGCAAAGCATGGACGTGCTTCATTAGAGTAATATCGAAATTGCACAGCTTTGGAGAATGTCTTCTTCACGAAGCATGAAAAGAAGGGAAGGTGTTTTTTCGCCGAAGGCTCAAAAATGGTATGTATGTAGAATTTCATGCATCGTAAAGAATTGAATAATGAAAAGAGACTTGTATATTACATTCAAATGTACAAAATATTACATAGATCACACTTCAAATGTTTTTTCTAATAACACTTAGTCTTCTCTTAATACTACTTCGGCAGCCTCATTTAGAAGTTGTTCAACAACTTTATCCATGATAGCTTCGGCCATTTGTTTGATTTCGTCATCCTCTTTTGTGTGAGGGTCAACAGACGATCCAGCAGGTTCTGAGGGAAGAGAATATTTTTGCATTACTATTACAAACCGCGAGCAAAGTTTGAAATAAAAATTACAACACAATAAGAGCGACTAATTAATACCTATTTGCCCTTCGGCAACTTCTGTCACTTTCCTAGCATCATGGATGCCTTTTTCACTCCTTTGAATAATTTCTTGCGCCATTTCTCGGCCGCCGTTGTCCCAGACATCAGTAAAGAATTTGCCACCAACCATGCTTGCTTCGGCCGAGGGGTCTTTGATGTCTTCGGAGGATAAGGCAGCTTCGGACTGAGCTAAAGATTTTACATGGTCACAACCTTTTTTCTCCAAGACAGTAGCAACTCCCCTGGCGCCCGAAAAAGCGCAGATGTCACCGCGGCTACTCAGGATTTCCTCGAAGGCCTCTGCTTCGTGACTGATCCATTCTATTGGACCTTCGGGATTGCCTCTTGAGAAATTCTCTTCACTGGAAAATGCGCCCACGCTGGCGAAGCTGGTTTTAATTTTCTTTACGCATTCCATGGATTTTTCGAAGCATTTTTTCTTAGAAGACCGAAGCTCTTCCACGGTTGCTTCCAAATGATCAGCCCATTGGTCGCTGCATTCCCGTCTTGTTTCTTCAAGTATGCGTTCTTCTTTCGCCCGGGCCAATTGCTTCTGAAGATCTTTAATTTCGCGTCTCTGAGCTTCGGCCTGAACCTTTGCAGCAGCTTCGTCCTTTTTTATTTTGTCTACTAATGTAAGCAGAATTTTATCTTTTTCTAGAGCTTCGTTTCTCAGTTTAATAACTTCTGAGCGTAAATTGTTGAATGCAATTTCATAGCTCTCATCTTCGGCACTCTTTTGTGCTCTTAATGCGTTGCTTAGGATTAAGCCCTATACGAAAAAGAATCCATATAAGAATAAAAGAATGAATTATGTATTAAAAAAAAATTTCAAGCGTCTAATTCCCATACCTTTAGGCTATTGTACGCAAGACTGTCCGCGAGATCCTCCTTTGTCATAGCACATAATCCAGCTTCGAGCTTCGGGAACCCCATACTTCTAGCCATCTCTCGGCAGACAGATAGTTCTTTATTATCAGGAAGGCAGTACAGGAAGTCATCTTCATTTGTCCCATTAAACACTACTGCCCCCTTCGGATATTTTAGCTCTCTGGCATAGTAGTTGGCTTCGTAAGTCTCTTCTTCAGATAATTTCTTCCCCGAAGCATGTCGTACGATGTAATCGCATATGCTGGAAGGAGCTTCGGGGGCGGCAGTGTCAATTTCTTCAACCAAATTTGGTTCTGATATTTTTGTTTCCAAAGATTGTTCCTTGGTGGGCTCTGAAGGCCCAGCTTCAGCTTCAGGTTGTTGCTTCGAAGCTTCAGCAACTACAGCTTCAGTAGACACTTCAGCAACTTCAATAGTCTTCTTTGGAGTTGTGCTTGAAGACTTAATTGTCTCCAAAACATCTAGCACGTTCACCATTCTTTTTCTTTTCGGGGTCACCGACGGGCCCTTTTGATTTTTTATTGTTTCGACATTTGCTGGAGGACTTAAGATTTCCGATATTTTTGGCTCTTCAATCTTCGGTTTCTCTGCTTTTTCTGTTGAAGGCGCTTCAGTCTTTTCTTCCATCTTCGGCACTGGAGCTGGTTCTGTAGCTTCAGAGGCCAAAGAGACTTCACCAATAAATTCTGGCACTGTGGCCGGCTCAATAAAACGCGCTCGGTGAGTGAGCACCTTTATCTTTTTCCTTTGCGGCGCTGGCTCGCTAGTGGCACTCGTGGTAGCTTCTGTCGCAGGAGAAGTATTTTTTCTTTTGCGACCCGACACCGGATAGTGATAGTCAGGGTAGACAAACCCGACTGCGTCAAATACCCGGTTGAGCCTTTTCTTCTTTCGGCCTCCGAAGGCTGCTGATAACGCAGTGTTCTCGGCCTTCGAGTACACCCCAAGCAGTTCGTCACTTAATGTTTCAATGTTTTTCAACCAGTCGTCATCAGGTTCAACAAATTTATCCCCGTATTTGAATGTGTATTTCAGTCTGACCAGTCCGCCTTCGTCGGACTCTTTGATGGTCTCCTTCGGCATTTCCCACTTTCCTGCAAGTGGCCACACCCTGAAGGCAATATGTTCTTGAATCAAGTCCCTTGTCCCAATAAAAGAGCAGACTACGCCGAAGGCTCTTTGGCATTCCTCGGCTGCTTCATCCATTTCAACCTTCGGCCTTCGAAGTCCGAAGCGTTGCCAGATGGGGCGCATAATAATACTCTTGACATCTTCTTGCGCTGTTAAGTCATTCTTTACATAGAACCATTCAGTCATCCAGGCTCCGGGCCACCTCTTCCGAAAGGTCGGCACAGGGCGGCTTGACCCGGAGCGGGCACCGAAGCTGTAACACCCAAAGTTGTTGTGATATTGTTCTTTCCCCCAGGGCTTCGTCTCATATAACAACTCATGAATGTTGCAAAAGCTTTTAGCATTTGGTTCTAAACCTTGGCTTCTCGCAGCCCAGACAAACATCCCCATTCTTATGATAGCTTCGGGAGTAATTTGATGAAGGTAGACTTGAAATGTCTTCAGGACTTCAACAACAAAGTTGCTTAGGGGGAATCGAAGCCCAGCCTTGAGAAAGCTTCGGAAGATTACGACTTCATCTTCTTCGGGGGTGGGAGAAGTCTTTTCTCCAGCATCAACCCTCACAATAGATATATCTCGAAAATACCTCCCCCTCATATTATCAATATGATTCTGCTTAATAGTGGTTTTCCCGAAAATCGTGTGACTTGGCCGCCATGGTCGATCTTCGGACTCTTCCCCACCACTTTCTACATCATAACTGTCGCTGTCACCAGTATCTTCGGACAAACCTTCAAGAATCTCCTTGGTGATTTTCTCCGTATTGGTCTCCGCCATCGCTATAAGGAACCCCAAGTTCTTCTCTTCGTCGAGACTCAGCTTCGTCTCAGCAGGGATCTTCTTACCTTCAGGCATCTTTGGAAACGCTAAAAAACTGTTTTCAAGGCCGAAGCTTCAAAATCAAAAAGATCAGCAAATCTTAGTGCACAAGAGCTAAAAATTTAGTGGGCCGAAGCAGATGGCAAGTGTGCGTACCAAATAAGTTTGCGGTATGATCTTATTTATACCCCCAGGGCGTTGAAAATTGAAAGACCCCGCTTGTCAGTGAATGTTGCTATTCTAGCAAAGGGAAGGTGTTTTTTCGGACCTTCGGCTCAAGGCCTTCGTCCATATCGCAATCTGAATTTATCATTAACAAATTAATATTGCGAGGGGCTACTGTTGGGGGCCTTCGTCCTCCGAAGGTCCTCAAAAACATGATTTGACAATGTTTTCCAAGTGGATTATGTGAACAGGTATCTTCGGACTCAGAATTATGAATATGAAGTACGGCCAGGACGAAGCCTGAACCAGACGAAGGGGGATTAAAATGGAGGACGAGCTGATTACCAAGCTCCACGAAGGATGGTGCACAGCCGAAGCTGTGCGCAGGGAAGCTTCGTCGCGATAACAGAGAGGGGAACCGACTTAAAGATGAAAAGACTACTTGGGCCTTGACAGATTTCCATAAGTCATTGGCAAATGTAATGGACATGAATGTAATTTTACGTGGGCTGCGTCCCGCGTCTATAAATAGATGAACAGTACTCCCGTACTGTTCACGCTGATCTGGCATTTACTTTTGCGTCATCCGTGTACTTTTGTCTTTCTGCAACCCGAAGGTACACTTGTAATTTGAAGTCATTTCTATTGATATACGATAATAAAATAGAAATGACATGATAATAAAGTTTAAATGTTTATATTACTTTTAATGTTGCTCATAAGTCCTTCGTCATAACTTATCGCACTTACGAAGGTATATTATTCGTGACCTTCGTCCGGAGTACATTATATCCTGAAGGGAAATAATGTTTCGAAGGACGAAGGACCTCATCATTTAACACTTTTTATGTTGCCTTGTTCTTAATCAGAAGCATTTGAGAACAAGTCCCCAACAATTATTATTGTTATTTTGTCACAATATGCACACAAAAGAAAATCTCAGCATGATGCATGATTTATTTGAGCAATGTTCTTTTGTTAATTATTTATCTGTGTAAGTGAGGTGTCCACATGAAATGATAGATAGAGATGTGTAACACCCAAAAATCTTAATGTGAAAGTTTAGTAAAAGTTCTCCAAGGATTTTGATATTAGAATGTCTTCCAATAAGAATTTTGTTACATTGGAAGCAACATCACCTAAAATAAACATGTTCCTAATAAAGATTTAATAATCTCTATATGAATTTAATTACCCTTGGTTGAAATGAATATTTATAATTATTCTCAAAAGGATTTTTTTTATAAACCATAGATTTTAATTCTTAAAATACCTATTTTCTATTTTAGTGTGTATGAATTTCATATTTAAAATCATTTGTTTAATTAGTATAATAAATAAAATAAACTAAACTTACAGTTCATACTGTGGTTTTAAAGTGCACATTTAAAATTGAGTCAAAGTTTGAACTAGTTTGAATCTAGTTTAAAATCCATGAATTGAAATAGAAAATAGTAAAAGAAAAACAAAAGAGAAAAAAAAAGAAGAAGGAACCGGCTTGGGTGGGCTCACGAAGCGATTTTTCGGCCCACTTCCGATTTCACTCGCCTCGGCCCAACCCCGACCGGGCGCAGCGCGCCGACAGGGGGACCCCACGCGTCAGCCGTCATCCGCTCGACTCCTCTGGATCTCACTGGAACGTGGGCCCCGCCCGTCGGTCTCTCCCTCTCCTCCGCTTGACGCGCGCTCGGTGCCGTCATCTCCGTGAAATCCGGCGTGGACGCCGTCGCGTTCAGCACGAAGCACGCTCGGACCCGGACTGGGCACAGGGTATAAATCGTGCCGCTCTCCTCCCGCCCCTCATTGAGCCGTGCGATTAGCCACCACCGCGCCGTGTGAGAGATTGCCGCCACCATGTCCGCGGATGAAGAAACGGGCCGCGCGTGGACAGCTCACTAGCGGCACTGCTCTGGGCTTGGTGTGCGGTCCAGGCAAGTCGACCGGTCCCCAGGAAGAAGCTCATGGCCACATCGGGCGCGATTGGGTGGCGTCGACGCCGGAATTTCTTGTCGGAGTCTAGCCATTGCCGCCGAACCACACTCTGCCGTGGCCAGCGCCGCTCGGGCATCGATGTCTGGTGAGGACTCCCTCCCTGAGTTCGCCAAGTCCTTTATTACGTATTGCGCACTATGGATTAGGACCTAGGGCTTGTCTGCGTAGTTTCGCCGTGCTCCGGCGAGCTCTGCGGTGGGGAGAAACAGGGCGCCGCCGTGGGGATGCCGTCGATGGGAGAGGGTGAGTGTCAGCCGTTGATAAGTTAATGAGCGCCCGAGATTAGAACTCCTGCGTACCGGTTCGTGGGGGAATCCTGGGCATTGAAGTTTGATCGAGCGGACAGAATGGGTGTGGGCGCTATTTGGATCGTGGGCCGTGGGATTAAAATCCGAGGGCTCACAGTTCGTACCGGTTCGGTTAGGTGTTGGATCTAATCTGATCCACAGATTCTAGATCGGACGGCCGAGATCGGCCCGTACCCCTTCGTCGAGCCTATTTTGTAAAAGAGCCCCTCTACTTTACTGAAATAAACCCGCCGTCTAGAGTGTGTTATTCCCTGTGTCTTAGGAAACTTACCCCGAGCCCCCTGCGGTTTTCTGTTATTGAGGCCCAGTCCAGAACATAATAAAATCAGAGAAAATGATTATTAAATAGATTTTTAATAGGAAAATAATTGCTAGAACTTCAATAATTCATAGAAAATTCATACTAACTCCAAATTAATTCATTCCAGTTCCTATAATTTTGTAATATTATTGTTTATCATTTAGTGCCACTGGTTTTACATAAAAGTCACATTAAAATTGTTATCTTAACTAATCTTGTATTAAGCATATACAATCTTTGGAAATTCATAACTTAAAACCTATAACTCCAAAATTAATAATTCTTGTTCCTGTGATCATATTTCATCATGTAGATTATTAATATGTATTTTGCATATATGTTTGGTGTAATGTTAATTTTGCCTATACACTGTTTGTTTGTAATGCTACGACTAGCGTGAGGACACGAGTCACCTGAAGATCATCCTGGTACCTGGAATCTCAAGTCCCAGGCAAGTTGTGCCCTTGATCACTTCCTTTTACCTACTCATGTTCTGATTAATCATAATGATTTGCATAGGTTAATTTTGATGGGACCCAATAGGTTACCCCAGTTTGACTATCTTTATACCTTGATTACCACTGAACTTTTTGGGTAGTACCTGCTATTGCTTTATGTGGTTTTGGGTATGAAGATTACACTATTCATGATTATACTTTTGTTATCAGTTGTTATTTATTGTTCATGATAAGATCATTATGTTAATTGGAACATGGAGAACCACCCGGGAAAACAGTGCTACCACAAGGGTGGAATGGGACGCCCTTGGCTGATTAATTAGGAAAGCTAGTGGAAGACTACCTTACCCGAAAGGGGCAAGGGCAGTAGGGGAGTGGTCAGTGTAGGGAGGCCCTCGGGAGGATTTTGCTGCGATGGCGGTCCTGCAAGGGATTCCTGCACTGGAACTTCCTATAAACTGTAGCGGGTTTTCTGAAGCTAGTGGAACTTTGTAAAGGCCTCGTAGTGTTACCCTGCCTCGCCTCCTCGGTAGAGGTGTATGGGATTGGCCGTCTCTTGGCAGATGGGTAACATGACTTGTGGGTAAAGATGCGCAACCTCTGCAGAGTGTAAAACTGGTATACTAGCCGTGCTCACGGTCATGAGCAGCTCGGACACTCACATGATTAAATTATGGAACTTAAACTCAATTTGTCATATGCATTGCATCGCAGGTGATGATGTTACTTTTGTTCTATTACTTAATTGGGTTGGTATTTACTTATACTTAGTAATTGCTAATAAAATTTTGACCAACTTTAAAAGCAATGCTCAGCTCTAACCATCTTCTTTGGTAAGCCTTACACTTCACGTGAGCTCCCACCTTTGGCGAGTTCATGCACATTATTCCCCACAACTTGTTGAGCGATGAACGTATGTGAGCTCACTCTTGCTGTCTCACACACCCCACAGGTCAAGAACAGGTACCACTGGATGAGGCGCTTGGAGGATGCTGCGATGAGTTCGTGAGAGGTCTAGGCCGTCGTCTCCCAGTCAACTTTGGGTTGCTGGACCGTTGTCTCCTTATAATGTAATTATTTATTTTGTATAGAACTCCTGTTATATATAAAGATGTGACATTCGATCCTGTGCCATGATTCATCATATGTGTGAGACTTGGTCCCAGCATACCTGGTGTTTATGTTAGCGCCCGGGTCTTGGTGCCCCTAAAACCCGGGTGTTACAAGATGACACACATATCTATAAAGGAATGTAATTTCTCCTTTTAGATTTTTCTTACAAAGTGGGTATTACAAATCCTACCCCCCTTAAAAAGAATCTCGTCCTCGAGATTTAGGAAGGATTAGGGAAAAGATGGGGAAAATCTATTTGAAGCTCTTCTTCTCTTTCCCATGTTGCTTCATCTTCTCCATGGTGACTCTATTGCACTTTGCACATCTTTATCACCTTATTTCTTGTAACTCTAGTCAAAGTGTCAAGAATCTTGATAGTATACTCTGTGTAAGTCAAATCTCCCTTAATACCGAGCTCTTCCATTGATAACTGTTCCTCAGGGACACGAGGACACTTCTTAAGTTAAGACACATGAAATACATTATACACATCAGATAGATTATCAGGTAGCTCGAGTTGATAGGCCATCTCTCCAACTCGCCTAAAAACTCTAAATAGTCTAATAAAGCGAGGGGACAGTTTGCCCTTGACTTTGAATCTCCTCATTCCACGAAGTGGTGACACCTTGAGGTACACATGATCTCTTTCCTCCAATTCCAGTGGTCTTCTTCTATTATCTGCGTAGCTCTTTTGTCTGGTCTGCTACCCTCAAATTCTCTTGAATTATTCAGACTGGTTCTTCTGCCTCTTGAATAAGTTCAGGTCCAAAGAATTGTCTTCCTCTAGTTTGATCCAATATAGAGGAGTCCTGCATTTCCTGCCATATAGAGTCTTGAACAGTGACATCTTTAGACTGGCCTGGTAACTATTATTATATGAGAACTCAGCATAAGGTAGACTCTTGTCCCAACTACTACCATGCTGAAGGGCACAAGCTCTCAACATATCCTACAATACTTGGTTAGTCCTTTCGGTCTGTCCATTAGTCTGAGGGTGATAGGTTGTACCAAAATTCAACTTCGTATCCATATTCTCATGAGAACTTTTCCAAAATCTGGAGGTAAACTGTGATCCTCTATCCGAAACGATCTTCTTTGATACTCCATGTAAACACACAATCCGAGCCATATATAACTCTGCCAATTGAGAACCTTTATAAGTAGTCTTGACAGGAATAAAGTGGGCTACTTTAGTCAGTCTATCCACAATAACCCATATCGAATCATATCCACTTAGGGTGCGAGGCAATCCAGTAATGAAGTCCTTACCAATCTCTTCCCACTTCCACTCGGGTATCTTCAGTGGATGCAATAGTCCAGCTGGCCTCTGGTGTTCAGCCTTCACTCTTTGACACACATCGCACATATCCACATGTGCAGCCACATCTATCTTCAATCCATACCACCAATACTTCCACTTCAAATCTTGATACATCTTGGTACTACCAGGATGAATAGAATAATATGAGTCATGGGCCTCCCTTAAAATAGTCTCACGAAGGCTTTCAATATCAGGAACACATATCCTGTCCTTGAACCACACAGTGCCTTGTTCATCTTCCGTGAATTCCGGACCTCGACCTTCAGTAATAAGATCCTTGATCTCTTGTATCTTAGCATCACCAATCTGTCCTTTACGGATTTCTTGCTCCAAGTAGGTTCCACATCAATAGTAACTCCTTCCGTGTGAGCAACTATCCCCAGGTTAAGTCTCCTGAAATCCTCAACAATCTCATTGGGTAGCTAGGCAACAACAGCTGAATGAACACGCTCCTTTCGACTCAAGGCATCTGCAACCAAATTTGCCTTGCCCAGATGATAGTGAGTCTCCAAATTATAATCCTTAATAAGCTCCAACCAACGGCGTTGCCTAAGGTTGAGATCGTTCTGAGTGAATATACACTTCAAACTCTTATGATCCGTGTATACTTGACACTTGGTTCCCATAATATAATGTCTCCAAATCTTAAGCGCATGCACAACGGCTGCCAGTTCCAAGTCTTGAGTGGGGTAGTTCAATTCGTGTTTCCGCAACTGACGAGACGCGTAGGCAATCACATATCCTTCTTGCATGAGCACACATCCCAAGCCTTGGCCTCAGACATCACAATAAATGTCAAATCCCTTCCGTAGATCTGGCATAACCAACACTGGTGGCGACATCAATTTCTTCTTTAATCGATCAAAGCTATCTTGGCATTTCTCGTCCCACTTGAACTCTCTTTGCTTCTCCAGAAGTGACGTGGTAGACTTAGCAATCTTAGGAAACCCTTCAATAAATCTCCGATAGTATCCTGCAAGTCCCAAGAAACCCTGGACCTTAGTAACTATAGTGGGTATGCTCCACTCCATAATCTCCTTGACTTTAGCAGGATCCACTGATATCCCTCCATTAGAAATGATATGTCCAAGAAAGGCCACCTCGTCAATCCAAAACTCGCATTTGCTATACTTGGCGTAACGTTAATTGTCTCGTAGCTTCTGTAGCACCAATCTCATATATTTCTCATGATCACTATCACTCTTGGAACAAATAAGAGTATCGTCGATGAAAGCCACGACAAATCTGTCCAAATCATGAACACCTTATTCTTCAGATCCATAAAATAGGCTGGTGCATTAGTTAGTCCAAATGACATAACAGCGAACTTATATAAACCATATCGGGTCGAGAAATCCGTCTTGGGAATATTCGATGGCCTAATCTTCATTTGGTGATAACCCGATCGGAGATCAACCTTCGAGAATACCCTTGCACCACTCGTTCGATTAAATAAATCCTCAATGCAGGGTAATGGACACTTGTTCTTCACAGTGACATCGTTAAGGGACTTATAATCCACGCACATCCCTTGCAATCCTTCTTTCTTCTGTACAAATAGAACCGACGCTCCATAAGGTGAAGAATCCGAACGAATGTACCCATCCTCTTGTAACTCTGTTAACTGCTTCTTAAGTTCTTGTAACTCTTCTATAGACATCCTGTATGGCCATTTAGAAATAGGGGCAGTCCCAGGTAAGAGATCAATGACAAACTCCACTTCCCTATCGGGTGGCATCCCTGGTAACTCCTCTGGAAAGACATCCAAGAAATCCCTAACTGCATGGATGTTGCCACCCACAAACTCCTCATCTACTAAGAATGCTGCTAATCTGATGGTGGTAGTTACTGCAATCTCAACTTCGAATCTTTCTCCTTTGGAACTGGTGAGTTCTAAGGTTCCCTTAGCACAATGTATATACTGCCTTTGCCTTTCTTAACCATGACATACCAAGGATCACGTCTATAGTGCTCTCTTCTAACTCTATAGGGGTAGCCCATCTGGGTTAGGAATATAAGGTACGAAAGAAAGGATTGTAGACAAGGCATGTAATTACGAGGCATGTTACTTTGGAAGATTTATTAGCTAAGTAGATTAGTATGTCACCTACTAACGCTAATACATTACATTATGGTGGTACATGCTAAGATGCCCGACTATAATGTTTCAATCAATCAAAGAAGCAAATCAAGCATTTATCATTAGAACAATCAACCAACATTTTTTTAATAGAGAAAATAGTTTTAATTTTGTCTTAGGTCTCCTATCTCTTAAAAAAGTTCATAGTTGTAGGATTCCAAGGTGTGAAACCCATCCTGTCTTAAAGTAGAAAAGATAAGAATGGTAAGAGTGGAACAGTAGAAGGTGAGACAGGATCAAGATAAGTATAGAAAGAATCAGAGTAAGGTAAGTATAGAATGAATCAGAATAAGATAAGTAGGTAAGGGTTTGTCCATTTCTATCTAGGTTTTGTCCTACAGTCAACATTTCCTCTGATACCACTTCTGTCACACCCGGTTTTAAGGAACAAAGCCAGGTGCATCTCATACATGCGCCAAGAAGACAACATATATAATAACAGAGTGTATAGAGATAAATGTCACAATAACATCAGAGTATTTATTAAATAGCAGAAGTCTTACAAAATAAAATATAAATATAACAGGATCTAAAATCCATCCTTGGCGCCAGAAAGTCAACTGGGAGACAACGACCTAGACCTCTCACGAACACAGCGCAACATCCACCATGCGCCTCATCCAGTGGTACCTGTTCTTGACCTGTGGGGGGTGTGAGACAGCAAGGGTGAGCTCACACATGATCATAGCTCAACAAGTTGTGGGGAAACTAGTGGGCATGAACTCACCAAAGGTGGGAGTTCATGTGATGTGAAAGGCTTATCAAAGAGAATGGTTAAAGTTGAGCATTGCTTTTAAAGTTGGTCAAAATTTTATTAGCAGTTACTAAGTGTAAGTAAATACCAAACCATAATAAATAATAATATAACAAAATTAATAACAAATCCCATGCAATGCATATGACAGATTGAGTTTAAGTTCCATAAATTAATCATCAGGGAGTCCTGAGCTGCTCATGACTGTGAGCTCGGCTAGTATACCAGTTTTACACTCTGTAGAGGTTGTACCCTTTACCCACAAGTCGTGTTTCCCATGTCGCCGGGGCTAGCTAGACCCTTAGACACTACCAAGGTGAATGGCTAGGGATCCACTACAAGGCCTTTACAAAGTTCCACTAGCTTCCGAAAACCCGCTACAGTTTATGGGAAGAGCACTTGCAAGAATCCCCCGTCTGACTGCCATCGCAGCAAAATCAACCCGAGAACCTCCTTGCATGCAACTCCCCTACTGCACTTGCCCCTTTCGGGTAAGGTAGTCTTCCACTAGCTTTCCTAATTAGTTAGCTAAGGGGTCCCATTCCTCCCTAGTGGTGGCACGTGTTTCTCAAGTTAAGCTCCATGTTCCAATTAACAATAATATAATGATCTTGTCATGAACATAAATAAATAACATAATAACTGGAACATGGATATAATAAATGATTATCCCAAAACCATATAAAGCAATAACAAACTACCCAAGTGATTCAGGGGTAACCAAGGTAATGAGATAAACAATCTAGGGTGACCTATCGGGTCCCATCAAAATTAAACCTATGCATGGTAAATGATTATAAAGAACATTATTGGGTAACAAATGTGAATCAAGGGCACAACTTGCCTGGCACTTGAGATTCCAGTTACTAGGGTGATATTCAGGTGACTCGCAACCTCGCTGCTAGTCGTAGCAATACAAACAGACATGGTATAGACAAAATTAACATCACACCAAACATAAGAATATACTGCGTAATAATGATCTACGCGTTGCTACGAGACTAACACAACTTGAACGGATCAAATCGGAGTAAAAATGAAGAAGTTATGAATTTATTAAGTTTTAAGTGTTGGATAAAAGATTACTTAGGATATTAATTTTAATGTGATATTCATGTCAAAATAGAGGTACTATGTGATGAACAATAATATTATAGAATTATAGAAATTGGAATGATCTCATTTGGACTTAATATGAATTTTCTATGGATTTGACAAAATTCTGGAATTGTTTTTATATAAGAAATTCATTTTATAAATCAATTCCTTTGATTTTCCATTAACTGGATTGCGCACATGATTATATAAAAGGCAAAGGGCTAAACCAAAAGATTCCCTCAGACTCTAGGTACACCGCACGGACTGCAGGTTAATTTGACTCTCTTCGGGGGTCTCTTTAGCAAAGTCTATCGGCGAAGGGGTATCGGACGGGCTGAGCCGTCCGATCTAAATCTTACGCGCTGGATTATAAGAACGTGGTTATGGTTCGGTGCATGAATATCGACCGATGGCGGTCAGATCAACGGCAGAGATCTTAATACCCTGAGACCCAAACGCGTCCTTTGGATCACGATCCTAGGGTCCCGGTTTGATCACCGCCCTATCTGCCTTCAACCGTGCATCGCGAGATCAACGGTCGGGATGGTTCCCTAGTGAAACAACGCACTAGTCTAACCTATGTTGTCTGCGCGTGGATCGACGGCCGAAAATCGTTCGCCGTAACACGGGTGGACCACGGCGGCGTGCCCTCTGCAGCAAAGCTACTCCGGTGAGGCATCCGACCATGACCCGGCGTCCCAGGTCCAATCTGCAAGGAGATAATCATAGCGCGACCAACGGTGAACGAGGTGGGGTAGAGTATTACCGTGGACAATGCCGAGAGCTCCCGGTCCATGGTGCGGGGCAGGTGTCGAAGTAGAAGTCTGCGCCGACGTGCAATTCCGGCGCCGTGCGCCGATCCCGAGCTTCTGTGTGCCTTGTATGTGCACCCATGATCGATCACCGACACCCTGAGCTCCTTCCCGGGGCAAATCGACGGTAGGGTGTGATTTGGAGTGGTGGTGGCTGCCCTACTCCGCAATGACGCACGGTGATGGCGTACGCGCACTGCGAACGGCTCCCGATTTCATAGCCGAAGCCCA
The DNA here is from genome assembly GCA_029449295.1 of Zea luxurians. NCBI lineage: Eukaryota > Viridiplantae > Streptophyta > Magnoliopsida > Poales > Poaceae > Zea > Zea luxurians. Next base: position 44,306,373 of record JAOPSE010000016.1, read on the forward strand.
TGGGTACAGCGGAGTTGGAGGCAGGGGAAGTAGCAAAGACCCCAGCGCTAGCTATTTGAGGTAAGGCCATGGCCAGGTTGTTGTCAGGAAGCTCGACGAAATTCTAGGCGAGGCAGAGACCATGTGGTGTTAAGGAGACTGGCGAGCGGATCACGCAGCTCACCTAAGGCGACTTCGGTCCGGATTGTTGCGAGGATCACGGTCGAGCGAAAATCGCTCTGTGAGCGGATCACGGGGTTCGCTGCAGGGAGGAAGAGGATGGCTCTGACAAGCCAGCCCCACAAGCCAATGGAAGCGAGGAGGCTGGGCGCGCGCGGCGAATGGGCTGGATAGACAGGCAGGCCCACCGGTCAGCGGCGTGAGTGGCGTGTGAGGTGAGAGGCTGACGCAAGTGGCCCACACGGCAGCGACACACGGTGCGCGGGGCATGCTGGGTAAGTGGGCCGCACAGGGTAAAAGGTGAATGGGCCAAAATGGACAAAGCCGACCGAGGCATATAGTTTTTCTTTTCTTTTTCTTATTTGAATTCCCTTTTCTCTTTTTTTTCACTTTTAAATCTCCAATTTGAATTCAAATTTTTGTGGTGAATTTGTAATCAAATGTTTGAATATATGATTTATTATTATGGAACAACTTTATTCATTTATAAATTTATTTTTGGTATTGTGTAATATTTTCTCTTTTCTTCTCTATTTCAAACCCTAATTCTCCATTTAGGATTCAAACTTCATCTCAAGTCATTGTTTTATTTCTACTAGCATTATTATTGTTATTTTGTCACAATATGCACACAAAAGAAAATCCCCGCATGATGCATGATTTATTTGAGTAGTGTTCTTTTGTTAATTATTTATCTGTGTAAGTGAGGTGTCCACATGAAATGATAGATAGAGATGACACACATATTTATAAAGGAATGTAATTTCTCCTTTTAGATTTTTCTTACAAAGTGGGTATTACAGAAAAGCTTATAGACCATTAGAGAACCACCAATAATTTCATTTAACTGCATCATCAATGAGGGGGGAAAGAGGTTGGTGAGAATTAGGGACAACAACTTGACCCATGGATTTGGATATCCGACGAATATCCAACAAGATAGAGCTGGGCATAGATACATTTTTGACCCATGGGTCAAATTTGTGTCCAATCCAAAGTGGGACAAATATGGATTTAGATATTATTTCCCACTTGCGTGTTACACGTCGGATATCCGAAATTGACCAATAATTTATTTTTTGGCCTAGCCTGGTCCATATTACACATAAAGAGAAAACCCTAGTTCCTAAGTCTGTCTCAGTCTTAGACTTGAGACACCCAGTGCTCACAGGCCAGCCGTCAACTTCCTCCCCTATTTCCTACGTGGCTATGCCGCCCCCTCTCCTATTTCCTCTCCTAAGGTTGGTGTGGTTGTGAGATCACCGGAGGTGGGCGCATATGTTGGTCACTCGCTTTCGATTGCTATATGTAATCAAAAGAAAGGCAACACAAGTTAAAAGGTTGTTACCATCGCCCTTTAATTACTCTTTCTTCGAAGGTTATTTAATGGAGAAAGTGTAAAAATAGGAGTGAATGCATCATGATGAGTATGAAGGAGAAATATTAAGAGATAAAGCATGTTACTCATTTTTATTCCTTAGCACTTACATTCCATCTCTAGTGATATAGAATGTAATTACAAACATACCTTTGACTTTATGCAATAGATTGTTCGAAGGTACTTCGAAGGTTGAGCTAGACGAAGTTTATGGCCCTCGAAAGGTGACCTTATGCATGACATTATTCACATATTTATAGGGGAGAGGTACAACTTTGTATGAAATTACAAGCATGCCCACAAAGTTTACAAGTATGATTTACAAGTATCATAGGGGCAATATTGTCTTTTCTTTTCTTCTTTCTTGCTTCACAAGACTTCTTGTTCCTCTTCTTTTTTGTTGCATAAAACAAATGGGGCCAGTGGTCGCCAAAGCCAGTGGGGAAGAGGCGGTGGAGCAACGGTGTCGAGAAGATTCGGGAAATGAGAATGAGAGAGTGCGAGGATTCAGGAAATGGGACTGACAGCACCGATAAACCCTAAACGTACCATTTTTGTGTCGAGCTGGCCCGGGCACAACCCAAGGTGCGCGTGCCTGGCTGTGCGACCCACTGAGCTAAAATTCGTAACACGACCTAATCCACTCTACATGTCATGCTACCCTGAATTAAGAAACACTATGTTGGACTGGACTTGGTGCCTTTATTTCCGGGCCGTGCTCGAGCTAGTTCGTTCGGCACTGTCCAAACTTGCCGCACTAGTTTAGGCTAGCACGCGACTTCATGGTGTACCAGTTCTTAGTGGGTGTTTGGTTTCTGCGGACTAATTTTTAGTCCCTTCATTTTATTCTATTTTAGTTTATAAATTGCCGGATATGAAAACTAAAATAGTTTTAGTTTCCATATTTAGCAATTTAGGCACTAAAATGTAATAAAATAGAGGGACTAAAAATTAGTTCCTATAAACAGTTTTTAGGGACTAATTTTTAGTCCCACCATTTTATTACATTTTAGTGTCTAAATTGCTAAAAGCGGAAACTGAAATAGAGTTTTAGTTTCCATATTTAGTAATTTCAGGATTAAAATGGATTAAAACGGAGGCACTAAAAATTAGTCCCTAGAAACCAAACACCCTCGGCCCCGTTTGGTTTCTTTAGTCCAGAGATTAAAGTTTAGTTAGGAGACTAAAGTTTAGTCCCTACCCTGTTTGGTTCTATAGACTAAAAGTATTCAAAAACATTAAATGAATCATAAGAGGACCAAAATATTCCTCAGTATTCTCCCACCATTAGTGCAACTGAAATAAAGGAGAGAGAAAAGGTGAAATTAATATGGTTTAGTCTCTTTTAGTCACTCTTTGAGTGACTAAATGAGAGCACCTAGAGGGGAGTGAATAGGTGATCCTATAAAATTCAACACTAAATTCCAACAAACTTGATTAAAGAGATATTAGCGCAAGTTAATCAAGTCTATGAGGCGAGCTCTTGCAAACACAAATAATCACAGAGAGAGCAATCACAAGAGACACGCGATTTTATCCCGTGGTTCGGCCAAGTAACACTTGCCTGCTTCCACGTTGTAGCGTCCCAATGGACGAGGGTTGCACTCAACCCCTTTCAAGCGATCCAATGATCAACTTGAATACTACAGCTTTCTTCCTTTAGAGTCTTATCCCGTTTGCGAGGAATCTCCACAACTTGGAGTCTCTCGTCCTTACAATAGATATCACAAAGAATGCACAGAGTAAGGTTGGGAAGAGCAACACACACAAGACCCAAATACGCAGCACACCCACGCACACAAGTGAAGACTCGAGCTCAAATGACAACACAGGGAGTCCTCGACTCGAATAGAGCTCAAATCTCTAACACAACAAAGCAAATGCGTAGGAGCAGAGTCCGAATGCCTTAGAATACTTAGTGAATGCTTGGGTTACTCCTCCATGCGCCTAGGGGTCCCTTTTATAGCCCCAAGGCAGCTAGGAGCCGTTGGAGGCCAACTTGGAAGGCTAAACTTGCCTTCTGTCGGGTGGTGCACCAGACAGTCCGGTGTACCATGGGACAGTCTCTGTAGCTGTCCGGTGCGCGATCTCCTTCCTTTTCTGACGCATCCGACCGTTGCAACTCCTGGCCCGTTGGCGCTCCGGACACTGTCCGGTGCACACCGGACAGTCCGGTGCCCTACGCCGACCGTTGGAGCTGCCACGCGTCGCGCGAAGATTGCGCGGCCGACCGTTGGCGCTGGCGACTGTTGGCTCACCAGACAGTCCGGTGCACCACCGGACATTCCGGTGATTTATAGCCACGTCGCTCCTTTGCTTTTCCCGAGAGCGACGAGTTCGCCGCGGACGACTCACCGGACAGTCCGGTGCATTATAGCCATACGCCGCTGTCAAGTCCCGAGAGCGGCCTTTTCATGTGGACCAGCCTGGCGCATCGGACACTGTCCGGTGCACCACCGGACAGTCCGGTGTGCCAAGCCGAGCTGGAGTTAGTTGCACAGAGCCAAGTCTTTTTCCAATTCTTTTCCCCCTGTTTCTATCACTTAGACAAAATATGTTAGTACTCAAAACGATGTACTAAGTCTAGAAACGTACCTTTATCTTTGATTTGCACTTCTCACTTTTCTTGGCACATGTGAACTTAATTAAACATGTTGGGCACTTAATCATTAAAACATTATAGAAATTTCCCAAGGGCATATCTCCATTTCAATCTCCCCCTTTTTGGTGATTTATGCCAACACATCAAAAAGCAACCAAAATAAGTGCAACATCAACGCAAATGAGGACCAAATTGTTTTTTGACTATAACTTGGCATATTTGGATCATTCTTTGCCACCACTTGGTTTGTTTTTGCAAATCAAATTCATTTTCCTATCTCTAAGTCAAACTCACTTGTTTGGGCACAAAGAGAGATAATCCAAGAGTGAAATTGATCAATTGCCAAAAACTCCCCCTTTTTCCCATGATAAAAAATTCTCCCCCACAAGAGACTAAATTTTGCAATAAGAGTATTTTGGACAAATCAAAAGTTCTAACTCTATTGTTTTCAAAATTTACAAGTGCTAGCTGATCCATTTGCTTTGGCCTTAATTTCTCCCCCTTTGGCATTAAGCACCAAAACGGGATCATTCTTGGCCCTTTAACCCCATTGCCTCACCAAAAATGTCAATTAAGAGAAAAAAAGCAATAAGAGCATAAGTATGAACTTGGAAGTAAATACACCAATACCGGAGTGCAGTGTAAGTCTTTGCAACGTCCAAGTCCATTTTCCCTTTGAATGCACCTTTGAGACTACATCAAGAGTACTTCAAACACATAGGTTAGTCTCAAACAGTCAAGTTGTAGCACATCTCCCCCTTAATATGTGCATCACTTGCAAATAGACTTGTGAGGTCCGGGGATCATGTGTACAACTTGAGCACCACAAATAAACAATAATGGATTTAAATGCATAAAGTAACATGATCAAAGGCATAGAACACATGTATGCTATAGATCAATCCAAGTTACGCGAATCTAAGACATTTAGCTCACTACGCAACCTGCAAAAAGTTTTCTCATCCAACGGCTTGGTGAAGATATCGGCTAGCTAGTTCTCGGTGCTAATATGGTACACTTCGATATCTCCCTTTTGCTAGTGGTCTCTCAAAAAGTGATGCCGGATGTCTATGTGCTTAGTGTGGCTGTGTTCAACAGGATTATCCGCCATGCAGATTGCACTCTCATTGTCATATAGGAGTGGGACTTTGCTCAGATTGTAGCCAAAGTCCCGGAGAGTTTGCCTCATCCAAAGTAGTTGCACGCAACATTGCCTTGCGGCAACATACTCGGCCTCAGCGGTGGATAGGGCAACGGATGTTTGTTTCTTTGAACTCCACGACACCAGGGACCTTCCTAGAAATTAGCACGTCCTCGATGTGCTCTTCCTATCAACCTTGCACCCGGCATAATTGGAGTCTGAATATCCAATCAAGTCAAAGGTAGACCCCTTTGGATACTAGATCCCGAAGTAAGGCATAGCAACTAAACCTAAGAATTCGCTTAACGCCCACAAGGTGACATTCCTTAGAGTCGGATTGAAATCTAGCACACATGTATACACTAAGCATAATGTCTGGTCTACTAGCACATAAATAAAGTAATGACCCTATCATAGACCGGTATGCCTTTTGATCAACGGACTTACCTCCTTTGTTGAGGTCGACATGTCCGTCGGTTCCCATCGATGTCTTCACGGGCTTGGCGTCCTTCATCCCAAACCTCTTGAGAAGATCTTGAGTGTACTTCGTTTGGGAGATGAAGGTGCCGTCCTTGAGTTGCTTTACTTGGAACCCAAGGAAGTAGGTCAACTCGCCCATCATCGACATTTAGAACTTTTGTGTCATCACCCTATCATCCTCAAAGCCAGGGGGTTGTTCCACGTATACCTCCTCCTTGATTGGTCCGTTGAGGAAAGCGCTCTTCACGTCCATTTGAAACAACCTGAAAGAATGGTGAGCGGCATAGGCTAATAGAATTCGAATAGACTCTAGCCTAGCCACAGGAGCAAAAGTCTCCTCGAAATCCAAACCTGGACTTGGGCATAACCTTTTGCCACAAGTCGAGCCTTGTTTTGTGTCACCACCCCGTGCTCGTCTTGCTTGTTGCGAAACACCCACTTGGTTCCCACAACATTTTGCTTTGGACGTGGCACCAGGCTCCAAACTTCATTTCTCTTGAAGTTGTTGAGCTCTTCCTGCATGGCCAACACCCAATCTGGATCCTGCAAGGCCTCTTCTACCCTCAAAGGCTCAATAGAAGAGACAAACGAGTAATGCTCACAAAAGTTAGCTAATCTTGAGCGAGTAGTTACTCCCTTGCTTATGTCACCAAGAATCTGGTCAACAGGGTGATGTCGTTGGATCGTTGCTCGGATTTGGGTTGGAGGTGCCCGTGGTGCCTCTTCCTTTATCACTTGTTCTTCCTGTGCTCCCCCTTGATCCTGTGCCTCTCCTTGAGGTGCCTGTTCACCGTCTTGAGTTTGAGGATGCACCATTGTGGAGGAAGATGGCTGATCTTGCTCTTGTTGTTCCTGTGGTCGCACATCACCTATCGTCATTGTGCGCATTACGGCCGTCGGAACATCATCTTCATCTATGTCATCAAGATCAACTTGCTCTCTTGGAGAGCCATTAGTCTCATCAAATACAACGTCGCTAGGGACTTCAACCAAACCCGATGATTTGTTGAAGACTCTATACGCCTTTGTATTTGAGTCATACCCTAGTAAAAACCCTTCTACTGCCTTGGGAGCAAATTTAGAGTGTCTAACTTGCTTCACCAGAATGTAACATTTGCTCCCAAATACACGAAAGTAAGAAACATTGGGTTTGTTACCGGTAAGGAGTTCATACGAGGTCTTCTTGAGAAGGCGATGTAGGTAGAGCCGGTTTATGGCGTGGCAAGCTGTGTTCACAGCTTTCGACCAAAACTGCTCGGGTGTCTTGAATTCTCCAAGCATCGTTCTCGCCATGTCGATAAGTGTCCTGTTCTTCCTCTCTACCACACCATTTTGCTGTGGTGTGTAGGGAGCGGAGAACTCATGCTTGACACCTTCTTCCTCAAGATACTCTTCCACTTGCAGATTCTTGAACTCAGACCTGTTGTCACTTCTTATCTTTTTCACCTTGAGCTCAAACTCATTTTGAGCCCCTCCTTAGAAAACGCTTTAGGGTCCCTTGGGTTTCTGATTTATCCTACAAAAAGAACACCCAAGTGAAGCGGGAAAAATCATCAACAATTACAAGACCATACTTACTTCCCCCGATGCTAAGGTAGGTGACGGGTTCGAAGAGGTCCATGTGAAGAAGCTCCAGTGGTCTTGATGTTGTCATCACATTCTTGATGTGATGAGTGCTTCCCACCTGTTTCCCTGCCTGACAAGGTGCATAAGGTCTATCTTTCTCAAAACAAACATTGGTTAGTCCTAACACATGTTCTCCCTTTAGAAGTTTATGAAGGTTCTTCATCCCAACATGTGCTAGACGGCGGTGCCACAGCCAGCCCATATTAGTCTTAGCTATTAAGCATGCATCTAGATCGGCCTTCTCTTTCGAAAAATCAACTAGGTAGAGTTTGCCGTCTAATACACCCTTAAAAGCTAATGAACCATCACTCCTTCTAAAGACAGATACATCAACGTTTGTAAAAAGACAATTGTAACCCATGTGACACAATTGACTTACTGATAGAAGGTTGTAACCAAGCGACTCTACTAGAAATACATTCGATATGGAGTGCTCGTTGGTGATGGCTATCTTGCCCAAGCCTTTGACCTTGCCTTGGTTCCCATCTCCAAAAATAATCGTATCCTGGGAATCCTTGTTCTTGACGTAGGAGGTGAACATCTTCTTCTCCCCCGTCATGTGGTTTGTGCATCCGCTGTCGATAATCCAGCTTGAGCCCACGGATGCATAAACCTGCAAGGAATTTAAGCTTGGGTTTTAGGTACCCAACTCTTGTTGGGTCCTACAAGGTTAGTCACAATAGTTTTTGGAACCCATATGCAGGTTTTGTCTCCCTTGCATTTGGATCCCAATTTCCTAGCCACTACTTTTGCATTCTTACATGAAAGAACAAAAGAAGTGTTGCAAGCATGGAAAACAGTAGTAGATTCATTACACACTTTCCTAGGCACATGATGCACAACATGATTTCTCCTAGGCCTACTTCTACCGTGAACAAAAGTAGAACTAGAGGCAAACATAGCATGTGAATCAAAAGCATCATGATCATAACTCCTATTATAATTGGAATGACTAGCAATTTTCCTATTATAAATGAAAGCATGATTCCTTTGAGTACTACTAGCCATAGGGGCCTTCCCTTTCTCCTTGGTGTGAATGGGAGCCTTTTGGCTTGTTAAGTTCTTAGCTTCCTTTCAAAAACCAAGCCCATCCTTAATTGAGGGGTGTCTACCAATAGTGTAGGCATCCCTAGCAAACTTTAATTTATCAAAATCTCTTTTGCAAGTCTTAAGTTGAGCGTTAAGACTTGCCACCTCATCATTTAATTTAGTAATAGCAATAAGATGTTCATTACAAGTATCTACATCGAAGTCCTTACATCTATTACAAACACTAACATGCTCTACACATGAATTTATTTTACTAACTTCCTCTAGCTTAGCAGTTAATTCATCATTTAGACTCTTTAAACTAGATATAGTTTCATGGCAAGCAGATAACTCAGAAGATAGCATTTCTTTCCTCTTAGTTTCTAAAGCAAGAGATTTTTGAACGCTAATAAATTTGTCATGCTCTTCATACAAAATATCTTCTTGCTTTTCTAGCAATCTATCTTTTTCATTTAGAGCATCAATTAATTCATTAATTTTCTCTATTTTAGCTCTATCTAAACCTTTAAATAAGCTAGAGTAATCTACTTCATCATCGGAAGAATCATCATAGCTAGAAGTAGTGTACTTAGGGGTATCTCGAACATGTACCTTCTTTTCCTTGGCCACAAGACATGTATGGCGTTCGTTGGGGAAGAGAGAAGACTTGTTGAAGGCCGAGGTAGCGAGTCCTTCGTCGTTGGAGTCGGAAGAAGAGCAGTCCGAGTCCCATTCCTTTCCAAGGTGCGCCTCGCCCTTTGCCTTCTTATAGCTCTTCTTTTTCTCCTTCTTCCCGCTCTTTTCTTGCCCCTGGTCACTATCATTATCGGGACAATTTGCAATAAAGTGACCAGTCTTACAGCATTTGAAGCAGGAGCGCTTCCCCCTTGTTTTACTCTTGGAGGGTTATTCTTTGCGTCCTTTGAGTGCAGTCTTGAAGCACTTGATGATAAGCGCCATTTCATTCTTGTTGAGCCCGGCAGCCTCTACTTGCGCTACTTTGCTTGGTAGCACCTCCTTGCTGCTTGTTGCCTTGAGCGCAATGGGCTACGGCTCATAGACGAGTAGTGGACCGTTCAAGGCGTCATCCACATATCGTGCCTCCTTTACCATCATGCGCCCGCTCACGAATTTTCCGAGTATATCCTCAGGCGTCATCTTTGTGTACCTGGGATTTTCACGGATAAGATTCACAAGATGGGGGTCAATAACGATAAAGGACCTGAGCATGAGTTGGACAACATCGTGGTCTGTCCATCTTGTGCTTCCATAGCTTCTAATCTTGTTGACCAGGGTCTTGAGCCTTTTGTAGGTTTGTGTTGGCTCTTCTCCCCTGAACATGGCAAATCTTCCCAACTCGCCTTCCACCAACTCCATTTTGGTGATCATTGTAGCATCGTTTCCCTCATGTGAGATCTTGAGGGTGTCCCAAATTTGCTTGGCGTTGTCCAAGCCACTTACTTTATTGTATTCATCCCTGCAAAGCGAAGCTAGCAAGACAGTAGTAGCTTGGACATTCTTATGAATTTGTTCATTAATGAATACATGGTTATCAGTGCTATCAAAATGCATCCCATTTTCCACTATTTCCCAAATGCTAGGATGGAGAGAAAATAGATGACTACGCATTTTATGACTCCAAAATGAGTAGTCCTCTCCATCAAAGTGTGGAGGTTTTCCTAGTGGAATAGAAAGTAAATGTGCATTCGAATTGTACAGCATGCGAGAATAGTCAAAAGAGTAATTTTGATTAACCGTCTTTTTCTTTGACGAAGAATCATCATCGTCATCGTCTCTTGGTGAAGAATAGGATGCATCGCTGTCGTAGTAGATGATCTTCTTGATGCGCCTCTTCTTCTTCCCATCCTTCTTCTTATGACTCGAGCCAGAGTCAATGGGCTTGTCATCTCTTGGCTCATTGAAGATGGACTCCTTGTCGTTGACCACCATCCCCTTTCCCTTAGGATCCATCTCTTTGGGCGATTAGTCCCTTACGTGAAGAGTACGGTTCTGATACCAATTGAGAGCACCTAGAGGGGGGTGAATAGGTGATCCTGTAAAATTCAACGCTAAATTCCAACAAATTTGATTAAAGAGATATTAGCGCAAGTTAATCAAGTCTATGAGGCGAGCTCTTGCAAACACAAATAATCATAGAGAGAGCAATCACAAGAGACACATGATTTTATCCCGTGGTTCGGCCAAGTAACACTTGCCTACTTCCACGTTGTGGCGTCCCAATGGACGAGGGTTGCACTCAACCCCTTTCAAGTGATCCAATGATCAACTTGAATACCACGTCTTTCTTCCTTTAGAGTCTTATCCCGAGGAATCTCGACAAGTTGGAGTCTCTCGGCCTTACAATAGATATCACAAAGAATGCACAGAGTAAGGTTGGGAAGAGAAACACACACAAGACCCAAATACGCAGCACACCCACGCACACAAGTGAAGACTCGAGCTCAAATGATAACACAGGGAGTCCTTCGAATAGAGCTCAAATCTCTAACACAACAAAGCAAATGCGCAGGAGCAGAGTCTGAATGCCTTAGAATACTTAGTGAATGCTTGGGTTACTCCTCCATGCGCCTAGGGGTCCCTTTTATAGCCCCAAGGCAGCTAGGAGCCGTTGGAGACCAACTTGAAAGGCCAAACTTGCCTTCTGTCCGGTGCGCGATCTCTTTCCTTTTCTGGCGCATCCGATCGTTGCAACTACTGGCCCGTTGGCGCACCGAACACTGTCCGGTGCCCTACGCCGACCGTTGGAGCTGCCACGCGTCGCGCGAAGATTGTGCAGCCAACCGTTGGCGCTGGCGACCATTGGCTCACCGGACAGCCCGGTGCACCACCGGACAGTCCGGTGATTTACAGCCACGTCGCCCCTTTGCTTTTCTCGAGAGTGACGAGTTCGCCATGGACGACTCACCGGACAGTCCGGTGCACCACCGGACAGTCTGGTGCATTATAGCCGTACGCCGCTGTCGAGTCCCGAGAGCGGCCTTTTCACGCGGACCAGCCTGGCGCACCGAACACTGTCCGGTGCACCACCGGACAGTCCGGTGTGCCAAGCCGAGCTGGAGTTAGCTGCATAGAGCCAAGTCTTTTTCCAATTATTTTCTCCCTGTTTCTAGCACTTAGACAAAATATGTTAGTACTCAAAACAATGTACTAAGTCTAGAAATGTACCTTTATCTTTGATTTGCACTTCTCACTTTTCTTGGCACATGTGAACTGTTGGGGGCCTTCGGCTTCCGAAGGTCCTCAAAAACATAATTTAACAATGTTTCTAGAGTATAATACATGAACAGGTACCTTCGGGCTTGGATCAGAACCAGTGTGAAGAAGCACAAAGAATACGGAGGTTGGCGCAGAGCCGAAGCTATATGCAGGAGAGCTTCGGCATGATAGCAGAAAAGGAAACCGACTTAAAAAGGAAAAGGCTATTTAGACCTCGATGGGTTATTATAGAACCATTAGCAAATGTAAAGGGCTTGGGTGTAATTTTACATGGGCTGCGACCCGTGCCTATAAATAGATGAACAGTATTCCCGTACTGTTCACGCGGACTTGGCATTTGCTTTTGCATCACGCTTCTACTTTCACCTTCTTTCAAGCCGAAGGTACATTTGTAATTTGATATCATTTCTATTTTCCATAGCAATAAAATAGGAATGAGTTGTTAATAATACATGATTCTTTATGTTATTTTATATTTCATATGATTCCTTCTTCATCATTATATGTTATGCTGCTGAAGGTATGTCTTTCATAACCTTCGTCCAAAGATCATTATATCCCAAGGGGAATAATGCTTCGAAGGATGAAGGACTTTAACGTTTAACATTTTCCATGTTGCCTTGTTCTTAATTCATAGCATTTGAGAACAAGTCCCCAACATTGGCGCCCACCTCCGGTGAACTCTTTTCGACCACCTTCGGCAAGCATTGACCTTCGTCATGCCACCGAAGAAAGCTTCAGCGACAGGGGTTGCCGCTCTGCAGCCGCTGGACCCGAACCAGGAGACCTTTTCTCTTCGAGAGGCCCGAAGCCAGAAGAGGAAGGCCACTAGTCCAACACCCCAGGAGGACGAGTTGGACCAAGAAATCAGGAATATGGAGATGCTTCATCAACAAGTACAAAGAAAGAAGGAGAAGATGGCTCGACTAGCCGACCTTCAGAGGCAGATTGATGAAGCTACTAAGGAAGTACACCATCTTGCTCAAGATGAGCAAGAGCGAAGGCCTCAACATAGGGGGCTCCATCAAGAAGGCTTCTTCAACGAGGATGAATGGTACGAGGATTTCCATCATGGAAATTTTGCTTTTGATGATGCTTCTCCTCTGTCAGCAGAACTGCAGGCTACACCTTGGCCCCCGTCTTACAAGCCACCCCAGCTCCCCATGTATGATAGGCACTCAGATCTGAAGCAGTTTTTGATGAGCTACGAAGCAACCATATCTTCATATGGAGGCAATACTGCAGTCATGGCGAAATCTTTCGTCATGGCAGTCAAGAATGTTGCGCAAACCTGGTACTCCTCTCTTCGGCCAGGAACAATTACATCATGGCAGAAGCTGAAGGACATGCTGATCACCAGTTTCCAAGGGTTTCAGATAAAGCCAGTTACTGCTCAAGCTTTGTTCCAGTGCACGCAAGATCATGAGGAAAACCTCCAGGCGTATGTCTGAAGGTTCTTGCGTCTAAGGGCACAAGCGCCAACAATGCCCAATGAAATTGTCATTGAGGCCATGATCAAGGGGCTTCGGCCAGGACCTATGACCCAATACTTCACTAGGAAACCCCCTCAAACTCTGGAGAAATTGCTGCAAAAGATGGATGAATACATCCGCGCTGACAATGACTTTCGTCAGAGAAGGGAGGAAGCCTACAGGTTCTCTGAGATGACTAGGGGTTTTGGAGGGAGAATCCACCCAAGGCATGTCAGATCAATCCACTCCGCCTAGAATGACGACAGAGGAAGTCAGCAGCAGAGGCCACAATATTCCTCGCAAGCTTCGGGGTAGCAACAAAGCTTTCCTCGGCCGTCAGCTCCAAGGGGCAGAGGCGCCAGGGGCTTCGGAGGAAGGTTTGGGGATCAGCCCAGGAAAATTTATTGCTTATTCTGCGGTGAGGACAAAGGTCATACTACAAGGATGTGCCATGTCACCATTCAGAAACAGAAGGAAATAGCAGAAGCTGCAGCCCAGCAGAACCAGCCGAAGCAGGTCATGCATACTGCTTCGTATCACTCACCCTACATACCAGAGTATGTAGGTAACCATCCTGCAGCGTATGTTGCTTCGGCTAGTCAGCCACAAGCATCTTGGCCTCAACTTCCACCTCCGCCACTACCACAACCTGCATATTCATGCGGCCAACAGCCAGAAGGGAGTCAGCAGACCCATCAGCAGAGAGACTTCAGGGAGGAGTCCAAAGCTCGCACAGTCAACAGTACTGTGCCAGAGTCGAAGCATATCTACTAAAAGATATCCTACCCCTGAATCAGTTTTTTACATTCATTGTCATTCTATTTCTTACTAAGGAACAGTTGTTGAAAACTTAGTTTTCTTGTCGTTTTCAATTCCTTGTAATAGTTTCGTTTTTGCCATAGCGAAAATATATCTTCTCCACAGACTTATGGAGTCCAAAAAGTAGCCGAGGCACAAAAAGTCGTTCTTAAGTCACAAGTATCTTAGAACCTACAAAAAGTCGTTCTACTGAATGCAGCGTAAGTTTGCTGAAGCTACAAAATGTCGTTCCTAAGGGAGCGCAGTGTAAGTTTTCTGCTCAAAAGTCATTCCAAAGGGAATGCAGAGCTTACAGCGAAAAGTCAACGCTGATTCCGCCGAAATATAAGGCGAAGCGCGAAAAGTCAACGCGAATACCGCCGAAATAGAAGGCGAAGAAGTTCAAAAGACGTTCCTAAGGGAATGCAGAACTTACAACGAAAAGTCAGCGCTGATACACCGAAAAATAAGTGGCGAAGCCGAAAAATAAACGACAAAGAGATTGTGTATCCTGCTGTGGGGATGTGTATGTATCTTCGGCATAAATATTATTTTGCATAGCATAACATCATCACATCATTCGCATAACATAACATCATACATCATATTGCATCAATGGCACAAGAAGGGGATACAATGTTGACCTTCGAAGAATGCTTCGAAAAAGTGAAATTGTGCTAAGGCACAAAATAAGTTTCGAAGAGATATAGCTTTGTCAGCTCTGAAGTGGAGGAAAAAGCTTATTGTTGACGAAGCACCAGTGTTATGGTGACGCTTGAAGCATTTTTTATGTACTCTGATATTGAGGAAGTTTGTTATTCACGAAGCATTGATGTCTCTGCGACAATTGAAGGATTTTTCACGAAGCATAAAAACTCTTCTATACGAAGCATGAAAAGAAGGGAAGGTGTTTTTTTCGCCGAAGGCTCAAAACGGTATGTACAATAAAAGTTTCATGCATCGCAAAAAAATGAATTACAAAGCCATTTATACATTACATTAAAAACTCATGAGCGCCAAATATTACAAGCATAGTTCAGCAAATGTTACATTGGTATTCTAACAATGTCTTTACAATATCTATTATTCTTCCTTCAAAACTTCGTCTGCAGCTTCGGTCAGTAGTTGAGTAACGACTTCGTCCAAAATGCTTTCGGCCATATTAATGATTTCTGCTGGTTCCTTTGCCTCTGGCTCGATCAATGACTCGAAGGGCTCTGGGGAAGGAGATAGTTCGGCTGCAGTAGAAAACGTAAATAAGATTAGAAGTCACAAAAATAAAAAATAAAGTTAAAAGCTATTAAGCGATACCTATCCGCTTGTCGAGTTTCGCAGCCTTTTCAGCTGCCTTCGTTGCTTCCCTCTCATCGTGAGTATCTTTTTTGCTCTTTTTTATTATTTCGTGTGCCATCCCTCTACCACCATTTTCCTAGATGTCAGTGAAGAATTTTTCACCAACTAAGCTTGCTTCGGTCGAGGGGTCCTTCGTATCATCAATAGATAAAGTAGCTTCGGCTTGGGCCAGAATTTTCACATGTTCGCAACCTGATTTCTCCAAGATAGCCGCAATTCCCCTTGCACCTGAGAAGGCACAGACGTCCCCACGACCATTTAAAATTTCCTCAAAGGCTTCGGCCTCGCTGCTGATCCACTCAATCGGCCCTTCGGGATCGCCCCGTACGAAGTTGTCTTCACTTGAATATGCGCCAACATTGGCGAAGGTAGTCTTTATCTTTTCCACACATTCTATAGATTTTTCATAACATCTTTCCTTTGAGGAGCGAAGTTCTACAACTGTTTTCTCCCAATAATTTTTCCAGTAATCACTAGCATCTCGGTCAGCTTCGGCAATAGCGCATTTCAATTTGGCTTCGGCCAGTTGCTTTTGGAGGTTTTCAATCTCGTTCCTTTGGATTTCAGATTAGGCCTTGTAGTTAGCTTCATCCCCCTTCACCTTGTCTAACAATGTAAGTAAAATTTTATCTTTTTCCAAAGCTTCGTTCCTCAGTTTAATAACCTCTGTTCGAAGGTTATTGAGAGCAATAGTGCAGCTCTTGTCTTTGACATTCTTTTGCGCCCTTAAGGCGTTGCTCAGTATTAAACCCTATATGAAAAGAATTAGTATAAGAGCACAAAAATAATTCAAAATTCATAAACTTCCAAATGTACAATTTTTGTACCTTCAGACTGTTATATGTGAGGCTATCTGCAAGATCGTCCTTTGTCATGGCACAAAGGCTAGCTTCAAGCTTCGGGAACCCCATACTTCTGGCCATCTCCCGACAGACAGATAATTCTTTGTTGTCTGGGAGGCAGTATAAGAAATCATCTTCGTCTGTCCCATTGAACACTAAGGCACCCTTTGGATACTTCAGTTCTCGGGCATAGTGTTTAGCTTCAAAAATCTCTTCTTCAGATAATCTTTTTCCCGAAGAGTGTCGTACAATATAATCAAGAACTTCAGAAGATGCTTCGGGAGTATGAGTGGCAGCTTTTTTAGGCAGAATTTCTTCTGCAGCTTCCTTTTCTGTTTCTTGTTCTCCAGTTTCCAAGGATTTCTCCTTGGCAGCCTCTGAAGGCCCAGCTTCGGTTTCGACCTGGCTCTTTGCAGCTTCGACTTTGGCTAGCTTTGCCTCAGTCTGTGGCTTTGGACCTTCGGCAGTTTTCCTTGGAGTAGAGCTTGTCTTTATTATCTCCAGCGCATCTAGTACATTAACCATTCTTTTCCTCCTAGGGGTCACTGTAAGAACTTTTTGTGCCTTCGGCATTGTCACTTCTGTCGAAGGGCTTGTAATTTCTAATATCTTTGTTCCTTCGACCCCTATATCAACGGCCTTCGGCTCAGCTAATTTGGCTGAGGATGTCTTCGGCATTGCAGCCGGCTCTTCAATCTTCCGCGTAGATGCAGGTTCTTTGGCTTCAGTAGCCGAAGAGGTCTCACCGCCAAATTCGGGCACTACGACCGGTTCAATATATCGCGACCGGTGAGTAAGAACCTTCACCTTCTTCCTCTTCGGCGCGGGCTCGCTTGGAGCAGCTGAAGCAGCATCTTTCCTGGAAGTTACACTCTTTCTCTTTTGTCCCTTTGGCGGGTACCGGTAGTCAGGATACATAAATCCAATAGCATCAAAAACTCTATTTAGCCTTTTCTTTTTCCGGCTCCCGAAGGCCGCAGATAATGCATTATCCTCCGCTTTGGAGTACGGCCCAAGCAGATCATCACTTGTAGCCTTGATGCACTTCAGCCAGTCATCGTCTGATTCGATAAATTGGTCTCCAAATCTGAAGGTATATTTCAGTCGAACCAAGTCACCCTCGTTAGTGTTGCTGATGGTTTCTTTTGGCATCTCCCAGTTGTCTAGCAGTGGCCATATTCTGAAGGCCACATGCTCTTGGACTAAGTCCCTTGTCCTAATGAAAGAACAAACTATGTCAAAGGCCCTTCGGCATCCTTTAGCTGCTTCATCAATTTCTACCTTCGATTTCCGAATGCCGAAGCGGGACCAGATGGGGCGCATGATGATCTCTTTGATATCTTCTCTCACCTTTAAATCATTTTTCACATAGAACCATTCTTTCATCCAGTCTCCAGGCCACCTCTTCCGAAAGGTTGGCACTGGGCAGCTTGAGCCTGAACGAGCAACGAAGCTGTAGCAACCAAAATTATTGTGATACTTCTCCTTACCCCAGGGTTTTGTCTCATATAAAAGTTCGTGTATACTGCAGAAACTTTTTGCACTTGATTCCAAACCTTGACTCCTCACAGCCCATACGAAGATTCCCATTCTTATGATGGCTTCAGGAGTAATCTGGTGAAGAAAAATCTGGTATATCTTTAAGACTTCAACAACAAATCTGCTTAGGGGGAATCGAAGCCCAGCCTTGAAGAAGCTTCGATAGATCACAACTTCATTCTCTTCAGGAGCAGGAGCAATTCTGTCTCCGTTGTCAGCCCTCACGATGGATATGTCTCGAAAATACCTTCCTCTCATATTATCAAGATGACTTTGCCTGATGGTCGATTTTTTGAAGACTGTGTGACTTAGTTGCCACGGCCGATCTTCAGAGTCTTCGCCCCACTATCCACATCATAGCTATCGCTGTCATCAGTGTCTTCAGATAAGCCTTCTAGAATTTCTTTTATAATCTTCTCTGTGTTGGTCTTTGCAATCGACTCGATGAATCCAGCGGTTTTTTCCTTAAGAACCTTCTCCTCCTCGCTCAGCTTCGTTTCAGAAACAACTTTCTTATCTTGAGACATCTTTTCTTCGGAAATGATGAAAATGTGCTCTTAAAGCCGAAGCTTAGAAAATCTAAAAACCAAGCAAGCGTTGGTAGGCAAGAGCTAAAAATTGAGCAGGCAGAGCAGATGGCTAAAAGCGTACCAAATGAGCTTGTGGTGTGCTCTTATTTATACACCTAGTGTGTTGCAGGGTGGAGGGCCCTGCTTGTCATTGACTGTTGCTATTCTAGCAAAGGGAAGGTATTTTTTCGGACCTTCGGCTTAGGCCTTCGTCCATATCGCAATCTGAATTTATTATTCTAACAAATTAATATTGCGAGGGGCTACTGTTGGGGGCCTTCGGCGGAAGGTCCTCAAAAACATAATTTAACAATGTTTCTAGAGTATAATACATGAACAGGTACCTTCGGGCTCGGATCAGAACCAGTGTGAAGAAGCACAAAGAATATGAAGGTTGGCGCAGAGCCGAAGCTATATGCAGGAGAGCTTCGCATGATAGCAGAAAAGAAAACCGACTTAAAAAGGTAAAGGCTATTCAGACCTCGATGGGTTATTATAGAACCATTAGCAAATGTAAAGGGTCTGGGTGTAATTTTACATGGGCTGTGTCCCGTGCCTATAAATAGATGAACAGTATTCTCGTACTGTTCACGCGGACTTGGCATTTGCTTTTGCGTCATGCTTGTACTTTCACCTTCTTTCAAGCCGAAGGTACATTTGTAATTTGATATTATTTCTATTTTTCATAGCAATAAAATAGGAATGAGTTATTAATAATACATGATTCTTTATGTTATTTTATATTTCATATGAATCCTTCTTCATCATTATATGTTATGCTGCTGAAGGTATGTCTTTCATAACCTTCGTCCAAAGATCATTATATCCCAAGGGGAATAATGCTTCGAAGGACGAAGGACTTTAACGTTTAGCATTTTCCATGTTGCCTTGTTCTTAATTCATAGCATTTAAGAACAAGTCCCCAACATGAACTTAATTAAACATGTTGGGCACTTAATCACCAAAACATTATAGAAATTGCCCAAGGGCATATTTCCCTTTCACTAGAGACTAAAACAGTTTAGTCCCACCGTTTGATAATTTATGTATTAATGGGGTGTTTGAATGCACTAAAGTCAATAGTTAGTTGGCTAAAATTTTAGTAGTGGAATTAGCTAGCTAACAAATAGCTAGCTAGCTATTAAGTACTTTACTAGAAATAGCTAATAGCTGAACTATTAGCTAGGGTATTTAGATGTCTCTAGATAATTTTAGTCACTAACTATTATCTCTAGTGCATTCAAACATAACCTAAGGGCTAATTTGGGAGTCACAAAACTAGAGGGGATGGAAGGGGATAAAATCCCAAACTAGCCCTAAATGAGACAAATCCTTTCAATTTTGAATAAGAGAGGGATTTTAGTCCTCCAATCCTCTCTGGTTTTTTGTACTCCTAAACTAGCCCTAAATGAGACAAATGAAAAGACTAATCTTTAGTCCAGCCTTAGTCTAGCGGGTAGGGTTCAAAATGGACGGGTAAAATCCCATCTCGACCCGTACCATTTTCTTATTTGATCCGACTGTTTCTGTATTTACGAAAAAAATATGGAAACGGAACTGAAACGGGAGATAGTTTATTCCATCCATTTTTGCGGGATCCCGTTTTTATCCGGATTGAACCCGTATTTATTCCGTATTTGATAAATATGGGACGAGCCTAATATGCATTAGTATCTAAACTAAAGCCTCGTGTCTTTAGATGACAAATTATAGCACAATTGGCCATTGTAACCATCGACTCTTTTATGACAAGTGGTCAAAAGTCTTAAACAACATAAGATATAGCTAAATGTACACTATTAGCAACAGTGGCAGAGCCAGGATACTTCTAAGGGTAGGGCTGAAGATAACACTAAAAAATATTTGTATCGGCTAAAAATTTTAAACCATAAAAATGCATAGATAATGACACATA
Organism: Zea luxurians; assembly: GCA_029449295.1. Taxonomy (NCBI): domain Eukaryota; kingdom Viridiplantae; phylum Streptophyta; class Magnoliopsida; order Poales; family Poaceae; genus Zea; species Zea luxurians. The sequence goes on from JAOPSE010000016.1 coordinate 44,326,513, forward strand.
TAAGCTTCATATGAACACAACAATTATAATTTAACGCAAAATTGACTAAAACAAGTGGTTACCTAATTAAGAAAATGATAGATCTTTGTCTCAATGACCAATTCATCAATTACTTAGGTTGCTTTCATCAACAATAGAAATATTTCCTGAAATTGAATGACATTATGTTATTGCATAAGTAATCAAAGAAAACAAACTACAAAGTATAGAATTGTTCGAACTAAATGTACCACTCTTGTCTTTGGTATTTGCTCCCTTCGTGTTCTCATGGCTTGATAATGCTCTATAATTTGACGATCTTCAATACTTGCAAGTATATCCCTCTCGATATAGCAAATCATACAATGACTCATCCATTCATCACCCATCTTATTTCGCAAATCTGTCTTGATGATTTTCATGGCTGAAAATGCTCTTTCTACAGTTGCAGTTGCAACAGGCAAAATCAAAGCCAATTCAATTAGACGATAAACCAATGGGAATACAGTATGTCTATCTGTCTTAACCATCTTCATAGCAAGATTACCAAGATCACAACATGATAGGAAACTTGAATCTTCTCTTCCTTTTGTAATGAATGTATCAAGTTGGTCTTTAAGAACTATACAATCATATTCTGTGAAGTCATCAACATAAATTTGTGCAAGTTCAACAAGCTTATCTTCATCATAGTTGGCAAAAGAATTACTGGGATCAAGACAAGCAACACATCTCAAGAGTTGAGTAGACCTTTCAGCAAAACGATTGTTAAACTCAACTATAACTTGATCCAACACCACATTGAATATTTCATGATGAAGATGCTCATAATAAGTAACCAACTGTCCTCTACGACCTCTATAACATCCTCTTCTAACTATTTCCGCTAACATATCCGGGACAACAATATTATGCTTGCGACAAAAATCCTTGGCCTCTTCAAAAATAGCATCCCAACCATGGTGTCTTATCTCATTTAATTTTTGCAATGTGACACCAACCAATCCTATGGCACGAATAATATTTTGATCTTTCTTTTGCAAGCATTGTGATAGATCATTAGTCTTACCCAAAACTTTGATCATGAGGTGTAACACAAGAACAAACTCAAAGCTCTCCATTTTCTCTAATAAACCTGTCGTTGTGGTTCTTTGTGCTAGATTAGTGGCATCTTGACATACATTCTCTAACACCTCTAAGACAACACTCCACATGAGTTGAAGATGAAACAAGGTTTTATGATGTGATCCCCATCTAGTATCCCCAGCTCTTGTTAAATTAGTTGTTTGGTTTCTCCCTCTCCCCCTTAACATATCATCATTCTCTAGCCTTTGAACAAGATTATCATGGTGACATTGGCCAAGTTGATCATGTCTCTTACAAGAAACATTAACTATGTTGACAATCAAATTGATATAGTTTAAGAAATCCATAACTGAAGAGCAACATTTGGCCACAAACACAACTACCAACTGTAATTGATGGGCAAAACAATGAATATAAAAAATATAGGGGTTCTCATCCAATATTCTTCTCTGTAACCCATGGAATTCCCCTCTCATGTTTGATGCTCCATCATATCCTTGCCCACGTAAGTTTTTTATAGAGAGACTATGTTTAGAGGGCATACCATCTAATGCTTGTTTAAGTGAAGATGAGCTTGTATTCCCTTCTTGGTTGCTTGAAAACACCAAAGTTTAGGGAGCTCTATCATATCTGTAACACCAAAGTTTTCCCTTCTTGGTTGCTTGAAAAGGAAACAATAAAAGCAAAAAGCTGCATCTTTAGCAACACTGTATTCCAACCATTCATGCTTTTTGAACCATGATTCCTGAAAACTTCTTTGTCTATCTCCTATTTGCTTCTTGGGAAATATGTGACCTTTTGGTTGACAAGGGCCTAACAATAAATACTCTCTTCTAACAACATCTCGAATGTTCACATCTAACTCTTCAATTGGTTTTCAAAGTCTAGGATCACCAACAATATTATTTTGATTGAACATAACATTAGAATTGCCTTGCACATTTTGACCAGCATCAATCCCAATCTCACTATCTATTGATTCTGTATTATTTTGTGCATTCCCTCTCATGTTCGATTCTTGATTGTTTTCATTTTCATCCAAATTAGTCCCAATTTGTCGTTTTGAATGATTTCATTCGATTCTTGATTTGACGCGACTTGATAAAATGATGTAATTGTTCGAACTCTCTTCATATTGTACACTGTAATTGTAACACAAATCACTATGAATTATGAAACTTTCTAGACACAAACATAACATATTTTTCTCGGTGTCAAACAACAACGACAAACCTGCTCTTTGCGCTGCTCCTGCTTGCCTGCTTGCTGCGCTGCCCAGTGCCCGCTGCTTGCTTGCCTGGCCTGCCGGCCCCCGCGCGGCTCGAATCGCTGCTTGCTTGCAGAGTTGCAGGCCGCTGTTTGCATACCGTTCCTGCTTGGTTGCTTGCTTGCCCAGCCGGCGGCCGGCCCTGCGCCTGTGCGGCTTGCTTGCCTGCTTGGCTTCTTGCAGGCCGATGCTTGCTTGCCCAGCCGGCCGACGGCCGGCCCCTGCGCCTGCGCGGCTTGCTTGCTCCTGCTCGGCTGCTTGCTTGCTTGTAGCTTGCCTGCTCGGCTCGAATACACAGACGCCAGATAGTCGCCGCGCCGCCGTCCCGAAGCCCCAAAGTCCCAAATCCTAAACCGAACTAGTTGGATTGTTCGTGGTTAGTATTCATATTTTTTGAGCTGTTGTTACACACTTAGTCGGCCCAAGAGTAGGGTCTGGGCCCTAGTGGCACAGGCCTGAATCCGCCCTTGATTAGCAACCAAACAACAATAGAATTTTGTCTCTCTATATCTATTTGTTTTATGTTATTGTGATGTCAATCAATCGCTAGTCAAATATCAATATCATTTCTATTTATATTAAATTATGAGTTTTCGTTAGTATTTCTGTTTCCGTTCGTTTTCACAATTCCGTTTATCTCGTTCTCGTTTTTTATGGGTTTTTCCGTCCATCCCTAGTAGCGGTAAGGGGATGCCGGGCCGGCGCGCCATGAGAGCATGCCGTTCGAGTGGTGCTGCAAATAACTGTATGGAGATACGAGTCGATCTGCTTCGACGGTAGAACAAGAGCGAAGTGCTCGTTCCGCGATTGAGGGTTCGATCGAGGCGAACTGAGAGGGAGCGGGTCGCTTTTATTGCGGTGTTCGATCACAGCTTAATTAAAACCCAGTCTGGATGTACATTACCTGATAGTCGTTGGCTAGCTATTAGTTATTATATCTGATTTGATTCAGCTAATCAACTCACTAGCCGCTAGTGAGAAAGTCCGTGACTAGACTAGCCACAAAGGATAAGGAATCACGTTTGCTGAGAGAGCAGCCCAGTGCCCCAGTGCGAGATAGAACGAGAGCTTTGCCGCGCTGCACAGGGAACCGCCCACCGGTGCACGTAAAAGAGAAGCGGAATGGAGACAGCTCACGTTAGAGAGCGCTGGATGTTACAGTCTCGAACTCTCGATGAATGATGAGGGGCAAAGCAGCAGCCTGGTAACGACAAGGAGAGAGCGTGGGAGCCGGGGGCGCGGCAGGGCACCCCCTCGGCCCTCGGTGGCGCCAAATGAAATGGACGGCACGCAACCGTCAGTCAGGTCGAAGAACCGAAGACCCCCATTGGGTTTGCGCCCCACCGCCAGCCGCACGGGCGCACGGCAGCCTCATGGTTGTCCCCCTCCACATATACTCCGTTCCGTATCTTTCCGTGTGCCACTGTCACATGGTCCCAAGTACCCACGGCTTTCAGATCACACGCCTCGTCCCTTCTGCCTCCGCCTCCTCTACTACAATTTTTCTTCCTTTTTATTTAAAAAATCTACTCCCGTACAAAATGACACGCACGGTTCCCACGAATAGTTTCCCCCATGGCCATGGGCCATGGCGAGTCGGAGTTGCACCGGTCGCCGCACGTCCGCAAGCGCTGCCTGCTCGGATACAGACAGTTGGGACGCCAACTAACCAGCCGATCATAATAATTATTATTTTCTAAATCTTAAAAAGCAAACGAAACGAACGCGGACACCGGTCCTCATCACAATCCATTCCTCCCCCCTCTCCCTCTCCTCCTCCTCCGGCCCTCCGCCATTCCCATTCACAAAGCACGCTCCGCTTTCCTTTTGTTTATTTACTCTTCCTCCCTCCGCATCCTCCTCGCGTCGCATTCCCCCTTTCCGCCCATGCATGTCCGCCTCCTCGCATCCGCCGTCGTCTCGCACCTCCCCCGCGCCCCAATCTGGTCCGGGCGGAGTTAGGGATGAGGACACAAGGGGAGGGGCATGTGGAGGAGGCCACGGGGTTCGAGGTGGGCATCGTGGTGCCCAGGCTCTCCCGCGCCGCCGCGGCGGGGGCCACCGACAACTGCGTGGCGCGTCTGGTGCGGGAGCTCGAGGGCGCCGGGCTGCTCGTCGAGCGCGTCCGCGGCGTCTCCGCTGAGTTCATCAAGGTCCGTGACCCAGCACCGGCGTGCCGCTGATGTTTTTTTTATTTTATTTTATCTCCTTCTCTTTTTAATTCTGTATCTGGGCTACGCACAAAGTTTGAGCGAACGCAAGCAACAAACCGGCGATACAGAAGAGCGCGAGCCCTCTATTATCTGCCTGCCTCGTTCGGAAATTGTGCAGCGCGTGCTGCTTGTTATTTTTTTTTCTCTCTCGTTCTAATGCTTGTGGCCCTGCTGTTTGAATTTAGCTAGCCGCACCAATCGGGACCCTGGGGAGAGCTGCTGCTGAGATGCATATGAAGAAGCTAACCTACATCGGTAGCTGGACTGCTGTATCTACGGAGCATTTGAATTTTGAAATGTGGTTGGTGGTGGGTGACGTGTTTCATGTTGCTCCTAATTTCGGTCTCAGGGATGGAGCTTCAGTTTCAATCGGACCAGGTTGCAGCATTCGTTAGGCAGACAGACGGTTCCCTGTTCAGCTGGAGAGAACGCTATTCCTGCTTCCGCTACTTGATATATGGCATTGTAAGTTCATGGCAGTCGTCACGTATATCTATTGATGTGATTAAAACACATTGTAGTTATGCACGCTTATTTATCACTAACGGTTCTACAATGTACATGCGGATGCATTTTTAATGTTCGCTTCTTTGGTCTGCACTGTAAGATTACCAATGACATGTGTACTTCGTTTCTGTGCTGATCCAGATTTTGTCAGATCAATGCACTCCCATTCATTGTTTCTTTGCTTGATATTATGCATGAGAAGTGAAGTGTATAACTAATCCACCAAGTGTTTGGCTCTTTTCTAATTTGGATATCCAATATGATAGCAAGTTGGAATTGATAAATCCAGGTGAACAAGACAAACTCAGAAGTGGTCCTTAAATTTGATGATAAGGAGTTCCATTGGAAGCAAAGTGAGTCCTTATTAACAAGGCTGGAAGCTGAAGGAGTTGTAAAGCTAGTATTCCCTTTGCATGGTACACTAATCTTGATTCTATTTATGCTCATATTTGTGAAACTATTCTTGTATACCAACTAACAATTTCGTTGCAGATGAAATTAAAAGGAAGCAACTCCTGAGAAATTGGGCGCTTAATTGGCTTGACTTCACATGGCAGCCTATCGATGAGATTTACTCCTATTTTGGAACAAAGGTAGAACTGTCTCTAGTGCAGCTTATATGTTCTGTACTAAATTTACGTTCCATTCTGTCTAAAGCAAGGTAATATTTTTCTACCTTCTACTTGATTAAAACTCCACCTTGAACTGCAGATTGCAACATACTTTGCGTTCCTAGGAATGTATGCGCGATGGCTTTTCTTCCCAGCTGTTTTTGGACTGGCAACTCAACTCATAGATTTTGGGTATGCATTTCGCTTGCAATGGCCTCTGTTGGAAAATTTAGTGATAAAATTTTAAAAATCTGTCTGTTCTTACTTCTACTTTTCTCCTCTGTCCTCCCCACGCTGAATCCAGATCATTGCAGTGGTTGGTTCTTCCTGGTTTCTTTATCTTTGTTATTTCTTGGGCTGTCCTCTTTCTGCAATTTTGGAAACGGAAGAATTCAGCACTTCTTGCAAGGTTATACATGATTCATATTGATCTTCCATTAACTCATATTGATCTGTAAATATCAAGCTAATTTTCTCACAACTGTTTCCTTACCTCTTTGACGCCCTTCAACAGATGGGGTATTCATTGTTCACTATCTGAATACAAAAACCTGGACAACGTCAGCTTCTTGAGTGATTCTCTTACTGTTGAGGAAAAGGAGTTTGGTGTTGTGTCTGTGGTTGTGGAGAAAAGAAAGTTTCAAAGGAACGAATGGTTTGGTGTCCTCCTTAGAATAAGGAACAATGCTATCATTGTGCTGGCTATCATTTGTCTTCAGCTGCCATTTGAGTTGGCCTATGCTCATCTATATGAAATTGCAGAAACTGAGGTTATGAGGTGAGTAGATATGGATACTTAAAAACTATGAATTGACTTGCTAGCTAGCTTCTCTACCATAGTACTTAATATCAGTTTCCCTTGTTTTTCCATTTATGGTTGTCATTAAAATCTGCACTGTATTATTCTGATCAATTTTATATTATACAGGTATTTGTTAACTGCAGTATATCTTGTTGCAATTCAATATTACACCAGAATTGGTGGCAAGGTGTCTGTTAATTTGATAAAGTATGAAAACAACCAAGGAGAAGAGTCTAGTTCCGCTAGTTTAGTTTATAAGGTAAATACCATGAAGTGAAAGATGATTTGTTCTTTATTTGTTGGCCTCTCACCTTATTTCATTTTCTCCAAATTCAGGCCTTTGGCCTTTACTTTATGCAGTCATATATTGGGTTATTTTACCATGCTTCTTTGCATCGTGATATACTGGCCCTCCGGCGAGTCCTCATCCAGCGTCTCATTGTGTACCAGGCATGTCTGCAACATAATTGTTTTGCTGTTGAATATTTTTGTACCGTAGTTTCCTATTGAAGATATGTTTTCCTTTTTTCAGGTATTAGAAAATCTAATTGAGAATTCCATTCCTTACCTCAAGTACAGTTACAAAAAGTACATAGCTGTTCAGTAAGTTTCACATGAACCATTGTCCTTATATTTCCTATTCCCAGATCAATAGAGTAATATACAAGAATTCTTTCCCATCTTGTAGCAAGAAAAAGCATGGGAAAGAATCAACAGTGGGTAGGTCAGTCCGGTTATCAACAAGAGTGGAGAAAGAGTATTTAAAACCCTCTTATACTGCAAGCATTGGAGCAGAACTCGAAGATGGTTTATTTGATGGTTAGTATTTATCCTTTTCAGTTCCTTTGGTAGTCAGTTTGGATGTGCTTCATATATACCATTCGTGTTGCGTTTCAGTCATTGCATTTGCAGTTTGAAAAGGAAAAGGAAATGATGATGTTTGTGCTTATATTATTGAATCCATTACAGACTTTCTGGAGCTGACTCTTCAGTTTGGAATGATCATGATGTTTGCCTGTGCATTTCCATTGATTTTCTGCTTTGCAGCTCTGGTATGTAACCTCTTCCAAAAAATCACTATGTTGTTTAGCCTCTCTGTGTTTGTTGCTTTGATGTAACTCTGTTAATGTTATTGTGAACTACTTTGAGAACAGAACAATGTTACTGAACTCAGAGCAGACGCATTGAAGTTGTTAGTCATGTTGAAAAGACCTGTTCCCCGTGCTGCAGCTACAATTGGAGCATGGTTGAACATATTCCAGGTTTACTAGCTGAACTTTTTAATTGCACCACTTGTGGGCTGTGGGAATATGCATGCCCTGATTCACTTTGAAGTTTGTTTTCAGTTCTTGGTTGTGATGGCAATATGCACCAACTGCTTGCTTCTCGTTTGCCTGTATGACGTGGAGGGGAAATGGAGGATTGAGCCAGGACTAGCAGCAATCCTCATAATGGAGCATGCTCTTCTTTTAATCAAGTTTGGTTTCTCCCACTTTGTGCCTGAGGTGATTTCCCGTATTTACCTGCTTCTGTTCAGTTGCTGTGATTTCTTTATAGCTGAACCGCCCTTGTGTGGTTTCTTGGTTTTCTTTCTGCCAATTAGGAGCCTGCGTGGGTGAGAGCAAATCGTGTGCGATACGTAGCTCAAGCACAAAACGTCTGCTCCAAACAACTCTTGAGGAGCATTTCAAAATTTCAAGGAAAACTGGATTGAGAACCAGGATGTACAATTTAGAAGTCGTCGCTGGTTTTGTAGTTTAGGTAGAGCGGTTTTGTATAGTACAAAGTTGTACAGATCATCTAACCGATGTAGATATTAGCTTATCGCCACCTATCGTACCATTAAATTGGTATAGGAGAATGCTCTCAAGTGTTAGACTGAGTTTTTTTCCTCTTCCATTTTAATGATCTGTTTAATTGAACGGAAACTCAGACATGGTACACCATGTAATGTGCTGTGGTTGATTTCGAAGTCACCCTAGCCGACAGGTATTACTGGAGAATATGCACTGCTCTTCATTACATCCATGAGCCTTTGTTAAAATTTGTTGCTTTTGACAGAACTGAGGTAAGATCTATAGTGCACATACAGTATGGGGTCCGTATCCTGTGTGGAAAGGAGTATTGTGCTCATACGCACATATTAAATTGGAGACGCTCTTTTTAGATCCAACGCATTATTATGTTCCACCTTCCATCTTTCGTTCAGTTGCTCTGTTCTTTTGCAAAATCCCCTTGCCACCAAACTCAAACCCGCGATCGTTGATGATAGCAGTCATCCGTTCCGCCGTCACCGCACCATCCTTTTCCTTCGGAGCTGGTTTGGTGACAAGAAAATTGTAGAGGATTCATGGATCCTCTCTAATTCCCAGCTCTCAGAGTTTAGCCAAACGCCCTCAACCTTCAGCATACTAAGAGCATGTTTGGTTCGCTACCTAATTTACCATACTTTGACTAACTTTTCTGTCTAGGGTTAGTTTTTAAATTCGAATGACTAATCTTAGTCAAAGTGTGGCACAGTTAATCACGAACCAAATAGGCCCTAACTAGTACAGCACGCCGCCGTTCAGAGCACGAACCAATCAAAAAATAACATAAGACAACAGAAACAGACGGTCGGTACCGACCGGTCGAAATCAGTACAATGAAACTAACCGGTCCGGCTTCAACAATGATGATATTGCTCGACCAACGTGAAAGTCGGATTGATCAATACCGTCAATGGTTGGCGTTGGACCCAGCCTTAAAGCTGGAGTGGGCCGAGTTGGTTTGTTTTGGTGGACCTCACGCTCACGCTTGATCTGGGACTCTGAGAGGACATTTTTCTTTTCTTTTTTGCGCTCCCTCCCCTAGACTATCAACCTGTCGTCCTTATCTTGATATGATGTCATGCCGTTTCTTTTAACTTAGAATCTTTTGTGTGAATTTTGTGTTAATTGTTCTTATTCTGATGCCACAGCTATTTCTTTTAATTTTTTCTTAAGACTGTTTTGTGTGAAATTGCGTCACTTTTCACCTAATGCTGCCTTATCTCAGCTAGACATGGCAAACAGGTATATACCCAGCGAATAGTATCATTCCGTACTCGTACTTATCAATAAAAAATATACCTGTTGGGTTACCCATATACGCTCATAGGTATAGAATCTTACTCATACTCGTACCCGCGCGGATAATATTACGTGTCGGGTAACCCGTACCCGCTAAAACGTCTCAAATTCTAATATTCCTATCACTTAAAATATCAAATAAACACATAAGTTCAACTTAAAACATCGCAAATCATGTTATTACATAACTTAATAGTTAAACAAATATAAGCCAGAGATAGATTTTCTTTTAGCTAAGATGTGCTTTATTACTAATAATAATAATATAATGCGGGTATATTTTATCCACGAGTATATGGGTAGGGGTACTACACACCCATACATGTATCTGTCTCCCTAACGGGTAGAGACACTTGCCCGTCTATCTAATGGGTAGAGATTTTTGACCACTAACTGTCGGGGACCATAATTAGGGGTACCCTCAAGACCCCTAATTCTCAGCTGGTAACCCCCATCAGCACAAAGCTGCAAAGGCCTGATGGGTGCGATTAAGTCAAGGATCGGTCCATTCAAGGGACATGATCGTGCCTCGCCCGAGCCTAGCCTCGGGCAAGGGAAGCCGACTCCGGAGATCCTACGTCTCGCCCGAGGACCCCCCCTCCAGCAACGGGCACACTATCGGCTCGCCCGAGGCCCAGTCTTCACCGAGAAGCAACCTTGGCCACATCGCCACGCCGACCGACCAAATCACAGGGGCATTTAATGCAAAGGTGGCCTGACACCTTTATCCTGACGCACGCCCTCCAGTCGACAGAGCCGAAGTGACCGCAGTCACTTCGCCGCTCTACTGACCGGTCTGACAAGAGGACAGCGCCGCCTGCGCCGCTCCGACTGCTGAGCCACCCGACAGAGTGAGGCTGACAGCAGCCAAGGCCGGCCTCGGGCATCATAGGAAACTCCGCCTCGCCCGACCCCAGGGGTCGGACTCGGGCTCAGCCCCGGAAGACGGCGAACTCCACTCCGCCCGACCCCAGGGCTCGGACTCGGGCTCAGCCCCGGAAGACGGCGAACTCCGCTCCGCCCGACCCCAGGGCTCGGACTCAGGCTCAGCCCCGGAAGACGGCGAACTCCGCTCCGCCCGACCCAGGGCTCGAACTCGGGCTCAGCCCCGGAAGACGGCGAACTCCGCTCCGCCCGACCCAGGGCTCGGACTCGGGCTCAGCCCCGGAAGACGGCGAACTCCGCTCCGCCCGACCTAGGGCTCGGACTCGGGCTCAGCCCCGGAAGACGGCGAACTCCGCCTCGCCCGACCCCAGGGCTCGGACATGGGCTCAACCCCGAAAGACGACGAACTCCGCTCCGCCCGACCCAGGGCTCGGACTTGGGCTCAGCCCCAGGAGACGACGAACTCCGCTTCGCCCGACCCCAGGGCTCGGACTCAGCCCTGGCCTCAGCCGACGGTCTCCGCCTCGCCCGACCCAGGGGCTCGGACTCGACCACGGCCACGGAAGACAGACTCGACCTCGACCTCGGAGGAGCCTCCACATCGCCCAACCTAGGGCGCGGACCGACCACGTCGACAAGAGGCGCCATCATTACCCTACCCCGAGCTGACTCAGGCTACGGGGAAGCAAGAGGACGTCAGCAAGGACTCGACAGCCCCGACAGCTGTCCTTCCGCCAGGCTCCAGCGCTCCTCCGACGGCCACGACACTACACGAACCGGGTGCCAAAACCTCTCCGGCTGCCACGACGGCATGTACTTAGGGCGCTAGCTCTCCTCCGCTAGACACGTAGCACTCTGCTACACCCCCATTGTACACCTGGATCCTCTCCTTACGCCTATAAAAGGGAGGACCAGGGCCCTCTTACAGAGGGTTGGTCGGCCCGCGCGGAGAAGGACGGGACGGCGCTCGCACAAGGCCGCTCGCTCCCACTCCCGCGTGGACGCTTGTATCCCCCTACTGCAAGCGCACCCGACTCAGGCGCGGGGCTAACACGAAGGCCGCGGGATCCACTCTCTCACGCCCGCCTCCCTCCGGCTGCATCCTTTTCCCCCTTCGCGTTCCGCTCCGCGTCGACCCATCTAGGCTGGGGCACGCGACGACGATTCACTCGTCGATCCAGGGACCCTTCGGGTTTCGAAACACCGACAGTTGGCACGCCAGGTAGGGGCCTGCTGCGTGTTGACAAACAGCTTCCCGTCAAGCTCCAGATGGGCAGTCTCCAGCAACCTTTCTGGCCCGGGACGGTGCTCCGTTTCGGGAATCTTGAGTTCATGTCCCTCGACGGCAGCTACGACATGATACTCCTTCTCCCGCCGCGCGACAGCGACAATGGCGGTCGACAACCCGCTCGCCGGCGGGGAAATCGACGACGCCTTCCCCACGTGGTGGAAGGACGACATTCGGGCTTGTCCCGTCCCCTCCCCCGTCGACGGAGGAGGAGACGGGGCAACCAAGGCCAAGCGGGAAGCGACACCTCGTTGGCTGTCGAGCGAGTCGACGGCGCCCCAACGGAGGGCGCGTCGGGCATCGATCTCGCGTTTGAGACAAAGACAAGCGCCGCCTCCCCGCAACACGCCAATCTCAAGCAAACGCACGACGCCAGCACGCTCGCGAAGGACTTGCTGGGCGTCACCCTCGTACCTGAGACAACGGTTCAGTTAGTCCCAGACGCGACCTCGTCACCAACCGTCGACCAAGAGGTACCCACCGGTTCCCATCTCATGCCCATTGGATTCAGCCTCGACCCGCCAAGCGACTTCGCTTTGGCGGACGCTCTCGTAGAGGCAAGTCCAAACCCTCTGGGGTTTCGTATGCGGTCACCCTGGGACCGGCTGACGGACGTCTCGACCTACGAGCCCTCGGGGTCCGAGGAAGATGGCGAGCCCGACCTCTGTTGGGGTTTCTCTGGACTTGGCAACCTCGGTGCCATGCGAGACTTCATGACCGCATGCGACTACTGCCTTTCCGACTGTTCCGACGGTAGCCACGACCTCGACAATGAGGACCGCGGCCCAAGTCGTGAATGTTTCCACGTCGATCTAGGGGGTCCCGGCGAAGGAAACCATCTTGGTATGCCGGAAAACGGTGATCCCCCTAGGCCCGTGCCTCGCGTTGACATCCTACGGGAGCTAGCTGTGGTCCCCGTTCCGGTGGGGGTCATAACCCACAGCTCGAGCAAACCCGCGGGGTGCAGGCCAGGCTCGACGAGGGAGCAGGAGCACTTGAGCCGATCCGCCGGGACGTCGGGCAGGAATGGGCGGGCCAACCTCCGTCCAGAGAAGTGCGCCATCTACCCCAGGGTATCTAGCACCGCATCGCCGACGATGTCAGGATGAGGCTGCCACCCTCTTCCAGTGGGGTCGGCCAGAACCTGGCTGCAGCAGCAATGCTTCTCCGCGCGATGCCGGAGCCATCGACCACCGAGGGGCGGCGAATCCAGGGAGAGCTCAAGAATCTCCTGGAGGGCGCCGCGGTCCGACAGGCCGAGAGCTCCGCCTCCCGGAGGTAGGGGTTCCCCTCGGAACATCGCGCCGCGACTTCTCGATTCATGCGGGAAGCCTCGGTCCACTCCAGGCGCACGCACAACACAGCGCCTGCGGCCCCGGGTCGCCTCGACAACGAGCGCCATCATCACAGCCGTCGGGCCCACCTCGACGACAGGGCGCGTCGAGGCTACCACCCCAGGCGTGGGGGACGCTACGACAGCGGGGAGGATCGGAGTCCTTCGCCCGAACCACCCGGTCCACAGGCTTTCAGTCGTGCCATACGACGGGCGCCGTTCCCGACCCGGTTCCGACCCCCGACTACTATCACAAAGTACTCGGGGGAGACGAGACCGGAACTGTGGCTCACGGACTATCGGCTGGCCTGCCAACTGGGTGGAACGGACGACGATAACCTCATCATCCGCAACCTCCCCCTGTTCCTCTCCGACACCGCTCGAGCCTGGCTGGAGCACCTACCCCCGGGGCAGATCTCCAACTGGGACGACCTAGTCCAAGCCTTCGCCAACAATTTCCAGGGCACGTACGTGCGCCCTGGAAACTCATGGGATCTCCGAAGCTGCCGCCAGCAGCCGGGAGAGCCTCTCCGGGACTACATCCGGCGATTCTCGAAGCAGCGCACAGAGCTGCCCAACGTCACCGATTCAGATGTCATCGGCGCGTTCCTCGCCGGCACCACCTGCCGCGACCTGGTGAGCAAGCTGGGTCGCAAGACCCCCACCAGGGCGAGCGAGCTGATGGACATCGCCACCAAGTTCGCCTCTGGCCAGGAAGCGGTTGAGGCCATTTTCCGGAAGGACAAGCAGCCCCAGGGCCGCTGTAATACTCAAATTTGTATACAAAGGATATAGTGGATTTCCACATTTTGTGTGCCTTAATTGCCTCAGGAAAAGAGCATACCCAAAAATTTAGAGTTTAATTCAAACAAATGATAAAAAAATTGCATCATGCTGGAGCTTTATATGTTTGTGCATTAAATAAAATAATAAGGACGATGATAATAAAATAATACTTCTAAAGGTCGGAGTAAACCCTAAATTAAAATTAGGGTTTTTGGAAATGAGGAGAAGAGAAATGATATGAAAAATATAAATAATACATATATAAATAAATATATTCAGAATTAATACCCCTAATTTCACAAACATAAGTTGTAGTGATGAGCCATAGCAGTTTGAATTTAAGTTTAAGTTCAAATTTTATTTTGGAAAGAGAGAAGGGAGAAAAGAATAAAGAAAAGAAAAGGGGATGGCGCAATGGGCCTAAAACCTGGAAACCGGCCCACCTTTGATTTCCACACGGCGCTGCCTCGCGGGCCCATTGCATCAGCCAACGTGCGCGCGCCTGCTCCAGTTCACCTCGCTGTCATGCGGGTCCCGCGCCGCAGTCCCTCAGACAGCGCCCTCCTTGCCCACGCTCGGACGCTGGCGCGCGGGCCCCCTGGTGGGTCGTCCTCTTCCCGGCTCCGCTACCCGTAACGAGCTCCGCTCCTAGCGGCGGGCAGGGCGCGAACCCCTTCACTGGTTCTCCTAGATCCGCAACCGATTCTGCGCTTGAATCGCGGGGACGGATTGACCTGGTGTGCTGTTGCCTCCTCTCCCCACGACTTCAACAGACCCACGCTCCTATTCCTCTTTCTGCAGCGGACCGCGCGCTGGTTGTTGCACTCGCCCGGCATTCGCGTGGCCATGAACCCCCCTCTCGTCCCGAGGATAAGACCCTCTGGGTCCTCCGCTACCCCCCCTGCTTGCTCCGTACTGCTCCGCACCGCATTGTCCACAAAAAGATGACGCCGCCATTGGATTGAGGTTCCGCCGCCGTAACGCAATTCGCGCCATCGCCATCGGCGTCGCGTCCGCGACTTCGTGCTTGGGTGCCTCGCCGTGCTTCAGGGACAAAACCGGATCCTCGCTGCGGAGGAAGGGCGGCCGGCGACCTCGGAATTCACCGTCGTTGCGCAGAGTTCTCCGTGGGTCCGTCGCGCGCCGTGGCCAGTGATATTCGCCCTGCAACTGTCGGTATAAACCTTCCTCCAATGTTTGCCATCATGCCAATTTCATTTTGCGGGCATCAGACGTAGGGGCGGTGCGCCATAGGAGAGGAATTGGGCTACGCCGGCGCCTGCGCCGCCGCGTAGAGTGCGTTCTGCCGCCGGCTCTGGCCGTGGTTGGGGGACGAAGGCCTCGGGCCGTTGATCCATTGTTGAACGGCTCTGATTAGATTGGAGATACCCTTTCGTGTTGAGTTGATTTGGTCCGTTCAGTTGGATCGGACGGGTGAAAACAAATCTAGAGGAATAAAATCCTCCCCATCACTTTTGCATCCAACGGTCCTCATTGCGTACCGCTTCGAGATCACGCCGATCTAATCCGTGCCCCTGATTTCTGATCGGGCGGTCAGAAACGCTCGATACCCCTTCGCGGTGCACTTTTGCATAAGAGCCTCTCGGGAAGTAGGAAATAGAACCCGCCGTCCACCCTCACTGCGCCCTGTGTCTATAGATTTTTACCGCGGAACCCCTGGACTTTCTGATAATTGACGCCTAGTCCAGAGATGTTTAAAAACAGAGAAATAATTATAGAAATTCATTTTTAATACAAAAACAAATCTAGAAACTTGTAAAATACATAGAAAATTCATTTTTAACTCCAAATTGAACCATTCCAATTTCTAAAATTTTGTAATAATATTCTCTATCATTTAGTGTCACTTTTTGACATGAACTCAGTTAGAAAATTAATTTCTCATCTAATCCTATTTTAATCACATTAAACCTTAGGAAATTCATAACTTGAATTCTATAACTCCAAAATTAATAATTCCAGTTCCTATGATCTCATTTTAATGTGTAGATTTTTACTGTATATTTTATGTACATGTTTGATGTGATGTTAATTTATGCTATACTATGTATGTATTGTGTTGATGCGAGTAGACGAGCAAGCCACTGTGGAAACTGAGGTTCAACAAGTAGAGATAGCTGAGCAGGAGCTCATTGAAGGCAAGTTGTGCCCTTGATCACTTACTTTTCCCAGCTATGTTCTTATTAATTTTAATGATCTGCATAGGTTAATTTTGATGGGAGCCTTTATGTTACCCCAGTTTTGATTATCTTTATACCTTGTTCACCCCTGAGATATTTTTGGGTAGTACCTGCTATTGCTTTATGTGGATTGGGTATGGAGATACACTATTCATGATTATTCTGTTATTATCTTGTTATTATTACTGTTCATGTTAAGATCATTAAATTAATGGGAACATGGAGCGACCACCCGGGAAAACAGTGCTACCACAAGGGTTTAATGGGACGCCCTTGGCTGATTAACTAGGGAAGCTAGTGGAGGTCTTCCTCACCCGAAAGGGGCAAGGGCAGTAGGGGAGTGGTCAGTGTAGGGAGGTCCTTGGGTTGATTTTGCTGCGATGGCGGTCAGGCAAGAACCCTGCACTGGAGCTTCCTATAAACTGTAGCGGGATTTCTGAAGCTAGTGGAACTTTGTAAAGGCCTCGTAGTGTTACCCTGCCTCGCCTCCTCGGTAGAGGTGTATGGGATTGGCCGTCTCGTGGCAGATGGGTAACATGACTTGTGGGTAAAGATGCGCAACCTCTGCAGAGTGTAAAACTAGTATACTAGCCGTGCTCACGGTCAAGAGCGGCTCGGACCCTCACATGATTAAATATGGAACTTAAATTTAATTTGACATTTGCATCGCATTTGGGATTATTTTACTATTACTGTTCTTTATTATTATTAAGGTTTGGTATTTACTTACACTTAGTAATTGCTAATAAAATTTTGACCAACTTATAAAAGCAATGCTCAGCCTCAGCCTTTATTTCATTGACTAGCCTTACACTTCATGAACTCCCACCTTTGGTGAGTTCATGCCACATTATTCCCCACGACTTGTTGAGCTATGAACGTATGTGAGCTCACTCTTGCTGTCTCACACCCTCCCACAGGAGAAGAACAGGTGGTCGAAGAGGAGGCGCCTAACACTGAGGCATTCGACTTGATCTAGGTGGCGTTTCTCAGTCGACATTGGCGCCGACGATCCTTAGTTCGTTTTACATTTATTCTTTTATTTTGTAATAAGTCTTCCGCTATGTAATAAATACTCTGATGTTTTATGACATTTATCTCTATACACTCTGTTATTATATATGTTGTCTTCTTGGCGCATGTATGAGATGCACCCGGCTTTGTCCCTTAAAACCGGGTGTGACAGAAGTGGTATCAGAGGAAATGTTGACTGTAGGACGAAACCTAGATAGAAATGGACAACCCTTACCTACTTATCTTATTTTGATTCATTCTACACTTACCTTACTCTGATTCTTTCTACACTTATCTTGATCCTGTCTCATCTTCTACTGTTCTACTCTGATCATTCTTACCTTTTCTACTCTGAGACAAGATGGATTTCACACCTTGGAATCCCTACCCCTATGACATTTTTAAGAGATAGGGAACCTAAGACAAAAAAACAAAACTATTTTCTATATTTAAAAATGTTGTTTGATTGTTCTGATGAAAAATGCCTGATTTGCTTCTTTGATTGATTGAAATAGTATAGACGGGCATCTTAGCATGTACCACCATAAGGTAATGAATTAGCTTTAGTAGGTGACACACTTAGCTAATAAATCCCCCAAAGTAACATGCTTCGTAATCACTACCTTGTCTACAATCCTTTCTTTCTTACCCTGTGCTCTAACCCAGATGGCGACCCCTATAGTGTAGAAGAGAGCACTATAGACGTGATCCTTGGTATGTCATGGCTAAGAAAGGCAAAGGCCGTTATAGCATGTGGTAGAGGTACCGTAGAGCTCACTACCACTAAA
The DNA here is from genome assembly GCA_029449295.1 of Zea luxurians. NCBI lineage: Eukaryota > Viridiplantae > Streptophyta > Magnoliopsida > Poales > Poaceae > Zea > Zea luxurians. Next base: position 44,344,383 of record JAOPSE010000016.1, read on the forward strand.
GGAGAAAGATTTCAAGTTAATATTGCAGTAACCTCCTCATCCATGCGTGCAATGTTCTTTATGCCTGAGGAGTTTGTTGGTGACAACATCCGGGTGGTTAGAGATTTTCCGGATGTCTTTCCAGAGGAGTTACCAGGGATGCCACCTGATAGAGAAGTTGAGTTTGTTATTGATCTCTTACCTGGAACCGCCCCTATTTCTAAACGGCCATATAGAATGTCCGTAGAGGAGTTGAAGGAACTTAAGAAGCAGTTAACTGAGTTACAGGAGGCGGGGTATATTCGTCCGAGTTCCTCACCTTGGGGAGCACCGGTGTTATTTGTGCAGAAGAAGGATGGATCGCAACGGATGTGTGTGGATTATAGATCACTTAATGATGTTACTGTGAAGAACAAGTATCCGTTGCCCCGTATTGAGGATTTATTTGATCAGATGAGAGGTGCTAGAGTATTCTCGAAGATTGATCTCCGATCGGGTTACCATCAGATGAGGATTAGACCATCGGATATTCCCAAGACAGCATTCTCGACCCGATATGGATTATATGAGTTTACTGTTATGTCATTTGGATTAACCAATGCACCGGCTTATTTTATGAATTTGATGAATAAGGTGTTTATGGAGTATTTGGACAGATTCGTCGTGGTGTTTATCGACGATATTCTGATCTATTCTAGGAATGAAAGTGATCATGAACAACATTTAAGGTTGGTGCTACAGAAGCTGCGAGATAATCAACTCTACGCTAAGTTCAGCAAGTGCGAGTTTTGGATTGACAAGGTGCCATTCCTTGGTCATATTATTTCTAATGGAGGAATAGCAGTGGATCCTGCTAAAGTGAAGGAGATAATGGAGTGGAGAGTGCCCACTACAGTTACTGAGATTCGGAGTTTCTTGGGACTCGTAGGATATTATCGGAGATTTATTGAAGGGTTCTCTAAGATTGCCAAGCCTATGACCTCGCTTTTGGAGAAAGGAAGAGAATTCAAGTGGGATGAGAAATGCCAAGAAAGCTTTGATCAATTGAAGGAGAGACTAATGTCGCCACCAGTATTGATTATGCCAGATCTACAGAAGGGATTTGACATTTATTGTGATGCATGTGGCCAAGGACTTGGATGTGTGCTCATGCAAGAAGGACATGTGATTGCCTATGCATCTCGTCAGTTGCGAAAGCATGAACTGAACTACCCCACTCATGACTTGGAACTGGCTACCGTTGTGCATGCACTTAAGATGTGGAGACACTACGTTATGGGAACTAAGTGCCAAGTATACACGGACCATAAGAGCTTGAAGTACATATTCACTCAGAAGGATCTCAACCTTAGGCAACGCCGTTGGTTGGAGCTCATTAGGGATTATGATTTGGAGATTCACTATCACCCAGGCAAGGCAAATTTGGTTGCAGATGCCTTGAGTCGGAAGGAGCATGTTCACTCTGCTTTCGTTGTCCAGCTACCTGATGAATTAGCCAAAGATTTTGTGAGGCTCAACCTGGGAATTGTTACACATACCGAAGGAGTCACCATTGAATTGGAACCAACCTTGGAGCAAGAAATTCGTAAAGGTCAGGTTGGTGATGCTAAGATTCAGGAGATCAAGGATCTGATAACAGAGGGTAGAGGCCCAGAGTTCACGGAGGATGAGCAAGGCACGATATGGTTCAAGAATCGGATCTGTGTTCCCGAAATTGATAGTCTTCGGGAAACTATATTGAAGGAAGCACATGACTCAGTTTATTCAATCCATCCTGGAAGTACTAAGATGTATCAGGATTTGAAGCAAAAGTATTGGTGGTATGGACTAAAGAGAGATGTGGCTGCACATGTGGCTATGTGCGATGTGTGCCAAAGAGTTAAGGCTGAACACCAGAGGCCAGCCGGACTACTGCATCCCCTGAAGATACCCGAGTGGAAATGGGAAGAGATTGGCATGGACTTCATTGTTGGATTACCCCGCACATCTGCTGGGTATGATTCTATATGGGTGATTGTGGACAGGCTAACTAAGGTAGCCCACTTCATTCCAGTGAAGACCACATATTCAGAAGCTAAGTTGGCAGAGTTGTACATGGCACGAATTGTTTGCCTACATGGTGTGCCAAAGAAGATTGTGTCAGACCGGGGGTCACAGTTTACCTCTCGGTATTGGAAGAAGTTACACGAGTCATTGGGTACGAGATTGAATTTTAGTTCGGCTTACCATCCACAGACTGATGGGCAGACTGAGAGGACTAACCAAGTGCTGGAAGATATGTTAAGAGCTTGTGCCCTTAAGCATGGTGGTAGTTGGGATAAGAGTCTACCGTATGCGGAGTTCTCATATAATAATAGCTACTAGGCCAGTTTGAAGATGTCACCGTTTGAGGCTTTGTATGGCAGAAAGTGCAGGACTCCCTTGTATTGGAATCAAACTGGTGAAAGACAGTTGTTTGGGCCTGAGATTATACAAGAAGCAGAAGAACAAGTCCAGCAAATAAGGGAGAATTTGAGGACTGCACAATCTAGGCAGAAAAGTTATGCTGATACCCAGAGAAGACTGCTTGAGTTTAAAGAGGGGGATTATGTCTATTTGAAGGTGTCACCACTCCGGGGTATGAGGAGATTTAAAGTGAAAGGAAAGTTGTCCCCTCGCTTTATTGGACCCTTCTTAATCTTAAAGCGAGTGGGAGAAGTTGCATATCAATTGGAGTTACCGGATCATCTCGCGGATGTTCATGATGTCTTTCATGTATCTCAGCTGAAGAAATGTCTCAGGGTACCTGAAGAACAGTTACCAATGGAAGACCTTAGTGTTCAAGAGGATTTGACTTACGCTGAGTACCCCATCAAGATTTTGGATACTTTGACTCGGGTCACAAGGAATAAGGTTATAAAGATGTGCAAAGTGCAATGGAGTCACCACGGTGAAGACGAAGCAACTTGGGAAAGAGAAGAAGAACTTCGTATAGATTTTCCCCACCTTTTCCCTAGATCTTCCTAAATCTCGAGGACGAGATTATTTTTAAGGGGGGTAGGATTTGTAATACTCAAATTTGTATAAAAGGATATAGTGGATTTCCACATTTTGTGTGCCTTAATTGCCTCAGGAAAAGAGCATACCCAAAAATTTAGAGTTTAATTCAAACAAATGATAAAAAAATTGCATCATGCTGGAGCTTTATATGTTTGTGCATTAAATAAAATAATAAGGACGATGATAATAAAATAATACTTCTAAAGGTTGGAGTAAACCCTAAATTAAAATTAGGGTTTTTGGAAATGAGGAGAAGAGAAATGATATGAAAAATATAAATAATATATATATAAATAAATATATTCAGAATTAATACCCCTAATTTCACAAACATAAGTTGTAGTGATGAGCCATAGTAGTTTGAATTTAAGTTTAAGTTCAAATTTTATTTTGGAAAGAGAGAAGGGAGAAAAGAATAAAGAAAAGAAAAGGGGATGGCGCAATGGGCCTAAAACCTGGAAATCGGCCCACCTTTGATTTCCACACGGCGCTGCCTCGCGGGCCCATTGGATCAGCCAACGCGCGCGCGCCTGCTCCAGTTCACCTCGCTGTCATGCGGGTCCCGCGCCGCAGTCCCTCAGACAGCGCCCTCCTTGCCCACGCTCGGACGCTGGCGCGCGGGCCCCCTGGTGGGTCGTCCTCTTCCCGGCTCCGCTACCCGTAACGAGCTCCGCTCCTAGCGGTGGGCAGGGCGCGAACCCCTTCACCGGTTCTCCTAGATCCGCAACCGATTCTGCGCTTGAATCGCGGGGACGGATTGACCTGGTGTGCTGTTGCCTCCTCTCCCCACGACTTCAACAGACCCACGCTCCTATTCCTCTTTCTGCAGCGGACCGCGCGCTGGTTGTTGCACTCGCCCGGCATTCGCGTGGCCACGAACCCCCCTCTCGTCCCGAGGATAAGACCCTCTGGGTCCTCCGCTACCCCCCCTGCTTGCTCCGTACTGCTCCGCACCGCATTGTCCACAAAAAGATGACGCCGCCATTGGATTGAGGTTCCGCCACCGTAACGCAATTCGCGCCATCGCCATCGGCGTCGCGTCCGCGACTTCGTGCTTGGGTGCCTCGCCGTGCTTCAGGGACAAAACCGGATCCTCGCTGCGGAGGAAGGGCGGCCGACGACCTCGGAATTCACCATCGTTGCGCAGAGTTCTCCGTGGGTCCGTCGCGCGCCGTGGCCAGTGATATTCGCCCTGCAACTGTCGGTATAAACCTTCCTCCAATGTTTGCCATCATGCCAATTTCGTTTTGCGGGCATCAGACGTAGGGGCGGTGCGCCATAGGAGAGGAATTGGGCTACGCCGGCGCCTGCGCCGCCGCGTAGAGTGCGTTCTGCCGCCGGCTCTGGCCGTGGTTGGGGGACGAAGGCCTCGGACCGTTGATCCATTGTTGAACGGCTCTGATTAGATTAGAGATACCCTTTCGTGTTGTAATACCCAAATTTCAAATAAAGAGAATGGAGTAATCTCCCTATTTTTGTGACCACCATTTATTGGCACATGTTAAACAAACATATGCAAAAGAAAACAATTAATAAATGACACACTACTAAATTGTGCATCACGCTGACTTTTGTTTGTTTGTGCATTTATTGAAAAGAGTAATCTCATTAATAGAAATAATTAGTGTCAAATTTAAGGATTAATACCTAATTTGAGAATCTGAAAAAGAGAAAGTATATAAATTATAAAGGAAATTTATAAATTTCCAAAATTAGTACTTTTAAGTTTACAATATAATTTGAGCATAAAAAAATAGCACAAGGTTTGAATTTAAATTTGAATTCAAATTGAATTTAGAAAGATAGAAAAGAAAAAGAAAAAAAATCAAAAGAAAACCAACTCAGCTGCATGGGCCTAATTTTAGGCAACTGGCCCATTTGCCTCTCACGCGCCAGCCCGTGCACTCACCCTGCGCGCTCGCTGCTGACAGGTAAGCCCACACTGTCAGCCTCCCCAATCCTTCGCCCTACCGATGACACGCGGGCCCACCTCGTCAGATCGTCATCTTCCCCGGTGAAATCGCGGCGCGCAACAGAAAACCGAGCAATCTGGCGTGGTCAAGACTTCGGGGGCCGATTCCTTCGGCCTGTATATAAGCAACCCCCTGCCCACTCGTCCTGCGTGCTTCGCCGTTGCCTTGCCCTCGCGCAACTCGCAAACGCTGAAGGTTTTGGGCCACCAGGTCACGAGCTGAGAGCCGCCGCGGGGAAATCCCTGGTTCTGCCGTCGAGTCATCGTGAGGGGCAGCGTGTGTGCTTCGCCACGACCTAGGGAATCCGCGCGTCACGCTATTGGGTGCAGTTGCGGGCGGTTCTGCTGTGAATCGCTCGTCGGAGCAGCCACGACGTGTCTGATCCGCGCCGCGCCGAGAGCAGGGCATCCGCGCCACCGCCGTTGGTAAGATTTTCCCAGCAATCCAGAACATAGGTCCGTGCGGTAGTGTAGCACCGGTTAGAAGATCGAATTAGCCATGGGCGTGCTCGGAACGGGATCGCCAGCGATCCTCCGCCGCGGGGCTGGCTGTGCCGTTGCCTGGTTGCGGCGTGAGGGAGAGATTGCCTCGGGCGTTGATATTGTGATCGACGGCTGCGGGTGGCCGAGAGGGGAAAGGATTCAGACCTTAGATCGTGAATCGGGTGGTTGTAGTTGATTCGGTATCTCATAAAATCTGGACCATCGTATCTCGATCCAGTGGCTCAGAGCGTTTACTGTTTTGGGTAGCTGAAAAATCTAATCCGGCGCGTAGATTTCGGATCCGACGGCCCACCGTGGCCGATACCCCTTCGGCCAGGTACTTTTGCATAAGAGCCCTCGGGGAAAACGGGAATCAACCCGCCGTCCACCTTGTACAGCGCTCTGAGTCTAGGATATTTTGCCGTCTAGCCCCTGCAGTTGCTTGTAATTGAGGCCCGAACCAGAGAGTATTAGAAATCAGGAATTAATATCTGAAATTAATTTTTAGTGCATAAATAAATGTTAAAACTTGTTTAATTCATAGTAAATGCATATGAACCCCAAATTAGACCATTCCAGTTCCTAAATTTTCATAATATTATTGTCTATCTATTTGTGCCTCTGTTCTGGCATGACAAACACATTAAAATTATTCTTTCACTTAATCTTGTATTAAATGCATAAAACCTTAGAAAATCCATAACTTAAAATATATAACTCCAAATTTGATGATTCCAGTTCCTGTGATCTTATTTTAATGTCTAGTTTATTACTGTATATTCTATTTGCATGTTTGATGTGATGTTAATTTATGCTATGCCATGTATGTATTGTATTGATGCGAGTAGACGAGCAACCTACTGTGGAACCTGAGCTTCAACAAGTTGAAGTAGCTGAGCAGGAGCTCATTGAAGGCAAGTTGTGCCCTTGATCACTTCTTTTACCCATTCATGTTCTTATTATTCATAATGATCTGCATAGGATAATTTTGCTGGGACCCAATAGGATACCCTAGATTTTGACTATCTTTATACCTTGTTTTACCACTGGTTTTACTACTAAAGTTTTGGGTAGTACATGCTATTGCTTTATGTGGATTTGGGTATATAGATATTCATCACTCTTTGTTATACTATTTATTGTTATCTGTTTTATTATTCCTTGTTCATGTTAAGATCATTATGTTAATGGGAACATGGAGAACCACCCGGGAAAACAGTGCTACCACAAGGGTTTAATGGGACGCCCTTGGCTGACTAACTAGGAAAGCTAGGGGAGGGCTACCTTACCCGAAAGGGGCAAGGGCAGTAGGGGAGAGGTCAGTGCGGGGAGGTCCCTGGTTGATTTTGCTGCGATGGCTGTCAGCCAGGAACCCTGTACTGGATCTTCCTATAAACTGTAGCGGGTAGTCTGAAGCTAGTGGAACTTTGTAAAGGCCTCGTAGTGGTACCCTGCCTCGCTTCCTAGGTAGAGGTGTATGGAGTCTGATCAACTCTGTGGCAAATGGGTAACACGACTTGTGGGTAAAGATGCGCAACCTCTGCAGAGTGTAAAACTGGTATACTAGCCGTGCTCACGGTCATGAGCGGCTCGGACACTCACATGATTAAATTATGGAACTTAAACTCAATTTGTCATTTCATTGCATTTGGGATTATTTTATTATTACTTTTATTTATTATTATTATGGTTTGGTATTCACTTACACTTAGTAACTGCTAATAAAATTTTGACCAACTTATAAAAGCAATGCTCAGCTTCAGCCTTTACTTCATTGATCAGCCTTACACTTCATGAACTCCCACCTTTGGTGAGTTCATGTCACATTATTCCCCACGACTTGTTGAGCTATGATCGTATGTGAGATCACTCTTGCTGTCTCACACCCCCCCCCCACAGGAGAAGAGCAGGTGGTCGAAGAGGAGCCGCCTAGCACTGAGGAGTTTGATCTGATCTAGGTGGCGTTTCTCAGTTGACATTGGCGCCGACGATCCTTAGTTCGTTTTACATTTATCTTTATTTTGTAATAAGTCTTCCGCTATGTAATAAATACTCTGATGTTTATGACATTTATCTCTATACACTCTGTCATTATATATGTTGTCTTCTTTGGCGCATGTATGAGATGCACCCGGCTTTGCTCTTTAAAACCGGGTGTTACAGAAGTGGTATCAGAGGAAATGTTGACTGTAGGACGAAACTTAGATAGAAATGGACAAATCCCTTACCTACTTATCTTATTCTGATTCATTCTACACTTACCTTACTCTGATTCTTTCTATACTTATCTTGGTCCTGTCTCATCTTCTACTGTTCTACTCTGATCATTCTTACCTTTTCTACTCTGAGACAAGGTGGATTTCACATCTTGGAATCCCTACCTCTATGACATTTTAAGAGATAGGAGGCCTAAGACCAAATCAAAACTATTTTCTATATTTAAAAATGTTGTTTGATTGTTCTGGTGGAAAATGTCTGATTTGCTTCTTTGATTGATTGAAGTATTAAATATGGACATCTTAGGATGTACCACTATAAGGTAATGAATTAGCTATGGTAGGTAAAACACTAATCTGCTTAGCTAATAAATCCCCCAAAGTAACATGATTGTAATTACTGCCTTGTCTACTGCTCTTTCTTACCATATGTATCTAACTCAGATGGTCAATACCAGGCGGGGTGGTGGAATTGACTTGCCTCCTAACCAACATACTCGAAGACAACCTCAGCCACAACCTGCTGGGATGAATCCTCCCAATCCTCCACCAGGCGGAGTTGACCCACTGGTTGCTGCTCAGATGGCGGTGATGCAGCAGATGGCAGACACCATGGCTGATATGCGTGCCCAGATGCAGCAAGAACGCCAGGAGATGCGTCAAGAAAGAGAAGATATACGCCAGGAGCTGCGCCAGGAGAGAGATGAGATACGCCAAGAAAGGAGGGCGCAACAACAGCAGCTGCAACAACAACTTCAACAACAGCAGCAACAGCAGCAAGTGCCATTGCCTCCACCACCACCACCAGTTCCACCTCGTGATAAGCACCGGGAGTTTATGAGTCATAAGCCACCTACATTCGCTAGCTCACCTGATCCACTGGACGCGGATGATTGGCTGAAAGCAATTGAGAAGATGCTCAACATTGCACAATGCACTGACCGGGAGAAGGTTTTATATGCTTCTGGACGTCTGACAGGTCCTGCTGCTGACTGGTGGGATTCTTATACTGCTGCCCATGATGCTGTGGACACTATTACTTGGGCAGAATTCAGTACACAATTCAGGAACTACCATATTCCAGCTGGTATGATCAAGATCAAGAAGAAGGAGTTTCTGTCATTGAAGCAAGGCAATATGTCGGTCAGCGAGTACAGGGATAAATTCATTCAGTTGTCGAGGTATGCTCCAGAGGAAGTTGCTGAGGATGAGAGAAAGCAGGAGCATTTTATTGAAGGACTTAATGGACCACTGCAGTATGCTCTGGTGGCACACACCTTTCCATCCTTTCAGAGGCTATTGGATAAGGCTCTTGCTATTGAACACAAGCGTGTTCAACTGGGTGATTTGAAGAGAAAGGCTATCTCACAAGGACAGGGTAGCAGCAGTGTTCGTCCTCGCTACAGTTCACCACAGGGTACACCGACTCGACCCGGAGGACCACGCCCAGTTCAGCAATCACCACTGAGGACTCCACCTCCTCGACAGGCTACTCCCACGAGCACCCCGACAAAGTTTGCAGGACAGAGTCCGGGCACTCAATGTTTCAAGTGTGGGAAGATTGGTCATTATGCAAATGTCTGCCCACAGAGGATTGCTACTACTCCAGCTCAGAACAAGCAACAGACCCCTGGCAAGGGATATTCTATAGCCAGGGTGAATCAAGTCAGCGTTGATGATACTCCTGATGGTGGAGACCTCGTGATTGGTATGTTTTATGTTAATGCAATTCCTGCAACCATATTGTTTGATTCTGGTGCTACACATTCATTCATGTCTGCTAGATATGCTAACACCAATGAAATACCACTGCTAAATATGAGGAAACCCCTGATAGTAATTACACCTAAAGGGCCTGTTGAGGCGAGTCAAATGACACGTAGATTGACATTAACCATTATGGGTAGAGATTTTGGAGCTACTGCTATAATATTAGAGTCAAGCAGTATAGATCTGATCCTTGGTATGTCATGGCTAAGGAAGGCAAAGGCCGTTATAGCATGTGGTAGAGGTACCATAGAACTCACTACCCCTAAAGGAGAAAGATTTCAAGTCAATATTGCAGTAACCTCCTCATCCATGCGTGCAATGTTCTTTATGCCTGAGGAGTTTGTTGGTGACAACATCCGGGTGGTTAGAGATTTTCCGGATGTCTTTCCAGAGGAGTTACCAGGGATGCCACCTGATAGAGAAGTCGAGTTCGTTATTGATCTCTTACCTGGAACCGCCCCTATTTCTAAACGGCCATATAGAATGTCCGTAGAGGAGTTGAAGGAACTGAAGAAGCAGTTGACGGAGTTACAAGAGGCTGGTTACATTCGTCCAAGTTCCTCACCTTGGGGAGCACCGGTGTTATTTGTGCAGAAGAAGGATGGATCGCAACGGATGTGTGTGGATTATAGATCTCTTAATGATGTTACAGTAAAGAACAAGTATCCGTTGCCCCGTATTGAGGATTTATTTGATCAGATGAGAGGTGCTAGAGTATTCTCGAAGATTGATCTCCGATCGGGATACCATCAGATGAAGATTAGACCATCAGATATTCCTAAGACGGCTTTCTCGACTCGATATGGATTATATGAGTTTACTGTTATGTCATTTGGATTGACCAATGCACCAGCTTATTTCATGAATTTGATGAACAAAGTGTTTATGGAGTATTTGGACAGATTCGTCGTGGTATTCATCGATGATATTCTTATCTATTCTAAGAATGAAAGTGATCATGAACAACATCTGAGATTGGTGCTGCAGAAGTTGCGAGATAATGAGCTCTACGCTAAGTTTAGCAAGTGTGAGTTTTGGATTGACAAGGTGCCATTCCTTGGACATATTATTTCTAATGGAGGAATAGCAGTGGATCCTGCTAAAGTGAAGGAGATAATGGAATGGAGAGTGCCCACTACAGTTACGGAGATTCGGAGTTTCTTGGGACTCGCAGGATATTACCGGAGATTTATTGAGGGATTTTCTAAGATTGCTAAGCCCATGACTTTGCTTTTAGAGAAAGGAAAAGAATTTAAGTGGGATGAGAAATGTCAAGAGAGCTTTGATCAATTGAAGGAAAGATTGATGTCACCTCCAGTATTGATTATGCCAGATCTGCAGAAGGGATTTGACATTTATTGTGATGCATGTGGCCAAGGACTTGGATGTGTGCTTATGCAAGAAGGACATGTGATTGCCTATGCATCTCGTCAGTTGAGGAAGCATGAATTGAACTACCCCACTCATGACTTGGAACTAGCGGCAGTTGTGCATGCACTGAAGATTTGGAGACACTACATCATGGGAACTAAGTGCCAAGTATACACGGATCATAAGAGTTTGAAGTATATATTCACTCAGAAGGATCTCAATCTTAGGCAACGCCGTTGGTTGGAGCTCATCAAGGATTATGATTTGGAGATTCACTATCACCCGGGCAAGGCGAATTTGGTTGCAGATGCCTTGAGTCGGAAGGAGCACGTTCATTCTGCTTTCGTTGTCCAGCTACCTGATGATTTAGCAAAAGATTTTGAGAGACTCAATTTGGGAATTGTTACTCATACTGAAGGAGTTACCATTGAGTTGGAACCTACCTTGGAGCAAGAGATTCGTAAAGGTCAGGTTGGTGATGCTAAGATTCAAGAGATTAAGGATCTAATCACGGATGGTCGAGTCCCGGAGTTCACGGAGGATGAGCAAGGTACTATATGGTTCAAAGATCGGATATGTGTTCCAGAGATCGATAGCCTCCGTGAGGCTATATTGAAAGAAGCTCATGATTCTGATTACTCCATTCACCCTGGAAGCACTAAGATGTATCAAGATTTGAAGCGAAAGTATTGGTGGTACGGACTGAAAAGAGATGTGGCTGCTCATGTGGCTAAGTGTGATGTATGTCAAAGAGTCAAGGCCGAACATCAAAGACCCGCTGGATTATTGCACCCATTGAAGATACCTGAGTGGAAATGGGAAGAAATTGGTATGGATTTTATTGTTGGACTACCCCGCACTCCAGCAGGATATGACTCTATTTGGGTAATTGTGGACAGATTGACAAAGGTGGCTCATTTTATACCTGTGAGGACTAATTATACGGGAGCCAAGCTAGCAGAATTGTATATGACTCGGATAGTTTGTCTACATGGAGTGCCTAAGAAGATCGTGTCTGATCGAGGGTCACAGTTTACTTCTCGATTTTGGAAGAAGTTGCATGAGAGCTTGGATACAAAGTTGAATTTTAGTTCAGCCTACCATCCCCAGACTGATGGACAGACAGAGAGGACTAATCAAGTGCTGGAAGATATGTTAAGAGCTTGTGCTCTCAAGCATGGTGGCAGTTGGGAGAAGAGCTTACCATATGCTGAGTTCTCTTATAATAATAGCTACCAGGCCAGTTTGAAGATGTCACCATTTGAAGCTCTGTATGGTAGAAAATGCAGGACTCCACTATATTGGGATCAGACTGGAGAAAGACAGTTCTTTGGGCCTGAACTTATTCAAGAGGCAGAAGAACAAGTTCGAACGATAAGAGAAAATTTGAGAGTTGCACAATCCAGGCAAAAGAGCTATGCTGATAATAGAAGGAGACTCCTGGAGTTTAAGGAGGGTGATCATGTCTATTTGAAGGTGTCACCACTTCGGGGTATGAGGAGATTTAAAGTTAAAGGAAAGTTGTCCCCTCGCTTCATTGGACCTTTCTTGATCTTAAAGCGAGTGGGAGAAGTTGCATATCAACTAGAGCTACCCGATCACCTGTCAGATGTACATGATGTGTTCCATGTGTCTCAGCTGAAGAAGTGCCTCAGGGTACCTGAGGAGCAACTACCAATGGAAGACCTTAGTGTTCAAGAGGATTTGACTTATGCTGAGTACCCTATCAAGATTTTGGACACTTTGACTCGAGTTACAAGAAATAAGGTGATAAAGATGTGCAAGGTACAATGGAGTCACCACGGTGAAGATGAAGCAACTTGGGAAAGAGAAGAAGACCTTCGTATAGATTTTCCCCACCTTTTCTCTAGTTCTTATTAAATCTCGAGGACGAGATTATTTTTAAGGGGGGTAGGATTTGTAATACCCAAATTTCAAATAAAGAGAATGGAGTAATCTCCCTATTTTTGTGACCACCATTTATTGGCACATGTTAAACAAACATATCCAAAAGAAAACAATTAATAAATGACACACTACTAAATTGTGCATCACGCTGACTTTTGTTTGTTTGTGCATTTATTGAAAAGAGTAATCTCATTAATAGAAATAATTAGTGTCAAATTTAAGGATTAATACCTAATTTGAGAATCTGAAAAAGAGAAAGTATATAAATTATAAAGGAAATTTATAAATTTCCAAAATTAGTACTTTTAAGTTTACAATATAATTTGAGCATAAAAAAAATAGCACAAGGTTTGAATTTAAATTTGAATTCAAATTGAATTTAGAAAGATAGAAAAGAAAAAGAAAAAAAATCAAAAGAAAACCAACTCAGCCGCATGGGCCTAATTTTAGGCAACTGGCCCATTTGCCTCTCACGCGCCAGCCCGTGCACTCACCCTGCGCGCTCGCTGCTGACAGGTAAGCCCACACTGTCAGCCTCCCCAATCCTTCGCCCTACCGATGACACGCGGGCCCACCTCGTCAGATCGTCATCTTCCCCGGTGAAATCGCGGCGCGCAACAGAAAACCGAGCAATCTGGCGTGGTCAAGACTTCGGGGGCCGATTCCTTCGGCCTGTATATAAGCAACCCCCTGCCCACTCGTCCTGCGTGCTTCGCCGTCGCCTTGCCCTCGCGCAACTCGCAAACGCTGAAGGTTTTGGGCCACCAGGTCACGAGCTGAGAGCCGCCGCGGGGAAATCCCTGGTTCTGCCGTCGAGTCATCGTGAGGGGCAGCGTGTGTGCTTCGCCACGACCTAGGGAATCCGCGCGTCACGCTATTGGGTGCAGTTGCGGGCGGTTCTGCTGTGAATCGCTCGTCGGAGCAGCCACGACGTGTCTGATCCGCGCCGCGCCGAGAGCAGGGCATCCGCGCCACCGCCGTTGGTAAGATTTTCCCAGCAATCCAGAACATAGGTCCGTGCGGTAGTGTAGCACCGGTTAGAAGATCGAATTAGCCATGGGCGTGCTCGGAACGGGATCGCCAGCGATCCTCCGCCGCGGGGCTGGCTGTGCCGTTGCCTGGTTGCGGCGTGAGGGAGAGATTGCCTCGGGCGTTGATATTGTGATCGACGGCTGCGGGTGGCCGAGAGGGGAAAGGATTCAGACCTTAGATCGTGAATCGGGTGGTTGTAGTTGATTCGGTATCTCATAAAATCTGGACCATCGTATCTCGATCCAGTGGCTCAGAGCGTTTACTGTTTTGGGTAGCTGAAAAATCTAATCCGGCGCGTAGATTTCGGATCCGACGGCCCACCGTGGCCGATACCCCTTCGGCCAGGTACTTTTGCATAAGAGCCCTCGGGGAAAACGGGAATCAACCCGCCGTCCACCTTGTACAGCGCTCTGAGTCTAGGATATTTTGCCGTCTAGCCCCTGCAGTTGCTTGTAATTGAGGCCCGAACCAGAGAGTATTAGAAATCAGGAATTAATATCTGAAATTAATTTTTAGTGCATAAATAAATGTTAAAACTTGTTTAATTCATAGTAAATGCATATGAACCCCAAATTAGACCATTCTAGTTCCTAAATTTTCATAATATTATTGTCTATCTATTTGTGCCTCTGTTCTGGCATGACAAACACATTAAAATTATTCTTTCACTTAATCTTGTATTAAATGCATAAAACCTTAGAAAATCCATAACTTAAAATATATAACTCCAAATTTGATGATTCCAGTTCCTGTGATCTTATTTTAATGTCTAGTTTATTACTGTATATTCTATTTGCATGTTTGATGTGATGTTAATTTATGCTATGCCATGTATGTATTGTATTGATGCGAGTAGACGAGCAACCTACTGTGGAACCTGAGCTTCAACAAGTTGAAGTAGCTGAGCAGGAGCTCATTGAAGGCAAGTTGTGCCCTTGATCACTTCTTTTACCCATTCATGTTCTTATTATTCATAATGATCTGCATAGGATAATTTTGCTGGGACCCAATAGGATACCCTAGATTTTGACTATCTTTATACCTTGTTTTACCACTGGTTTTACTACTAAAGTTTTGGGTAGTACATGCTATTGCTTTATGTGGATTTGGGTATATAGATATTCATCACTCTTTGTTATACTATTTATTGTTATCTGTTTTATTATTCCTTGTTCATGTTAAGATCATTATGTTAATGGGAACATGGAGAACCACCCGGGAAAACAGTGCTACCACAAGGGTTTAATGGGACGCCCTTGGCTGACTAACTAGGAAAGCTAGGGGAGGGCTACCTTACCCGAAAGGGGCAAGGGCAGTAGGGGAGAGGTCAGTGCGGGGAGGTCCCTGGTTGATTTTGCTGCGATGGCTGTCAGCCAGGAACCCTGTACTGGATCTTCCTATAAACTGTAGCGGGTAGTCTGAAGCTAGTGGAACTTTGTAAAGGCCTCGTAGTGGTACCCTGCCTCGCTTCCTAGGTAGAGGTGTATGGAGTCTGATCAACTCTGTGGCAAATGGGTAACACGACTTGTGGGTAAAGATGCGCAACCTCTGCAGAGTGTAAAACTGGTATACTAGCCGTGCTCACGGTCATGAGCGGCTCGGACACTCACATGATTAAATTATGGAACTTAAACTCAATTTGTCATTTCATTGCATTTGGGATTATTTTATTATTACTTTTATTTATTATTATTATGGTTTGGTATTCACTTACACTTAGTAACTGCTAATAAAATTTTGACCAACTTATAAAAGCAATGCTCAGCTTCAGCCTTTACTTCATTGATCAGCCTTACACTTCATGAACTCCCACCTTTGGTGAGTTCATGTCACATTATTCCCCACGACTTGTTGAGCTATGATCGTATGTGAGATCACTCTTGCTGTCTCACACCCCCCCCCCACAGGAGAAGAGCAGGTGGTCGAAGAGGAGCCGCCTAGCACTGAGGAGTTTGATCTGATCTAGGTGGCGTTTCTCAGTTGACATTGGCGCCGACGATCCTTAGTTCGTTTTACATTTATCTTTATTTTGTAATAAGTCTTCCGCTATGTAATAAATACTCTGATGTTTATGACATTTATCTCTATACACTCTGTCATTATATATGTTGTCTTCTTTGGCGCATGTATGAGATGCACCCGGCTTTGCTCTTTAAAACCGGGTGTTACACGTGTTGAGTTGATTTGGTCCGTTCAGTTGGATCGGACGGGTGAAAACAAATCTAGAGGAATAAAATCCTCCCCGTCACTTTTGCATCCAACGGTCCTCATTGCGTACCGCTTCGAGATCACGCCGATCTAATCCGTGCCCCTGATTTCTGATCGGGCGGTCAGAAACGCTCGATACCCCTTCGCGGTGCACTTTTGCATAAGAGCCCCTCGGGAAGTAGGAAATAGAACCCGCCGTCCACCCTCACTGCGCCCTGTGTCTATAGATTTTTATCGCAGAACCCCTGGACTTTTTGATAATTGACGCCTAGTCCAGAGATGTTTAAAAACAGAGAAATAATTATAGAAATTTATTTTTAATACAAAAACAAATCTAGAAACTTGTAAAATGCATAGAAAATTCATTTTTAACTCCAAATTGAACCATTCCAATTTCTAAAATTTTGTAATAATATTCTCTATCATTTAGTGTCACTGTTTTGACATGAACTCAGTTAGAAAATTAATTTCTCATCTAATCCTATTTTAATCACATTAAACCTTAGGAAATTCATAACTTGAATTCTATAACTCCAAAATTAATAATTCCAGTTCCTATGATCTCATTTTAATGTGTAGATTTTTACTGTATATTTTATGTACATGTTTGATGTGATGTTAATTTATGCTATACTATGTATGTATTATGTTGATGTGAGTAGACGAGCAAGCCACTGTGGAAACTGAGGTTCAACAAGTAGAGATAGCTGAGCAGGAGCTCATTGAAGGCAAGTTGTGCCCTTGATCACTTACTTTTCCCAGCCATGTTCTTATTAATTTTAATGATCTGCATAGGTTAATTTTGATGGGAGCCTTTATGTTACCCCAGTTTTGATTATCTTTATACCTTGTTCACCCCTGAGATATTTTTGGGTAGTACCTGCTATTGCTTTATGTGGATTGGGTATGGAGATACACTATTCATGATTATTCTGTTATTATCTTGTTATTATTACTGTTCATGTTAAGATCATTAAATTAATGGGAACATGGAGCGACCACCCGAGAAAACAGTGCTACCACAAGGGTTTAATGGGACGCCCTTGGCTGATTAACTAGGGAAGCTAGTGGAGGTCTTCCTTACCCGAAAGGGGCAAGGGCAGTAGGGGAGTGGTCAGTGTAGGGAGGTCCTTGGGTTGATTTTGCTGCGATGGCGGTCAGGCAAGAACCCTGCACTGGAGCTTCCTATAAACTGTAGCGGGATTTCTGAAGCTAGTGGAACTTTGTAAAGGCCTCGTAGTGTTACCCTGCCTCGCCTCCTCGGTAGAGGTGTATGGGATTGGCCGTCTCTTGGCAGATGGGTAACATGACTTGTGGGTAAAGATGCGCAACCTCTGCAGAGTGTAAAACTAGTATACTAGCCGTGCTCACGGTCAAGAGCGGCTCGGACCCTCACATGATTAAATATGGAACTTAAATTTAATTTGACATTTGCATCGCATTTGGGATTATTTTACTATTACTGTTCTTTATTATTATTAAGGTTTGGTATTTACTTATACTTAGTAATTGCTAATAAAATTTTGACCAACTTATAAAAGCAATGCTCAGCCTCAGCCTTTATTTCATTGACTAGCCTTACACTTCATGAACTCCCACCTTTGGTGAGTTCATGCCACATTATTCCCCACGACTTGTTGAGCTATGAACGTATGTGAGCTCACTCTTGCTGTCTCACACCCCCCCACAGGAGAAGAACAGGTGGTCGAAGAGGAGCCGCCTAACACTGAGGCATTCGACTTGATCTAGGTGGCGTTTCTCAGTCGACATTGGCGCCGACGATCCTTAGTTCGTTTTACATTTATTCTTTTATTTTGTAATAAGTCTTCCGCTATGTAATAAATACTCTAATGTTTTATGACATTTATCTCTATACACTCTGTTATTATATATGTTGTCTTCTTGGCGCATGTATGAGATGCACCCGGCTTTGTCCCTTAAAACGGGGTGTGACAGAAGTGGTATCAGAGGAAATGTTGACTGTAGGACGAAACCTAGATAGAAATGGACAACCCTTACCTACTTATCTTATTTTGATTCATTCTACACTTACCTTACTCTGATTCTTTCTACACTTATCTTGATCCTGTCTCATCTTCTACTGTTCTACTCTGATCATTCTTACCTTTTCTACTCTGAGACAAGATGGATTTCACACCTTGGAATCCCTACCCCTATGACATTTTTAAGAGATAGGGAACCTAAGACAAAAAAAACAAAACTATTTTCTATATTTAAAAATGTTGTTTGATTGTTCTGATGAAAAATGCCTGATTTGCTTCTTTGATTGATTGAAATTGTATAGACGGGCATCTTAGCATGTACCACCATAAGGTAATGAATTAGCTTTAGTAGGTGACACACTTAGCTAATAAATCCCCCAAAGTAACATGCTTCGTAATCACTACCTTGTCTACAATCCTTTCTTTCTTACCCTGTGCTCTAACCCAGATGGCGACCCCTATAGTGTAGAAGAGAGCACTATAGACGTGATCCTTGGTATGTCATGGCTAAGAAAGGCAAAGGCCGTTATAGCATGTGGTAGAGGTACCGTAGAGCTCACTACCACTAAAGGAGAAAGATTTCAAGTTAATATTGCAGTAACCTCCTCATCCATGCGTGCAATGTTCTTTATGCCTGAGGAGTTTGTTGGTGACAACATCCGGGTGGTTAGAGATTTTCTGGATGTCTTTCCAGAGGAGTTACCAGGGATGCCACCTGATAGAGAAGTTGAGTTTGTTATTGATCTCTTACCTGGAACCGCCCCTATTTCTAAACGGCCATATAGAATGTCCGTAGAGGAGTTGAAGGAACTTAAGAAGCAGTTAACTGAGTTACAGGAGGCGGGGTATATTCGTCCGAGTTCCTCACCTTGGGGAGCACCGGTGTTATTTGTGCAGAAGAAGGATGGATCGCAACGGATGTGTGTGGATTATAGATCACTTAATGATGTTACTGTGAAGAACAAGTATCCGTTGCCCCGTATTGAGGATTTATTTGATCAGATGAGAGGTGCTAGAGTATTCTTGAAGATTGATCTCCGATCGGGTTACCATCAGATGAGGATTAGACCATCGGATATTCCCAAGACAGCATTCTCGACCCGATATGGATTATATGAGTTTACTGTTATGTCATTTGGATTAACCAATGCACCGGCTTATTTTATGAATTTGATGAATAAGGTGTTTATGGAGTATTTGGACAGATTCGTCGTGGTGTTTATCGACGATATTCTGATCTATTCTAGGAATGAAAGTGATCATGAACAACATTTAAGGTTGGTGCTACAGAAGCTGCGAGATAATCAACTCTACGCTAAGTTCAGCAAGTGCGAGTTTTGGATTGACAAGGTGCCATTCCTTGGTCATATTATTTCTAATGGAGGAATAGCAGTGGATCCTGCTAAAGTGAAGGAGATAATGGAGTGGAGAGTGCCCACTACAGTTACTGAGATTCGGAGTTTCTTGGGACTCGTAGGATATTATCGGAGATTTATTGAAGGGTTCTCTAAGATTGCCAAGCCTATGACCTCGCTTTTGGAGAAAGGAAGAGAATTCAAGTGGGATGAGAAATGCCAAGAAAGCTTTGATCAATTGAAGGAGAGACTAATGTCGCCACCAGTATTGATTATGCCATATCTACAGAAGGGATTTGACATTTATTGTGATGCATGTGGCCAAGGACTTGGATGTGTGCTCATGCAAGAAGGACATGTGATTGCCTATGCATCTCGTCAGTTGCGGAAGCATGAACTGAACTACCCCACTCATGACTTGGAACTGGCTACCGTTGTGCATGCACTTAAGATGTGGAGACACTACGTTATGGGAACTAAGTGCCAAGTATACACGGACCATAAGAGCTTGAAGTACATATTCACTCAGAAGGATCTCAACCTTAGGCAACGTCGTTGGTTGGAGCTCATTAGGGATTATGATTTGGAGATTCACTATCACCCAGGCAAGGCAAATTTGGTTGCAGATGCCTTGAGTCGGAAGGAGCATGTTCACTCTGCTTTCGTTGTCCAGCTACCCGATGAATTAGCCAAAGATTTTGTGAGGCTCAACCTGGGAATTGTTACACATACCGAAGGAGTCACCATTGAATTGGAACCAACCTTGGAGCAAGAAATTCGTAAAGGTCAGGTTGGTGATGCTAAGATTCAGGAGATCAAGGATCTGATAACAGAGGGTAGAGGCCCAGAGTTCACGGAGGATGAGCAAGGCACGATATGGTTCAAGAATCGGATCTGTGTTCCCGAAATTGATAGTCTTCGGGAAACTATATTGAAGGAAGCACATGACTCAGTTTATTCAATCCATCCTGGAAGTACTAAGATGTATCAGGATTTGAAGCAAAAGTATTGGTGGTATGGACTAAAGAGAGATGTGGCTGCACATGTGGCTATGTGCGATGTGTGCCAAAGAGTTAAGGCTGAACACCAGAGGCCAGCCAGACTACTGCATCCCCTGAAGATACCCGAGTGGAAATGGGAACAGATTGGCATGGACTTCATTGTTGGATTACCCCGCACATCTGCTGGGTATGATTCTATATGGGTGATTGTGGACAGGCTAACTAAGGTAGCCCACTTCATTCCAGTAAAGACCACATATTCAGGAGCTAAGTTGGCAGAGTTGTACATGGCACGAATTGTTTGCCTACATGGTGTGCCAAAGAAGATTGTGTTAGACCGGGGGTCACAGTTTACCTCTCGGTATTGGAAGAAGTTACACGAGTCATTGGGTACGAGATTGAATTTTAGTTCGGCTTACCATCCACAGACTGATGGGCAGACTGAGAGGACTAACCAAGTGCTGGAAGATATGTTAAGAGCTTGTGCCCTTAAGCATGGTGGTAGTTGGGATAAGAGTCTACCGTATGCGGAGTTCTCATATAATAATAGCTACCAGGCCAGTTTGAAGATGTCACCGTTTGAGGCTTTGTATGGCAGAAAGTGCAGGACTCCCTTGTATTGGAATCAAACTGGTGAAAGACAGTTGTTTGGGCCTGAGATTATACAAGAAGCAGAAGAACAAGTCCAGCAAATAAGGGAGAATTTGAGGACTGCACAATCGAGGCAGAAAAGTTATGCTGATACCCGGAGAAGACTGCTTGAGTTTAAAGAGGGGGATTATGTCTATTTGAAGGTGTCACCACTCCGGGGTATGAGGAGATTTAAAGTGAAAGGAAAGTTGTCCCCTCGCTTTATTGGACCCTTCTTAATCTTAAAGCGAGTGGGAGAAGTTGCATATCAATTGGAGTTACCGGATCATCTCATGGATGTTCATGATGTCTTTCATGTATCTCAGCTGAAGAAATGTGTAGATTTTTACTATATATTTTATGTACATGTTTGATGTGATGTTAATTTATGCTATACTATGTATGTATTGTGTTGATGCGAGTAGACGAGCAAGCCACTATGGAAACTGAGGTTCAACAAGTAGAGATAGCTAAGCAGGAGCTCATTGAAGGCAAGTTGTGCCCTTGATCACTTACTTTTCCCAGCCATGTTCTTATTAATTTTAATGATCTGCATAGGTTAATTTTGATGGGAGCTTTTATGTTACCCCAGTTTTGATTATCTTTATACCTTGTTCACCCCTAAGATATTTTTGGGTAGTACCTGCTATTGCTTTATGTGGATTGGGTATGGAGATACACTATTCATGATTATTCTGTTATTATCTTGTTATTATTACTGTTCATGTTAAGATCATTAAATTAATGGGAACATGGAGCGACCACCCGGGAAAACAGTGCTACCACAAGGGTTTAATGGGACGCCCTTAGCTGATTAACTAGGGAAGCTAGTGGAGGTCTTCCTTACCCGAAAGGGGCAAGGGCAGTAGGGGAGTGGTCAGTGTAGGAAGGTCCTTGGGTTGATTTTGCTGCGATGGCGGTCAGGCAAGAACCCTGCACTGGAGCTTCCTATAAACTGTAGCGGGATTTCTGAAGCTAGTGGAACTTTGTAAAGGCCTCGTAGTGTTACCCTGCCTCGCCTCCTCGGTAGAGGTGTATGGGATTGGCTGTCTCTTGGCAGATGGGTAACATGACTTGTGGGTAAAGATGCGCAACCTCTGCAGAGTGTAAAACTAGTATACTAGCCGTGCTCACGGTCAAGAGCGGCTCGGACCCTCACATGATTAAATATGGAACTTAAATTTAATTTGACATTTGCATCGTATTTGGGATTATTTTACTATTACTGTTCTTTATTATTGTTAAGGTTTGGTATTTACTTACACTTAGTAATTGCTAATAAAATTTTGACCAACTTATAAAAGCAATGCTCAGCCTCAGCCTTTATTTCATTGACTAGCCTTACACTTCATGAACTCCCACCTTTGGTGAGTTCATGCCACATTATTCCCCACGACTTGTTGAGCTATGAACGTATGTGAGCTCACTCTTGTTGTCTCACACCCCCCCACAGGAGAAGAACAGGTGGTCGAAGAGGAGCCGCCTAACACTGAGGCATTCGACTTGATCTAGGTGGCGTTTCTCAGTCGACATTGGCGCCGACGATCCTTAGTTCGTTTTACATTTATTCTTTTATTTTGTAATAAGTCTTCCGCTATGTAATAAATACTCTGATGTTTTATGACATTTATCTCTATACACTCTGTTATTATATATGTTGTCTTCTTGGCGCATGTATGAGATGCACCCGGCTTTGTCCCTTAAAACCGGGTGTGACAGCCGCCCACCGGAAGATGCTCCCGAGACGTCAACTCAGCGCGGCGCCAAGAAGAAGGGCAAGAAGAAGTCGCAAGCGAAATGCGACGCCGCCGACGCGGACCTTGTCGCCGTCGCCGAGTACAAGAACCCTCGGAAGCCTCCCGGAGGTGCCAACCTCTTCGACAAGATGCTCAAGGAGTCGTGCCCCTACCATCAGGGGCCCGTCAAGCACACCCTTGAGGAGTGTGCCATGCTTCGACGACACTTCCACAAGGCCGGGCCACCCGCGGAGGGTGGCAAGGCCCTCGACGACGCAAAGGAGGAAGATCACAAGGCAGGAGGGTTCCCTGAGGTCCGCGACTGCTTCATGATCTACGACGGGCAAGTGGTGAACGCCTCGGCTCGGCACCGCAAGCAAGAGCGTCGGGAGGTCTGCTCGGTAAAGGTGGCGGCGCCAGTCTACCTAGACTGGTCCGACAAGCCCATCACCTTCAACCAGGCCGACCATCCAGACTACGTGCCGAGCCCGGGGAGATACCCACTCGTTGTTTACCCCATCATCGGCAACGTCAGGCTCACCAAGGTCCTCATGGACGGAGGCAGTAGCCTCAACATCATCTACGCCGAGACCCTCGGGCTCCTGCGGATCGATCTGTCCTCGGTCCGGACGGGCGCTGCGCCTTTCCACGGGATCGTCCCCAGGAAGCGCGTTCAACCCCTCGGACAACTCTACCTACCCGTCTGCTTCGGGACGCCCTCCAACTTTCGAAAGGAGACCCTCACGTTCGAAGTGGTCGGGTTTCGAGAAACCTACCACGCAGTGCTGGGGAGGCCATGCTACGCCAAGTTCATGGCCGTCCCCAACTACACCTACCTCAAGCTCAAGATGTCGGGCCCCAACGGGGTCATCACCGTCGGGCCCACGTACCGACACGCATACGAATGCGATGTGGAGTGCGTGGAGTACGCCGAGGCCCTCGCCAAATCCGAGGCCCTCATCGCTGACCTGGAGAGCCTCTCTAGGGAGGCGCCCGATGTGAAGTGCCACGCCGGCAACTTCGAACTAGCGGAGACGGTCAAGTCCGTCCCTCTCGACCCCTGCAACGACGCCTCCAAGCAGATCCGGATCGGTTCCGAGCTTGACCCCAAATAGGAAGCAGTGCTCGTCGACTTTCTCCGCGCAAACACCGACGTTTTCGCGTGGAGTCCCTCGGACATGCCCGACATACCGAGGGAAGTCGCCGAGCACTCTCTGGATATCCGAGCTGGGGCCCGACCCGTGAAGCAACCTCTGTGCCGATTCGACGAAGAAAAACACAGGGCCATAGGCGAGGAGATCCACAAGCTACTGGCGGCAGGGTTCATCAAAGAGGTATTCCATCCCGAATGGCTTGCCAACCCTGTGCTTGTGAGAAAGAAAGGGGGAAATGGCGGATGTGTGTAGACTACACTGGTCTAAACAAAGCATGTCCAAAGGTTCCCTACCCTCTGCCTCGCATCGATCAAAACATGGATTCCACTGCTGGGTGCGAAACCCTGTCTTTCCTCGATGCCTACTCAGGGTATCATCAGATCAGGATGAAAGAGTCCGACCAGCTCGCGACTTTATTCATCACACCCTTCGGCATGTACTGCTATGTTACAATGCCGTTTGGTTTGAGGAATGCGGGGGCAACATACCAGCGATGCATGAACCATGTGTTTGGCGAACACATCGGCCGAACGGTCGAGGCCTACGTCGATGACATCGTAGTCAAGACGAGGAAGGCCTCCGACGTCCTTTCCGACCTTGAAGCGACATTCCGATGTCTCAAGGCAAAAGGCGTGAAGCTTAATCCTGAAAAGTGTGTCTTCGGGGTCCCCCAAGGCATGCTCTTGGGGTTCATCGTCTCCGAGCGGGGCATCGAAGCCAACCCAGA
Source organism: Zea luxurians (assembly GCA_029449295.1). Taxonomy (NCBI): domain Eukaryota; kingdom Viridiplantae; phylum Streptophyta; class Magnoliopsida; order Poales; family Poaceae; genus Zea; species Zea luxurians. Next base: position 44,368,967 of record JAOPSE010000016.1, read on the forward strand.
AAAGATTGCAGCCATCACCAGCATGGGGCCCATCAAGGACTTGAAAGGCGTATAGAGAGTCATGGGATGTCTTGCGGCTCTGAGCCGCTTCATCTCACGCCTCGGCGAAAGAGGCCTGCCTCTATACCGCCTCTTAAGGAAGGCCGAGTGCTTCACTTGGACCCCTGAGGCCGAGGAAGCCCTCGGGAACCTGAAGGCGCTCCTCACGAACACGCCCATCTTGGTGCCCCCCGCTGCCGGAGAAGCCCTCTTGATCTATGTCGCCGCGACCACTCAGGTGGTTAGCGCTGCGATTGTGGTCGAGAGACGAGAAGAGGGGCATGCATTGCCCGTCCAGAGGCCAGTCTACTTCATCAGTGAGGTACTGTCCGAGACCAAGATCCGCTACCCACAAATCCAGAAGCTGCTATACACGGTGATCCTGACACGGCGGAAGTTGCGACACTACTTCGAGTCTCATCCGGTGACTGTGGTGTCATCCTTCCCCCTGGGAGAGATCATCCAGTCTCGAGAGGCCTCGGGTAGAATTGCGAAGTGGGCGGTGGAGATCATGGGCGAGACGATCTCGTTCGCCCCTCGGAAGGCCATCAAGTCCCAGGTCTTGGCGGACTTCGTGGCTGAATGGGCCAACACCCAGCTCCCGACGGCTCCGATCCAACCGGAGCTCTGGACCATGTTTTTCGATGGGTCGCTGATGAAGACGGGGGCCGGCGCAGGCCTCCTCTTCGTCTCGCCCCTCGGAAAGCACCTACGCTACGTGCCACGCCTCCACTTCCCGGCGTCCAACAATGTGGCAGAGTACGAGGCTCTGGTAAACGGGTTGCGAATCGCCATCGAGCTAGGGGTCCGACGCCTCGACGCTCGCGGTGACTCGTAGCTCGTCATCGACCAAGTCATGAAGAACTCCCACTGCCGCGACCCGAAGATGGAAGCCTACTGCGATGAGGTTCGGCGCCTGGAAGACAAGTTCTACGGGCTCGAGCTCAACCACATCGCCCGACGCTACAACGAGACTGCGAACGAGCTGGCTAAAATAGCCTCGGGACGAACAACAGTCCCCCCGGACGTATTCTCCCGAGACCTGCATCAACCCTCCGTCAAGACCGAGGACACGCCCGAGCCCGAGGCACCTTCGGCTGAGTCCGAGGTATCCTCGGCTCAGTCCGAGGTACCCTCGGCCCAGTCCGAGGTACCCTCGGCACAGTCCGAGGTACCCTCGGCTCAGCCCGAGGTACCCTCGGCCCCCGAGGGTGAGGCACTGCGCGTCGAGGGGGAACCAAGCGAGGTCACGCCTAATCAAAGCTGGCAGACCCCGTACCTGCAATATCTCCACCGAGGGGAGCTGCCCCTCGACCAAGCCAAAGCTCGGCGGTTGGCGCGGCGCGCCAAGTCTTTCGTCTTGCTGGGAGATGGGAAGGAGCTCTACCACCGCAACCCCTCAGGCATCCTGCAGCGATGCATTTCCATCGCCGAAGGCCAGGAGCTCTTGCAAAAGATACACTCGGGGGCTTGCGGCCATCACGCAGCACCTCGAACCCTCGTTGGAAACGCCTTCCGACAAGGATTCTACTGGCCGACGGCGGTGGCCGACGCTACTAGAATTGTCCGCACCTGCGAAGGGTGTCAGTTCTACGCGAGGCAGACCCACCTGCCCGCTCAGGCTCTGCAGACCATACCCATCACCTGGCCGTTTGCTGTGTGGGGTCTGGACCTCGTTGGCCCCTTGCAGAAGGCACCCGGGGGCTACACGCACCTGTTGGTCGCCATCGACAAATTCTCCAAGTGGATCGAGGTCCGACCCCTAAACAGCATTAGGTCCGAACAGGCGGTGGCGTTCTTCACCAACATCATCCATCGCTTTGGGGTCCTGAACTCCATCATCACCGACAACGGTACCCAGTTCACTGGCAGAAAGTTCCTGGACTTCTGCGAGGATCACCACATCCGGGTGGACTGGGCTGTCGTGGCTCACCCTATGACGAATGGGCAAGTGGAGCGAGCTAACGGTATGATCCTGCAAGGACTCAAGCCTCAGATCTACAACGACCTCAACAAGTTCGGCAAGCGGTGGATGAAGGAACTCCCCTCGGTGGTCTGGAGTCTGAGAACAACGCCGAGCCGAGCCACGGGCTTCACACCGTTCTTTCTAGTCTATGAGGCCGAGGCCATCTTGCCCACAGACTTGGAATATGGTTCCCCGAGGGCGAGGGCCTACACCGACCAAAGCAACCGAGCCAACCGAGAAGACTCACTGGACCAGCTGGAGGAGGCTCAGGACATGGCCTTACTACACTCGGCACGGTACCAGCAGTCCCTGCGACGCTACCACGCCCGAGGGGTTCGGTCCCGAGACCTCCAGGTGGGCGACCTGGTGCTTCGGCTGCGACAAGACACCCGAGGGCGGCACAAACTCACGCCTCCCTGGGAAGGGCCGTTCGTCATCGCCAAGGTTCTGAAGCCCGGAACATACAAGCGGGCCAACAGTCAAGGCGAGGTCTACGACAACGCTTGGAACATCCAACAGCTACATCGCTTCTACCCTTAAGATGCTTTCAAGTTGCTCGTATACCTCGTTCACACACCAAGTCTGGTCGTCAAGGAAGGGTCAGCCTTGCCTCGGCAAAGCCCGACCCTCCCTCGGGGGCTAGAAGGGGGCAACCCCCTCTGCGTCAAAATTTTCCTCGAAAAAAGAAAAAAAAATCTTTTCTGCCAGAATGCCTTTCGTGCTCTTCGACTACTTCAAAAGTGGATCCTGAAAACGACGGAGTACACGTAAGTAGCCAAGGCTGACCGAGCCGAGGGACTCCTACGCCTCCGGGATACGGATACCTCACTCATCACCTTCTGCGATAAGTAACTCGCGTTCGGATAAGTGACTCCGCGGACCAAACAAGTCTTCATGCTCCAGAGCTTCTCTGCCGAAATGATTTCTCGGGCCTTCTCGACTGCGTCGGTAACAGAACCCTATGGACGGGTAAGAGCGCGCGTATGCGGCAAGGCCGACCGAGCCGAGGGATTCCCACGCCTCCGGGATACGGATACCTCACTCATCGCCTTCCGTGAAAAGCAACTCTCGCCCGCACAAACAATTCTGTTACCGACAAATGAGTCCGGATACTCGAAACAAGAGGAAAAGAAACGCAGCTTTACAACACGACGATGGTGTGTTTAGGCCTCGGCGGCTGCAGAAAACATACACACACTACAAGACAACCTGATCCTACAGGCTCGGACATCGACAGCCAAAGGGGGCAGCAACACCCTCGGCATCAACTACACCTTCGGCGGGGTCTGACCTAGCCTCGGACGGCGACGCGGTCGGAGGGCCCCCACTCTGAAGGACGACATCAGCACCACGCCCGAGCCGTCGCCGCCCGGGTCTCCTCTAAGAATCCGGCTCGAGCAGGCGGCTCGGCTGGTCACCACGAGGCCTCGGCCAGCTGCCCCCCGAAGACATCAGCCCGGCCCGAGGCCTCAGCAGATCAACTCCGGCGTCAGTCTCGCTAATGGACGACCCGGCCAGGCTCCGGCCGACCAAGTCTTCTTTTCGAGCCAACTCTGCCTCTGTCCGTGCTGACACCGCTACCCCTGGGTTCGGCTCATCGAAGAGCGGCCGAGGGGTTCCTTTAACTAAGCAAGAGAAGCCTCGGACAGCAAGGCCGACCGAGCCGAGGGACTCCTACGCCTCCGGGATACGGATACCTCACTCGTCACCTTTGCACGGGGCGACTCACGCTTGGTGAAGCGGTTCAGACAACCAACAGGCGAGTCTTAGTGCTCGAAAATGAAGAAAAAACACAGCTCCGTGCCAAAAATACATACACGTTCAGGCCTCGACAGCCACAATGAACAAGACACCGGCACTCAAGGTGCCATTACAAACGGAACTCCGGTTCCGACCCCACAGCAGCAGCCATGATCCCAGTACGGGCGCGGCCACCGGAAGGCTTTCGTTCGCATCCCTACTCAAGGGACGCGAAACAGACATCAAAGCCAAAGAGCCGGGGGCCAGCCCGTGGGCGGCGCCGATGGCCTCAATGAGGGGGGAGCTTCCTCCGGCTGCCACCACATCAGCACGGACGGCGGCGTCCACCTCTCCACCAACGCCGACGGTCGGCAAGGCGCGCCGGTAGGTCCTCACTCCCGTCCTCGCCGCGAAGGCCAGGAGGAGGACGAAATGTTGCATCCTAGCTGGACAGCAACAGTTCGCCTTCCCCGGCATGGCTGGAGGACGCCTCCTCCGCAAGGCTGGAGGATGGTTTCCACCACCAGAAGCTGGAAGAGGAGGTGACTAGCCGGCCTGCGCGGGAGGTAGAGCTCCGGCTCAGTCTGGCCTCCGCCCCAGCGAGGATGATGAACATCCTTGAAGCTGAGGGCGGGACCAAGATCGCAGCCCAGCTCGCTTCTCCCCGCCATCAAGCTGGTGGTCACCGTCTGGGGTGACCACCGGCGAGGGGATGCAGCTGGGCTGCATGATGAAAATCCTTGAAGCCGAATGATGGCTGAAAGGTACCAACTTCCGCGAAGTTGCGTTCCTTCGACGACAAGACGGAAGGATTCCGGGTGTCCCCCGCCCGGGGGCTCGGAAGGTGGGAAGACACGATGCATGAGGGGAGCGTGAAGACATGGTTGCCCTCCAAGGGGGTCGCCCCCCTTTTTTAAAGGCGACTCTCCCCACTTGCGCCCTCAACCGTTGTGGGTCGTGTCTTCTCCAACACGCTCCAAGATTCTCCCCCCCACAGCGCGGGGGCTGGGTCCCACACGTCATGCAAGCCGGTCCAGGGGAGAAGAAGCCAAACCGCCACGCGTGCGCGGCGCATGCAACCACCCGGCGGTTACAAGCACTCCTCCACTTTCGCCCAGACCAGCGGGTGAAAGGGCGGACAGCCATGCAGGCGGCATGCAACCGTGCCAAGTGGGCGCGCCCCTTCGACTCCAACGAGCCCAGCATGGAGGTCCAGGCCCACGCGTCATGCAACCGGCGCGCCGGTTGCTACGTGTGAGCAACTGCACCGCCACACGCGCCACTACCGCGCCTCCTCGACTGCGGAGTCAATACCGCGACTCGAGGCGACCCTGCAGTGCCAGCCAAGCGCGACGGTCAAATGCGATCAAAAATGGGCCGGCAGTAATGGTGGTGACAGGCGGGCAGAAGCAGCGGTCACGTCGTCAGCCAAGCACACATCCCATCCAGGGGCAGCGAGGGAGCCCTCTCTCGCGGCGTGAAGACGGCGCGCCCGTGATCCGTTCCTCGAACGGCACGCACACGCGCAACGACCGCCTCGCGAACCACTCGCCCCGTCGCATTAACTCCGCGGTGGGATAGGCGACGTCTCTGGCAGGGGAAGCGAGCGACGCTTCGCCTTCGCCATAATGACCGTGTCAAAAAAGGTACGCCGCGTCATTCGATTTCGTGTCCTTTTCCTTTTCCTCTTTCTCTCTCTTACCATAGGGACCGGGAAAGGGGGATACCCCGAAAAGGACTCTTCTCCGTGAAGGAAACAAGCTCCGAGCCTCCCTACTGATCAGAGGTTCGAAGGCTGGCCCCTCGGAGGGGTTCAACAGCCGCCTCAGAGCACGTGGGCTCCACACCCACTACTGGTCAGAGGTTCGAAGGTCGGCCCCTCGGAAGGGTTCAACGGCTGCCTCACGCGACTCGGGCTCCGTGCCCACTACTGATCAGGGGTTCGTAGGCTGGCCCTCGAGGGGTTCACAGCCGCCTCAGATACTGAGCGAGGGATGACCATGGGTACGTTCGATACATAACCAAGGCTCGGGCTATGCTCCCAAGGTACCCTAGGACATTTCCGAGACCAGCGGGAACGATCTTGTAACGGAATCCCATCAGAGGGAGGCATCGAGCCCTCGGACCCTGTCGACAGGGGACCGGGTCCGGCAGATCACCCGCAGGTACTTTTGGGCGCGCCTCTGGGCCTCTAGCCGACCCCTAACAAATGGGGCACGGACGTCCGCTCGGATTACCCGCTGAAAGGGAATTAGGCTTACACCTAGTCCCTAATTAATTTTGGTGGTTGAATTGCCCAACACAAATAATTGGACTAACTAGTTTGCTCTAGTGTATAAGTTATACAGGTGCCAAAGGTTCACACTTAGCCAATAAAAAGACCAAGTATTGGGTTCAACAAAAGAGCAAAGGGACAACCGAAGGCACCTCTGGTCTGGCGCACCGGACTGTCCGGTGTGCCACCGGACATGTCCGGTGCACCAGAGGACTCCAGTGCAAACTCGTCGTCTTCGGGAAAATCCAGAGGCAACTCCACTATAATTCACCGGACTGTCCGGTGTACACCGGACAGTGTCCGGTGCTCCAAGAAGTCGCGGCTCTGAACTCGCCAGTCTCGGGAATTCGCTTCGGCTGCTCCGCTATATTTCACCGGACATGTCCGGTGTACACCGTACTGTCCGGTGTAACTGCGGGGCAACGGCGCCAACGGCTACCTGCAGCGCATTTATTGCGCGCCAGCGCGCGCAGAGGTCAGGCACGCCCATGCTGGCGCACCGGACACTCTACAGTACATGTCTGGTGCGCCACCGGACATCCAGGCGGGCCCAGAAGACAGAGCTCCAACGGTCGGAATCCAACGGCTTTGGTGACGTGGCTGGCGCACCGGACTGTCCGGTGTGCACCGGACTGTCTGGTGCACCATACGACAGACAGCCTCCACCAAACGGCTAGTTTGGTGGTTGGGGCTATAAATACCCCCAACCACCCCACATTCAAGTCATCCAAGTTTTCCACTTCTCAACCGCTTACAAGAGCTAGGCATTTAATTCTAGACACACTCAAGTGATCAAATCATCTCCAATTCCACACAAGGCTTTAGTGATTAGCGAGAGAGATTTGTCGTGTTCTTTTGAGCTCTTGCGCTTGGATTGCTTCTTTCTTTCTCAATTGTTCTTGTGATCAAAACTCATTTGTAACCGAGGCAAGAGACACCAATTGTGTGGTGGTCCTTGCGGGGAAGTTTTATTCCCGGGTTGATTTGAGAAGAGAAGCTCACTCGGTCCGAGGGACCGTTTGAGAGAGGGAAAGGATTGAAAAAAGACCCGGCCTTTGTGGCCTCCTCAACGGGGAGTAGGTTTGCGAGAACCGAACCTCGGTAAAACAAATCCGCGTGTCACACTCTTCATTCGCTTGTGATTTGTTTTGCGCCCTCTCTCTCGGACTCATTATTATTTCTAACGCTAACCCGTCTCGTAGTTGTGTTTATATTTGTAAATTTCAGTTTCGCCCTATTCACCCCCCCTCTAGGCGACTTTCACCCGTCAGCAGCTCACCGGAGACACCATGTTCGGCGCCCACCGAGGGCAACATGGCGCTTTTCCCCCTCCTCCTTGCGGAAAGGCGACGCAGGGGCGTATGTAAAAAAGTCGAGTCTGTCCCTGATCGTCCTCTCGCCCTGTGCAGAGGCTCGGGGGCTGCTCTCGCAAACCCGGCTCCGGCCAAACCGTTGACAGCGTCAACATACCAGCCCGAGAACTTGGGACCCGACCGTGCACTCGGGCTACGGCCAGCTCGCATGAGGGAACAACTAGACCAGCCGAAGTGTTGCGAAACGCACTAAGACCTCGAAGGAGTAAAACTACTCCTCCGAGGCCTCGGGGGCTACACCTGGCGGGTGCGCTCGCGCGCACCCACCGGAACAGAATGCAACCGAAAAAGGCTGGTCCCCTTGCAAAAAAGTGCGGCAAAAGCCTCCAAGCGAGTATTAGTACTCCCTTGGAGGCTCGGGGCTACTGTCGGGGACCATAATTAGGGGTACCCTCAAGACCCCTAATTCTCAGCTGGTAACCCCCATCAGCACAAAGCCGCAAAGGCCTGATGGGTGCGATTAAGTCAAGGATCGGTCCATTCAAGGGATATGATCGTACCTCGCCCGAGCCTAGCCTCGGGCAAGGGAAGCCGACCCCGGAGAACCTACGTCTCGCCCGAGGACCCCCCTCCAGCAACGGGCACACTATCGGCTCGCCCGAGGCCCAGTCTTCACCGAGAAGCAACCTTGGCCACATCGCCATGCCGACCGACCAAATTGCATGGGCATTTAATGCAAAGGTGGCCTGACACCTTTATCCTGACGCACGCCCTCCAGTCGACAGAGCCGAAGTGACCGCAGTCACTTCGCCGCTCTACTGACCGGTCTGACAAGAGGACAGCGCCGCCTGCGCCGCTCCGACTGCTGAGCCACCCGACAGAGTGAGGCTAACAGCAGCCAAGGCCGGCCTCGGGCGTCATAGGAAACTCCGCCTCGCCCGACCCCAGGGGTCGGACTCGGGCTCAGCCCCGGAAGACGGCGAACTCCGCTCCGCCCGACCCAGGGCTTGGACTCGGGCTCAGCCATGGAAGACGGCGAACTCCGCTCCGCCCGACCCCAGGGCTCGGACTCGGGCTCAGCCCCGGAAAACGGCGAACTCCGCCCCGCCCGACCCAGGGCTCGGACTCGAGCTCAGCCCCGGAAGACGGCGAACTCCGCGCCGCCCGACCCAGGGCTCGGACTCGGGCTCAGCCCCAGAAGACGACGAACTCCGCTCCGCCCGACCCAGGGCTCGGACTCGGGCTCAGCCCCGGAAGACGGCGAACTCCGCTCCGCCCGACCCTGGGCTCGGACTCGGGCTCAGCCCCGGAAGACGGCGAACTCCGCCTTGCCCGACCCCAGGGCTCGGACATGGGCTCAACCCCGGAAGACGACGAACTCCGCTCCGCCCAACCGAGGGCTCGGATTTGGGCTCAGCCCCAGAAGACGACGAACTCCGCTCCGCCCGACCCAGGGCTCGGACTTGGACTCAGCCCCAGGAGACGACGGACTCCGCTTCGCCCGACCCCAGGGCTCGGACTCAGCCCTGGCCTCAGCCGACGGTCTCCGCCTCGCCCGACCCAGGGTCTCGGACTCGACCACGGCCACGGAAGACAGACTCGACCTCGACCTCGAAGGAGCCTCCACATCGCCCAACCTAGGGCGCAGACCGACCACGTCGACAGGAGGCGCCATCATTACCCTACCCCGAGCTGACTCAGGCTACGGGGAACAAGACCGGCGTCCCATCTGGCTCGCTCCGCCAGATAGGCAATGATGGCGCCCCGCACGCTCTGTGACGACGGCGGCTCTCGGACCCCTTACGGAAGCAAGAGGACGTCAGCAAGGACTCGACAGCCTCGACAGCTGTCCTTCCGCCAGGCTCCAGCGCTCCTCCGACGGCCACGACACTACACGAACTGGGTGCCAAAACCTCTCCGGCTGCCACGACGGCATGTACTTAGGGCGCTAGCTCTCCTCCGCTAGACACGTAGCACTCTGCTACACCCCCCATTGTACACCTGGATCCTCTCCTTACGCCTATAAAAGGGAGGACCAGGGCCCTCTTACAGAGGGTTGGTCGGCCCGCGCAGAGAAGGACGGGACGGCGCTCGCGCAAGGCCGCTCGCTCCCACTCCCGCGTGGACGCTTGTATCCCCCTATTGCAAGCGCACCCGACTCAGGCACGGGGCTAACACGAAGGCCGCAGGATCCACTCTCTCATGCCTGCCTCCCTCCGGCTGCATCCTTTCCCCCCTTCGCGTTCCGCTTCGCGTCGACCCATCTGGGCTGGGGCACGCGGCGACGATTCACTCGTTGGTCCAGGGACCCCCCGGGTTTCGAAACACCGACACTAACATACCCGTGGGTAGAGAAACTATCACATATCCGACTACATATCAGATAAAATCCGTCGAACTTTTAGATTTCGGATACCCATTACCATCTCTAAAATTCTCAGCCCTCAGCAGCATGAGCCTATGACGGTAATATCTCCGTAGGACGCAAATCACCCAGTACCGTCAAAAATTTATCAAAAAATATACTCTCAATTCTAAAACATAGTTCTTTCTAGCCTAGTTTTTTTCGTCGACGTTCATTTAAATGATAATGAACAATGAACATAGACATATATACAAACTATATTTATATATTTATACTAGCTGAATGACCGTGCGTTGCAACGGGAATATATAATACCAGTATACTACGATAACTTATATACAAAATGTGTGTTATATTGTTATGAGAAAATGTTTCATAATCAATTTGTGATCCTAGCCATACATAAATTTTGTTATTTTAATCTGGTTATTTCACCACTACGTTGCAACCATCAGTATCATGCAGACTTCGATATATGCCACGATTTATATGGTCTCATCATTGGAGAGCACGTTCCACACATGCCGGAAAAATTCCCTCGTACATCATTAGTCATCAGACATGCACCACCATATGCTCTTGCTTAAACAAAAAGGTAAGTGTGTATGTGTTTGCGAAGAGAATTAAAGGCAGGCCGACACAAAAGCTACCCTGACGGTAGCGAGGATGACGAACTGGTCACTGTTGTCGATCCTCCTCTGTGTCACCTCCGACGCCAAGATGACGCCACAATCCTCGATATAGTAGTCATCGAACGCACGCGACATGACGAGTATTGATGACTCTTGGTTGGGCTGCCAAACGAAGTGCACCCCAGGCTCATCAGCGAGGTAGTACCCCTGGCCGTTGCACCACCGGATGCGCTATTCCACTACATACATCATGTTCGAGGACACTCACACAACGTCAGCAACGTCCATCGTCCCAGCGCACAAGAATTCATGTCCGGTCAGTAGCGACTTACGTGGCAGGTTGGGCTTCAGGTGGACGATGAGCTGGACGGCGTGATGGCGTCATCGTCGGATGCGGTGTCCAGAACAACCCGAGAGTCATCGACGTTGGCGACAACCATGAGGCCCCCCTGCTTAACGATGGACAACGCGGTGCAGCTGCTCTGGACCGCGTCCAAGCGGCGGCTTCGCGGGAGCTTGTCGTACACAGCAGCGCATGCGACCACGTAAGACTGCTTTTAGAGGTCGAACTGACAGTCGCCAAGCTTCTTCTCGTCATCGATGAGCGACGACAACGCGAGTGCCTCCTGCTCATGGAGTTTGTTCGGGGTTTGAAGTAGGAAACATGAATTCATGCTTGGCGTTGGTTTATGAAAATGACTCATAAGTCTGATCCATGGAAAAAATATTACGAAGAAAAAATGTCACACATGCAAAAAAGGGAATTTAAGTATAATGCATTATTCAAACAAAAGAAATAGCATGCAAAGCTCTTCTTTAAATAATATTACCTCCATCCAAAAATATAATTCAAGAATCTCGGTGATACTTATCTACTACTACGCATTGTGCAATGATAGCAAGTGAGCTTGGAGAGAGATGTAGTAGATGTGTTTCCTGTCATAGATGTAGACATAAACACATATAGGTGGGTGCCCGTGCATTGCAACAGAAACATTTAATATCATGATAACTTATGAACAAATGTGTGTTATACTGTTATGTGAAAATGTTTCGTAATTAATTTGTGATCCTAGCCATACATAAATTTTGTTATTTCAATCTAACTATTTCATCACTACATTGCAACCAATAGTACCGTGCAGACTTCTATACATGATAGCTGAATGCCCGTGCGTTGCAACGGGAATATATAATACCTGTATACTACGATAACTTATATACAAAATATGTGTTATACGTTATGAGAAAATGTTTTATAATCAATTTGTGATTCTGGCCATACATAAATTTTGTTATTTATAATCTATCTGTTTCATCACTACATTGCAACCATCAGTATCATGCAGACTTCGATATATGTCACGATTTGCATGGTCTCATTATTGGAGAGCGTGTTTCACACATACCGGAAGAAATTCCCTCGTACATCGTTAGTCATCGGACACGTACCACCATACGCTTTTGCTTAAACAAAAAGTTAAGTGTGTGTTTGCAAGACTAATAGTCAAACATCGTATAACCATGAAGTTAGAATACTATATTAATATATTAAATAAATTAATCCAATAGACAGATTAACCCAATTAACATAGGATAAATAAATATCTAATTATAAAAGTATGAAACATGATATAATCAATGTTGTTACTGCGTAGTAAATATTCATACGAGACAAACACAACTGGAACGGTTCAATTTGGAATTAAAATGGGGAAGTTACGAATTTCCAAAGTTTCTATGTATTTGATATAGGATTAATTAGGAAATCAATTTTATTGTTGTTTTCATGACAAAACAGAGGTATTATGTGATAAAAATAATATTATAGAATTATAGAAATTGGAATGAACTCATTTGGATTTAATATGAAATTTCCATGAATTAAATGGGTTTCTGCAATTATTTTTAAACTAAAAATCAATTTCTAAACTCCTTTTCCCTATTTTTTTATTTCCTGGACTGCGTCCCAAATTCCAGAAAGATCAAGGGCTAAGCTATAAATGTTTTTCTAGACTCAGTGAGCATACAGAGTGGACGGCGGGTTAAACACAAAAGACGTCTTAGTTGAAGTTGTACACAATTCAACATGAGTCATGTTGGCTAGAGGGCGGAAGGCTAGGTATTCTGCTCAATAGATCCAAGGTTAAATTCTTGAGCAGCCACAGTTTGATTTTTTTTCTGCGCGTGGAACGGAGGAGGGCAGAACGGCAGACTACTATTGCTTACTTAATAAGTAGTAGAGATGTTACCTAATGAATATATAATTAGTCTAGAACGAATTATATTTTAGGATGGAGTAGTCCTTAATGCAAAGACTGTGCCACCTCTCTTCACATGAATAGACTACAGACGAAGGTGCAGAAAGCATGAAACAATCTCATAGCATGAGTGTAGCAGATCCCGTTACAATGGAATGAAAGAACCCCGCATGTTCTATACATATGCCAACATGCCGTGCTTATTAATAATCACTAACAGGAAATTTAAGTCTTTACAATATGATTCTATTGAATATGAGGATACAAGAGAACAAAAGAATTGTACGCCCAAACTAGCACCGCACGATAGTGTCCAGAAAACAGTGTTGCTATAATGTACAAATCTCAACTCAACCTCCATAAAACGTATCATAGTATCGTATATATGACTTAATTCAACTGAAACTCCAAACTCTATATGTCGTGTAAACCTAAGGCCGGTTTGTTCGAAGAGACCTAAAATGTGCGGCGAAAGAATCATAGTCTGTTGGAAGCTTGGGATGAACATGTGCAGGGGGTGTTTTGGGGGTGCTTTCTTTTGGAGTTCCAGATGAGGTTTCTGTGTCCTCTTCATTTCCTCGAAATAAGGTGCTTCTCATTTCAGCTCCTTGTGGCTTCCCTCTCTCCATCGGAGATTCAATCTGCTCAGCTTTAGACGAAGAGCGCTGTACTGCAACCCTGGGGTACACACTTGGATCCCTCCTTTCACTCCGTTCAGTATTTGAGCTGTTGAATCCTTGATGGACTTGTGTCTTACTTGTCACACTCTCAGTTTCATCACCATACTGAGCTCCGGTTTGGAAACGACCATCTCTCTTTGTGTCTGATGTCACCTCCCGTGTCCTGCGTGACTGTATCAGCACTCCAGATTGCTTCGACTGAGGAATCTGCTGTTGCTCTAGTTCTTCTTCACTGTCATCTGAATCAAAATAATTTCTAGCCAGTGTTGATCTCACTTCTCGGCGTGTTCCAATACCTGACTTTTCATGATAAGGCACTTTACTCGAATTCCAGCGTTCAGAACTCTTAGTTGTTGGAAGACTTATATTAGTAGGTAGATCAGATAACTTCTCAGCATCATCTAAACCAGAGGAATTTCTTGCTATGGTTGATTTTGCTTCCCAGTGTGTTCCAACACTTCGGTTCCTTTCATAAAGTCCACTGTCGTAGTCTTTACCTGAAGAAGTCCTGGCTGAAAATGAGCTTTGGGGACTACTTCTATCCTGTTTGAATGTAGTATTCTCTTCAGAATCGACTGACTCTTCAGTGCCAGCAGAAACCTTAGGCAAGGACTGCTTAGGCAGAATGCTCTCCCTGGAAACTTTGGTGTATGGTGGGGGTTGCCTGGATTTGTTTCTTAGTCCAGGCGTTAACTTACCAAAGTTCAGGCTGATGTCATCTTCCTTATCATCAGAAGTTGCTGAAGTACGTATGGCAGAAGGCAACAGCTGCTGCTCATTTGCTCTGGCGGAGGATGAACCTTTAAATTTATCTAAATCTGTCTCTTCTTCCGAAAGATCAGAATCTCTGCTTTGCACACGGTTCAAGTTCCTCACTGCATGTGCTCCTGAATAATCAAATATGGGTGAAGCATCAGGTCCACCACCTTTGTTCAGGCCAGACGAAGCAGATCCTCCTGAATGTGACCTTAAAGGCACTGCATGCGTGGTTGTGGCTATTTCCTCATCAGAGCTACCACCATCTGAATCAAAAGCAGGACGCATGTTATGATAAGAATGAGGTGAAGGAATATCACTTTTGTTTGTTCCTAAATTATCAGATAGTTGTGTTTCTGTTCTGGAAAATAGGGCTGACGTTCTCTGCTTGGATGGAGATTCACTGGTATGCTGTTCACTCCAATCTGCAGTTGAGAATCCCATATGACCTCCGGGAGCAGGTAGTTGTTCAGTATGCTTTGAGGAGAATGTGTCCAACAAATTCTCTTGTTCAACATCAGAATCATATTGATCAAAAACAACAGGTGAAGAGTTGTCTTGAGCTTTGTCGTTTTGCTTATCCCAAGCAGTGGTGCTGCTGCCATGGGCCAATGTATCATGTGAAGAATTAAAATTACCATAGTAGTCATCTGTGCTCTCTTGATCGTAGCTAGGTGTCCTGATCTCCACATCCTTGAAATTGTGCCCAACAGATGCAGTATCTTGGAAGTTTTCTCTAGGAAAATCAAACGGATCAACTTCAGATCTTCCAATGTCACTTTCCCTCTCATATAAATCATCAAAATGTGGGTCAGGTGAATGAGCACGAGGTGGTTCAGTTGGCATTTCATAAACATATGGATGGCTGTCTGGATTGTAGGCATGGAACTGTTGATATGGGGCTGTCGATATATTCTTACTATCAACATGGGCTGTTTCTGTTCCTCCAAAAAAAATTCTTGAGTTACTAGGCATCTCGCTTGGATCATTAACACCTGAACTCTGGTCATGGAAACTCTCATCCTTCACTACATGTTCCGCCGGTTGCTTCCTCGCTGTGTTTTTGCTACTGTATGCGGCTGAATCATAGGCTCCAGTGCCTTTATCTCCAGAATAGTTTCCACGACTAGCAAGTTCAGCAGCAGCTCTAGCAGCAATGCTAGCCATCTCTGCAGACTCTGCTGCTGCCTGAGCAGCAGATGTTGCATCCTTGAATTCCACATTCCAATTGGCACCAGTCACCAAAGGTTTTCTTTCCCTATTCTGATTGCTATCTTCATTCCTGGATACTGCGTCTGAAAGAAAAAATCAAAGATTTCAATGGGAATATTAACATAATAGAGCAGTGAAAACTGGCAGACATTCAAACAATGAAATCCTTCTTTACCTGGGACTGTTGCGCTGTATTGAGGGTAAGGTGGACCTCCTGGATTTCCATGTGAGATATTGTTAGAACCAGGAACCTGTGCTGAAGAGTAAGCAGACGGCCCATGTTGGGAGATAGGAGGTACTGATGCACTGGAACTATTATGAATGTTTTCTTTCGAAAAAGTATTAGAATTGGCACTGCCATATGCAGTTTTATTTGCTGGCACATGGATAGTGGCTGAGTCCACAGGTGCCGCACTAACACCTGAATATGTAGGCTGTGGTGTTGATATGCTAGAAGTAGATGATCCCATAGTTGAAGTATTTCCTCCAGAATATGTTGCAGAACCATACTAACAAATAATATAACGAATCGTTAGGGCCACAATATCCAAATAAGGACAGAAAGGTGAAAAGACTAAATCATTTACTTACCAGATGACCTTCAGTTGGTTGTTGCAGTTTCTCCTCAAACGCTTTTGGCTCCCATTTGATGTTGTGCTCCTCTGCTATCGAGCTCAATGTTTTGATTTTAGTCTGCACATCAGGTGCTCCTGCTGACAGCTTCTCAATTATCTGTATCAAGCATAATTGTATGAACTGTTAAGACAAATCGCAGCAAAATGCATTCCTTTTGTAGCCAAAGAAAACAAGCAAACTCTTTCATAAAATTTAAACTTATAAAGGCACTCTGGATTACCAGACGATTTACACCACTGTCAGGTCGCACTTCAAGGGCTGCTGCTTCAAACTCTTTTCCGTACTTGCTTTTGAAATGCTTCCGAACATCTGCTAGTTCTGTGACATCTGAACACCGCATTGATGCAAATATAACACTGGCTACTGCCTCCTTCAGATCAATCGGGCAAGTCCTAAATTTCAGGTAAGTAAAACACATGAGAACATATTTAGTTGTGCATGAAAAATATCCTACATAATGATGTAGGTTTGGTGCAGTAGTGAGAGCTATCTCCCTGGGTCACCAGGTCGCGGGTTCGAACTTCGAAGCAGCCTCTCCGTGTTTGTGGTGGGATGTTTGTTTCGGTTTATCCCTTCCCAGACCTCACCCATGTGGGAGCCTCCAACACTAGGTTTGCCCAATGACGTGATGCTAGGAAAATTGCCATAAGGAAAAATAGATGTCTAATGAACTAATGAAATCGTTCCAGAATAAATTGTAAGTTACATAACCAACTAACTAGTGTGTCTAATGAACTAATGAAATTTTCCAGAATAAAATGTAAGTTACATAACCAACTAACTAGCGTGCTTCTATACAGCAGCGGAGGACCCGGTATGGCGTGCTATGGCGTGTGTCATACCTCATCCCGACCCATCAGAGTAGGACGTCTCCTTCCTAGGTTAGCAAGCTCCCAATTTATCCTAACCGTGAGTCATCTGCCCCTGCAGCCACCCGCTCCATGCCACACACCCGGTGCTGCAAAAGTGCGAATACGACCTTCGGCCTCCGACGCTCTGCCACCACTTGGCTGCTTCCCCTCTGGTCTCTGCCTCTAGCACTCCTTCCCCTGGCTGCCCGACGGCAGGAACGCGCGACCGCGCCTCCTCTTGATCCGACGACCCGCCACCTGCGGACCTACCTCAGTGCCTCCACACTAGTGCGACGATGCCTCCTGCCCTCTTCCAATCCGCCATGAGCCTACGACGCCATTAACGACCTGCCTCAACGTGCGGCGCACATGGCACCCCCGCGACTGCCATACCTCATTTGTTGGCTGTGCTCCACCGCTGCTTCTATAACCTCAGATCAATAAAAAAACTATACAACTAAAATCATGGAACAACAAATATAAGTTTGCATAATAGAAAGAAAAGGTTGCCTTACTTCTGTGAGTCAATAATGGACAGACGTGCTACTATAAGTTCACAGTATACTTCAATCAAGTCATATGCTTGCATGAACTTTTCTTCCCTTATGACATGTTCAACCTGTGGGAGAAATAAAACAGAGTCGGTAAGAAATAATGAGCTCTGTGCTGACATAGTACTATTAAGACATGTTACAACGGTTGTTTGTGCACATTTCATCTGAACTAAAACGACCTAGTCATGTTATATGGCTTGTAAGTTGGAGCCTAACAGAGTTTACCTACCAGGACAGCAGTACCAGAAGAAAGTTGTGTACAGCATTAAATACTTCTGCACATACGTTTGCAGAGACAGGCATGCAAGAGTAAATATGGAACAAGTATAATCAGCTGACATTGGTTCTACATAAACCAGGAAAGAAAATCACACACTTTGACACTTATATCTGCGAGAATCCAATGCCCAATGGAACATCAGCGTTGAATAAAGCAATACAGAAAACCAGATATTCAGAAGCACAAACTCTCTTCCGCACAATAACCACCAGTGGACAAACTCAGGCTACAGTGTATGTGCTGGCGTGCACAGGGAAAGCACATGACGCGGAATAACCAGCACTAAAATATTATCAAACAAGTCGCAATTATCAAAAGTCATTGCAGTCCACGGTTAGCAAGATGGCTACATGTCCAACAATCATAAACCACGGCCTACCTAGGAGTCAGAGCATGCACATCCACCCCGAATTGCAGACAATTTGTCCATTTGCACGCATATAAACAAACACCTAGGCTGCAACGGGCAACTAAGTTGTACTCAGCTTGAGGCCAGAATGCTCCAGCTTCAGAAACCAAGTCCACGCGACGCGTTATCGAATTCTACAACCACGAGGTCAACTGTGCTACCACGAATGGAAGCCTGGGAGGCGCATCGAGTCAAATTCCGACCAATGGGCAGGGTGAAATGGCGAACGAGATGAACCATTAGGGAGGTAACCAGGTGGCGGGGAAGGCACGTACCCTGATGCGCGCGGTCATGTCCTGGTTGGCCTCGAGCAGCTGCGCGACCTCGCGACGCATCTGGCGTACCTGCACCTCCTTGCGATTCCGCAGCAGCTTGATCCGGGCCACCGCCATCCGCAGCGACGTCTTGCTGGGAAACCATCGTAGGAAGAAAAAAAAAATAAAGCAGACGTTAGGTAGGTTGCCCCATCCTTCGGCATCCGGCCGGGAGCATCAGAAATCGATCTCCACAGACCACTTGTCGGGCTTGAAGCCCTTGTGCAGGACGCCGGAGAACTTCCCCTTGCTCTTGTGCATCTCCGCCCCCGCCGCGCGGCACGGACCTGTGTCTTCCGGCCTGATTCGAATCCAGCCAAATCCAAACCGGGCGCGCCACCAAATACCTGCCAACCTCCACCTAGGCGGGGAGGGGGGACTCCCTTTTGTCGCTGCGGCGGTGGATTGGAATATGGAAAGATTCGGGCTCTCACGCACGCGGGAGGGCGCAGGCTGCCGCTGCCGCTGCCGCCTGCTGCCAAGGGGAACAGAACAGGGGGAAGGAAGCAGGAGGAGACTTTTTGCCGAAGGAAGCAATGGTATCGCTTTTTGGTTGGAAGGGGTGGATTCCGTGCGGGCGCTGCAGGGCAGCGGGAGGATCGGCCTTCCTCGCCGCTTCGCTTGCGCGTTGTTGGTTGGGCCGCTGGCATGGTGGTGGATTGACCTTGACCGGTGGCCTTCGACGACGGGTTCGAGGTGCTCGGCTTGTGGGACGTGACCCTTCGATGCAAACACGGCTTGGCGTGTACAACCTAGACAATGCTGCACGGTACTTCAAATATAAGACATAACTAAAAACAATATAATATAGTGATCATGTCTAAAACATGTATCTTACCATATTCATTGTAACAATTAGAGTATTTAATAAATTAAAGTGACCAATCAGATAGTCCCATGTCTCGAATATAGAGCTAAGATACTATGTCTTTGTCAAAATACATGTCTTAAGATTTTTTACATTCACTCTCTACTAGACACACTTTAAGACACAACTTAAGACACTCACTGTACATGTCCTAACCTCTATAAAAATTTCTGCGTTCTAAACCTTCTGTTTTGACCTACTAGTAGTAATTTTTCACGTTGGGAGTTGGGAACTTTTGTCTCCATAGCTTTAAGTCTGTGGATGGGAAAAAACGTGTCGTGTGTTCGGCATTTTCTGCGTTCCCAAGTGTATGTGACGTGTGGGACTTGGACGTGTGGATTCAAATATTTACGTCTGTTGATCAGCAAGAAAATGGGTGCAGGCCGCGTTTGCAAGGCTCTAGATGCGCATGGGGCACGATAGGCTTCGAGATTCGCTATTCTTTAGAAATCTTTTTAATTTCGAATCTGTTAATGTAACTTGCGGAAACTAAACTTTCTTCGTTACAAATGAGGTTTTGTTTAAAGTTGTCGTCCGAAGCCAAGGTCCCAAATACGTAGATTGTGTTTCAGCTGCAGGGCCACATGGCATTGCTCTAAAAGCAAGGATAATGGTTACGCCAGCTGTCGGCTATAAGCGGTGCCCATGTTATCTTTAGTTTTAAATATACTCAGCTTATATCTTTACTACTCTATTAAGAGAGAAACGAAGGCGTCCACAGTACCAGTGCCCCCGCCTGCCCCTGCCCGCGTGGCCTCTCCTCGCGCCCGCTCTATCTCGCCCCTGGCCATGATTTCTGTCGGCAAATCACCACGCCTGATGCCCCTCGCCCTCCCCACTGAATCTCCAGGGATTAGGCGTCCACACAAGATAATATCGTGCCCTCGCTCCCACCCCCACACGCAACACTCCCCGTGCGTGATGCTCGCCGTGATGCTCGAGGCCCATTGTCCGGGTTCGTGATGCTTGTCGTGGCCCAGAGATTGCTCCCCCATGCCCACTCCCTTCCCCTCTCGCGCTCACATGACCATAAATCCTAACTCCATCGCCGCCTATACGCTGCGTCGCTGCGACTATGAGTACTCCCACAGCCCCACCGCCTGAACAACAACCCATGCAACACCGAGCAGTGTACAGGTGGATCAGGTAAATCCAATGACCATATTTTATATTTTGATTTCTCAACTTGCTGGTAAGTATTCCCTCCATTCATTGATATAGGGCATATTTTGGTAGAGTACAGGAATGCTACAGCTGTCCTCTGTTCTAACTATATATTGTATGTATTTTAAAACGACTTTGTCCATGTACAAATTGATGATCAAAATAGCTCGCTTCGTATTGCTGTTAACATCTTGCTTAACTAGCGAACATTCTTTTATTTTGCTTTCCTAAATTTGTGACAGGGGGAGGAATGTGGCGCATCCAAGGTGATGATCGAAGAATAAACCTTACCACCTCAGCCATGTTTGAATGCAATAATGCATGGCCTATTCCCTGTTGTTGCCTCGACACGTGCTTGGTAGGACTATTTTTTGGTTGTGTCACAACTCATAACTACCATGCAAATTTCTAGATATGATATGCATCAAGCAGGCTTATCTTTTGCTCTCAAATTGGTCGACATAACTCCCATGGGAAAGTCAGATATACCTAGGGCTTAGTTTTTTTTGGATAAGCTTAATAGGAAGCTTGGGTTGGCCGAGTTTCTCGAAGATAGCTGATTCACTAATGTTGGATCACCTATTGTTGCATTAGGTTGCAAGGAGTGTCTTCTCCCAGCAGATTGTGAAAAAATAATTGACCTGAATCCTTTCCAAGAAGCCATTAGTAATTGTAATGTTTTGTTGACCGAGAAAAAGAAGCCTGACTTCAAATCCAGGGACTTTGAATATACATTATTATTGGTTAGCCGTTTCACCTTCGCGCTTGGCACCACATCACTATTGGATGGTGTTCAGTTTGCTATTGAAACATTCACACTTTGTGCGAACTGCAAAACAGTAACTGAATGGTTCTGAAAAATGTCATTCTGGTTAATATAGTTTGCCTTCTTATGTCACTTTTCTGTTTGTTTTGTCATGGGTTCTGTTTTCATAATTTTGAGTATGGGAAGGTGTTCAATTTGCTATTGGAACACTCCACCTTCTGTGAACTGCAAAACAGTATCTCGAAGGTTCTTAATTTAGTTGTTATAATTCTCGTTGTGTATTAGAAGGGAGCCTAGACTGGAAGGTCCTTTTGCATGTATGTTTTCTTTGTTCTAATGTTATATTTCACCACTTTGGTAGTTTCTGCTACTATTGATTAGGCTCTAGAATTTGAATCCCCACTCTGGTCCAATCAAGCTTAACGCCCCAAGGATTTTCCTCAAGTTTGCTTCCCTTAAAGAAGTTTTGTTTCATATTCAGTTAGTTTCATGTTCTTTTGGTTGTGCGAATCTTGTAAGTTGGTAACCCCAGCCATAGCTTATGTGTGAGTTTAAACTATGTTTGTACACTTCTGGATATAGGACTTGACACATCTCTGCCTATCGATGGTCCTAGCACGGACCTGTTTCATGGGCTACTTGACCTGAATAATACTCTTCCATTCACAGCTTGTTCACTTACTGTAAAATGGCATGACCGCGAGCTTGTCTTGTCGAGGTAAAAGTAAAACGCTCATGAGTTTGTGCTGCCAACTTGCCATCCACAAGACATCTTCGAACCACTGGATAGCCTTGGGGCCTGGCTGGACGGCTTCCTCTGACGTGAAGAAGGCTCGAAGCTGGCAATAGTGCCGCTGCAGGAAGGAGCCAATTCTATACTTCTGTATATGATTGCAGGTGTTAGTCATCGCCTTGTAAGATGCTTCGTGCGGAAGACTGCATTTTAGCATCTCATGTAGTAGGAATAGTAGAACCAAGAGAGGTTAGCAGATGACTTTTCAAATCCCGTCGTAAGCTACTATTTGTCATTTCCATGTTGTTATGCAATGTTACAATGTACGTGTAGTGACGTTGTGAAGTCAGCCTTATAAAATAAATTTATCTATAGAACACTTCAGATTTTTTTGTTGTTCAGTATATTTGATTATTTTCTTCATACCTGAGGCGTTTCTTCGTGTTCGCACCGTTATGGCTATGGCAGCCTCTATCTTTAAATCGTAACACAATCTTAGATGATACCCGATCAGGTGAGTTGGCCAGTATACAGTACAATCCTCCATTCAGTTATAAGATTAAGCTTGTTATGTGTATTGTATACTACAATCCTCCATTCAGTTATAAGATTAAGCTTGTTATGTGTATTTTATTCTGTCAGACTCCTATTTTTTATCGACCAAGCAGAAAAGTGCCATATTTAATTTGTGTACCATGTTATAGAGAAGTAAACGATGCCTTTAGATGACATTCATGTACATGTCATCTATATGTAGCCTTTACTAACTAAAACATGTTATTTAACAGTTTTGACAAGGAATCAAATGTGAACATTCATCAAGCACATTAACACATTTATTTAACAATTCTAACAAAGGAAGCAATCGACTATGAACATTCATCATGCACAATGCTAATGGGAATATGATCTTGAGAGTGAGCGGATTGGATGTCGAAGTCGTCAGGGAAGGAGGCAGTGCGTTCTATATCCTTTACATTTGTGTTAGTATTTAAATCTTTATAACTGAACTATGTCGACTTATCTTCATAATTAATATTGCTCTAAAGATTTAGAATGAGTTTCAATAACTAATTTATTTAAACTATATATATATATATCGTAAATTTGATGTAGTATATATGTATTATATATATACTTGCTAAATGTTTTTGCCTATTTTGTCTATGCTACTATTTCTTCTATATCCATCCTCCATTTGCCACTTATCAATGGTTACAAACCAATGAAGTGAGCCTCTGTGCATGCTTAAGTATGCAATAATGCCACTGACGACGCAGCAGAAAGCGCGTATAAATAATAGACATCAGTTTACTTTATCTGAGTTGATATATTTATAACAGTATTACATATTTATATCGTCAATATAATATTAGGTTACATAATATTAGTGTTACAATAATATTTTGCCACACAGATTTTGCATATCATAAAGATATTTTCATTCTGTATTTATATTTTATACTAATGTTTAAATTCCGTGGCAACGCACGGGCACAAACCTAGTAATAAATATATATCTACTACTCTATTAAAAATCTAATATGTGTCTGGTATTATCACAGATTTACACCTTCGCGCTTACCGACACTCTAGACCCGCCCACGCGCCCCATGTCTGGCCTGATATTACCACAGATCCACCCCTTCGCGCTCACTGACACTCTAGACCCGCCCACGTGCCCCAAGTCTTGGCGGCGTGCCTTGAGGGGCTCACACCCAGCGCCTGTACAGCACTCCACTGTGCCCGATCCCGCACGCGTCGCTAACATACCATGCAAAAAATAGTGCAGAGTGAGCACTCGAAACCACACATCCTACTCCAAAAATTTAGGGTTAACCACCAGATCACATATACCTTAGTGTAGGGGTGAAAATGGGTCAGATATACCCGTCGGGTACCGGATACGGATAGTGGAAATACCCGTTTTTCGGATATGGATTCGGGTATTTTTTTTATATTCAGGACAGATACGGATAATACCCGGATATTGTAGCTTCGGATTCGGGTTGGATACGGAACGATGACTACCCGGTAAATACCCATATATTCGGGACAGAAGCGAGTACCCGGAATTCGGGTACCTATTTTTCTTTTTCTGTATAATAATATAGTTATAAAATCATAACTTTTACATATAAAATCGGATGAAGATAAAGTTTATATGAAAATTGTAGAGCTCGAAGAGATCTATAACTTTGTAGTACATCAACTTTTTGTTTAAACATATATTTAGGCCAAAATCATTACAATTATGTCCAAATTTATATCAAATTAATATACTTTATCATTTTTATGTGGAGGCTTAAGGTTATCTCCACGTAGGAACTTAGGGCCTGTTTGGCATGGCTCCAGAGTAAAACTCCAAGTAGGAGCTGGCTAGAGCATGCCAAACACCCTAACTCCAGAGTTGTAAACTCTATGGAGTTTTTGGAGCTACAGTACATTTTTTTGGAGTACCGCTTTTGTTGCTCCGAAAACTCTAAAAAACAACCTAGTCATGGAGTTTAGAATTATTTACCCGCCACTGCCACCAGTTATGAGAAACAATTTAAACTCTGGAGCAGAGCTGCTCCATCCAGAGTTCTGGAGTAGAGCTGCTCTAGGGTGGAGCAGAGCCATGCCAAACACGCCCTTAAGGTTATCTTTGTATAGAATATTTATTAGTATTGGTAACTTATTTGTAATTTTCGATCGACGCTACGTTATTTGATGGATTTAATTATATTTTGATGATTTTCTACGACAAGAAATTAATAATATATAAATAGCCTCTAAAAATCATGAAATTTTACGGAAGCACAACATATGTTCATATATAACCATAAAAATGTTTGGATCATAATACCTATAAAATGTTCGCGTTTCTTCCATTCCACGTTCACTTATTTGTATGAGTTACATGTGAAATCACTATAAGTATCCAAGTTTCAACATAATCAGTACTTTGCTTTATCAATTTTCATATAAGGACTTGAGTTATCGTTGTATAAAATATTTATTTGTTTTTTAACTTATTTGCAATTTTTGAGTAAAACTAGAATATTTTATGAATTTTTAATATTGCGGTGTTGGTTCTACAATGTCCTTGTAATTAGTAACTTTGAACTGCATAATGTCAATTTTATCGGTTTCCTTTCCTACATTTGATCTATCATATACATGATTGTGTTTCTTAATTTATGTATCTGTTGGGTGGTTGGACAATTAATATCATCGGGACGAACTACCCGAGAATTATCTAGAGTAGTATATGTTATTCGTTTCTTACCCGCTCGGATTATTACTCGGTCCCGCCCTGTATCCGTCTTAAATCTTAACTACCCGTATCCAAACCCGTATCTGAGAGAAATACATTAGGGTAAGATACGGGATGACCATGTATCCAGATGTATCTGTCTCGTTTTCATTCCTACCTTAGTGTTTAGAAATAAACAATAATTATATTTAAAATATATCATGATATCTATTTATATCATATATAATAATCGTAGCAAAACATGGGTAACAGTTAGTTAGCTCTTAAAGCCAGCTATAAAAAACAGTTGTATTAAATAAAACATGATTAATACTTGCATATAAATGGAGCATGCGCCGGTTTAGTCGCTTGAGGAGGAGAGCGAGCGCTTTTTCTCGTAATAAACGCTTCCGTCCAGCGTTAGACAGAGCGTCGGCTTTCCTCTCTCTTCATTTATCAGGACTCCATGTAGGATTTTGCTTATGTGTTATTTCTTTGGGCCTGATTATACTTGCTCTAAAGGTCAATCGGGACAGGGACGACACGCTAGTAAAACAAACGCTTTACCAAATAAACTTAACCTGCAAGGCTAAGATTACTATGTATAGCTGGGTAATGCACTGTTTTATACAGTATAAAGTATATTGTTTATAGAGTATAATTTGAAATATAACATAGAGATAAAAAATTGGAAATTTTAACATAAGCAATAAGGTTACCAACTTAATAAATGATGACGGTCCATGTCTTCTACATTTCAAGGATCTAGCAGTCGTTGGAGCTTCATTTGGAAGCTCCCAGCCTTCTCTATCTGCGGGTATATTGGACTGTCCGATGGTAAACCGGACACTACAAAAGTGTAACGGTCAACAGATGGCTGATTGGCCACTGTTCGTTTCAGACGGGCACTGGACTGTCCGGTGCACCATTTGACCGTTGACTGCGGCTAACGTGGCAAATAGCCATTGGATGTCTTCATACCGGACTGTCTGGCGCTCCGTGCGGACCGTCCGATGAATTATAGCTGAGGGTGCTCGGCTAAACCCGAGAGCGACCAGTGCGGCCGGACGAACAGCGGGTTGTCCGGTGCTACCCAGTACAACACAACTTGTTCCTTTTTGTGTCAGCTTTCTTTTGCTCCTTATCACTCGACTTCTTATGATCCTTAACACTTAGACAAACATGATTAGTATCTAAAACAATTGACTAAGTACTAGAAACATGCCTTTTCACTTTGATCCATAGATGTTTTTGTATGCCCATTTTCAAGCCCAAAGGGTGTTTTCCTTGTAATCCTCAATTTGCTTTACAAACACATGTGTTGATGCTCATATGAGGAGTTGTTAGTCATAGTAATGTGTTGAGCATCTAATCACCAAAACAACTAGAAATGCCCCAAAGGCACATTTCTCTTTTAATCTCCTCTTTTTTGTTGACTTATGCCAACATATCAAAAAGCAACTTAAAGGGCACTAATATACCCAAATACGAGCCAGTTTTTGCAAATTGAAGTCAAATAAAATATCAATAGAATAAGTATAGAATTTGGCATATTTGGATCATTTTGTCACCACTTGGTTTATTTTCGCAAAACAAAATCATTTTCTTACTTATATGTCAAAAACACTTTAGTTTTGTAAATCAAAACTTTTTTCAAGACTAGTTTTTGATCAAAGGCCAAAAGTTCCCCCTTTTCCCAAGAGAAATTTTACGGAAGGACAACATATGTTCATATATAACCATAAAAATGTTTGGATCATAATACCTATAAAATGTTCGCGTTTCTTCCATTCCACGTTCACTTATTTGTATGAGTTACATGTGAAATTACTATAAGTATCCAAGTTTCAATATAATCAGTACTTTGCTTTATCAATTTTCATATAAGGACTTGAGTTATCTTCGTATAAAATGTTTATTTGTTTTTGTAACTTATTTGCAATTTTTGAGTGAAACTAGAATATTTTATGAATTTTTAATATTGCGGTGTTGGTTATACAATGTCCTTGTAATTAGTAACTTTGAACTGCATGATGTCAATTTTATCGGTTTCCTTTCCTACATTTGATCTATCATATACATGATTGTGTTTCTTAATTTATGTATCTGTTGGGTGGTTGGACAATTAATATCATCGGGACGAACTACCTAAGAATTATCTAGAGTAGTATGTGTTATCCGTTTCTTACCCGCCCAGATTATTACTCGGTCCCGCCCGGTATCCGTCCTGAATCTTAACTACCCGTATCCGAACCCGTATCTAAGAGAAATACATTAGGGTAAGATACGGGATGACCATGTATCCGGATGTATCTATCTCGTTTTCATTCCTACCTTAGTGTTTAGAAATAAACAATAATTATATTTATAATATATCATGATATCTATTTATGTCATATATAATAATCGTAGCAAAACATGGGTAACAGTTAGTTAGCTCTTAAAGCCAGCTATAAAAAACAGTTGTATTAAATAACACATGATTAATACTTGCATATAAATGGAGCATGCGCCGATTTAGTCGCTTGAGGAGGAGAGCGAGCGCTTTTTCTCGTAATAAACGCTTCCGTCCAGCGCTAGATGGAGCGTCGGCTTTCCTCTCTCTTCATTTATCAGGACTCCATGTAGGATTTTGCTTATGTGTTATTTCTTTGCGCCTGATTATACTTGCTCTAAAGGTCAATCGGGACAGGGACGACACAATGGTAAAATAAACGCTTTACCAAATAAACTTAACCTGCAAGGCTAAGATTACTGTGTATAGCTGGGTAATGCACTGTTTTATACAGTATAAATATATTGTTTATAGAGTATAATTTGAAATATAAGATAGAGTTAAAAAAATTGGAAATTTTAACATAAGCAATAAGGTTAACAACTCAATAAATGATGACGGTCCATGTCTTCTACATTTCAAGGATCTAGCAGTCGTTGGAGCTTCATTTGGAAGCTCCCAGCCTTCTCTATCTGCGGGTATATTGGACTGTCCGATGGTAAACCAGACACTACAAAAGTGTAACGGTCAACAGATGACTGATTGGCCACTGTTCGTTTCAGACGGGCACTGGACTGTCGGGTGCACCATTTCACCGTTGACTGCGGCTAACGTGGCAAATAGCCATTGGATGTCTTCATACCGGACTGTCTGGCGCTCCGTGCGGACCGTCTGATAAATTATAGCCGAGGGTGCTCGGCTAAACCCGAGAGCGACCAGTGCGGCCGGACGAACAGCGGGTTGTCCGGTGCTGCCCAGTACAACACAACTTGTTCCTTTTTGTGTCAGCTTTCTTTTGCTCCTTATCACTCGACTTCTTATGATCCCTAACACTTAGACAAACATGATTAGTATCTAAAACAATTGACTAAGTACTAGAAACATGCCTTTTCACTTTGATCCATAGATGTTTTTGTATGCCCATTTTCAAGCCCAAAGGGTGTTTTCCTTGTAATCCTCAATTTGCTTTACAAACACATGTGTTGATGCTCATATGAGGAGTTGTTAGTCATAGTAATGTGTTGAGCATCTAATCACCAAAACAACTAGAAATGCCGCAAAGGCACATTTCTCTTTTAATCTCCTCTTTTTTGTTGACTTATGCCAACATATCAAAAAGCAACTTAAAGGGCACTAACATACCCAAATACGAGCCAGTTTTTGCAAATTGAAGTCAAATAAAATATCAATAGAATAGTATAGAATTTGACATATTTGGATCATTTTGTCACCACTTGGTTTATTTTCGCAAAACAAAATCATTTTCTTACTTATATGTCAAAAACACTTTAGTTTTTTAAATCAAAACATTTTTCAAGACTAGTTTTTGATCAAAGGCCAAAAGTTCCCCCTTTTCCCAAGAGTAATTTTATGGAAGGACAACATATGTTCATATATAACCATAAAAATGTTTGGATCATAATACCTATAAAATGTTCGCGTTTCTTCCATTCCACGTTCACTTATTTGTATGAGTTACATGTGAAATTACTATAAGTATCCAAGTTTCAATATAATCAGTACTTTGCTTTATCAATTTTCATATAAGGACTTGAGTTATCTTCGTATAAAATGTTTATTTGTTTTTGTAACTTATTTGCAATTTTTGAGTGAAATTAGAATATTTTATGAATTTTTAATATTGTGGTGTTGGTTATACAATGTCCTTGTAATTAGTAACTTTGAACTGCATGATGTCAATTTTATCGGTTTCCTTTCCTACATTTGATCTATCATATACATGATTGTGTTTCTTAATTTATGTATCTGTTGGGTGGTTGGACAATTAATATCATCGGGACGAACTACCTAAGAATTATCTAGAGTAGTATATGTTATCCGTTTCTTACCCGCCCAGATTATTACTTGGTCCCGTCCTATATCCGTCCTGAATCTTAACTCCCCGTATCCGAACCCGTATCTAAGAGAAATACATTAGGGTAAGATACGGGATGACCATGTATCCGGATGTATCTATCTCGTTTTCATTCCTACCTTAGTGTTTAGAAATAAACAATAATTATATTTAAAATATATCATGATATCTATTTATGTCATATATAATAATCGTAGCAAAACACGGGTAACAGTTAGTTAGCTCTTAAAGCCAGCTATAAAAAACAGTTGTATTAAATAACACATGATTAATACTTGCATATAAATGGAGCATGCGCCGATTTAGTCGCTTGAGGAGGAGAGCGAGCGCTTTTTCTCGTAATAAACGCTTCCGTCCAGCGCTAGACGGAGCGTCGACTTTCCTCTCTCTTCATTTATCAGGACTCCATGTAGGATTTTGCTTATGTGTTATTTCTTTGCGCCTGATTATACTTGCTCTAAAGGTCAATCGGGACAGGGACGACACACTGGTAAAATAAACGCTTTACCAAATAAACTTAACCTGCAAGGCTAAGATTACTGTGTATAGCTGGGTAATGCACTGTTTTATACAGTATAAATATATTGTTTATAGAGTATAATTTGAAATATAAGATAGAGTTAAAAAAATTGGAAATTTTAACATAAGCAATAAGGTTACCAACTTAATAAATGATGACGGTCCATGTCTTCTACATTTCAAGGATCTAGCAGTCGTTGGAGCTTCATTTGGAAGCTCCCAGCCTTCTGTATCTGCGGGTATACTGGACTGTCCGATGGTAAACCAGATACTACAAAAGTGTAACGGTCAACAGATGCCTGATTGGCCACTGTTCGTTTCAGACGCGCACTGGACTGTCCGGTGCACCATTTGACCGTTGACTGCGGCTGACGTGGCAAATAGTTGTTGGATGTCTTCATACCGGACTGTTTGGCGCTCCGTGCGGACCGTCCGATAAATTATAGCCGAGGGTGCTCAGCTAAACCTGAGAGCGACCAGTGCGGCCGAACGAACAGCGGGTTGTCCGCTGCTGCTCAGTACAACACAACTTGTTCCTTTTTGTGTCAACTTTCTTTTGCTCCTTATCACTCGACTTCTTATGGTCCCTAACACTTAGACAAACATGATTAGTATCTAAAACAATTGACTAAGTACTAGAAACTTGCCTTTTCACTTTGATCCATAGATGTTTTTGTATGCCCATTTTCAAGCCCAAAGGGTGTTTTCCTTGTAATCCTCAATTTGCTTTACAAACACATGTGTTGATGCTCATATGAGGAGTTGTTAGTCATAGTATTGTGTTGAGCATCTAATCACCAAAACAACTAGAAATGCCCCAAGGGCACATTTCTCTTTTAATCTCCTCCTTTTTGTTGACTTATGCCAACATATAAAAAAGCAACTTAAAGGGCACTAACATACCCAAATACGAGCCAGTTTTTGCAAATTGAAGTCAAATAAAATACCAATAGAATAAGTATAGAATTTGGCATATTTGGATCATTTTGTCACCACTTGGTTTATTTTCGCAAAACAAAAATCGTTTTCTTACTTCTATGTCAAAAACACTTTAGTTTTGTAAATCAAAACATTTTTCAAGACTAGTTTTGATCAAAGGCCAAAAGCTCCCCCTTTTCCCAAGAGAAATTTTACGGAAGCACAACATATGTTCATATATAACCATAAAAATATTTGGATCATAATACCTATAAAATGTTCGCGTTTCTTCCATTCCACGTTCACTTATTTGTATGAGTTACATGTGAAATCACTATAAGTATCCAACTTTCAACATAATTAGTACTTTGCTTTATCAATTTTCATATAAGGACTTGAGTTATCTTCGTATAAAATGTTTATTTGTTTTTGTAACTTATTTGCAATTTTTGAGTGAAACTAGAATATTTTATGAAATTTTAATATTACGGTGTTGGTTCTACAATGTCCTTGTAATTAGTAACTTTGAACTGCATGATGTCAATTTTATCGGTTTCCTTTCCTACATTTGATCTATCATATACATGATTGTGTTTCTTAATTTATGTATCTGTTGGGTGGTTGGACAATTAATATCATCAGGACGAACTACCCGAGAATTATCTAGAGTAGTATATGTTATCCGTTTCTTACCCACCCGGATTATTACTCGGTCTCGCCCTGTATCCGTCCTTAATCTTAACTACCCGTATCCGAACCCGTATCTGAGAGAAATACATTAGGGTAGGATACAGGATGACCATGTATCCGGATGTATCTGTCTCGTTTTCATTCCTACCTTAGTGTTTAGAAATAAATAATAATTATATTTAAAATATATCATGATATCTATTTATATCATATATAATAATCATAGCAAAACACGGGTAATAGTTAGTTAGCTCTTAAAGCCAGCTATAAACAACAGTTGTATTAAATAACACATGATTAATCTCTACTAATCCTTAAGGGTGGACGGAGGGCGTCCACAGGCCTCACCACGCCCCTGCCCGTGATGCCCGCCGCCGCGCGCCCGCACGCCCCGCGCCGCAAAATGCTCCTCCTGCACGCCGCGCGCGTGATGCCCGCCGCCGCGCGCGTCTTTGTCCCGCTAATCTCGCTGCGACCTCGATGGAATCGCCATGGCATCCATGCTGCCCTCGCCCTCCCTTGCAGATCCCCCATTCCTGCGCCCCCTCCCTGGCGGCCTCGATGGAATCGCCGCGGCATCCATGGCGCCGCCCTCGCCCTCCCCCCACCTGTCCACGCCCGCGCCCCACCTCAATCTCCTCCGTTGCGCGCCCGAGAACGTCTTCGTCCCCCTACCCCGCTAATCTCGCCACGGTGAAGGTGGAATCGCCGCGGCCCTCGCCCTCCCGCACAGATCCCCATCGGATAGACGTCAGCCTTCCTCATGGCCTGCGTGCTCCCTAAGCACCGCCTAGACCACAGCCGTGACACCATCTACATGGTGAGGTGGCCTTCTGCAGCCAGGAGTGTAGGCAGCAGCAGATGAACCTCGACGAGCTCCTAGAGAAGAAGTGCTCCACTCCGGCTGGCAGAGGTGGTGGCGGCTCAGATCAGTCCGGCGGGGCCCCTTCGTCCCCCCCACGTCTTCGGATCTGCAACCCCCCTGCACGCAGGTCCGTTCTCCAGCGTCGTGATGCCCAGGATCGGAAGCGGCGGCCTCGCTCCTACCACTTCTCCCCCAGAAGTAGCGGAAGAAGCCCCGTCGAGCCGGAGGTGTATCGTATGTAGATGAATGGAGTCCAGACGTGGCGGCTGCCTTCGATTCAGAGGTACACCGATCTCAAGCCCCACAGGCAACCGGTTCTTGTTTGAAGTACATATTTGTTGTTTATTTGTTTAAACAACTTATCTGGTTACTTTTGAGGGCAAGAAACTATTTGCTTAAAACAGGGAAGGTTGTGGGAAAGGGCGAATCTTTGCACAAAAAGAGGTATTCTAGAATCTTCTGCTAATCGCCTTTTGTATTTCTCTGCTGCTGAATCAGCTATTTCCAGTTCACAGTCTACACAAATAAGTACAATATCATGTGAGGTATGAAGTCCTGATGTTCTAGATGCTCTCGAACGAGTTGTTTTATTACAGAGTTCTTACCTTAATTTTTGACAATCAATTATGCTTATTTTTGGAAGAAAGATTCAATTATGCCTATTAGTAAAAATCTCTGAGACAAACAAAATTCAATTCACCACAAGAGCTTCTTTATCTTTTTTTGTTGTTTTAATCGTGAATTCCCACCTTTTCACTCTGCTATTTTAGGTTCCAGTGGGCAGTGGCACACACATCTGGGGTTCGGTTGCTTGCTGAGTGGGATACACGAATCGTTGCTACAACCTTCTCCCTCTCTAGCCTAGAAACAAAGCCTCTGAGTTTATTACGTCCTATAATATAAGGCCATGAGAGAGCCAAGTTGAGATAGAACAAAAAATTCTCAGAGCAGTAAGCTTATCCAAGCACTAGCTGCTTTGCTTCAGAGTAGATCACGATGTTATTCCGACTCATCCTAGGGAAAACAGATGTAATTTTCGCAAACGAGGTTCACGCCATTGCTTGGCAGGCTCTGTCGAAGCTCTCTGCAGCGGAGGACATTCGCTTCACCAGCGCATGGTCCGGGTGTGCGAGCTTCAGCTGGCTGCAAAGCAACCAGTTTTTATTTCAGCGATTCAGTTCAAGGCATCCGAACTCAGGCTCGTTGTCAGGCAGAGTTGCAGAAACAAAACAACATACGTCACTTGAAGAAGTCCACCAAATGAAGTTTTTTTAACAAAAAGAATGGGAAAACTTACTTGAGGTAGCGCGTTGCGGGTTTCCCCAGGTTCAGGCTGCACACCATGAGGTTGGCGAGAGTCTCAGTATCCTTAGCGTCCTGAACAGTTTGAGCAGTTCCGTGTAAGCACAAACAGACATGTCAAGGATTCTGTTTTAGAAATGCACAGGCGCACAACATTGGCGTGCGTTCAGCAGTGTAGCTATGGTGGTTGGCTACTCCTATTTGCAAATGAAATGATCGTTTGGGCGAAAACCTGGGCTAGGATCACCGGAGCTGATCGACCTTGTTCAGTGACTCGAGCAGCAACCCCTCCGCGTCCTCGAAGTTGCCCATGTGCATCGAGCACAGGGCTTTCCCGTTAAGAATCATGTAGGTCGTCGGGTACTTGTCGGACAGGTCCTGGAAGATGAGGCGCGCTTCTTGGATCTTGGAACCACCCTGAAAAACATGACAAGTCATGGTGTACAGTACTACTTGAACAACACCGAAGGTTCTTCGGAAATTCAAGTGCCTGGACTGAAGGAAACTCTGGAATTTATAGCCAAGGTTGCCACTCATGCCATTTCTTCCAGCAGATATGTGTGTGTGCCTACCAGCACAAGGTCAACTCATGCGTTGGCGAGCTGTGGCAGCGTGTGGTCTTCGTCCAGCTGCTGCATCACCCTGAGCTGCTTCTCTGCGTGGTCCGTCCTGTTCATTTGAAGGTATATCTGAACATTCAACGCAAGCCTGCAACGCCAAATTGAAGGACATTTGGTCCAGTGTTTGTTGCCTAATTATAAAACAACATGTTTGTTTTGCAAACCAAACATTGAGCCATTACTCACACATTGCTCTGACAGGCAGTCTTATTCATATTTTCAGTTAAATTTAGTTTCATACAAAATAGGTCATCGTACTTATTTATTTGGGGTTGGCATTTGGAGACATTTTAATGCATACTCAAATTAACTAAACCATTATTCATGCATCACTTCAGAGCAAAACGGCGTAGCAGATAGCATTATTCAGATTTTCAGTTAAATTTAGTTTCATACAAAACATGCCATCCTACTAATTCATTTGGGGTTGGCATTTGAAGACATTTTGGTGCGTACTCAAATTAATCTATAAGAACAACACTTCATACACGGTTATTTATGTTGTTCACCTTAATTTAATGTGTATAACTTTTTATTAGGAACCAGTCTGTACTCACCTCACCAAGAGTAATTACAATTCTATTGACTACTCCTACTATTCAGTTCGGCAACATCCTACAGTTGCTGCTCTATTTAGGTACCTTAATATGATATTTTTTCTATTATTTTTACTTGATCCCTAAATGGCACCTTCCATTTAAATGTTCCAGTTTCTAATTGATATATGTGGAATATATTCTATTGCTGTTAGCATGGGTTAAGACCAGTGTTGTGGTTGACACCGGATTTCCCTCTGAACAAAGATGAACTCATCCCTCTGCTTGATGTCCTAGCAAACAAAGTGAAGGCTATCAGGAGGCTTATGAAACTCTTGACAACCAAACTTCCTACAGGCACATTTCCAGTCAAGGTAAACTATCTGGCACCTTGATTACATTACCCGTGCTTCGAGCAGATTACATCTTGCCACTTATTACATGCATGTTCTTGTAAGTACCTGCATCCAACCCTTCCATTCTTCAGATTGATGCCTATTCAAGTACAGTACAGATTTTCCTGTGAATGATGACTTGTCTTGATGGACCTTAAAGGAAGTCATAGTTGCTACAATGATAATAAGAAAGTAGAGGAAAAGGAACAGATCTCGACTGTAATTCTGCAGATGAAGCATACCAATAAAAAGGTTAGTGGATTAAAGTGTTACACTATATATAATGGCACATGAAGAATGCACTGGGATATTTTTTCATCAATCTGAATACTTTAGAAAATTTGAAAGGTCCTAACAAATGGCAATTTTACACTCAGGCATAGGACCAGACTCTGTAACAATATCTGCACAACAGTACCTTGGCAGACTCTCCAAGCAGGTTTGTACGATCACATATGTAAAAATAAAGTAGATACCCTCCAAATTCGGATCTGAAAACATAATTGCAACCCAGTTAGCAGAATAGTGCAACTAGGAAGCTTGAATGATTGGAGGAGAGCAACTGTAGCTTACATTGCCCTCAGTGTTAAAGATTCTCCAGAAGAAGCAACTGGTCCATGAATATAAGTCTGTTGAACCCAACATTTTCTTTTTGTCAGAGACACAATGCCTTCGGATACTGATATTGAGAAATTGTAAATTTATAATTTATAGAGAACCTGAGTATTTGTGATGTGAGGGAAGTATAAGCTGGCTTTGCAGCCATTGCTTGGCCACCCTCCTCCAATAACATTGTCTAGTCTTCTACTTTGACTAAACTGTCATCCATCACTGCTAGATTGACATCTGAATGTCTACTGACAAAGATGACTGTTGGTTGATTCCTCACTGTGTCTTGTTGTTGACGTAGTGTCGTTCAATCATCAAAGGCATCCATTAGTCGCCAAAGATGTTGTCCTGTTACAAATATTCTAATGTTCCTGAGAATTAGTAATCGAATTACCCATTAGTCGCCATTGTTTGAAATATATTCTCACAACTTCTCTTACTGCTTCATTGTATGAAATATTAAGAAACAAACTAAATGACAGATATTTAAATGTTCAGTTTCTAATTGATATATGTGGAATATATTCTATTGCTATTAGCATGGGTTAAGACCAGTGTTGTGGTTGACACCGGATTTCCCTCTAAACACAGATGAACTCATCCCTCTGCTTGATGTCCTAGCAAACAAAGTGAAGGCTATCAGGAGGCTTAGGGAACTCTTGACAACCAAACTTCCTACAGGCACATTTCCAGTCAAGGTAAACTATCTGGCACCTTGATTACATTACCCATGCTTCCAGCAGATTACATCTTGCCATTTATTCCAATCACAATGCATGGTTCAATCCAATCATGAGAAGTGGCAATCTGTGAGGTTTTTGCAAGGTATGTGCCTTACTATTTCCTTTTGTTTTGGTTGTACTACAATAGAGAGCAACCGAAGCTTTGAGCATAAGGGTTTTCTATAAGTTTTATTTGTAAAATTTGAATGACATATTTCTACCCTTTCAGGGAGATGAGCTCACCTTGGCAATGGTAGTTAATTTTATTAATGCAAACAAGGATGATTAATTTGATGTACTTTTCTATGCCTCGTGGTCCCATTCTCACAAGAATGCATTTGAGGAATCTGCAATTAGGCCAAGGCGTCCCACACAAGTATGACTGTTGGTTGATTCCTCACTGTGTCTTGTTGCTGTCGTAGTGCCGTTTAATCATTAAAGGCACCCATTAGTCGCCAAAGATGTTGTCCTGTTACAAATATTCTGATGTTCCTGGGAATTAATAATCGAATTACAGATTATTGTTCTCAACCATACACGAGAGTACATCAGCTAAGCATAGGACATCGAAGCACTAGATCGTCGTCCCATTGATCTTCTTGTAGGTACATTTTCCCATGATGTATTGCATTTTGCCACTTCTCATGAACCATGCATTGTGATTGGATTGAACCCTGGTTATTATAAATACCAAGATTAAGAGCACATGTAAAAGAAATGTGTTGTTCTTTGAGGGAAGACTCAGCTACATAGAAGAATGTTCCTCTTGTTCAGTATTGTTTCTTCTGTCTCCTATAGGGTTGCCTATGATTTTGGCATTACCTGTTCAAAGATTTGTCCATTATTAGTTCATTGTTTGGTCAGCTCATACTTTTTTGTGGACAATGGTGGTGCTTGCTTATTCAGTTTGGTACATGTATAATTCAATTTTTATGAGTGTATATTTTTATTGTTTGTGTTACGTAACTTGGTTTGTTTGTTGCAGTTACTTGATTTGATGTAACTTGGTTTGTTTGTTGCAGTTACTTGATTTGATACACTGTTCGACATGGCCAGTCGATATGAGGTTCATGTGTGTGTGTGTATGTATCCTCCTGGGTTACGATTTTGGCCTTGGCCTGTTGGGCAAGAAACTAAGATATTTATGGAGGGAGCTAATTATCTATATTTCTTTTTGGTATTTGAACTATATTTGCATCCTTAATTTGTAGTTCATGTTTTATATCGTCGTTTGCCCAGTTGTATGCATTGATCACAGACTAAAATTATGGTGTATAGCAGCAACTTGTTATAGCATAGTAATTCGACAACCAGGAAACCATCTCTCTTGGAAAACATAGTTTACTATTTGCCATTTCTAGCCATCTCCCTTATAATGTGCATAACTACATGTCTATCCAGCCTTTTGTTAGCATGTACTCCCTCCATTCTTTTTTATTTATCGCGGTTTAGTTCAAAAATAAACTAGCGGACAACAAATATTCAAGAACGGAGGTGGTATGATTTTTTATTTGTTGTATAATGACCTGTTGCCGTCAGAAGATGCTTTTTTTTTCAAAAGTGTGTTCCAAGTAATCTAATCGCATGTTCTTATAAGTTTAAGCTATGTTTTGGTTGCCCCTTTTAGTTGCAACTTCCGTGGCAACGCACGGGCACATACCTAGTACTTGCGTATAAATGGAGCATGCGCTGGTTTAGTCTTTTGAGGAGGAGAGCGAGCGCTTTTTCTCGTAATAAACGCTTCAGTCCAGCGCTAGACGGAGCGTCGGCTTTCCTCTCTCTTCATTTATCAGGACTCCATGTAGGATTTTGCTTATGTGTTATTTCTTTGCGCCTGATTATACTTGCTCTAAAGGTCAATCGGGACAGGGGCGACACGCTGGTAAAATAAACGCTTTACCAAATAAACTTAACCTGCAAGGCTAAGATTACTGTGTATAGCTGGGTAATGCACTGTTTTATACAGTATAAAGTATATTGTTTATAGAGTATAATTTGAAATATAAGATAGA
Organism: Zea luxurians; assembly: GCA_029449295.1. NCBI lineage: Eukaryota > Viridiplantae > Streptophyta > Magnoliopsida > Poales > Poaceae > Zea > Zea luxurians. The sequence goes on from JAOPSE010000016.1 coordinate 44,407,577, forward strand.
GATATAAAAAATTGGAAATTTTAACATAAGCAATAAGGTTACCAACTTAATAAATGATGACGGTCCATGTCTTCTACATTTCAAGGATCTAGCAATCGTTGGAGCTTCATTTGGAAGCTCCCAGCCTTCTCTATCTGCGGGTATACTGGACTGTCCGATGGTAAACCGGACACTACAAAAGTATAACGGTCAACAGATGCCTGATTGGCCACTGTTTGTTTCAAACAGGCACTGGACTGTCCGGTGCACCATTTGACCATTGACTGCGACTGACGTGGCAAATAGCCGTTGGATGTCTTCATACCGGACTGTCTGGCGCTCCGTGCGGACCGTCCGATGAATTATAGCCGAGGGTGCTCGGCTAAACTCGAGAGCACCCAGTGCGGCCGGACGAACAACGGGTTGTCCGGTGCTGCCTAGTACAACCCAACTTGTTCCTTTTTGTGTCAACTTTCTTTTGCTCCTTATGACTCGACTTCTTATGGTCCCTAACACTTAGACAAACATGGTTAGTATCTAAAACAATTGACTAAGTACTAGGAACATGCCTTTTCACTTTGATCCATAGATGTTTTTGTATGCCCATTTTCAAGCCCAAAGGGTGTTTTCCTTGTAATCCTCAATTTGCTTTACAAACACATGTGTTGATGCTCATATGAGGAGTTGTTAGTCATAGTAATGTGTTGAGCATCTAATCACCAAAACAACTAGAAATGCCCCAAGGGCACATTTCTCTTTTAATCTCCTCCTTTTTGTTGACTTATGCCAACATATTAAAAAGCAACTTAAAGGGCACTAACATACCCAAATACGAGCCAGTTTTTGCAAATTGAAGTCAAACAAAATACCAATAGAATAAGTATAGAATTTGGCATATTTGGATCATTTTGTCACCACTTGGTTTATTTTCGCAAAACAAAATCATTTTCTTACTTCTATGTCAAAAACACTTTAGTTTTGTAAATCAAAACATTTTTCAAGACTAGTTTTGATCAAAGGCCAAAAGCTCCCCCTTTTCCCAAGAGAAATATTTCTCCCCCATAAGAGAGTAGTTTTACAATCAGAGGGCTTCTTCTACTAGGTTTTGATCAAAAGATAGGTTCAAAACACAATAAATTTTGAAATTCACAAGTAGCGGTTCACCCAGTTGCTTTGGACTTAATTTCTCCCCCTTTTGGCATTAAGCACTGCCACACCCGTTTCTAGGGGCAGAGCCAGGTGCATCGCATATGTGTGCCAGGATATATTTACACACATATGTTGACATCACAAGTGTAATATATCAAAAGAACAATGCATAAAAGCGTAAATAACGATTATATTAACATATTACACTTCGAACAGACATAATGTCTTAACCTTTATTCATCAAAGTACAGCGAAACAAGGACATCCATCCACAGGATGACCGGGGGTATCACTAGACTAGCATCCATGGAGTTCAGCATCATATCTTCATCTGCAAACTTGAGAGCACCTAGAGGGGGGGGGGGGGTGAATAGGTGATCCTGTGAAACTTGAAACTTAATGCCACAAAACTTGATTAGATGTTAGCACAATAAAGCCAAGTGGCTAGAGAGGAGTTCTTGCGAAACACAACAACCACAAGAAGATCAACACAGATAGACTCAGTGGTTTATCCCGTGGTTCGGCCAAGTACAAAACTTGCCTACTTCCACGTTGTGGCGTCCCAACGGACGAGGGTTACAATCAACCCCTCTCAAGCGGTCCAAAGACCCACTTGAATACCACCGTGTTTTGCTTTGTTTACTATATCCCGCTCGCGAGGAATCTCCACAACTTGGAGTCTCTCGCCCTTACACTTTGATGTTCACAAAGAAGCACGGAGTAAGGGAGGGATGAGCAACGCACATAAGACACAAAGATCACAGCAAATACGCACACACAAGACCTAGACTTGAGCTCAAAAGAATATCACGAGGTTCTCACTAGAACGGAGCTCAAATCACTAAGAATGTTGAACAAGTGCGCAAGAATGAAGAGTGAGTGATCAACAATGCTCAAAGGATGCTTGGTGTTCTCCTCCATGCGCCTAGGGGTCCCTTTTATAGCCCCAAGGCAGCTAGGAGCCGTTGAGAGCATTCCAGGAAGGCAATTCTTGCCTTCAGTCGCCTGACGCACCGGACAGTCCGGTGCACCACCGGACACTGTCCGGTGCGGATTTCTTTCCTTCTTTGGCGAAGCCGACCATTGGAGATTCAGAGCCGTTGGCGCACCGGACACTGTCCGGTGCACACCGGATAGTCCGGTGCCCCCTTGTGACCGTTGGCCCTGCCACGCGTCACGCGCGGAATCCTCGGCGGACCGTTGGCCCGGCTGACCGTTGGATCACCGGACAGTCCGGTGCACCACCGGACAGTCCAGTGATTTATAGCCGTACGCCGTTAATCACTTCCCGAGAGCGACGACTTCGCCTGTGAATAGCTCACCGGACAGTCCGGTGCACCACCGGATAGTCCGGTGATTTATAGCCGTACACCGCCGTCGAAGTCCCGAGAGCAGCAAGTTCGCCAGAGCCAGCCTGGCGCACCGGACACTGTCCGGTGCACCACCAGACAGTCCGGTGCACCCAGACTGAGCAGACTTTGGCTGAACTAGCCAAGTCATCTCCAAATTGATTTCTCCTGTTTCCAGCACTTAGACACAATACATTAGTTCTCAAAACAATATACTAAGTCTAGAAACATACCTTTACTCTTGATTTGCACTTTGTCCATCACTTGGCATAGATTGACACTTAAGCACTTGTGTTGGACACTAAGGGGTTGTTTGGTTTGCTACCTAAGGCGCCACAACGTGCCTAACTTTTCTATCTATCCTTAGTTTTTCAATTTGAACGACTAAGGTTAGACAGATTGTGGCGCCTTAGGTAGGAGACCAAACATGCCTTAAATCACCAAAATACTTAGAAATGGCCCAAAGGCACATTCCCAAGTATTCCCATTAAACAAAGGTATAAGAGTATATCAAAAACACTTAAGTGAAACCACTTAAGCAAACCATTGGCAGATCATCGGATCTCGATTTATTCCCATATTCAAGTTCAATTATCATGTGAGGAGTCCAGGCTGCTCTTAACCGTGAGCACGGCTGATATATCAGTTTTACACTCTGCAGAGGTGGCACATCTTTACCCATGAGTCGCGATTCCCTTCTTTGGCGAAGCCGACCGTTGGAGATTCAGAGCCGTTTGGTGCACCAGACACTATCCGGTGCACACCGGACAGTCTGGTGCCCCATTGTGACCGTTGGCTCTGCCACGCGTCACGCGCGGAATCCTTGGCCGACCGTTGGCCCGGCTGACCGTTGGATCACCGGACAGTCCGGTGCACCACCGGACAGTCCGGTGATTTATAGCCGTACACCGTTAATCACTTCCCGAGAGCGACGACTTCGCCTGTGAATGGCTCACCGGACAGTCCGGTGCACCACCGGACAGTCCGGTGATTTATAGCCTGTTGGGGCGAAGGCGTAGACGCTACCCTCCACTCGATGCCTTCGCCAGTCTCGCTGCACCAACGGAGACGACGACTGACGGACTGCACCCTTCGTCCGACGCGACTGAAGGACGAAGACCCATGGCGAGGCCACTCCGTCCCACGGGGTCGCCCAACGGAGAGCCCACGTACAATCCGGCCCGTCATAACGGGCCCCACGCTGTTGTTGCGCATTATGGACCTGAATTGTAAAGGTTTTTCTATTATTACTGTTTGTAACCCTGCTTTAATGGGAATATTCCGGGGAGAACCTGGGCTCCTGAGGGCACATGCGTCCTTAATCCTTGACGCTGGGCACTCAGGCACCTATAAATACCCCCGCACAGTGCCCTTGAGGGGCTAGATTAATAGAGCTATTGCCATCTCAAGTTGAAACCTCGTTTACACCGCTTTCACTCCCCCGTTGGATTAACTTGCGCAGGAGAGCAAGTTCCAACATTTGGCGCCCACCGTTCGTGCTACGAAAACACCACCCGCGATGGCACCCAAGAGAACCTCATCGAAGGCTGACGAAGCTGCGAAGGCGGCACTGCTGGCCGAGAAAAAGGACAAGGCCCTTGTCGACAACACTCTCCAAGAGCCCTGCGAAGACGATGCAAACAGCAAGAAGCAGCGCAATGAACAACCCACTACCGAAGGCAGCCTCCGCACCTGCAGCTCCGGGGGACAACAGCAGCCTCCCCCAGGCTTCGCTCCACCAGAGGGCGCGGACGCCACCGAGGACGGCAAAGTCATCGGCGTTTCGGCCGAAGAGCAGCTACAGCTGCGCGCCCTGTGCATCAAGAACCGCAACCTCCAAAAGCAAAAAAGAGATCCTCGAGGCCAAGCACCAACGTGTGTCTGCACAAGCCAAGGTGCGACAGATGATACGCGATGAAGAGCAGAAGGCACAGGAGCTTGAACAAGAGATCACGCTTGTGGAGAGCGAAGGCCAACTCGGCCTGCAACACGGCCCACCCCTCCAGCAGCGCGCACAAATCGAAGACCTGTTCATCCCTCAGCGCGGACACACCATCCCTCACGCCACGGCTTTCCAAGGCGTCAACTACCTTGATGAGCGAAGTCCCCTGGCACCTCACCTGCAAGTGACACCATGGCCCGCCAACTTCAGGGCAGGGACCTATCCCAAGTACAACGGCAGCACCGACCCAGCACTGTACATCATGAGCTATCAAGTCGTCGTTGCATCATCCGGAGGGGACGACACCACGATGGCCAAGTCATTCATCATCGCCCTCGAAGGCCCAGCCCTCACCTGGTACACCAGGTTGCCCCCATTATCCATCGACTCCTGGAGAAGTCTCTGGGACAAATTCTTGCTCAACTTCCAAGGGTACCGCCCAGACACCGACGCCTTAGCTGAACTCTCACTCTGCAAGCAACTGGAACGAGAGACTCTGCGGGAGTATTACCGCAAGTTCCTGACCCTCAAGTCACAACTGCCTTCGGTCGATGACCAGATCGCCATCCACTACGCCATCAGTGGCCTTCGGGCCGGCGTCCTCTACAGCCACTGCATCAGGGATCCGCCCAGGAACCTCCAGGAGCTGTATCAGCTGTTTGAGAAATATGCTAGATCCGAAGAGCTCCACCAGCGCAAAGTCGAGTCTCAGAGGAAGCCCAAAGACCCTCCGCAGTCTAGCCGCACTTGGACAAGGCCCTCGCAGGCAGACTCCGGCCGGGACGGCCGCAATCAGCAGCAGGTGCACAACATCACCAACTAGCCCCCCGCTGGTGAGGCCCCTCGCCACCAGGAGTATCCCCCCCAGGGCCGAGGAAATGGAACTCGCGGTCGAGGACGGGGGCGTGCGTAGCAGCCACACAGATTTTACTACCTGTTCCACAGCGAAGACTGCGCGCATCCCACAAGAGACTGCCCAGAGACGAAGGCCACCAGAGACAGAATGGCACGGGCGCAACTAGCCGACAACCCTAGAATTGTCGCGCACGCATATTAGCAACCCCCTCAGCCATACAACCACGGCCTCGCTCCGCCTCCACCGCACCACGCATACCAACACCACCAGGAGGTACAAATCGTACCTCCCCCACCCCCACCCCCACACCATCAACAGCAAAACATCTACCACCCCAACCACCCCAAGCCCCAAAGCGGATATCATTTTCCTCCATGCCTTCGATCGCACGGGCATAAGCCACAGCCTGCTCAAGCCCTCGGACAACCCCCTGTACGGCTTCGGCGGCAAGGGCATCTTTTCCGTCGGAAAAATAGAGTTGCCCCTCTCCTTCGGTGTAGCACCCAATGCCCGAAGTGAGCAAGTCACGTTCAACATCGTCGACATGGTGTACCCGTACAACGCCATAATGGGCCGGGACTCCATCAACAAGTTTGAGGCAGCTATCCACAGACTCTACCTGTGCATGAAGATCCCAGGTCCGCAAGGCGCCATCACAGTTTACGGCAACCAGCAGGTTGCGCGTAACATAGAAAGAGACTTCGTCCCCGGACAAAGAAACGTACACTGCCTCACAGCCCAACGCGAAGTCCCCGGGTCTGCCAATCCAACCGCCAAAGAGCATGAAAAAGCACAGCTGCAGAGCAATGACGGGACCAAGACTGTCCCCCTCAACCAGGCAACGCCCCAGCAGACAGTTACCATCAGCGAAGACCTCACTTCGCATGACGAGGAGAGGCTCCTCTGCTGTCTGTCCAAGAATAAAGACGTCTTCGCTTGGTCCGCCCTCGACCTGGTCGGAGTCAGTCGCTCCATCATCGAGCACGGCTTAGGAATCGACCCTTCGGTGAGGCCGAAGAAACAACGACTGTGCAAGATGTCTGACGAGAAGACGGAAGCCGCCAAGGCCGAGGTGCATTGCCTGCTCAAAGCCAAATTCATCGAGCCAATCGCCTACCCCACATGGCTCGCCAATGTAGTGATGGTGCAGAAAAAGAGTGGCAAATGGCGGATGTGCATAGACTTCACCAGTCTTAACAAGGCCTGCCCCAAGGACAATTTCCCGCTGCCTCGGATCGACAAAATCGTCGATAGCGCGGCCGGGTGCGAAGTCATGTCACTCCTGACTGCTTCTCCGGCTACCACCAAATATATATGAAGGAGGAGGACAAGGCAAGCACCAGCTTCATAACACCCTTCGGCACGTATTGTTTCATCAGAATGCCGGAGGGACTTAAGAACGCCGGGTCCACTTTCTCCTGACTCACCAAAACGGTGCTTGAGAGCCAGGTCGGCAGAAATATATTCACATATGTGGACGACATCGTCGTTGCCAGCAGAAGCAAGGAAGACCACCTGGCTGACCTTGCTGAAACGTTCGCGAACATGCGGAACGCACGACTTCGCCTCAACCCCGAAAAGTGCGTCTTCGGAGTTCGCCAGGGGAAAATCCTGGGCTACCTGGTATCACACCGCGGAATTGAGGCCAATCCAACCAAAATCCAGGCTATCATCAATATGATGCCCCCGCAGTCAGCCAGAGAAGTGCAACGACTGACAGGCAGGTTGGCCGCCCTCAACAGATTCATCTCCAAGTCCGCGGAGCGGAGCCTCCCTTTCCTCAAAACACTCCGCGGCGCAAAAGACTTCGCATGGGGGCCAGAGCAGGCGGCGGCCTTCGCTTCACTAAAACAGTACTTGTCGGAATTGGCGATTCTTACAAGCCCCGACCCTTCGCTGCCCCTATTGCTCTATGTCGCGGCTTCGCCACTTGCGGTCAGCGCAGCACTGGTTCAAGAGCAGACCAGAGAGGGCACGACCAGGCAATGTCCAGTTTATTACGTCTCTGAAGTACTCACAACATCAAAATGTAATGTGACGGAACTGGAAAAGATCGCCTATGCAGTCGTGATGGCCTCGCGCAAATTGCGCCATTATTTTGAGGCATTCAAGGTCCGGGTCACCTCAGATAGAGGACTCGGCGAATTGTTCAGAAACCCGGAGGCATCAGTACGGATTGCCAAGTGGGCAGCCGAACTCTCTGGCTACCACATCACATTTGAACCCAGGACAGCCATCAAATCACAAGTCCTGGCAGACTTCATCGTCGACTGGACTAGGCCAATGACACAGCCGGACCCGACCACAGAAAAAGTGTGGACAATCCATTGCGACGGCGCATGGTGCCATGCGGGGGCAGGCGCCGCTGCAGTCATTACTTCGCCCACCGGGATCAAGCACATATACGTAGCGCGCCTCAGCTTTGCTTTGGAGTCTGATAGGTGCACCAACAACATAGCAGAATACGAGGCTGTCATCCTCGGCCTTCGCAAGCTAAGGGCACTTGGTGTCACCACCTGCATCATCAGAACAGACTCCAAGGTAGTCGTCGGCCAGGTTGAGAAAGACTATGCAGCGAAGGACCCCGCACTCATGCAGTACCTCGCGGCCATCCACAGCCTCAAAAGACAATTCAAGGGTTTCACGTTGCAGCACGTGGACCGGGCCAAGAATGAGGAGGGCGATGCATTGGCCAAGGCAGCCGCCAGGGGCGAGGCCCTACCCTCCGACGTGTTCTACCACGTCATCGGCACGCCAGCCGTCCGTAGCCCAGAGGGGCTCCAAATAACCAATGACAGCGAGGGCCACCGCATAGTCAACCTCATCATGACCGAAGACTGGCGGGCACCAATAACCCTGTTCCTGCAGGGGTACTACCATCCAACCGACATCAATGAGGCCAAGCGCCTCAAACACCGAAGCCGGGACTTCGCGTTGATCGAAGGCCAACTTTACAAGAAGGGGGTCAGCCAACCGATGCTTAAGTGCGTCACCGAGACTGAAGGCGTTCAAATTCTGCGCGAGGTCCACAGCGGGACTTGCGGCTCTCACGCAGGGCCTAGGGCCCTAGCGGCAAAGGTGATTCGTCAAGGTTTCTACTGGCCCACCATGATTTGCGCCGCAAATCGGGTCACAAGGTCCTGAAACCTGTCAGAAATTTTCTCCACGCTCGGGACGCCCTTCGCAATTCATGAAGCTAATCGCCCACACGTGGCCTCTTCAGCGCTGGGGCCTGGACATTGTCAGGCCCCTGCCCATGGCTCAGGGGAACCTCAAGTTCACCTTCGTCGCCGTTGAGTATTTCACCAAATGGATTGAGGCGAGGGCAGTATCCACTATAACATCAAAGACAGCCCAGAAATTCTTCTGGCAAAATATTGTTTGCCGCTTCGGAGTCTCGTTCGAACTCACTGTTGACAACGACAAGCAATTCGACAGCCAAGACTTCAAGGATTTCTGCTTCTCCATCGGCACCAAGCTTGCCTTCGCCTCAGTGTACCACCCCCAATCCAACGGAGTCGTGGAACGCGCCAACGGCAAAATTTTCACAGCCGTCAAGAAAATGCTCCTCGACGACAAAAAAGGCAAGTGGCCCGACCTGTTACCCGAAGTGGTCTGGGCGCTGAACATGACTGAGTGCAGGGCGACTGGGTTCACCCCTTTTCGCCTTCTATACGGATCGGATGCTATGACTCCGCAAGAAATAAAACATGGGTCACCATGGACAGTCGCGTCGGCCGTCCCCGACGTAGACGAGCCTACTTCGAAGGACCTCATCGACGGAGACTGCGTCTTCGCCCTATAGGCTCTAAACAAATACCAAGCTCAGACAAAAGCATGGCGCGACCACACAGTCATCCCGAGGGAATTCAACGAAGGAGACCTCGTACTCGTCCGGACAGCTCGGACAGAGTCCCGGGGCAAGTTGGAGCCAAAATGGGAGGGCCCTTTCATCGTCAAGACGAAGGCGTCCCCCAGTGCGTACAGGCTCACAACGCCATCCGACGAAGACTTAGAACATTCTTGGAACATTGATAATCTTCGCAAATTTTTTGTTTAACTCCCCAGGGCCACTTCGCCCTTGTAACCCGTAGAACAGTTTTAAGCCGGCCCGCACTCTTTTCCTCCCAGGGGGTGAGGTTTTTAACGAGGCGGAGCCATGTAATATACACGCGAAAAATCCCCCACAAAAACTATGTCGAAAAAGACCGCATCAACGGTCTTCGACATTCGACCGACACAAAAGTCACCGCGAGGGGCAGCGATGGCTACCCTCGCGTGCGACAGTCCGCGCAAAAGTCGCCTAAGGGTGCAGCCGGACTAGCACAACAAGTGCGTAAATTCGAAGTCTTCTCAAAAAGACTATCCGTGCAAAAGTCGCCTAAGGGTGCAGCCGGACTAGCACAACAAGTGCGTAAATTCGAAGTCTTCTAAAAAAGACTATCCGTGCAAAAGTCGCTTAAGGGTGCAGCCGGACTAGCACAACAAGTGCGTAAATCGAAGTCTTCTCAAAAAGACAATCCGCGCAAAAGTCGCCTAAGGGCACAGCCGGACTAGCACAACAAGTGAGTAAATTCCAAGTCTTCTCCAAAAGACTACCCGTGCAAAAGTCGCCTAAGGGTGCAGCCGAACTAGCATAACGAGTGCAAAAAATCGAAGGCGCATTACATCAGTCCGAAAGTCTACAGGCGCAGCCGGACCGACACAATAATGTACCAGACCAGGTGCGCAATGCCTTACGAACACATCCAGATGCGCGAGGGCAGTCAACCTTATCATACAAACTACAGTTACACGCGTACAGCGAGGGCATCACACCTTACATTGGTTCAACCTTCGGAATGATCCCCATCTCCCTATAGTTAAATAGCATTATCCTCAGCTCCTCACCCTCAAAAAGCCTTCGCAACTCCCCCTCACCAATACTCGCCCCAACTGGCGAGGACAACAATTCCTGCCTACCAGCCCTGCCCACACGAAGCCGACCACCATCAAACCCGCTCACTCTACGCTTCGCCACCGCCCTTCGCCACCTACGCCCAACACTCGGACCAGGCCAAATTTCAGCATCCGTAACACGCGGAGAAGCCTCCGCCTCAGCCACATCCAAGACCGCAAAGTAATCTAAGCCTTCATCCGAAGACTCTTCCGTCCACAAAACCGAACTCCCAGAGTCGTCAAACTCAGAAAACTTAGACGTAGACCCATCCGATTCATTTCCGGCGACCACGGTCGAAGCCGCCACAAAATTAGCAGTACTGGTTGCGTGCGCAGGCCCAAAATCCTGAACCTGCGTAGCAACCAAGGTTCAGTAACACAGACAAAATTCCCTAACTACCCCATACACACTAAGCCACCTGCGAAGACCCAGCAGCCGCGACGGGATCTTCCGCCGCTGGCTCCGTCGCCGCCTTCGGGGGATCCTCCGCCATCGGCACGGTGGCTGCCGGCGAGCCTCCACCAGACACAGTAGACGCAGGGGCAGTGTGGGAGCCTTCACCGGTCTCCAGGAGCGGCGCTGGGTAGACCTCAGCCTCGGCCATCACTGGGTCGGCCTCCGCTTCGGGCAGCACGCTGTTCAGACGCCCGAAGTCTTCCACCTCCTCAGCACGCGCCATCTGCAACACAGCACATCGATTCAGCACACCCGCGTACACCCACACTCCACAAACACAAAACAAAACACAAACTTTACCTGATCCCTCGCCCGGTCAGCCCGTTCCCTAACCGCCTCCCGACCGTGGGGGCCCCACATCCGATCGAAGAGGGCCCCCGCGGCGTCCTTCACCATAGGGTCTTCGACCTTAAAAATCTCGCGCCCAAAATCTTCATCGGATCGGTCGAAGCCCTCATAGTGACTGCACCCCTCGTGGGACAGCGCATTCATAGCCCCCTCACAGGTGACGAGGGAGGCAAAGGACATGAAGCCCGCCATGATGGTCGGGAGCGCTAGCAACTCCTCTTGCAGCCACTCAAGGAACCGAAGGCCCGCCTCTCGGTTGGGCACCTCGAAGTCAGCAGTTCGCGCACCCAGCTCGCGGTATGAGTCCACGAGCTGTTTGCGCGTCCGCTCAACTTTTGCACGAGTAGAGGCCTCGGCCCTCTCCATGCGGGCCTGCAGAGCGTTGAACCGTGCCTCCCATTCCTCGGCGCGCTGGCGTGCGAGGCTCTCCTCCGCCCTCGCCAATTTGGCCTCCGCTTGCGCCGTCTGCGCCTTGTTGATGGCCTGATTGGCCTCTCTCCTTTTCTCCACCAGCTGGCGCCGGAGGTCCGTCCTCTCGCTCTCCAGAGCGACCACCTTTTCCGCCAGCCTACGGTTTTTGCTCTCCACAGCCGATTTTTCTCGGACGGCGTCCGCGTGCTGCGCCCGAACTCTCTCGACTTTGGCAGCCACGTCCGCCGTAAGGGCACCTGTTGGGGCGAAGGCAAAGGCGCCACCCTTCGCTCGAAGCCTTCGCTGCAGCAGCTGAGCTAACAGAAACAAAACAGGCAGGGACACCCTTCGCTTGTTCCGCACCAGACGAAGACCGGCGACGAAGGGCATCCCACAGTGCGGCTTCGTCCAGCTCAGAGGCCCACGTGCGATCCGGCCCATCGTAACGGGCCCCGCGTGGCCGCCGTGCGTTACGGGCCTAATTTGTAAAGGCATCCCTGTAATTACGGTCTGTAACCCCGCTTTATGGGAATATTCTGGGGATAACCTAGGTAGCTGAGGGCACATGCGTCCTTAGCTCAAGGCGCTGCGCGCTCAGGTACCTATAAATACCCCTGCACAGTGCCCGTGAGAGGCCAGATTAACAGAGCTATTGCCACCTTGCGCGAGAACCCTGTTGACGTCACTGTTCACCCTTGTTGGATTCCCTTGCAACTGAGAGCAAGTTCCAACATTTGGCGCCCACCGTTCGTGCTACGAGAAAACCACCCGCGATGTCACCCAAGAGAGCTAACCCGAAGGCTGACGAGGCTGCGAAGGTAGCCCTGCTCGCCGCAAGAAAGGGCAAGGCCCTCGCCCTCACCCAATCCACCCACCAAGAGGCCACTGAAGGCGATGTTCCCCGCACCTGTGAAGACGACATTCTCCGCACCTGCGGCCCTGAAGGACAACCGCAGCCACCCACAGGCTTCGCACCACTGGAGGGCGCGGACCTCACCGAGGACGGTGAAGTCCTCGGCGTCTCAGCAGAAGAACAGCTACAGCTGCGCGCCCTGCGCCTCAAGAACCGCAATCTCCAGAGGCAGAAGGAGATACTGGAGGCCAAGCGCCAGCGCGTGTCCGCACTAGCCAAAGTGCGGCAAATGATACGCGACGAAGAGCAGAAGGCCCAGGAACTCGAGCGGGAGATTGCGCTGATGCAGTGCGAAGGCCACCTCGGCCTGCAGCACGAGCCACCCCTCCAGCAGCGCGCACATCTCGAAGACACGCGCGAAGGCCACCTCGGCCTACAGCATGGGCCACCCCTGCAACACCACGCGCAACCGGAGGACCCACGTTTCCCCCAGCGCGACCACACCTTCCCGCACACCGCGCCATTCCAAGGGGTCAACTATCTCGATGAGCGAAGTCCCCTGGCGCCACACCTGCAAGTGACGCCTTGGCCAGCTAACTTCCGGGCAGGGACCTATCCCAAGTACAACGGCAGCACCGACCTGGCTCAATACATAATGAGTTATCAGGTCGCCGTTGCATCTTCCGGAGGGGACGACGCCACAATGGCGAAGTCTTTCATCATCGCCCTCGAGGGCCCAGCACTCACCTGGTTCACCAGGTTGCCTCCGCTGTCCATTGATTCCTGGAGAAGTCTCCGGGACAAGTTCCTGCTCAACTTCTAAGGGTACCGCCCAGACACCGACGCCCTGGCCAAACTCTCGCTCTGCAAGCAGCTGGAAAAGGAGACTCTGAGGGAGTATTACCGCAAATTTTTAACACTCAAGTCACAGCTGCCCTCAGTCGATGACCAGATTGCCATCCACTATGCTATCAGTGGACTTCGCGCCAGCGTCCTTTACAGCCACTGCATCAGAGATCCGCCAAAGAACCTCCAGGAGTTATATCAGCTGTTTGAAAAGTACGCCAGATCCGAAGAGCTCCACCAGCGCAAGATTGAGTCCCAAAGGAAGCCAAAAGATGCTCCACAGTCCAGCCGCACGTGGACAAGGACTCCGCAGCCAGACTCCAATCGAGACGGCCGCAATCAGCAGCAAGTGCACAACATCACCAACCAGCATCCCGCTGCTGACCCCCCTCGTCGCCAGGAATATCCCCCCAGGGCCGCGGAAATGGAACTCGTGGTAGGGGCCGAGGGCGTGCGCAGCCGCCGTGCCGATTCTACTGCCTCTTCCATGGCGAAGATTGCGCTCACCAAACCAAAGACAGCCCCGAAACGAAGGCTACCAGAGACAGAATGGCATGGGCGCAGCCAGCCGACAACCCCAGAATTGTCGCGCACAATTACCAGCAACCCCCTCCACCATATATCCACGCTCCCGCCCCGCATCCACTGCACCACGCTTACCAACACCATCAGGAAGTACAAATCGTACCTCCTCCACCCCACCACCACACCAGCAACATCAAAACATCCCCCATGCCCCAAAGCAGGAAGACTTCGCCGATCAACCATATCGCGGAGTCATCCACATGATAACTGGGGGGTCCAGCACGGACTTCGACACCAAGCGGCAGAAGCGGGACCACTACCGCAGCATCAACCATGTCGCCGTCACTGGCCCAGTCGTGCAGACAAAGTGGTCCCACATACCGCTAACCTTCGACGCACGAGACGTCGACCTGCGCAGCGCCCCCCACTGCGATGCCATGGTTATCAATTGCAGCGTGGCAGGCTGGGACCTGCACAAGGTCCTAGTTGACAACGGCAGTCAGGCGGACATCATCTTCCTCCACGCCTTCGATCGCATGGGCATAAGCCACAGCCTGCTTAAGCCTTCGGACAACCCGTTGTATGGCTTCGGCGACAAGGGCACCTTCCCCGTCGGCAAAATAGAGCTGCCTCTCTCCTTCGGTGTAGCACCCAATGCCTGAAGCGAGCAAATAACCTTTGACATCGTGGACATGGTATATCCTTACAATGCCATCATGGGCCGGGGCTCCATCAATAAGTTCGAAGCAGCCATTCACGGACTGTACCTATGTATGAAGATACCAGGTCCGTTAGGCGTCATCACAGTCTTCGGCAATCAACAGACTGCGTGCAACATAGAGCGGGACTTCATGCCCGGTCAAAGAAACGTGCACTGCCTCATGGCCCAACGCGAGGTCCCCGCGCCTGCCAGCCCAACCAATAAGCAGCACGACAAGGCACAGCTGCAGAGCAACGACGGGACCAAGACTGTCCCCCTCGACCAGGCCACGCCCAGGCAGACAGTCATTATCAGCGAAGACCTTACTTCGCATGAAGAAGAGAAGCTCCTCTGCTGCCTGTCCAAGAACAAAGATGTCTTCGCCTGGTCGGCCCTCGATCTGGTCGGGGTTAGCCGTTCAATAATTGAGCACAGTCTGGGAATCGACCCTTCGGTAAGGCCGAAAAAGCAGCGGCTTCGCAAGATGTCCGACGAGAAGACGGAGGCCGCCAAGGCAGAAGTGCACCGCCTCCTGGAAGCCAAATTCATCGAGCCGGTGGCTTACCCCACATGGCTCTCCAATGTCGTGATGGTGCAGAAAAAGAGCAGGAAGTGGCGAATGTGCATCGACTTCACCAGTCTCAATAAAGCCTGCCCAAAGGACAATTTCCCGTTGCCGCAGATCGACAAAATAGTCGATAGCGCGTCCGGATGCGAAGTCATGTCCCTCCTCGACTGCTTTTCCGGTTACCACCAGATATACATGAAGGAAGAAGACAAGGCTAGCACCAGCTTTATAACACCCTTCGGCACATATTGCTTCATCAGAATGCCGGAGGGACTCAAGAACGCCGGGTCCACCTTCTCCAGGCTTACCAAAACAGTGCTCGAAGGGCAAGTTGGCAGAAACATATTCACATATGTGGACGACATTGTTGTCGCCAGCAAGAGCAAGGAGGACCACCTCGCCGACCTCGCCGAAACATTCGCGAACATGCGAGACGCACAACTCCGCCTAAACCCGGAAAAGTGCGTCTTCGGCGTTCGCCAAGGCAAAATATTGGGCTACCTGGTATCACACCGCGGCATCGAGGCCAACCCAACCAAGATTCAGGCCATCATAGACATGACGCCTCCGCAGTCCGTCAGGGACGTCCAGCGTCTGACAGGCAGACTGGTCGCCCTCAACAGATTCATCTCCAGGTCCGCCGAGCGAAGTCTCCCCTTCCTCAAGACACTCCGTGGTGCAAAAGACTTCGCCTGGGGACCAGAGCAGGCGGCGGCCTTCGCCTCATTAAAACAGTACCTGACAGAGTTGGCCGTCCTTACCAGCCCCGACCCCTCGCTCCCCCTGCTGCTCTACGTCGCGACTTCGTCACATGCGGTCAGCGCGGCACTAGTGCAGGAGCAGACTGTCGAGGGCGTGGTCCGGCAGTGCCTCGTGTACTATGTCTCCGAGGTACTGACACCGTCCAAGTGCAACATGACAGAGCTGGAGAAGATTGCCTACGCAGTCGTCATGTCTTCGCGCAAACTGCGCCACTACTTCGAAGCATTCAAGGTCCGAGTCACCTCTGACAGGGGACTCAGAGAATTATTCAGAAACCCGGAGGCATCGGTGAGGATTGCCAAGTGGGCAGCCGAACTATCCGGCTACCACATCAGCTTCGAGCCCAGGACAGCCATCAAGTCACAAGTCCTGGCAGACTTCGTCGTCGACTGGACTGGGCCAATAACACAACCAGACCCATCCACAGAGAAGGTTTGGACGATCCATTGCGACGGTGCATGGTGCCATGCGGGGGCAGGCGCCGCTGCAGTCATTACCTCACCAGCCAGGGTCAAGCACAGATATGCAGCGCGCCTCAGCTTCGCTCTGGAATCCGACAGATGCACAAATAATATAGCAGAATATGAAGCAGTCATCCTCGGTCTCCGCAAGCTAAGGGCCCTCGGAGTCACCACCTGTATCATCAAAACAGACTCCAAGATTGTTGCCGGCCAGGTCGAGAAAGACTACACAGCAAAGGACCCCGCACTTATGCAATACCTCTCGGCCATCCGAAGTCTCGAGAGGCAATTCAAGGGGTTCACCTTGCAGCATGTGGATCGGGCCAAGAATGAAGAGGCCGACGCGTTGGACAAGGCTGCCGCCAGGGGCGAAACTCTGCCCTCTGACGTGTTCTTTCATGTCATCGGCACGCCAGCCGTCCGGAGCCCCGAAGGGCTCCAAATAACCAATGACAGCGAGGGCCACCGCATAGTCAACCTTATCATGACCGAAGACTGGCGGGCACCAATAACCCTGTTCCTACAGGGGTATTATCATCCAGCCGACATCAGCGAGGCCAAGCGCCTCAGACATCGAAGCCGAGACTTCACACTGATTGAAGGCCAACTCTACAAAAAAGGGGTCAGTCAGCCAATGCTTAAGTGCGTCACCGAAGCCGAAGGCATGCAGATCCTACGTGAAGTCCACAGTGGCACGTGCGGCTCACACGCAGGGCCAAGGGCCCTAGCTGCTAAGGTGATCCGCCAGGGCTTTTACTGGCCCGCAATGATCTGCGCAGCAAATCGGGTCACACGGTCCTGCGAAGCCTGCCAGAAGTTTTCTCCAAGGTCAGGCAGCCCCTCGCAGTATACAAAGCTGATCGCCCATACATGGCCTCTCCAGCGCTGGGGCCTGGACATTGTCGGGCCCCTGCCCACCGCTTAGGGGAACCTTAAGTTCGCCTTCGTCGCTGTCGAGTACTTCACCAAATGGATCGAGGCGCGGGCTGTTTCTACAATAACATCAAAGACTGCCCAAAAATTCTTCTGGCAGAACATTGTTTGCCGCTTCGGAGTACCGTCCGAACTAACAGTTGACAACGGCAAGCAGTTTGACAACCAAGACTTCAAGGATTTCTGTTTCTCCATTGGCACCAAGCTTGCCTTCGCCTCAGTCTATCATCCGCAGTCCAACGGGGTCGTGGAACGCGCCAACGGGAAAATTTTCACAGCTGTCAAGAAAATGCTCCTTGATGAAAAAAGGGCAGATGGACCGATTTGTTACCTGAGGCAGTCTGGGCACTAAACACGACTGAGTGCAGGGCGACCGGGTTTACTCCCTTCCGCCTTCTATACGGATCGGAGGCCATGACCCCGCAAGAAATAAAGCATGGGTCCCCGCGAACAGTTCCGTCAGCGTCCCCGACGTGGACGAGCCAACTTCAAAGGATCTCATTGACGGAGACCGAGTCTTCGCCCTACAGGCCCTAAACAAATACCAAGCCCAGACCAAAGCATGGCGCGACCACACAGTCATCCCGAGGGAGTTCAGCGAGGGGGACCTCGTACTCGTCCGAACAGCTCGGACGGAGTCCAAGGGCAAGCTGGAGCCCAAGTGGGAGGGCCCCTTTATAGTCAAGACAAAAGCTTCCCCCAGCGCTTACAGGCTCACAACGCCAAACGGCGAGGACCTGGAGCACTCCTGGAACATCGACAACCTCCGCAAATTTTTTGTTTGAATCCTTAGGGCTAATTTCGCCCTTGTAATTCGCAAAAACAATCTTGTACCGGCCCGCACTCTTTTCCTCCCGGGGGGTGAGGTTTTTAACGAGGCGGAGCCATGTAATATATGTGTGAAAATCCCCCACAAAAACATGCGTCGAAAAAAGACCGCGACGACGGCCTTCGACATTCGACCAATACGAGGTCACCGCGAGGCTAAGCGCTAGCCACCCTCGCGTGCGACAAATCCGCGCAGAAGTCGCCTAAGGGTGCAGCCGGACTAGCACAACAAGTGCGAAAAACCAAGTTCTACCGCGAAGACTATCCGCGCAGAAGTCGCCTAAGGGTGCAGCCGGACGAGCACAACAAGTGCGAAAAAACCAAGTTCTACCGCGAAGACTATCCGCGCAGAAGTCGCCTAAGGGTGCAGCCGGACCAGCACAACAAGTGCGAAAAAAACCAAGGTCTACCGCGAAGACTATCCGCGCAGAAGTCGCCTAAGGGTGCAGCCGGACTAGCACAACAAGTGCGAAAAAACCAAAGTCTACCGCGAAGACTATCCGCGCAGAAGTCGCCTAAGGGTGCAGCCGGACTAGCACAACAAGTGCGAAAAAACCGAAGCCTACCGCAAAGACCGTCCGTGCAGAAGACACCTAAGGGTGCAACCGGACTAGCACAACAAAGGCAGAAACGACAACATCAAACCGTCCGTGCCAAGACCAACTATAATCGCACCAGCACAGCACAACAAAACAAACCAGACAAAGTACACAACGCCTTCGCAGGCATAGACAAGCGAGGGCACACAACTTCATCATACAAGCCTCTACACATATACAAGCGAGGGCACCACACTCTACATCGGCTCAACCTTAGGAATAATTCCCATCTCCCAATAATTAAACAACATTATCCTAAGCTCCTCACCCGCAAAAAGACTTCGCAGTTCCCCTTCACCTGTATTCACGGCGGTCGGCAAAGACAACAGTTCCTGCCGGCCAGCCCCACTCACACGAAGCCGAGCCCCCTCCGCCCCACTAACTCTACGTTTCGCAACCGCCCTTCATCGTCGTCGCCAGGTGCTAGGACCTGGCACATCTCCTGCGTCCGCGACGTGCGGCGAAGCCTCCGCCGCAGCCACATCCAAGGCCGCAAAGTAGTCCAAGTCCTCCTCTGTCGACTCCTCAGTCCACTCAACTGAGCTCCCAGAGTCAGCACAATCAAAAAACTCAGATGCAGATCCACCACATTCATTACCATCTTCCGCGGTCGAAGCCGCCAAAAATCTAGTAGTAGCGGTTGCGTGCGCAGGCCCAAAATCTTGAACCTGCGCAGCAACCAAAATTCAGCAACATATACAAATTTCCCCAACCCTCTACACCCACTACGCCACCTGCGAAGGCCCTGACGTTGCGGGAGCCTCCGCCGTTGGCTCCGCCGTTGCTTCCGCTGTTGTCTCCACCGCCACCGCTGCGGGATCTTCAGCACTCGGCGCAGCAACTGCGGAGGCATCAGGCGCGCATTCGGCGACCTCTGGGGGCACGTCTTCGCCGACCGCAGCGGATGCGGGGGCACCCGACGCGTCTCCCGCAGTCTCCGGGGTCGGCTCCAGGGCGACCCCAGACACGGCCTCCGCCGGGATCGGCTCCGGGTCAGACAGCATGCTGTTCAACGCCCCGAAGTCGTCGACCCTCTCGCCACGCGCCGCCTAAGACAAAACACACAAAATTCATCAAACACACACACAACCTACATCCAACAAACACCAAACAAACGAAAACGTTACCTGAGCCCTCGCCGACTCGGCCCGCTCCCTGACCACCTCGCGACCGTGCGGACCCCACATCCGGTCGTAGATGGCTCCGGCGGATTCCTTCACTACGGGGTCCTCAACCTTAAAGATATCTCGCTCAAAATCTTCATCGGCTTGGTCGAAGACCTCGAAGTGCCGGCACCCTTCGCGGGAGAGCGCGTTCATCGCCCCCTCGCAGGTGACCAGGGAGGCATACGCCATAAACCCCTCCACGACAGTGGGGAGTGCCTGCAACTCCTTCTGCACCCACTCCAGGCAGCGAAGTCCGGGCTCTCGGTCCGGCACTTCGAAATCACCGGTCCCCGCGCCCAGCCCACGGTATGTATCTATAAGCAGCTGGCGCGTCCGCTCTGCCTCCGCACGCGACACAGCCTCGGCCCTCTCCACGCGGCTCTCCAGGGCGGTGAGCCGCTCCTGCAGCTGCTCGGCGCGCTCCCTGGCAAGATTGCCCTCCGCCCGTGCCAGGTTAGCCTCCGCTTGCGCAGCCTGCGCCTTGACAAGGGTCTCGTTAGTCTCTCTCCTCTCCCCCGCCAACTGGCGCCGGAGGTCAGCCTTCTCTCCCTGCAGCGTGGCCACCTTGTCCGCCAGCTTGCGACACTTGCTGTCGGCGGCCGATTTTTCACGGACGGCGTCAGCATGTTGTGTCCGAAGTCTCTCGACTTCGGCAGCCACAGCTGCCGTGAGGGCCCCCGACGCTGTGCGGCTGGCGAAGTCAGCCACCTGCAGAGCAATCGTAAGACCGCAGCCCAACAAGCCGATTAAAAAAAAACGAAGTCCAGCTCAGCGGACCTGATTTAGCGCCTCCGTCACCTCCTTCAGCCGGCGGGACGCAGCGCCCGCCTCATCCCTGACAACCGCGAGGGCCGACACCTCGCCTCCGGCGCTAAGAGCCCCGCCCTTCGCCTTCGGCACTGCGGCAGGCGCAACCATAGTAAGTTGGCCGTCGCCCGACCCTGCGACGTACCAACGAATATATATATATATATAGAGCCAACGACTTACCTCCAAGATAGTCGTCCACACTAATATCGGTCGCGAAGTCGGCGACACGTTTGCCCGACAACGGCAACGCTCGGGCCGCCTTCGCGACCTCCGCCACTCCGCCGGCCGGCGGCACCGCCTTCGCCGATTTCGAGCCTCCGGTGCCTGCCGTTGCCTCCGGCGCCTTACTAAATGCAGGGACGCCCGACTTCGCCGCCACCGGCGGCCTGCCTCCGCCGGGGGCCACAGCCTTCGCAGCCCCCCGCTGCCTCTTCGGCCTGGCTTCAACGAGCCTGACAGCCGCCTGATGCTTTTGTGCAGCTCCCTGGCAATCCTTGTCCATCACTGCTGACACAACAGCAGCAATATTCCACCCGTAAGGAAAAATCCTCCATTCACGAACCATGCGAGATGTAAAAAAATCCTCGCCAGCCGCGCGGGGGACAGGAACACTCCTAGGCCAACAACCCCCGGTAACCCTCAGCATCCGAGCCGAAGACTCCCGGAGCTCGGGCGAAGACATCCTTCCCCCGGGGGCCGTGCACGTCTTCATCAGCTCTCTAGCAAAACCATCAAAAACCCCAAGACCTCCCGTAACAGTACCTAATTTTCTCTTTTTAGAGGATGGGGCGGCCGCCGGCGCAGGGTCGTCTCCAGTCTCCACCGCCGGCTTCTTCCCACGGCGGTCCACATCGTCTTGACCAGGGTAGCCGTCATATGGCAATTGATTTAATTCAAAAACCCTGTTCAAACGGTCATTCGACCCGCGGATATCCCAGCAGCGCTGGCCCTCTGTCCTCGGCACGTAACGTCCAACGAGCCGCACCGCCCCATCCTCCGCCTCACGCACAAAGGCAGTCGGGTCGCGGTTTTGCAGATTCAGTACGAAGGCAGGACTTCGCACCATCTTCCCACCATGGGAAGGCATCTGGCGAGGGCACACTTCGCCCAACGCCCAGCCATGCTCCAAGGGCCATACCCCGTACGCCACAAACTCTTCAACCAAATCGCGCCCACTGCTCAGGCCGGCGACGCACCGAAGGGCCCCTTCGTCCACATCCTCCTCCGCCACTTCAAAGGGCGGGTATGCTGAGTAAAATGAGAACACATCTCGGACACGGGGAGTCCCTCATGACCTTCGACGGTACCCTCAGCAACGTAAAACCAAAATTCATTCCAGTTGCCCCACTTGTTGCGGGCGCAAGGGACCAACTCGACTACCTGCATTGTGGTCTTGCCGGTCTTCGGCGTGAATGTGCAGGACCCAAACTGAGCAACTTCGTCTCCAATCATCCTCTTCTGCCAGTGCAAACAATAATACTTTGCAAAAACTTCAACCGATGGCTGTCCGCCGTACGAAGTCGTCGCCCAGACATACTTCGACAGAGCCACTATGGCATTCGGTGTCAGCTGATGTATTTGAACGTTGAACCTGCGCAGGACTTCGCCAACAAATCGGTGCGCAGGCAAGTGGAGTCCGGCGGCGAAGAACGCCTCGAAAACAACCAACTCGCCCTCCGGCTCAGGGACTTCCTCCGTCCCCAGGACTCGAGCAACTCCGCCGCCGAAGTAACCCAACCGCTGCATATCTTGCACGCGGACCGATGACATCCGCGACACGCCAAAATCAACAGAATCGCCGGCGCGCAACTCCTCCGCCATCAAACTACTCAGCGTCTCCTCAGACGAGGCAGCGGCCGGCGGCGAGGGATCGACCGGTGGCGTAGCAGCAGCAGAAGAAGATAAGGACGGCATCGCTACGTACCGTCGGCGGCGGTGGGCGGTCTGCTTCACTCGAGCTAGATCTCCGGCGAACAAGAGCACGACGGGCAGACGAGCAGCAAGACAGCGGAAAGGGCGGCTAGGGTTTTCGCGGAGCGCGGAAAGTGAAGTTCAAAAAGCGCCGACCCCCGCTCCCATTTATAGGCAGGGCGCGGCGCTTCGGGAAACCCGCAATCCAACAGTACGCCGTCAATCAACGGTCATATCAAAAACCCCCGCGGAACCACTTCGAGCGAGGGCAGCGTCTCCGCCATCTAGCGACGTCTTCGGCACCAGGTGACTTTGTCGAACTGGTCCCTCGGAGGGCAAATGTTGGGGCGAAGGCAAAGGCGCCACCCTTCGCTCGAAGCCTTCGCTGCAGCAGCTGAGCTAACAGAAACAAAACAGGCAGGGACACCCTTCGCTTGTTCCGCACCAGACGAAGACCGGCGACGAAGGGCATCCCACAGTGCGGCTTCGTCCAGCTCAGAGGCCCACGTGCGATCCGGCCCATCGTAACGGGCCCCGCGTGGCCGCCGTGCGTTACGGGCCTAATTTGTAAAGGCATCCCTGTAATTACGGTCTGTAACCCCGCTTTATGGGAATATTCTAGGGATAACCTAGTTAGCTGAGGGCACATGCGTCCTTAGCTCAAGGCGCTGCGCGCTCAGGTACCTATAAATACCCCTGCACAGTGCCCGTGAGAGGCCAGATTAACAGAGCTGTTGCCACCTTGCGCGGGAACCCTGTTGACGTCACTGTTCACCCTTGTTGGATTCCCTTGCAACTGAGAGCAAGTTCCAACAGCGCCCCACGCCACGCGGTCGGCGAAGTCGGCAGCCTAACAGACACGCATAAGTCCACAATCACCATGAAAGCGGCACACAACGAAGCCTACTTCAACTTACTTGATTCAGCTGCTGCGTCAGCTGCAACGACGCCTCCCGCAGCCGGCGGGACACAGTGCCTGCTTCGTCCTTGACGGCAGTGGCCGCCGACACCTTGCCGCTAGCGCTGAAAGCGCCACCCTTCACCCCAAAAACCGCGGCAGACGCCGTGGCTGCCACCGCAGGCGAGGCGGCAACAAGTTGCCCTTCGCCCGACCCTACAACGTATCACCAGTCAAAAAAAACTTACCGACGAGATAGTCGTCCACGCAAATGTCTGTGCCGAAGTCGGCAAGATGCTTCCCCAGCGAAGGCAGCTCCCGGACCCTCGCAGCTCCCTCCGGGGCGGACTTGGTCCCTCCAGCGCTGGCCGCCTTCGCGCTCTCCGGCAACTTGCCAGATCCAAGCGCGGCGCCTTCGCAGCCAGCGAAGGCTGGCTACCGCCGGGGACGGCAGCCTTCGCACCCCCCGCGCCCTCTTCAGCCTAGCCTCAGGGAGCCGGACGACCGCCCGACGCTTCTGCGCAGCTTCCTGCCGATCCTTGTTCATCACTGCCGACACAACAGCAGCAATATTCCATCCGTAAGGGAAAATCTTCAATCCACAAGCTATACGATTCGTAGACATGTCTTTGCCCTCTGCCCAGGGGATTGGAAGATTCTTTGGCCACCGATCCCCGGTAATCTCCAGCATTCGCGCCGAAGACTCCCGGAGCTCGTGCGAAGACATCCTCCCCCTGGGGGCCGCGCATGTCTCCATCAACTCCACAACAAAATTATCTGACACCCTCTTTTTTCCCACCACGGTACCTAATTTTCTCTTCTTAGTGGCTGGGGTGGCCTCCTGCGATGACCCTTCCTCGGTACCGCCCATCGGTTTCTTCCCGCGGCGGTCGGCGGCGTCTTCCCCAGGGTAACCGCCGTAAGGCAAGCGGTTCAACTCGAAGACCCGATTCAGCCTGTCATTGGCCCCGCGGATATCCCAGCTCCGCAGACCCTCCGTCTTCGGCATGTACCGCCCCACGATCCTCACCGCACCGTCTTCCGCTTCACGCACGAATGCGGTGGGATCTCGGCCATGCAGATCCAGTGCGAAGGCAGGACTCCGCACCAACATCCCACCACGGGAGGGCATCTGGCGAGGGCATACTTCGCCTAGTGCCCAACCACGCGCCAAGGGCCATACCCCATACCCGACAAATTCCTCAAAGAGGTCGCGCCCGCTACTCATGCGGGCCGCGCACCGAAGGCCCCCCTCGTTTTCATCCTCCTCCGCCACCTCAAACTGCGGGTACGCCGCGTAATAATGCAAACACATGACGGCCACGGGAAGCCCTGGTTGGCCTTCGACTGTGCCTTCGGCAACATAGAACCAAAATTCCTACCAGTTGCCCCACTTATTGCGGGCGTAGGGAACCAACTCCACGACTTCCATCGAAGTCTTGCCGGTCTTCGGCGTAAATGTGCAAGATCCAAATTGAGCAATCTTATTTCCGATTTTCCTTTTCTGCCAATGCAGACAATTGTGCTTCACGAAGACTTCGACCGATGGCTGCCCGCCGTACGAAGTCGTCGCCCAGACATACTTTGCCAGGGCCACCATGGCATTCGGTGTCAACTGGTGGACCTGGACTTCGAATCTGCGTAGAACTTCTCCCACAAATCGATGCGCGGGCAGACGAAGGCCAGCGGCAAAAAAAGCCTCGAAGACGACCAGCTCGCCTTCTGGCTCGGGGACCTCCTCTGCCCCCGGCACACGTGCCACTCCGCCGCCAAAATACCCAAGCTGTTGCATGTCATGCACGCGGACCGAGGACATCCGCGACGCGCCAAATTCCACTGTGTTGCCGGGACGCAACTCCTCCGCCGCCACATTGCTCAGCGTCTCCTCAGACGATTCGTCGGCCGGTGGTGTATCAGCAGCAGAAGAGGAAGAGGACGACATGGCTACGTACCGTCGACGGCGGCGGGCGGTCTGCTTCACACGGGCCAGATCTCCGGTGAGCAGGAGCAAGGAGGGCAGACGAGCAAGCGGGCGATTTGAAAAGGAGGTTAGGGTTTTGGCGGCGCGCGGAGAGATAAAGTTCAAAAGGCGCCGCCCCCCGCCCCCTTTTATACATAGGGCGCGGTGCTTCGGGAAACCCGCAATCCAATAGTGCGGCATCAATCAACGGTCATGTCAAAACCCCCCCGCGGAACCACTTCGAGCGAGGGCAGCGTCTCCACCATCTAGCGATGCCTTCGGCACCAGATGACTTGGTCGAACTGGTCCCTCGGAGGGCAAATGTTGGGGCGAAGGCGTAGACGCTACCCTCCGCTCAATGCCTTCGCCAGTCTCGCTGCACCAACGGAGACGACGACTGACGGACTGCACCCTTCGTCCGACGCGACTGAAGGACGAAGACCCATGGCGAGGCCGCTCTGTCCCGCGGGGTCGCCCAACGCGAGAGCCCACGTACAATCCAGCCCGTCATAACGGGCCCCGCGCTGTTGTTGCGCATCACGGGCCTGAATTGTAAAGGTTTTTCTATTATTACATTCTGTAACCCTGCTTTAATGGGAATATTCCGGGGAGAACCTGGGCTCCTGAGGGCACATGCGTCCTTAATCCTTGATGCTGGGCACTCAGGCACCTATAAATACCCCCGCACAGTGCCCTTGAGGGGCTAGATTAACAGAGCTATTGCCATCTCAAGTTGAAACCCCGTTTACACTGCTTTCACTCCCCCGTTGGATTAACTTGCGCAGGAGAGCAAGTTCCAACATAGCCGTACACCGCCGTCGAAGTCCCGAGAGCAGCAAGTTCGCCAGAGCCAGCCTGGCGCACCGGACACTGTCCGGTGCACCACCGGACAGTCCGGTGCACCCAGACTGAGCAGACTTTGGCTGAACTAGCCAAGTCATCTCCAAATTGATTTCTCCTGTTTACAGCACTTAGACACAATACATTAGTTCTCAAAACAATGTACTAAGTCTAGAAACATACCTTTACTCTTGATTTGCACTTTGTCCATCACTTGGCATAGATTGACACTTAAGCACTTGTGTTGGACACTAAATCACCAAAATACTTAGAAATGGCCCAAAGGCACATTTCCCTTTCAATCTCCCCCTTTTTGGTGATTTATGCCAACACAACACAAAGCAACTAGAACAAGTGCAATATCAATGCAAATAAGAACACAAATTGTTTTGATTCAAATTTGGCATATTTGGATCATACTTTGCCACCACTTGGTTTGTTTTTGCAAATCAAACTCAATTTCCTATCTCTAAGTCAAATTCACTTGTAGAGACATAAAGAGAGGTATTCCAAGAGAAATTGATCAAAGATTCAAAAACTCTCCCTTTTTCTAATAATCAACTACTCTCCCCACAAGAAGCCAACTTTTGACAATAGAGACAACAAGAGAGTTTTGACAAACCAAAAGCTCTATTCTACTATTTTCAAAATTCTCAAGTGGTAGCTGATCCAATTATTGCTTTGGCCTTATTTTCTCCCCCTTTGGCATCAAGCACCAAAACGGGATCAATCTTGGCCCTTAAACCTCATTGCCTCACCAAAATCTTCACATAAGAGTACAAAGGCAATAAGAAAGATAGAGATGAACTTGGAGTGAGTTACCCTCTCATCGGAGTGCAGTGGAAGTCTTTCATGGTCCAAGTCCACCTTTCCCTTTCAATCCACCTTTGAGACTAAATCAAGCAAACTCAAGCACACGGTTAGTCTCAAAGGGTCAAGTTGTAGCACATCTCCCCCAAAATATGTGCATCACTCACACATGGACTTTTGAGGTCCGGGGAGTGTTTGTACAACTTGAGCACCATAAATAAACAACAAAATGCATAAGGAACATGATCAAAGCATAATACACATGTATGCTACAAATCAATCCAAGTTCCGCGAATCTAAGACATTTAGCTCACTACGCAGCCTGCAAAAGGTCTTCTCATCTAAAGGCTTGGTAAAGATATCGGCTAGCTGGTTCTCGATGCTAATATAGAACACTTCGATATCTACCTTTTGCTGGTGGTCTCTCAAAAAGTGATGCCGGATGTCAATGTGCTTTGTGCGACTGTGCTCAACAGGATTGTCCGCTATGCGGATAGCACTCTCATTATCACATAGGAGTGGGACTTTGCTCAGATTGTAGCCAAAGTCCCGGAGGGTTTGCCTCATCCAAAGTAGTTGCGCTCAACACTGTCCTGCGGCAACGCACTCGGCCTCAGCGGTGGATAGGGCAACGGAAGTTTGTTTCTTAGAACTCCATGACACCAGGGACCTTCCTAAGAATTGGCACGTCCCTGATGTACTCTTCCTATCGACCTTACATCCAGCATAATCGGAGTCTGAATATCCAATTAAGTCAAAGGTAGACCCCTTTGGATACCAGATCCCGAAGCAAGGCATAGCGACTAAATATCTAAGAATTCGCTTCACGGCCACTAAGTGACACTCCCTTGGATCGGATTGAAATCTAGCACACATGCATACACTAAGATAATATCCGGTCTACTAGCGCATAAATAAAGCAAAGAACCTATCATGGACCGGTATGCTTTTTGATCAATGGACTTACCTCCTTTGTTGAGGTCGACGTGTCCGTCAGTTCCCATCGGAGTCTTTGCGGGCTTGGCGTCCTTCATCCCAAACCGCTTTAGCAAATCTTGCGTGTATTTCGTTTGGGAGATGAAGGTGCCGTCCTTGAGTTGCTTCACTTGGAATCCAAGGAAGTAGTTCAACTCGCCCATCATTGACATCTCGAATTTCTGCGTCATCACCCTGCTAAACTCTTCACAAGACTTTTGATTAGTAGAACCAAATATTATGTCATCGACATAAATTTGGCACACAAATAAGTCACCATCACAAGTCTTAGTGAATAAAGTTGGATCGGCTTTCCCAACCTTGAAAGCATTAGCAATTAAAAAGTCTCTAAGGCATTCATACCATGCTCTTGGGGCTTGCTTAAGTCCATAGAGTGCCTTAGATAGCTTACATACGTGGTCGGGGTACCGTTCATCCTCGAAGCCAGGGGGTTGCTCCACGTACACCTCCTCCTTGATTGGCCCGTTGAGGAAATCGCTCTTCACATCCATTTGGAACAACCTGAAAGAATGGTGAGCGGCATATGCTAGCAATATACGAATAGACTCTAGCCTAGCCACAGGAGCAAAAGTCTCCTCAAAGTCCAAACCTGCGATTTGGGCATAACCTTTTGCCACAAGTCGAGCCTTGTTCCTCGTCACCACCCCATGCTCGTCCTGTTTGTTGCGGAACACCCACTTGGTTCCCACAACATTTTGCTTGGGACGCGGCACCAGTGTCCAAACTTCATTTCTCTTGAAATTATTGAGCTCTTCCTGCATGGCCAACACCCAGTCCGGATCTAGCAAGGCCTCTTCTACCCTGAAAGGCTCAATAGAAGAGACAAAGGAGTAATGCTCACAAAAATTAACTAATCTAGAACGAGTAGTTACTCCCTTGCTAATGTCACCCAAAATTTGGTCGACGGGATGATTCCTTTGAATCGTCGCTCGAACTTGGGTTGGAGGTGTCGGTTGTGCTTCTTCCTCCATCACATGATCATCTTGTGCTCCCGCTTGATCACACGCCTCTTCTTGATGAACCTGTTCATCGTCTTGAGTTGGGGGATGCACCATTGTTGAGGAAGAGGGTTGATCTTGCTCCTCGAGTTCCTGTGGTCGCACATCGCCAATCGCCATGGTGCGTATTGCGGCCGTTGGAATGTCTCCTTCATCTACATCATCAAGATCAACAACTTGCTCTCTTGGAGAGCCATTAGTCTCATCAAATACAACGTTGCTAGAGACTTCAACCAAACCCGATGATTTGTTGAAGACTCTATACGCCTTTGTATTTGAGTCATAACCTAACAAAAACCCTTCTATAGCTTTGGGAGCAAATTTTGAATTCCTACCCTTCTTCACTAGAATGTAGCATTTACTCCCAAAAACTCGAAAATACGAAACATTGGGTTTGTTACTGGTTAGAAGCTCATACGAAGTCTTCTTGAGGAGGCAGTGAAGGTAGACCCGGTTGATGGCGTGGCAAGCCATGTTCACGGCTTCCGACCAAAACCGCTCGGGGGTCTTGAACTCTCCAAGCATCGTCCTCGCCATGTCTATGAGCGTCCTGTTCTTCCTCTCTACCACACCATTTTGCTATGATGTGTAGGGAGCAGAGAACTCGTGCTTGATCCCTTCCTCCTCAAGGTACTCCTCCACTTGAAGATTCTTGAACTCGGACCCGTTGTCGCTCCTTATCTTCCTCACCTTGAGCTCAAACTCATTTTGAGCTCTCCTTAGGAAGCGCTTGAGGGTCCCTTGGGTTTCGGATTTATCCTGCAAAAAGAATACCCAAGTGAAGCGGGAAAAATCATCGACTATAATAAGACCATACTTACTTCCTCCTATGCTTAGATAGGCGACGGGTCCGAAGAGGTCCATATGAAGCATCTCCAAAGGTCTTGATGTGGTCATCACATTTTTGGTATGATGAGAGCTTCCCACCTGTTTACCTGCTTGACAACTGCACAAGGTCTATCTTTTTCGAAAGTTACATTAGTTAGACCTATCACGTGTTCTCCCTTTAGAAGCTTGTGAAGGTTCTTCATCCCCACATGAGCTAAAGGGCGATGCCACAACCAGCCCATGCTAGTCTTAGCAATTAAGCATGCATCTAGACCATCCTCCTCTTTTGCAAAATCAACTAAATAGAGTTTGCCGTCTAATACACCCTTAAAAGCTAATGAACCATCACTTCTTCTAAAGACAGACACATCTACATTTGTGAATAAACAATTATATCCCATATTGCATAATTGACTAACGGATAACAAATTATATCCAAGCGACTCAACTAAGAATACATTAGAAATGGAGTGCTCGGATGAAATAGCAATCTTTCCTAACCCTTTCACCTTGCCTTGGTTCCCATCACCGAATATGATTGAATCTTGGTAATCCTTGTTCTTGACGTAGGAGGTGAACATCTTCTTCTCCCTCATCATGTGGTTTGTGCATCCGCTGTCGATAATCCAGCTTGTACCCCCGGATGCATAAACCTGCAAGGCAAATTTAGGCTTGGGTTTTAGGTACCCAACTCTTGTTGGGTCCTACAAGGTTAGTCACAATGGTCTTAGGGACCCAAATGCAAGTTTTATCTCCCTTGCATCTTGCCCCTAACTTCCTAGCAATCACCTTCTTATCCTTTCTACAAATATCAAAGGAAGCATAGCAAGCATGATAAATTGTAGAAGGTTCATTAATCTTCCTAGGAACATGAGCAACATCTCTCCTAAGCATACGATGAATGACATTTCTCCTAGACATAGCATTTCTAGAATGTCTCATATCATGGTATATGAAAGCATGGTTCTTTTTAGCACTACTAGCCATAGGGGCCTTCCCTTTCTCCTTGGCGGAGATGGAAGCCTTATGGCTTGTTAAGTTCTTGACTTCCCTCTTGAAGCCAAGACCATCCTTAATTGAGGGGTGTCTACCAATCGTGTAGGCATCCCTTGCAAATTTTATTTTATAAAATTCACTCTTGCTAGTCTTAAGTTGGGCATTAAGACTAGCCACTTCATCATTCAATTTAGAAATTGAAACTAGGTGTTCACTACAAGCATCAACATCAAAATCTTTACACCTATTGCAAATTGTAACATGTTCTACACAAGATGTTGATTTATTTGCTATTTCTAACTTAGCATTCAAATCATCATTTATGCTCTTTAAGCTAGAAATAGAGTCATGGCATGTAGACAATTCACAGGAAAGCATTTCATTCCTTTTAATTTCTAAAGCAAGGGATTTTTGTGCCTCTACAAACTTATCATGTTCTTCATACAAAAGATCCTCTTGCTTTTCTAATAATCTATTCTTATCATTCAAGGCATCAATCAACTCATTAATCTTATCAACCTTAGTTCTATCTAAGCCCTTGAATAAACATGAATAGTCTATTTCATCATCACTAGATTCTTCATCACTTGAGGAAGCGTAAGTACTAGTGTTACGAGTGCTTACCTTCTTTTCCCTTGCCATGAGGCAAGTGTGATGCTCGTTGGGGAAGAGTGACGACTTGTTGAAGGCGGTGGCGGCGAGTCCTTCGTTGTCGGAGTCGGATGACGAACAATCCGAGTCCCACTCCTTGCCAAGGTGTGCCTCGCCCTTAGCCTTCTTGTACGCCTTTTTCTTTTCCCTCTTATTCCCTTTTTCCTAGTCACTATCATTATCGGAACAATTAGCGATAAAGTGACCAACCTTACCACATTTGAAGCATGAGCGCTTCCCCTTTGTCTTGTTCTTGTTAGGATGCCCCTTGCGACCCTTTAGCGTCGTCTTGAAGCGCTTGATGATGAGGGCCATCTCTTCATCATTGAGCCCGGCCGCCTCAACTTGCGCCACCTTGCTAGGTAGCGCCTCCTTGCTCCTCGTCGCTTTGAGAGCAATGGTTTGAGGCTCTTGGATTGGGCCATTCAATGCATCGTCGACGTATCTTGCCTCCTTGATCATCATCCGCTCGCTTACAAACTTTCCAAGTATCTCCTCGGGCGTCATCTTCGTGTACCTAGGATTCTCACGAATATTGTTCACAAGATGTGGATCAAGGACGGTAAAAGACCTTAGCATTAGGCGGACGACGTCGTGGTCCGTCCATCGCGTGCTTCCATATCTCCTTATTTTGTTAACGAGGGTCTTGAGCCGGTTGTACGTTTGGGTTGGCTCCTCGCCCCTGATCATCGCGAATCTCCCAAGTTCGCCCTCCACCAACTCCATTTTGGTGAGCATGGTGACGTCATTCCCCTCATGTGAGATCTTGAGGGTGTCCCAAATCTGCTTGGCATTATCCAAGCCGCTCACCTTATGGTATTCGTCCCTACACAATGAAGCTAGAAGAACAGTAGTAGCTTGTGCATTTTTGTGAATTTGCTCATTAATAAACATGGGACTATCAGTACTATCAATTTTCATTCCACTCTCTACTATCTCCCATATGCTTGGATGGAGAGAGAACAAGTGACTACGCATTTTGTGACTCCAAAATCCGTAGTCCTCTCCATCGAAGTGAGGAGGTTTACCAAGTGGAATGGAGAGTAAATGAGCATTGGTACTTTGCGGAATACGAGAGTAATCAAAAGAAAAGTTCAAATTGACCGTTTTCTTTTTCTCGTAGTCGTTGTCGTCGTTGTCCTTTTGGGAAGAAGAGGACTCATCGCTGTCGTCGTAGTAGACGATCTCCTTGATGCGCCTTGTCTTCTTCTTATTCCCATCTTTTCGTTTGTGGCCCGAGCCCGAGTCGGTAGGCTTGTCATCTTTCGGCTCGTTGACGAAAGACTCCTTCTCCTTATCATTGATCACAATCCCCTTGCCCTTAGGATCCATCTCTTCGGGCGATTAGTCCCTTCGTGAAGAGAATGGCTCCGATACCAATTGAGAGCACCTAGAGGGGGGGGGGGTGAATAGGTGATCCTGTGAAACTTGAAACTTAATGCCACAAAACTTGATTAGATGTTAGCACAATAAAGCCAAGTGGCTAGAGAGGAGTTCTTGCGAGACACAACAACCACAAGAAGATCAACACAGATAGACTCAGTGGTTTATCCCGTGGTTCGGCCAAGTACAAAACTTGCCTACTTCCACGTTGTGGCGTCCCAACGGACGAGGGTTGCAATCAACCCCTCTCAAGCGGTCCAAAGACCCACTTGAATACCACGGTGTTTTGCTTTGTTTACTATATCCCGCTCGCGAGGAAATTCCACAACTTGGAGTCTCTCGCCCTTACACTTTGATGTTCACAAAAAAGCACGGAGTAAGGGAGGGATGAGCAACGCACACAAGACACAAAGATCACAGCAAATACGCACACACACAAGACCCAGACTTGAGCTCAAAAGAATATCACGAGGTTCTCACTAGAACGAAGCTCAAATCACTAAGAATGTCGAACAAGTGCGCAAGAATGAAGAGTGAGTGATCAACAATGCTCAAAGGATGCTTGGTGTTCTCCTCCATGCGCCTAGGGGTCCCTTTTATAGCCCCAAGGCAGCTAGGAGCCGTTGAGAGCATTCCAGGAAGGCAATTCTTGCCTTCAGTCGCCTGGCGCACCGGACACTGTCCGGTGCGAATTTCTTTCCTTCTTTGGCGAAGCCGTCCGTTGGAGATTCAGAGCCGTTGGCGCACCGGATACTGTCCGGTGCACATCGGACAGTCCGATGCCCCCTTGTGACCGTTGGCTCTGCCACGCGTCACGCGCGGAATCCTCGGCCGACCGTTGGCTCGGCTGACCATTGGATCACCGGACAGTCCGGTGCACCACCGGACAGTCCGGTGATTTATAGCCGTACGCCGTTAATCACTTCCCAAGAGCGACGACTTCGCCTGTGAATGGCTCACTGGACAGTCCGGTGCACCACCGGACAGTCCGGTGATTTATAGCCGTACACCGCCGTCGAAGTCCCGAGAGCAACAAGTTCGCCAGAGCCAGCCTGGCGCACCAGACACTGTCCGGTGCACCACCGGACAGTCCGGTGCACCCAGACTGAGCAGACTTTGGCTGAACTAGCCAAGTCATCTCCAAATTGATTTCTCCTGTTTCCAGCACTTAGACACAATACATTAGTTCTCAAAACAATGTACTAAGTCTAGAAACATACCTTTACTCTTGATTTGCACTTTGTCCATCACTTGGCATAGATTGACACTTAAGCACTTGTGTTGGACACTAAATCACCAAAATACTTAGAAATGGCCCAAAGGCACATTTCCCTTTCAAAACTTCTGATCAAAATTAAGCAAGGGTGAGCTCACTTATGGTCGAGGCTCAGCAAGTGGGGGAAAAACTAATGCATGTTTAACAAGGTGAGGCTAAAGTTGAGAAGTAAGCATTTTAGTTGGTCAACATTTTATTAACAACACCTGTCTTACTAATAAGTGTGAATTCCCAAGTATTCCCATTAAACAAAGGTATAAGAGTATATCAAAAACACTTAAGTGAAACCACTTAAGCAAACCATTGGCAGATCATCGAATCTCGATTTATTCCCATCTTCAAGTTCAATTATCATGTGAGGAGTCCAGGCTGCTCTTAACCGTGAGCACGGCTGATATATCAGTTTTACACTCTGTAGAGGTGGCACATCTTTACCCATGAGTCATGATTCCCTTCTAGCCCGGGTTAGCTAGACCCATATTCACTTCCAAGGTGAATGGCTAGGGTCTCACTACGAGGCTTCTCCCTAAAGTCCTCATTATGCAAATGCTGGAAATGGTCAACTGCATAAGGTACACCTACCGTAACCAACTTATAGTCCAGACTACAGGGTAAAGCTTTGGGAACTATGCCTGTATCCAATCTGCCTGAGCCGGAACTATAAGCGCTTGCCAGATGCCCCCGTTCCGGTCAACCACGACCAACACCCAACATAAGACTTCCCTAGTTATTTAGCCAAGACCAGAGCCATGATAGTTCTCATGGTAGCACTGTTTTCCCAGGTGGTCACTCCATGTTCCAATTAATATGCAATAATCTTGTTTAACCATTGGGTTAACAACAATAATGTAAACTTACCATTTAGAACATTAGTATCATAAACAGGAGTGTCTACATAAATTTAAAGTTGTAGCAATAGCATAGCTACTTGATTAGATCATAATCTCAGGTTAAACAAGGAGTAAGGTTGGAAAGGTTAGGGGTATCTAAATAGGGAACCCATCAAATTATGCATATATATATATCCAAGAATAAACTTTATTAAATGTATTGTTTGGGATCAAACAGAGTATGTAGAGGGAGAAGTCCAATTGCCTTGCTTATTGAAAACTTGAGGTTCTTCCACGGATAGGAATAGATCTTGATTCTTAACTACTAGATCGACCACTGAATATCACATAAACAAACAAGAAGAACAAACACCACTCAATAACATACAACATTCACCATACGTAAAGCTAAAAGAAAGCCTAACGAAAAGAGTGTTTGGTTTTCAAAAACGTCGCAAGTAATGGTTATAATAAGAGGGTATTCTTTTAAAAAATGTGTGGTCTATACTTTATAAAACAAGACATGAGCTTAAAATATCTTAATTAAAATATACAAATATTAGATTTACCATTTTAATCCTTTATAAAAGCATATGTGGTATGTCTAAGATTAAGAGTTCATAAGATAAAACACATTATAACATTATTAAACCTTTTTAACCTTTTATAAAAGTGTTGGGGGTATGCTTCGTCACCGAAGATCCTGTAAGAAGAAGCACCTTTGGCAGATCCTCTCAAAG
This sequence comes from Zea luxurians, assembly GCA_029449295.1. Taxonomy (NCBI): domain Eukaryota; kingdom Viridiplantae; phylum Streptophyta; class Magnoliopsida; order Poales; family Poaceae; genus Zea; species Zea luxurians. The sequence continues at coordinate 44,443,174 of JAOPSE010000016.1, forward strand.
AGCAGTGCCGAAGCTATCATTTATAAAGTTTCGGCATAGTCACGTATCCCAAGACGAAGGAGTGAACCGACTTAGAGATGAAATGACTAATCGACCCGTAATAGCTTGTATTGTGATTGTAAGCAGCTGTAAAGGGCATGAATGTAATTTCTTATAGGCGGTGTCCTGTGCATATAAATAGATGAACAGTACCCCTGTACTGTTCACGCTGATTTGTATTCGCTCGCACGTCACGCTTGGACTTCTTGCCTTCTGTAAAGCTGAAGATATAAATGTAATTGAGTATTGTTTATGTTCGTTCATAATAATATAATGAAAAAGTATTAATAATGTCATATGATTATTTGTGCTATTCCTCATGTCCCACATGTTTCTCTTTTCGTCAATATATATACTATGATGATGAAGGTACACCCTTCATAACCTTCGCCCGAAGATCATTATATCCTGAGGGAGATAATGCTTTGAAGGACGAAGGGCATTAACCATTAACCTTTTCTGTGTTGCCTTGTTCTTAATTCATAGCATTTGAGAACAAGTCCCCAACATTGGCGCCCACCTCCGGTTAACTCACTTCCATTGATTGAGCTGATGGCTTCGTTCAACAACCAAGCTAAAGCACCTTTGGCTACAAAGCTTGCGCTCCCAATAACAGGCGGCTTAGGTTCAAAGCCAGCTAACAAGAAGCACAAGAAGGAAGCACAAAGAAGGGTGCAGCATGTTGGGGTGCAGGGACCCTTCATCAAGTCAAAATGGTCTCACATCCCAATTACCTTCTCCCAAGAGGACCTTCAGCTCAAGGATTACCCTCACAATGATGCTATGGTCATATCTTGTGTCATCAAGGGATTTCTAGTCCATAATGTTTTGGTCGATACAGGAAGTGCAGCGGATATCATATTTGCTAAGGCCTTCAGACAGATGCAAGAGCCAGAGGATACGATCCATGATGCCACACACCCTCTCTGTGGTTTCGGAGGAAGGCAGATTGTAGCGCTTGGCAAGATCACAATGCCAGTGACCTTCGGATTTGTCCACAATACAAGAACTGAACAGGTTGTGTTTGATATCGTTGACATGGAATATCCTTAGAATGCAATCATTGGTCGTGGAACACTCAATGCATTCGAAGCAATTCTTCATCCAGCATATTTATGCATGAAGATACCTTCGGATCAAGGGCCTATTGCTATTCATGGAAGTCAGGAAGCTGTTAGAAAGGCTGAAGGAAATTGGACAGACTCAAAAGCAATCCACAATATAGATGAAGCCAAAGCTTGTGAACAGTATAAGTATAGAAGAGAGAAGGCTGCTTCGGCTGATCAACCGAAGCCCATGCCTCTGTGTGAAGACATAGCAGAGCAGAAGGTATTGCTGGGATCCCAATTATCTGAAGAGAAGGAGAAAACCTTGATAAGGTTTTTATTCAACAACAAAGATGTTTTTGCATGGTCAGCCAACGATCTCTGTGGTGTCAATAGGGACGTTATCGAGCATTCACTCAATGTTGATCCATCCTTCCGACCCGGGGAACAAAAGCTTCGGAAAATGTCTGACGATAAAGCCAAAGGTGCTCGGAACGAAGTAAAAAGACTTCTCAGTGCTGGTGTCATCAGAGAAGTGAAATACTTAGAGTGGCTAGCCAACACTGTTATGGTAAAAAAGGCCAACGGCAAATGGAGAATGTGCATTGATTTTACTGATCTAAACAAGGCTTGTCCAAAGGATGAGTTCCCATTACCAAGAATAGACTCTCTAGTGGACGCAGCAGCTTCGTCAGAGCTCATGAGTCTGCTAGATTGTTATTCAGGCTATCACCAAATCTAGATGAAGAAGGAAGATGAGCCAAAGACCAGCTTCATAACCCCCAGTGGTACATATTGTTATCTTCGGATGCCTGAGGGGCTCAAAAATGCTGGAGGAAGCTTCAGCAGGATGACAGCCAAGGTCCTTCACTCTCAGATAGGCAGAAATGTGCTAACATATGTTGATGATATTATAGTGAAGAGCACGAAGCAAGAAAACCACATCACTGATCTGCAGGAAACATTTGCTAATTTTAGGCAAGCCGACCTGAAATTAAATCTAGAAAAATGTGTCTTCGGAGTAAAGAAGGGCAAGTTCCTTGGCTGTTTAGTTTCAACAAAGGGGATCGAAGACAACCCAAGCAAGATCGAAGCTATCCTTCGAATGGAGCCACTAAGCACAAAAAAGGGGGCCCAACGGTTGACAGGAAGGCTAGCATCTTTGAATCGATTTGTATCTAGATCAGCAGAAAGAAATTTACCATTCTTTGAAGTACTAAAGTCAGCTGAAGTTTTTCAATGGGGCCCAATTCAACAAAAAGCTTTCGAAGAGCTGAAGCAATATCTGATTGATTTAACAACATTAACTCCACCCGTGCCAGGGGCTCCATTGTTATTGTATGTGGCAGCTTCACACTCTGCAGTGAGTGCGGCACTTATACAAGAGAAGCTCAAAGGACAAGTTAAGAAACAAGTCCCAGTATACTTTGTCTCTGAAGTTTTGAGTTTATCAAAGAAAAACTATACAGAATTGGAAAAGGTGTTGTATGCTGTGTTAATGGCATCCAGGAAGCTTCGGCATTATTTTCAAGCATATCATATAATTGTTCCTTCATCACAACCCCTGAAGGATATCATGAAGAATTGAGAAGCTATTGGAAGGATTGGCAAATGGGTTGCGGAGCTTAATGAATTCACTATTGACTACGTGCACAGATCTACAATTAAATCTCAAGCGCTAGCAAATTTTATCGCTGATTGGATGCCAGGGGCTCACGAAGAAGGGACAAGTAAAGATGCCGAAGCTTGGACAATGTTTTGTGATAGTTCTTGGGGAGCCTTCGGTGCAGGAGCAGCTGCGGTCCTAGTTGCACCTTCGAAGGTCAAAACATGTTATGCAGTAAAACTAGATTTCAGTTGCACAAATAATGTTGCTGAGTACGAAGTACTTCTATTAGGGCTTCGGAAACTAAGGGCAATGGGAGTAAGAAGGGCCATTCTAAAGACCGATTCTCAAGTTATTGCTGGCCATGTGGATAAAAGCAGCAAGGCACGAGATCCGAAGCTTGAAAAATATCTGGATGCAGTTCGAAGGCTAGAAGCTTCCTTTGAAGGATTTTCCGTCAAGAATATTCCAAGAGGTCAAAATAAGCATGCAGATTTGCTAGCCAAATCAGCAGCTCAGGGGCTCCCACTACCCTCCGAAGTATTTTTTGAAACAATAAAAGCACCTTCAGTTGAGCTCATGGAGAGAGCAGTGCTTACTATTTCTCCAGTACACAGTGAAGACTGGAGAACTGAAATAATATCTTTCCTCCAAGGCAATTGTCTTTCAAGTGATGAAGCTTATAACAAGAGAATGGAGGCAAGAACAAGACCATACGTGTTAATAGAAGGGGAATTGTACAAACATGGGGTCTGTTCACCACTCCTTAAGTGTTTATCAAGAACTGAAGGTGTAGAATTAATGAAAGAGATACATGCATGTCTATGTGGATCTCATATTGGATCTAGGCCGTTGTTGGGAAAAGTTTTTTGGCAAGGATTTTATTGGCCGAAGGCACCTTCGGATGCAGCAGAATTATTCCAAAAATGCGAAGGCTATCAAAAATGTGCAAGAGACCAGAAGCAACCTTCATCCCTCACTCAATTGATACAGCCCACTTGGCCGTTGCAAAGGTGGGGCCTCGATTTGCTAGGCCCACTTCCACCAGCACAAGGAAATCTAAAATATGTTGTGGTGGCGGTAGAGTATTTTTCAAAATGGATTGAGGCGAAGCCCTTGGCAACAATAACTTCGGTCACTGTCCAGAAATTCTTTTGGCAAAACATTGTTTGTCGTTTCGGAGTACCAAAGGCTATTACTGTAGACAATGGAACACAGTTCGATGCTGAAGCTTTCAAGGAATTCTGTGAACAAATTGGCACGAAGATTCATTTCGCATCGGTCAGACATCTGGAGTCAAATGGACTTGTTGAAAGATCCAATGGCATTATAATGACAGGAATAATGAAGTTAATTTTCAATCAGCCCAGAAGAAAGTGGCCAGAAGAATTGATCAAAGTGGTGTGGAGCCACAACATAACAATATCAAGGTCAACAGGTTTTACACCATTTAAACTATTGTTTGGTGACGAAGCAATCACCCCAGAAGAAGCTAAGGCAGGATCAATAAGAACAGTGGCTTCGGCAGAAGACGAAGCTGATTATTCTATGGCAAAAGATGCTATAGAAGGGATTAAGCTTCAGGCCGTGGAAAATATCAATAAATACCAAGCCGAAACAATAAAATGGCGTGACAGAAAAGTTCGGCTAAAGAGTATTAAACCAGGACATTTAGTACTTCGGAGAGTGGCCAACCCAGATACAGTGGGCAAGTTACAGCTCAAGTGGGAATCTTCGTCAAGACCCGGTTCTTACAGATTGAAGGATATGGACGACAACGATATTCCTAGATCTTGGAATGCGGATGAGCTTCGGCGATATTATGTTTAGCTTGATGTAATCTTTTTCTTATGGTACCCTTTTCCTTTCCAAAGGGAGAGAAAGGTTTTTAATGGGGCCATAGCATGTAATTTCTCTTTTTATTATTCAGCTCTACGAGAGCAAAATCCCCCAAATATGTAAATGTAAAAACTGAGCATGCACCATCGAGTGCAGAGAGAAAGGAAAAAACAAGGAGAAGCTCGAAAGTCGTCCCTAAGGGGATGCAGAGCACGACGAAGCTACAAAAAAGCCGTTCCTAAGGGAGCACAGTGTAAGTTTTCTGCTCAAAAGTCGTTCCCAAGGGAATACAGAGCTTACAGCGAAAAGTCAATGTTGATACCGCCTAAATATAACGCGAAGCGCGAAAAGTCAACGCGATACCTCCGAAATAGAAGGCGAAGAAGTTCAAAAGACGTTCCCAAGGGGATGTAGAACTTACAGCGAAAAGTCAGCGCTGATACACCAAAAAATAAGCGGTGAAGCCGAAAAATAAACGGCAAAGAGACTTCGGTCATTCCCAAGGGAATGAAGGCTATGGTTGTGGCTTCGTATGCGTATGTTTGGACATTCATTTGCACGAGACATTACATCATACATTTGCATTCATAAACATTAATCTAGACATACATAGGATCATCATCATCATAACATAGGTGGGTGTTTCGGCTCTAAAGACAAGACTTCGGAAAACAGAAAAAGAAGCAGTTTTATGCTTCGTTGTGTACGAAAAGAAGGGAAGGTGTTTTTCGCCCTCGGCTTAAAAAATGCTAGTTTCGTCCACAGCAAAGCAGTTTCATACATAAAAAGGTAAAGATATATTACAAAGTATGCACAAATTTACAGAATTAGTATCTGATTCTTAATTTACAAAGATTTTTTACAATGATATTATAATATTTTCCTTCTAGAATTTTTCTAGCAACGTTTTTAGCTTTGACATCATTCAGCTTCGGATCATCTAAGCTTCGGACCATCTGAGCTTCAGACCACCGGTCAAGCTTCGGCTCATGTTTCTTCAGCATCATCATCCTATACATATTAAAACGGTATGAGGGAAGTGCAGACTTCAAAGAGAAGGTAAAATAACGGGCATAAATTTTTACCGGTATAAGATGGCTTCGAGCTTCGTCGCCAGCCATTTTCCGTCCATCTTTTACCCAAATTTGAGTTATAAATCTGTTCCCTATACTCCGAGCTAGGCTAGGGATATCAAATAAATCTGCCGGAGATAAGCTAAAATTCGGTCTGTTGACAATTTTTTCATGTTCACAGCCAGATGAAGGCAACGACGGTGCCCCGAAAAGCTTCCAGAGCGCAGAAATCGGCATGTCCTCCAATGACTTCGTCAAGTGCGTCAACTTCGCCCTCAATATGTTCGAAGGTCTCCGGCAGGTTCTCAACCGAAGGGCTAAATTTCTCAGCACCGGCTCCAACCGAGTTGAAAACTTGTTTTAGCCGCTGCAGGCACCGGTTGCTGAAGCCCACACATTTCTCTTGAAGTTCTTTCAATGATTTCCGCAAATTTGAGTTTTTCTCGGCCTCAGCTTCAAGTTTGGCTTCAAAAATTTTCTTTTCCGTGGAGAGTTCAGTATTCAATCTAGCAATTTCGGCCTGGGCTTCTGCTAATGAATCTTCCATAGTTCGAAGTGCGAAGTCTTTCTTTTCTAGAGTAGCCTCATGGTCTTTTATCTTCTTCTCTAGGCCCTCAATTATAATTTCATTCTTTTTGTCCTCAAGGTCTTGTTGCATCCTCAGGACTTTGCTCAGCAGTAAGCTCTGACAAAATAACCTTCATCAGATAACATCTTCACAACAAAAATAATAAAAATTTAAGAAATTTACCTTAAAGTTGGCATAGAATAGACTACCAGCGATATGCTGCTGCCGGTACCTACTAAGGTCTGCTTCAACCTTCGGAAGGCCAATACTCTTAGATAGAGTGCCGACAACTTTTGCCCCAGTGCGGTCCCGAAGGCATCCCAGATTCTCCTCGTTAACTCCCCCAAAGAGCAGTGCCCCGGGTCTGTACCCGCAAGATATGGCATATTCCTTCAACTCTTATTTTTCAGCCTTTGACAATTCTTGTCCAAGTATGTCCTGAAAATTGAAGTCTTCTTCTTCCGATATATATTCGGCTTCCTCTTTTCCTTTCCTAGGCACTATGGCCAGAGTTTCTTCAGCAACTTTAGCAGCTTCTTCCGCGGGCTCATTCAGAAGCATGTTATCAATATCAGCAAGTGTGGTTTCTAAATTTGTATCTTCTACGGCCTTAGCTTCGGTAGTGTCAGCTTCACTTTCAGCTTCAACGGCTATGGCTTCGGTAGCAGCAGTGCTCTCCACGGCTGGTGTCTTCGATGTCGAGGCCACCGGCGGTGTCTGTTCGATAACTTCAACCACATGAATGATTCTTCGTTTCTTCGGCTCAGCAGGCTTCTTCGCTGCCGGAGGCTCCTTTTCCTTCTGAAAAAGCTTCGTCAAATGTGGCTCTAGTGGACTTAGCTTGACAGGCAAAGATTCAGTCATTACCTTTAAAATTTCTTCAACAACAGCAGCAGAAGGCGCTAAAGGAGCCTCTTCCTCTACATCAGTCGTTTTTGCTTTCGGAGCAGCAGCTTTTCTTTTCTTCGAAACAACCATATTTGGCTCAGGGCTCAATTTTTTTTCTTCAAAATTTCTTCATCTTTCTTCACCAATTTAGCAGCTTCTCTATTCAGAACACTAACAACTCTTTTTCTTTTTTGCCCTTTGGCCCCTCTGTCCAAGCGCTCATAGTCAGGATACTCAAAATTCAGCGCATCCAAAACCCGGTTCAACCTTCGCTTCGGTCGGGTCCCGAAGGCTGCAGTCATTAGTTGATCTTCTTTTTTAGAATAGTTGCCAAGGATCTCGTTGCACATAACTTCAATCATGTCTAACCACTCTTGGCAAGGTTCTTTGAAGTGTTTCTTGAATTTATAATAATAAGGCAGCCGAACAAGTTCCTTCTTTTTCTTTTCCCCTTTAAGCTTTGGCATATCCCATTCTTTCAAAGTCCAGAATACTCTAAAAGCTAAGAATTCTTGCACCAAGTCCTTGGTGCCAATGTGCTCTGAAACAACTCGAAATTCGCCCAAGGCAATTTGGCATGGTGATTCCGGTAACATGTTGCATTGAGGCCTAGTCTCTCCAAAGACTAACTCCAATGGGCTTTGAACCAGCTTCTCCTTCTTCTCGTCAACCTTAACATAAAACCATTCCGTCTTCCAGCCAGTGGGCCATTTGGTACGATAGCTAATAACTGGAGACCTCGTATCTTTGCGATAAGCAAAATTGTAGCAGCCAAAATTCTCAAGTAGCCCATCCTCTCTAGCCTTTGTCTGATAATGAAGTTCATGTGCCCGGCAGAAACCTTCAGCAAGCGGTTCTGCCCCTGGCTTCGGAGAGCCCAAATGTAAACGCTAAGCCTAACAATGGCGTTAGGAGTTAGCTGATGAAGATAAATCCCAAACTTCTTCAACACATCCGCAATCATCTCATGCAAAGGAAATCTCAATCCTGCTTTAAAGAAGCTTTTAAAGACTACCACTTCATTCTTTTCTGGCTTTGGAGTAATTTCACTTCCACCAAAATGAACTAGTTTTCTCTTGGCTTCACTGATATAACCGAGCTTCATCAACTTAGACATGTCATCTTCGGTAATAGTAGACTTTCCAAACTCCATGTGGCTAGGTTTAGATGGCATGGCATTGTACTCATCTTCAGTTTCACCTTCTTCAACATCAATCTACTCGGCTTCGGCAGCAGGGGTACCTTCAGAAGCTTCTTCCGGCACTGGCAGCCCTGACCGTTTCATCACTTCAAAAATCGGAGCGGTTTCAGCAGCTTCAGCTTCCTCTCCGTCACGTATAACCCTAGCTGTTGAACGAACTCTTGCCATATGATGATGAATTTTCCACAATTTTTGATGGAATTGCTGACTTTTTTAATTTTTCCGAAGCTCTTTTTCTTGTGACGAAGCAAAGTGAACAGTGGTGCTTCGGTTGAGTGCGATGAACAAGCTTCGGCTATGATCAAATTTTTGGCAGCAAAACAGGGCAATAGCAATGAATGCTGTGGTAACTTCACACCTACCCATCTGTTTATATAGTGCCGCAGGTGAGGAGGCGAATAGTCAAGTCTTTCGCACCGGATGAACAGTCGTCCGCACTCACTGAGTGGTGGGCCACAGAACCCGAGAAGGTGAATCGCCAGGACACGTTTACCCGCTGCATGGTTGGACCATCTCGTGCTCGAAATTTTGTGATCGTTTCTCGGCAACGAGCTCAGGGAAGGTGTTTTTTCGGATCTTTGGCTCCCCGAAGCCTAAGAGACTTTTTCACGGATCAAGCTCGTTACGACAAACGATCTAGCACCGCGAAGGGGCTACTGTTGGGGGTATGCTTCGTCGCCGAAGATCCTGTAAGAAGGAGCACCTTCGGCAGATCCTCTCAAAGAGCAGTGCCGAAGCTATCATTTATAAAGTTTCGGCATAGTCACGTGTCCCAAGACGAAGGAGTGAACCGACTTAGAGATGAAATGACTAATCGACCCGTAATAGCTTGTATTGTGATTGTAAGCAGCTGTAAAGGGCATGAATGTAATTTCTTACAGGCGGTGTCCTGTGCCTATAAATAGATGAACAATACCCCTGTACTGTTCACGCTGATTTGTATTCGCTCATGCGTCACGCTTGGACTTCTTGCCTTCTGTAAAGCCAAAGGTATAAATGTAATTCAGTATTGTTCATGTTCATTCATAATAATATAATGAAAAAGTATTAATAATGTCATATCATTATTTGTGCTATTCCTCATGTCCCACATGCTTCTCTTTTCGTCAATATATATACTATGATGACGAAGGTACGCTCTTCATAACCTTCGCCCGAAGATCATTATATCCTGAGGGAGATAATGCTTTGAAGGACGAAGGGCATTAACCATTAACCTTTTCTGTGTTGCCTTGTTCTTAATTCATAGCATTTGAGAACAAGTCCCCAACAAAAAGATATATGTTATATATCTAAGGTTAATGAGTTATGAAACACATTATTAAACATTAATTGATGAGAAGCTAATATATAAGGCTAAACATGTTTTATATGGAAAGATAATGAAACAAATAATTATATTTATCTTTATTAAGAAAACGCATGGCTTATATTATTATTAAGAAAGCTATATTCAAAGTCAATACATGTAGTAACATTTTAGTTATTACTTTATTTCACCCTTTAGGAAAAACTAAATGATTTATATAACATGGACTAAATGTGATAAAATAAATAATCAAGCCTATATAACTAGTTATGAACAAGTTGACAATAGGTTTGACTAATAAATTATAATAAAGGATAATTAATCTATTACTTATCTTTAATTCTATTGTAGGAACAAAATGATCTAATTCATTAGAAAGGAAATTATGTATAAACTATCATTTTAGTTTATAAAAGCAATGGCCTTTGTTATCTTTTAATTATGAAAATATAAATAATTTATTAATTTTATTTAGTTTCAATTTAGCGACACATGACCTAAATCATTTGAAATGAATATTATATTCATTGGTATATTATTAACTATCATTTTAGTTATGACTGTGTGAGCACTTAATTAAGCCATTATGTCATTATTAGAAAAGTTATATGACATATTACTATTGTAAAGCATATAATTATGGATACTTAAATATGAGACTAAATGAGTTTTATGTGAGGGATAATAAATGATTATCATTCTATTAGGAAAACACTAAATCTATATTTGTTGAGAAAACTACATTCAAACCGATAGGTCATCATTTTAAAGATATGAACACCAATTCTATTATTTTAGTATCTTTAGAAAACTCTATTCTTTATGTTTTCTCCTTTTTTTCTTAAATAGAAATTATATGTATCGCTAAAAATTGTTTACTTAATTCTTCTAACATTAGTATTCTAAGAATTAATTGTAAATTACTAAATGAGACTTTTAATAACATATTCATGGTTATTATGACATAAATAAATATCTTACTAATTCTAGGTAATTAAGTGCCATACTTAAGAATACATTTATCATGACTAGTGAAATATATATTTTCATTTGACCGGAAATACGTGGCTTAGTATTTCTTCTATTTCTATTTCTTATATCACTAAAATTATACTTATATCAATACTAACCAATTATCGCTCGACACACTAAAGCGAAATAAACATTTCTGGTATGAAAATCACTCAGGTAGTGAATAGTGACCGTGTTCATTTTTAGAATGATAAAATCATACGCATATTCAAAGTATTGTCGCGGGGTTCGATTTTGGCTACACGTATACATCGAAATATCTAAAATCATACACGTTGAAAGGGAATTAGGCTTACACCTAGTCCCTAATTAATTTTGGTGGTTGAATTGCCCAACACAAATATTTGGACTAACTAGTTTGCTCTAGTGTATAAGTTATACAGGTGCCAAAGGTTCACACTTAGCCAATAAAAAGACCAAGTATTGGGTTCAAACAAAGGAGCAAGGGTCAACCGAAGGCACCTCTGGTCTGGCGCACCGGACTGTCCGGTGCGCCACCGGACATGTCCGGTGCACCAGAGGACTCCAACTACCAAACTCGTCACCTTCGGGAAATTCCAGAGGCGACTCCGCTATAATTCACCGGACTGTCCTGTGTACACCGGACAGTGTCCGGTGCTCCAAGGAAGAGCGGCCTCCAGAACTCGCCAGCCTCGGGAATTCATTTCAGCTGCTCCGCTATAATTCACCGGACTGTCCGGTGTACACCGGACTGTCCGGTGTAACTGCGGGGCAACGACTACTTCAGGCGCTAACAGATACCTGCAGCGCATTTATTGCGCGCTAGCGCGCACATAGGTCAGGCACGCCCATGCTGGCGCACCGGACAATGTACAGTGCATGTCCGGTGCGCCACCGGACATCCAGGCGGGCCCAGAAGTCAGAGCTCCAACGGTCGGAACCCAACGGCTTTGGTGACGTGGCTGTCGCACCGGACATGTCCGGTGTGCACCGGACTGTCCGGTGCGCCATTCGACAGACAGCCCCTCCAAACGGCTAGTTTGGTGGTTGGGGCTATAAATACCCCAACCACCCACCATTCATTGCATCCAAGTTTTCACACTTCCAACCACTTACAAGAGCTAGGCATTCAATTCTAGACACACTCAAGAGACCAAATCCTCTCCCAAATTCCACACAAAGCTTTAGTGACTAGTGAGAGAGATTTGCCTATGTTCTTTCGAGCTCTTGCGCTTGGATTGCTTTCTTCTTTCTTGATTCTTCATTGCGATCAAACTCACTTGTAATTGAGGCAAGAGACACCAATCTTGTGGTGGTCCTTGTGGGAACTTTGTGTTCCAAGTGATTGAGAAGAGAAAGCTCACTCGGTCCGAGGGACCGTTTGAGAGAGGGTAAGGGTTGAAAGAGACAAGGCCTTTGTGGCCTCCTCAACGGGGAGTAGGTTTGCGAGAACCGAACCTCGGTAAAACAAATCATCGTGTCTCACTTCGCATTTGCTCATGATTTGTTTTGCGCCCTCTCTCTCGGACTCTTGTTTATTTCTAACGCTAACCCGTCTCGTAGTTGTGTTTATATTTGTAAATTTCAGTTTCGCCCTATTCACCCCCCCTCTAGGCGACTTTCAATTGGTATCAGAGCCCGGTGCTTCATTAGAGCCTAACCGCTCGAAGTGATGTCGGGAGATCACACCAAGAGGGAGATGGAGACCGGCGACAAGCCCACTACGAGCCACAGGAGCATTTCATCATAAGAGTCCCGCACCAAGAGGAAGGAGAAGAAGAAGGACTCCTCCAAACGGAAGGAGAAAAGATCTTCTTCTTCTCACCACAAAAAGAAGAAGGAAAAATCTTCTTCCCACAAGTCGCATCGGAGAGGCGACAAGCACAAGAGGATGAGGAAAGTGGTCTACTACGAGACCGACACTTCATCAACATCGACCTCCGACTCCGATGCGCCGTCCGTAACTTCTAAGCGCCAAGAGCGTAAGAAGTATAGTAAGATCCCCTTACGCTACCCTCGCATTCCTAAACATACACCTTTGCTTTCCGTCCCATTAGGCAAACCACCAATGTTTGATGGTGAAGACTATGCTAGGTGGAGTGATTTAATGCGATTTCATCTAACCTCACTCCACAAAAGTATATGGGATGTTGTTGAGTTTGGTGTACAGGTACCATCCGTAGGGGATGAAGATTATGATACGGATGAAGTGGCCCAAATCGAGCACTTCAACTCCCAAGCCACAACCATACTCCTCGCCTCTCTAAGTAGAGAGGAATATAACAAGGTGCAAGGGTTGAAGAGTGCGAAGGAGATTTGGGACCTACTCAAGACCACGCACGAGGGTGATGAACTCACCAAGATCACCAAGCGGGAAACGATCGAGGGGGAGCTCGGTCGTTTTCGTCTTCGCCAAGGGGAGGAGCCACAAGATATGTACAACCGGCTCAAAACCTTGGTGAACCAAGTGCGCAACCTCGGGAGCAAGAAATGAGATGACCACGAGGTGGTAAAGGTTATTTTGAGATCACTTATTTTCCTTAACCCTACTCAAGTTCAATTAATTCGTGGTAACCCAAGATATACACTAATGACTCCCGAGGAAGTAATCGGGAATTTTGTGAGCTTTGAATGTATGATTAAAGGCTCAAAGAAGATCAACGAGCTTGATGAACCCTCCACGTCCGAAGTACAACCGGTGGCATTTAAGGCGACAGAGGAGAAGAAGGAGGAGTCTACACCGAGTAGACAACCAATTGACGCCTCCAAGCTCGACAATGAGGAGATGACTTTAATCATCAAAAGCTTTCGCCAAATCCTCAAGCAACGGAAGGGGAAGGACTACAAATCCCGTTCCAAGAAGGTTTGCTACAAGTGTGGTAAGCCCGGTCACTTTATTGCTAAATGTCCATTATCAAGTGACAGTGACAGGGATAACGACAAGAAGGGCAAGAGGAGAGAAAAGAAGAGGTACCACAAGAAGAAGGGCGGCGATGCCCACGTGTGCCGCGAGTGGAACTCCGACGAGAGCTCCACCGACTCCTCCGACGACGACGAGGACGCCGCCAACATCGCCGTCACCAAGGGACTCCTCTTCCCCAACATCGGCCACAAGTGCCTCATGGCAAAGGACGGCAAAAGGAAGAAGGTTAAATCTAAATCCTCCACTAAATATGAGTCCTCTAGTGATGATAATGCTAGTGATGAGGAAAATAATTTGCGTACCCTTTTTGCCAACCTTAACATGGAACAAAAGGAAAAATTAAATGAGTTAATTAGTGCTATTCATGAAAAGGATGACCTTTTGGATTCCCAAGAGGACTTCCTAATTAAGGAAAACAAGAAACATGTTAAGGTTAAGAATGCTTATGCTCTTGAGGTAGAAAAATGTGAAAAATTATCTAGTGAGCTAAGCATATGCCATGACACTATTGCCAACCTTAGAAATGAAAATGCTAAATTAATTGCTAAGGTTGATTCTCATGTTTGTATTGATTCAACTTCCAATCCTAGAAATGATAATGTTGATTTACTTGCTAGGATTGATGAGTTGAATGTCTCTATTGCTAGCCTTAGAAATGAGAATGAGAAATTGATTGCTAAGGCTAAAGATCTTGATGTTTGCAATGTTACTATTTCCGATCTTAGAGATAAAAATGATATATTACGTGCTAAGATTGTTGAACTTAATTCTTGCAAAACCTCTACATCTATCGTTGAGCATGTGTCTATTTGTGATAGATGTAGAGATGTTGATATCAATGCTATTCATGATCACATGGTATTAATTAAACAACAAAATGATCATATAGCAAAATTAGATGCTAAAATTGCCGAGCATAACTTAGAAAATGAAAAGTTTAAATTTGCTAGAAGTATGCTCTATAATGGGAGACGCCCTGGCATCAAGGATGGCATCAGCTTCCAAAGGGGAGACAATGTCAAACTTAATGCCCCTACTAGAAATTTGTCTAACTTTGTTAAGGGCAAGGCTCCCATGCCTCAGGATAACGAGGGTTACATTTTGTACCCTGCCGGTTATCCCGAGAGCAAAATTAGGAGAACTCATTCTAGGAAGTCTCACTCTGGCCCTAATCATGCTTTTATGTATAAGGGTGAGATATCTAGCTCTAGGCAACCAACCCGTGCCAAATTGCCTAAGAAGAAAACTCCTAATGCATCAAATGATCATAGCATTTCATTTAAGACTTTTGATGCATCTTATGTTTTGACTAACAAATCCGGCAAGGTAGTTGCCAAGTTTGTTGGGGGCAAACACAAGGGCTCAAAGACTTGTGTTTGGGTACCCAAAGTTCTTGTTTCTAATGCCAAAGGACCCAAAACCGTTTGGGTACCTAAAGTCAAGAACTAAAATTGTTTTGTAGGTTTATGCATCTGGGGGCTCAAGTTGGATACTCGACAGTGGGTGCACAAACCACATGACAGGGGAGAAGAAGATGTTCTCCTCATATGAGAAAAACCAAGATCCCCAACGAGCTATCACATTCGGGGATGGAAACCAAGGTTTGGTCAAAGGATTGGGTAAAATTGCTATATCACCTGACCATACTATTTCCAATGTTTTTCTTGTAGATTCTTTAGATTACAATTTGCTTTCTGTATCTCAATTATGTCAAATGGGCTACAACTGTCTCTTTACTGATGTAGGTGTCACTGTCTTTAGAAGGAGTGATGATTCAATAGCATTTAAGGGTGTGTTAGAGGGTCAGCTATACTTGGTAGATTTTGATAGAGCTGAACTCGACACATGCTTAATTGCCAAGACTAACATGGGTTGGCTCTGGCATCGCCGACTAGCCCACGTTGGGATGAAGAATCTTCATAAGCTTCTAAAGGGAGAACACATTTTAGGATTAACCAATGTTCATTTTGAGAAAGACAGAGTTTGTAGCGCATGTCAAGCAGGAATACAAGTTGGCACTCATCATCCACACAAAAACATCATGACAAGTGACATGCCACTGGAGCTCCTACACATGGATCTATTCGGCCCGATCGCTTACATAAGCATCGGCGGGAGTAAGTACTGTCTAGTTATTGTGGATGATTATTCTCACTTCACTTGGGTATTCTTTTTGCAGGAAAAATCTCATACCCAAGAGACCTTAAAGGGATTCTTGAGACGGGCTCAAAATGAGTTCGACTTAAGGATCAAGAAAATCAGAAGCGACAATGGGACGGAGTTCAAGAACTCACAAATAGAAGGCTTCCTTGAGGAGGAGGGCATCAAGCATGAGTTCTCTTCTCCCTACACTCCACAACAAAATGGTGTAGTGGAGAGGAAGAATCGAACTCTATTGGACATGGCAAGAACCATGCTTGATGAGTACAAGACACCGGATCGGTTTTGGGCCGAGGCGGTCAACACCGCCTGCTACGCCATCAACCGGTTATATCTACACCGAATCCTCAAGAAGACATCCTATGAACTCCTAACCGGTAAAAAGCCAAATATTTCATATTTTAGAGTTTTTGGTAGCAAATGTTTTATTCTTGTCAAAAGAGGTAGAAAATCTAAATTTGCTCCTAAAACTGTAGAAGGCTTTTTACTAGGATATGATTCAAACACAAGGGCATATAGAGTCTTTAACAAGTCCTCAGGACTAGTTGAAGTTTCTTGTGACGTTGTGTTTGATGAGACTAACGGCTCTCAAGTAGAGCAAGTTGATCTTGATGAGATAGGTGAAGAACAGGCTCCGTGCATCGCGCTAAGGAACATGTCCATTGGGGATGTGTGTCCTAAGGAATCCGAAGAGCCTCCACATGCACAAGATCAACCATCCTCCTCCACTCAAGCATCTCCACCAACCCAAAATGAGGACGAGGCTCAAGTTGATGAAGGAGAAGATCCAAGAGATGAGCCACCTCAAGATGACGACAATGATCAAGGGGGAGATGCAAATGATGAAGACAAGGAGGATGAAGAACCAAGGCCGCCACACCCAAGAGTCCACCAAGCAATACAACGAGATCACCCCGTCGACACCATCCTCGGCGACATTCACAAGGGGGTAACCACTCGATCTCGTGTTGCACATTTCTGTGAGCATTACTCTTTTGTTTCCTCTATTGAGCCACACATGGTAGAGGAAGCGCTTCAAGATTCGGATTGGGTGATGGCGATGCAAGAGGAGCTCAACAACTTCACTAGGAACGAGGTATGGCATTTAGTTCCACGTCCTAATCAAAATGTTGTAGGAACCAAGTGGGTCTTCCGCAACAAGCAAGACGAGTGTGGTGACAAGGAACAAAGCTCGACTTGTGGCCAAGGGATACTCCCAAGTCGAAGGTTTGGATTTCGGTGAAACCTATGCACCCGTAGCTAGACTTGAGTCAATTCGCATATTATTAGCCTATGCTACTTACCATGGCTTCAAGCTTTATCAAATGGACGTGAAGAGTGCCTTCCTCAACGGACCAATCAAGGAGGAGGTCTATGTTGAGCAACCTCCCGGCTTTGAAGATAGTGAGTACCCTAACCATGTCTATAGGCTCTCTAAGGCGCTTTATGGGCTCAAGCAAGCCCCAAGAGCATGGTATGAATGCCTTAGAAATTTCCTTATTGCTAATGGCTTCAAAGTCGGAAAAGCCGATCCTACTCTATTCACTAAAACTCTTGACAATGATTTGTTCGTATGCCAAATTTATGTTGATGATATTATATTTGGGTCTACTAACGAATCTACATGTGAAGAATTTAGTAGGATCATGACACAGAAATTCGAGATGTCTATGATGGGGGAGTTGAAGTATTTTCTAGGATTCCAAGTCAAGCAACTCCAAGAGGGCACCTTCATTAGCCAAACGAAGTATACTCAAGACATTCTAAGCAAGTTTGGAATGAAGGATGCCAAGCCCATCAAGACACCCATGGGAACAAATGGGCATCTCGACCTCGACACGGGAGGTAAGTCCGTGGATCAAAAGGTATACCGGTCGATGATTGGTTCATTGCTTTATTTATGTGCATCTCGACCGGACATTATGCTTTCCGTTTGCATGTGTGCAAGATTCCAAGCCGACCCTAAGGAATCACACCTTACGGCCGTAAAACGAATCTTGAGATATTTGGCTTATACTCCTAAGTTTGGGCTTTGGTACCCTCGGGGATCCACATTTGATTTGAATGGTTATTCGGATGCCGATTGGGCGGGGTGTAAGATTAATAGGAAGAGCACATCGGGGACTTGCCAGTTCTTGGGAAGATCCTTGGTGTCTTGGGCTTCAAAGAAGCAAAATTCGGTCGCTCTTTCTACCGCCGAAGCTGAGTATATTGCCGCAGACCATTGTTGCGCGCAATTGCTTTGGATGAGGCAAACCCTGCGGGACTATGGTTATAAATTGACCAAAGTTCCTCTTCTATGTGATAATGAGAGTGCAATCCGCATGGCGGATAATCCCGTTGAGCATAGTCGCACTAAACACATAGTCATTCGGTATCATTTTCTTCGGGATCACCAACAAAAGGGGGATATCGAGATTTCATACATTAACACTAAAGATCAATTAGCCGATATCTTTACCAAGCCACTTGATGAACAATCTTTTACCAAACTTAGGCATGAGCTCAATATTCTTGATTCTAGGAATTTCTTTTGCTAAACTTGCACACATAGCTCATAAGTATACTTTTGATCATGTCTCTTTTATATGCTATGACTAATGTGTTTTCAAGTGTATTTCAAACCAAGTCATAGGTATATTGAAAGGGAATTGGAGTCTTCGGCGAAGACAAAGGCTTCCACTCCACTCTACTACTCATCCTTCGCCGTCGCTCCGCATCACTCTCCGTCTTTGGTATAATCTTCACTCATATGTTTTATTTGCCAAAGGGGAGAAAATAGTTAGGAAAGGGCTCTAATGATTCCGTTTTTGGCGATTCATGCCAAAGGGGGAGAAAATATGAGCCCAAAGCAAAAGGACCGCACCACCACCCTGATTTTAAAAATTAATGATTTTCAATTGGAAAATTTCAAATTGGTATCTCTTTGTGTTTTAAAGGGGGAGAAAGTAGTATTTTCAAAATTTATATCTTAAAACCCTCTTGAACACTAAGAGGAGAATTTATTTGAGGGGGAGTTTTGTTTCTAGTCAAAGGAAAAAGCATTTGAAACAAGGGGAGAAAATTTCAAACTTGAAAATGCTTTGCAAAAATCTTATTCATCTACCTTTGACTATGTTGCAAAAGGACTTTGAAAAGGATTTACAAAAAGAATTTGCAAAAACAAAACATGTGGTGCAAGCGCGGTCCAAAATGTTAAAATAAAGAAACAATCCATGCACATCTAGTAAGTAACATTTATTGGCTCAATTCCAAGCAACCTTTGCACTTACATTATGCAAACTAGTTCATTTATGCACTTTTATATTTGCTTTGGTTTGTGTTGGCATCAATCACCAAAAAGGGGGAGATTGAAAGGGAATTAGGCTTACACCTAGTCCCTAATTAATTTTGGTGGTTGAATTGCCCAACACAAATATTTGGACTAACTAGTTTGCTCTAGTGTATAAGTTATACAGGTGCCAAAGGTTCACACTTAGCCAATAAAAAGACCAAGTATTGGGTTCAAACAAAGGAGCAAGGGTCAACCGAAGGCACCTCTAGTCTGGCGCACCGGACTGTCCGGTGCGCCACCGGACATGTCCGGTGCACCAGAGGACTTCAACTACCAAACTCGTCACCTTCGGGAAATTCCAGAGGCGACTCCGCTATAATTCACCGGACTGTCCGGTGTACACCGGACAGTGTCCGGTGCTCCAAGGAAGAGCGGCCTCCGGAACTCGCCAGCCTCGGGAATTCATTTCAGCTGCTCCGCTATAATTCACCGGACTGTCCGGTGTACACCGGACTGTCCGGTGTAACTGCGGGGCAACGACTACTTCAGGCGCCAACGGATACCTGCAGCGCATTTATTGCGCGCTAGCGCGCAGAGGTCAGGCACGCCCATGCTGGCGCACCGGACAATGTACAGTGCATGTCCGGTGCGCCACCGGACATCCAGGCGGGCCCAGAAGTCAGAGCTCCAACGGTCGGAACCCAACAGCTTTGGTGACGTGGCTGTCGCACCGGACATGTCCGGTGTGCACCGGACTGTCCGGTGCGCCATTCGACAGACAGCCCCTCCAAACGGCTAGTTTGGTGGTTGGGGCTATAAATACCCCCAACCACCCACCATTCATTGCATCCAAGTTTTCACACTTCCAACCACTTACAAGAGCTAGGCATTCAATTCTAGACACACTCAAGAGATCAAATCCTCTCCCAAATTCCACACAAAGCTTTAGTGACTAGTGAGAGAGATTTGCCTGTGTTCTTTCGAGCTCTTGCGCTTGGATTGCTTTCTTCTTTCTTGATTTTTCATTGCGATCAAACTCACTTGTAATTGAGGCAAGAGACACCAATCTTGTGGTGGTCCTTGTGGGAACTTTGTGTTCCAAGTGATTGAGAAGAGAAAGCTCACTCGGTCCGAGGGACCGTTTGAGAGAGGGTAAGGGTTGAAAGAGACCCGGCCTTTGTGGCCTCCTCAACGGGGAGTAGGTTTGCGAGAACCGAACCTCGGTAAAACAAATCATCGTGTCTCACTTTGCATTTGCTCACGATTTGTTTTGCGCCCTCTCTCTCGGACTCTTGTTTATTTGTAACGCTAACCCGTCTCGTAGTTGTGTTTATATTTGTAAATTTCAGTTTCGCCCTATTCACCCCCCCTCTAGGCGACTTTCACACGTGAATCACCAAATCGTATCAATATTACAATAATAATTCACAAAATCTATAAATTAATTCAAAACATGATTTAGAAAATAAATTAACATTTTGGGGTTGTCTTCAACCTTGGGACGAATGGCGGACGGGTTTGGTCGTGCGTCTAGGCGAAGGGGCCTCGGTACGACGAGTGCGTAGCTCCAGCGAGGCGGTCTGGCGACGAGCTTCACGGCGGCGAGCTCGGGATGGCTTGGAGAGCAAGCTTGGGGATGGAGAGGGAGAAGGGCTCGACTACCCTTTTATAGAGGAGGAGGGGGAGATGAGAGGGCACCGGGACGAAGATAGAGGGTCGGCCAGGGAGAGAGTAAAGGGCGACATCAACTCCATTGATGGCATTCATCAATGGGGGAGGTAATGGGGGAGGGAGAAAATGGAGGAGTTGAATCTCCATTAACTCAGAAAAGACCGGTCGGTGCGAGCGTTGCTCGGTCGCGCGCATGGCTGGCGTCGGACGCGTGGGGCGTCAGTCCTGGGCGCGTACTCGGTCTGCGGCTGCTGTGTTCGGCATCGGGTGGCTTCTCGCAGCGGTGCTGGTTGGGTCACGGGTGTCGGGCTCGCTGGAGTGCAGGGGCGCGGGTCCTCCTAGCATCGCGTCAGGTCGAGCGGTCGGTCCTTGGGGACACGGCACGGCAGGGGCAGGGCATGGCTAATGGGCCCTGGTGGGCCAAAAAGGATGCTAGGGTTTTATTTATTTTTTTCTTTTTTTCTATTTTATTTCTAAATTCAAAATATATTTTAAATAACCCTAAAATTCATAATAATTAAACCAAAATTATTTATAAATAAAATATTTATTTTTGGACTAATTATTATATTATTTATTTGGATTTCCATTTAACAAGAAATGACATTCAACATCCAAAATCAATTATGAGCAATCAAAAATCATTCCAAATGCAAATAAATAACAAACACTTAAAAGAAAATTTATTACCATAAATATCATTAATAAGATAACTGTATTATTTTTATTTGATGATTTTTATATTGTTACAAGCACCAAAACAGTAAACTAATGGCCTTAAACCTCATTGCCATACAAAAATTGCGAATTAAGAACATGGAGTCAATAACACCAAGGGCAACTTGAACAAGGTACAATGATACTGTTATGCTTTGATACCAATTCTCCTTTTGAGACTACATCAAAATCACTTAAGCAAACACATTAGTCTCAAGGGGTCAAGTTGTAGTATTTCCTCCCCTAAATATGTGCATCATTTATTGTGAGGTTCGGGGATGATGTTTTACAACTTGAACACTAAAATACACAATTAAGCTCAAAATAACATGATAAAAAACATAAAAGGTCATATATGCTACAAATCAATCCAAGTTCTGCGAATCTAAGATATTAAGCCCACTACACAGCTTACAAAACTTTTTCTCATCTAAAGGTTTGGTGAAGATATCGGCTAGCTGGTGATCGGTGCTAATATGGCAAACATCGATATCTCCCCTTTGTTGGTGATCTCTCAGAAAATGATGTCGTGTGTCTATATGCTTAGTGCGGCTATGATCCATTGGATTATCTACCAAGCGGATTGCACTCTCATTATGACATAGGAGTGAGACTTTGCTCATATTGTAGCCAAAGTCCCGGAGGGTTTGCCTCATCCAAAGTAGTTGCGGGCAACACTGACCTTCAGCAACATACCCAGCCTTGGTAATGGATAGGGCAACAAATGTTTGTTTCTTTGAACTCCAAGACACCATAGACCTTCCCAGAAACTAACAAGTCCCTGATGTGTTGTTCCTATCAACCTTGCACCCGACATAGTCGGAGTCTGAATAGGGATGGCAATGGGTACGGGTATGGGTAAATAACCGTGGATAATTATCCATTAGATATGCGTATGGTGGAATTTGGTATCCGCGGGTAACGTTATGGATATAATAAGGTATCCGCGGATAATTTTTTCGCGGGTATGGATATCTAGTATCCATACCCGTTACCCAATGGATATCTGTCGGCGTTTCGAGACCGGGGGGGGTCCCCGAGCCGACGAGTGAAGTGTCGCCGCGTGCCCCAGCCTAGATGGGTCGGCGCGAGGCCGAGCGCGAAGGGGGGAAAGCGAGGTGGCCGGAGATGGGCGTGAGAGAGGTGGAAATCCCGCGGCCTTCGTGTTCGTCCCGCGCCCAGGTCGGGTGCGCTTGCAGTAGGGGGTTACAAGCGTCCACACGGGGGAAGGAGCGAGTGGCCTCACGCGAGCGCCCGTCTCGTCCTCGTCCCCGCGCGGCCAACCCTCTCTAAGAGGGCCCTGGTCCTTCCTTTTATAGACGTAAGGAGAGGATCCAGGTGTACAATGGGGGGTGTAGCAGAGTGCTACGTGTCTAGCGGAGGAGAGCTAGCGCCCTAAGTACACGCCATCGTGGCGGCCGGAGAGATTTTGGCACCCGGTTTGTGTGATGTCGTGGCTGTCGGAGGAGTGCTGGAGCCTGGCAGAGGGATAGCTGTCGGGGCCGTCGAGTCCTTGCTGACGTCCTCTTGCTTTCGTAAGGGGGCCGAGAGCCACCATCGTCAGGGAGCGTGCGGGGCGCCATCATCGCCTATCTGGTGGAGCGAGCCAGATGGGACGCCGGTCTTGTTCTCCGTAGCCTGAGTCAGCCTGGAGTAGGGTAATGATGGCGCCTCCTGTTGACGTGGCTGGTCCGTGTCCTAGGTTGGGCGATGTGGAGGCTCCTCCGAGGTCGAGGTCGAGTCCGTCTTCCGTGGCCGAGGCCGAGTCCGAGCCCCTGGGTCGGGCGAGGCGGAGTTCGTCGTCTTCTAGGGCTGAGCCCAAGTCCGAGCCCTGGATCGGGCGGAGCGGAGTTCGCCGTCTTCCGGGGCTTAGCCCGAGTCCGAGCCCTGGGTCGGGCGGAGCGGAGTTCGCCGTCTTCCGGGGCTTAGCCCGAGTCCGAGCCCTGGGTCGGGCGGAGCGGAGTTCGCCGTCTTCTGGGGCTTAGCCCGAGTCCGAGCCCTAGGTCGGGCGGAGCGGAGTTTCCTATGGTGTTCGGCCGGGCCTGACTGCCTGTCAGCCACACTCTGTCAAGTGGCACCGCAGTCGGAGCGGCGCAGGCGGCGCTGTCTTTCTGTCAGACCGGCCAGGGGAGCGGCGAAGTGACGGCGGTCACTTCTGCTCTGTCAGCTGGGGGGCGCGCGTCAGGATAAAGGTGTCAGGCCACCTTTGCATTAAATGCTCCTGCGATTTGGTCGGGGTTGCTTCTCGGCGAAGACAGGGCCTCGGGCGAGCCGGGAACGTGTTCGCCGTTGGAGGGGGGCCTTGGGCGAGGCGGAGATCCTCCGGGGTCGGCTGCCCTTGTCCGAGGCTAGGCTCGGGCGAGGCGTGATCGAGTCCCTTGAATGGACTGATCCCTGACTTGATCGCACCCATCATGCCTTTGCAGCTTTATGCTGATGGGGGTTACCAGCTGAGAATTAGGAGCCTCGAGGGTACCCCTAATTATGGTCCCCGACAGTAGCCCCCGAGCCTCAAAGGGAGTGTTAGCACTCGCTTGGAGGCTTTCGCCGCACTTTTTTGCAAGGGGACCAGCCTTTCTCGGTTGCGTTTTGTTCCGGTGGGTGCGCGCGAGCGCACCCGCCGGGTGTAGCCCCCGAGGCCTCGGAGGAGTGGTTTGACTCCTCCGAGGTCTTAACGCCTCGCGCAATGCTTCGGCTGGTCTGGTCGTTCGCTCATGCGAGCTGGCCGTAGCCCGGTGTACAGTCGGGTCCCAAGTTCTCGGGCTGGTATGTTGACGCTGTCAACGGTTTGGCCGGAGCCGGGTTTGCGAGAGTAGCCCCCGAGCCTCTGCACAGGGTGAGAGGGCGATCAGGGACAGACTCGACTTTTTTACATACGCCCCTGCGTCGCCTTTCCGCAAGGAGGAGGGGGGAGAGCGCCATGTTGCCCTCGGTGGGCGCCGAACATGGTGTTTCCGGTGAGCTACAGGCGGGTGATCCGAGCGGACGTCCGTGCCCCATTCGTTAGGGGTCGGCTAGGGGCCCAGAGGCACGCCTAAAAGTACCTGCGGGTGATCTGCCGGACCCAGTCCCCTGGCGACGGGGTCCGAGGGCTCGATGCCTCCCTCTAATGGGAATCCGTTACAAGATCGTTCCCGCTGGTCTCGGAAATGTCCTAGGGTACCTCGGGAGCGCAGCCCGAGCCTTGGTTATGTATCGAACGTACCCATGGTCATCCCTCGCTCTGTGTCTGAGGCGGCTGTGAACCCTTCGGGGGCCAGCCTTCGAACCCCTGATCAGTAGTGGGCGCGGAGCCCGAGTAGCCTGAGGCAGCCGTTGAACCCTTCCGAGGGGCCGGCCTTCGAACCTCTGACCAGTAGTGGGTGTGGAGCCCACATGCTCTAAGGCAGCTGTTGAACCCTTCCGAGGGGCCAGCCTTCGAACCTCTGATCAGTAGGGAGGCTCGGAGCCTGGTTCCTTCACGGGGAAGGATCCTTTTCGGGGTATCCCCCTTTCCCGGTCCCTGTTGCAAGAGAGAGAAAGAGGAAAAAAGGAAAAGGACACGAAATCGAACGACGCGGCGTACCTTTTTTTTGACGCGGTCATTATGGCGAAGGCGAAGCGTCGCTCGCTTCTCCTGCCAGAGGCACCGCCTGTCCTGCCGCGGAGTTAATGCGACGGGGCGAGTGGTTCGCGGGGTAGCCGTTGCATGCGCGAGCCGTTCGAGGAACGGGTCACAGGCGCGTTGTCTTCACGCCGTGAGAGAGGGTTCTCTCGCTGCCCCCGGATGGGACGTGAGCTCGGCTGACGACGTGACCGCTGCTCCTGCCCGCCTGCCACCGCCATTACTGCCGGCCCATTTTCGGCCGCATTGACCGTCGCGCCAGGCTGGAGCCGTTGGGTCGTGCGCTGGGTCACCTCGAGCCGCGGTATTGGTTCCTCAGTCGAGGAGGCGCGGTGGTGGCGCACGTGGCGGTGCAGTTGCATGCACGAAGCATTCGGCGCGCCGGTTGCATGACGCGTGGGTCTGGGCCTCCCTGCCGGGCGTGTTGGGAGTCGGAGAAGTGCGCCCACTTGGCGCGGTTGCATGCCGCCTGCATGGCTGCCCGCCCTTTCGCCCGCTGGTCTGGGCAAAAGTGGAGAGTCGCTTATAACCGCTGGGCGGTCGCACGCACCACGCACGGCGGTTTGGCTTCTTCTGCTCTTGGCCGGCTTGCTTGACGTGTGGGACCCAGCCCCCGCGCCGTAGGGGAGGACCTTGGAGCGTGTCGGAGAAGACTCAGCCCACGACGACTGGGGGCGCAAGTGGGGAGAGTCGCCTTTAAAAGGAGGGTGACCCTCTTGGAAGGCGACCGTGTCTTCGCGCTCCCTTATGCATCGTGTCTTTCCATGTTCCAAGCCCCCGGATGGGGGATATCCGCCGTCTTTCCGCTTCGTTGTTGGAGGAACGCAACTCCACGGGAGTTGGTACCTTTCAGCCGTCGTTCGGCTTTAAGGATTTTCATCATGCAGCCCGGTCGCACCCCTCCGCCGGCGGTCACCCAAGACGGTGACCACCAGCTTGATGGTGGGGAGAAGCGAGCCGGGCTGCTGCCTCCGCCCCGCCCTCAGCTTCAAGGATCTTCATCATCCTTGCTGGGGCGGAGGGTGAGGCGAGTCGGGAGGCCGCCTTCGCGTGGGTCGGTGGCCCTTTTCTTCCCCCGGTGTTTGGGGGAGAAAGGCATCTCCCAGCACCGCGGAGGCTTTCCCCAGGCACGCCGGTGTAGGCGGACCGCCGCTGCTCAGCCAGGGTGCAGCATTCCGTCCTCCGTCCGGACGACGGCTGCGCCGCATGCGGGCCGGCCATGTCCAGGCCTTCCTCGCGCCGACAGCCGCATCAGTGGGTCACCCAGCGCGTCGTGTGCCGCGAGGGCGGCGCTCATGTTCTGGGCGGCTCCGGCGAGGGCGAGGACCTGCCGGTGCGCTTTGAGGCGTCTGGCGCCCGCTGGCGAGGTGCTGAGGTGGTGGCAGCCGGAGAAGGCTTCTCTGTCAATGAGATTGCCAACTCCGCCCGCACCCCTGGGCCTCCGTCTTCTGGCCTGAATGGCTGGTTCTCGTCCTTGGTGAACGAGAGCCCCCATGCCGTAGCGCCCGCCCGGAAGCCGTTGCTGAAGCTGCTTCGCCGCCCGAGGCGGAGGTCATCGTTGTCGCTGCCGGATCGGGCGGCGGCGAGCCACCCGTCGGCCTTCTGTCGCTCCGCAGGCCCCCCCAATCGCGTGGGGTTGCTCGTACCTGCGGAGGTGGAACCGGAGTTCCGTTTGTAATGGCACTTCGAATGCCAGTGTTTCTGTTCAGTGTGGCTGTCGAGGCCAGAATATGTATGTAAATTCGGCACGGAGCCGTGTTTTTTCCCCATTTTCAAGCACTAAGGCTCGCCTGTTGGTTGTCTGAACCACTTCACCAAGCGTGAGTCGCCCAGTGTAAAGGTGACGAGTGAGGTATCCGTATCCCGGAGGCGTAGGAGTCCCTCGGCTCGGTCAGCCTTGTTGTCCGAGGCTTCCCTTGCTTAGTTAGAGGAAACCCTCGGCCGCTCTTCGATGAGCCGAGGCCAGGGGTAGCGGTGCCAGTGCGAATAGAGGCACAGTCGGCTCGAAAAGAAGACCAGGTCGGTCGGAGCCTGGCCGGGTCGTCCGTTAGCGGGACTGACGCCGGAATTGACCTGCCGAGGCCTCGGGCCGGGCTGATGTCCTTGGGGAACAGCTAGCTGAGGCCCCAGGGTGAACGGCCGAGCCGCCTGCTCGGGCCGGATTCTTGGAGAAGACCCTGGCGGCGATGGCCCGGGCTTAGTGATGACGTCGTCCTTCAGAGCGGAGGCCCTTGGACCGCGTCGCCGTCCGAGGCTAGGTCGGGCCTCGCCAGAGGTATTGTCGATGCCGAGGGTGCTGCTGCTCCCTTTAGCCGTCAGGATCCGAGCCTGCATGATCGGATTATCTTGTAGCGTGTGTTTTCTGCGGCCGCCGAGGCCGAAACACACCCTCGCCGTATTGTAAAGCCGCGTCTCCTTTCCTCCTGTTTTGAGTATCTGGACTTTTTTGTCGGTAACAGAACTGTTTGTGCGGGCGAGAGTTGCTTTTCACGGAAGGTGATGAGTGAGGTATCCGTATCCCGGAGGCGTAGGAGTCCCTCGGCTCGGTCGGCCTTACCGCTTACACGCGCTCCTACTTGTCCATAGGGTTCTATTACCGATGCAGTCTAGAAGGCCCGAAAAATCATTTCGGCAGAGGAGCTTCTCGAGCATGAAGACTTGTTCGGTCCGTGGAGTCACTTATCCGAGCGCGAGTTACTTATCGCAGAAGGTGATGAGTGAGGTATCCGTATCCCGGAGGCGTAGGAGTCCCTCGGCTCGGTCAGCCTTGGCTGCTTACGTGTACTCCGCCGTTTTCAGGATCCACTTTTGAAGTAGTCGAAGAGCACGAAAAGCATTCTGGCAGAAAAGATTTTTTTTCGAGGAAAATTTCGACGCAGAGGGGGTTCCCCCCTTTTAGCCCCCGAGGGAGGGTCGGGCTTTGCCGAGGCAAGGCTGACCCTTCCTTGATGACTAAACTTTGCGTGAGAGCGAGGTATATGAACAACTTGAAAACATCTTAAGGGTAGAAGCGACGTAGCTGTTGGATGTTCCAAGCGTTGCTGTAGACCTCGCCTTGGCTGTTGGCCAGCTTGTATGTTCTGGGCTTCAGAACTTTGGCGATGACGAACGGCCCCTCCCAGGGGGGCATGAGCTTGTGTCGACCTCGGGCGTCTTGTCGCAGCCGAAGCACCAGGTCGCCCACCTGGAGGTCTCGGGACCGGACCCCTTGGGCGTGGTAGCGTCGCATGGACTGCTGATACCGCGCCGAGTGTAGTAAGGCCTTGTCCCGAGCCTCTTCCAGCTGGTCCAGCGAGTCTTCTCGACTAGCTTGGTTGCTTTGGTCGTCATAGGCCCTCGTCCTCGGGGAACCGTACTCCAGGTCTGTGGGCAAGATGGCCTCGGCCCCATAGACTAGGAAGAACGGCGTGAAGCCCGTGGCTCAGCTCGGTGTCGTTCTCAGGCTCCAGACCACCGAGGGGAGTTCCTTCATCCATCGCTTGCCGAACTTGTTGAGGTCGTTGTAGATCCGAGGCCTGAGTCCTTGTAGAATCATGCCGTTGACGCGCTCTACTTGCCCATTCGTCATGGGGTGAGCCACGGCAGCCCAGTCCACCCGGATGTGGTGATCCTCGCAGAAGTTTAGGAACTTTCTACCGGTGAACTGGGTGCCGTTGTCGGTGATGATGGAGTTTGGGACCCCGAAACGATGGATGATGTTGGTGAAGAACGCCACCGCCTGCTCGGACCTGATGCTGTTCAGGGGTCGGACCTCGATCCACTTGGGAAAATTTGTTGATGGTGACCAGCAGGTGCGTGTAGCCCCCGGGTGCCTTCTGCAAGGGGCCGACGAGGTCCAGACCCCACACAGCAAAAGGCCATGTGATGGGTATCGTCTGCAGAGCCTGAGCGGGCAGGTGGGTCTGCCTTGCGTAGAACTGACACCCTTCGCAGGCGCGGACAATTCTAGTGGCGTCGACCACCGCCGTTGGCCAGTAGAAACCTTGTCGGAAAGCATTTCCGACAAGGGCTCGAGGTGCTGCGTGGTGGCCGCAAAGGAGTTCCTGACCTTCGGTGGTGGAGATGCATCGCTGGAGGATGCCTGAAGGGCTCGGTGGTAGAGTTCCTTCCCTTCTCCCAGCAAGAAGAACGACTTGGCGCGCCGCGCCAACCGCCGAGCTTCGGCTCGGTCAAGGGGTAGCTCTCCTCGGTGGAGATATTGCAGGTACGGGGTCTGCCAGTTTCGATCAGGCGTGACCCCGCTTTGCTCCCTCTCGACGCGCAGCGTTTCGCCCTCGGGGGCCGAGGGTACCTCGGGCCGAACCGAGGGTGCCTCGGGCCATGCCGAGGGTACCTCGGTCTGAGCCGAGGGTGCCTCGGACTGTGCCGAGGGTACCTCGGGCTGAGCCGAGGGCGCCTCAGGCTCGGGCGCGTCATCGATCTTGACGGAGGGTTGATGTAGGTCTCGGGAGAAGACGTCCGAGGGAACCATTGTTCGCCCCGAGGCTATTTTAGCCAGCTCGTCCGCAGTCTCGTTGTAGCGCCGAGCGATGTAGTTGAGCTCGAGCCCGTAGAACTTGTCTTCCAGGCGCCGAACCTCATCGCAGTAGGCCTCCATCTTCGGGTCGCGGCAGTGGGAGTTCTTCATGACTTGGTCGATGACGAGCTGCGAGTCACCGCGAGCGTCAAGGCATCAGACCCCTAGCTCGACGGCGATTCGCAACCCGTTTACCAGAGCCTCGTACTCCGCTACATTGTTGGACGCTGGGAAGTGGAGGCGTAGCACGTAGCGTAGATGCTTCCCGAGGGGTGAGACGAAGAGGAGGCCTGCGCCAGCCCCTGTCTTCATCAGCGACCCGTCGAAAAACATGGTCCAAAGCTCCGGTTGGATCGGAGCCGTCGGGAGCTAGGTGTCGGCCCATTCAGCCACGAAGTCCGCCAGGACCTGGGACTTGATGGCCTTCCTGGGGGCGAACGAGATCGTCTCGCCCATGATCTCCACCGCCCACTTCACGATCCTACCCGAAGCCTCTCTGGAGTGGTTGATCTCTCCCAGGGGGAAGGATGACACCACCGTCACCGGATGAGACTCGAAGTAGTGTCGCAACTTCCGCCACGTCAGGATCACCGCGTACAACAGCTTCTAGATTTGTGGGTAGCGGATCTTGGTCTCAGACAGTACCTCACTGATGAAGTAGACTGGCCTCTAAACGGGCAATGCATGCCCCTCTTCTTGCCTCTCGACCACAATCGCGGCGCTAACCACCTGAGTGGTCGCGGCGACGTAGACCAAGAGGGCTTCTCCGGCAGCTGGGGGCACCAAGATAGGCGCCTTCGTGAGGAGCGCCTTTAGGTTCCCGAGGGCCTCCTCGGCCTCAGGGGTCCAAGTGAAGCGCTCAGCCTTCCTTAAGAGGCGGTACAGGGGTAGACCTCTTTCGCCGAGGCGTGAGATGAAGCGGCTCAGAGCCGCGAGACATCCCATGACCCTCTGTACGCCTTTCAAGTCCTTGATGGGCCCCATGCTAGTGATGGCTGCGATCTTCTCCGGGTTGGCTTCGATGCCCCGCTCGGAGACGATGAACCCCAAGAGCATGTCTCGGGGCACCCCGAAGACACACTTTTCGAGATTGAGCTTGACGCCTTTCGCCTTGAGACATCGGAATGTCACTTCAAGGTCGGAAAGGAGGTCAGAGGCTTTTCTCGTCTTGACTACGATGTCATCGACGTAGGCCTCGACCGTGCAGCCAATGTGTTCGCCGAACACATGGTTCATGCACCGCTGGTACGTCGCGCCCGCATTCCTCAAGCCGAACGACATGGTGACATAGCAGTACATGCCGAAGGGTGTGATGAAAGAAGTCGCGAGCTGGTCGGACTCTTTCATCCTGATTTGGTGATACCCTGAGTAGGCATCAAGGAAAGACAGGGTTTCGCACCCAGCAGTGGAATCCACGATCTGATCGATGCGAGGCAGAGGGTAGGGAACCTTCGGACATGCTTTGTTCAGACCAGTGTAGTCTACACACATCCGCCATTTCCCCCTTTCTTTCTCACAAGCACAGGGTTGGCAAGCCATTCGGGATGGAATACCTCTTTGATGAACCCTGCCGCCATTAGCTTGTGGATCTCCTCGCCTATGGCTCTGCGCTTCTCCTCGTCGAATCGGCGTAGAGGCTGCTTGACAGGTCGGGCTCCAGCTCGAATGTCCTGCGAGTGCTTGACGACATCCCTCGGTATGCCGGGCATGTCCGAGGGACTCCACGCGAAGATGTCGGCGTTCGCGCGGAGAAAGTTGACGAGCACTGCTTCCTATTTGGGATCGAGCCCGGAGCCGATCTGGACTTGCTTGGAGGCATCGCTGCTGGGGTCGAGGGGGACGGACTTAACCGTCTCCGCTGGCTCGAAGTTGCCGGCATGACGCTTCACGTCTGGCGCCTCCTTGGAGAGGCTCTCCAGGTCGGCGATGAGGGCCTCGGACTCGGCGAGGGCCTCGGCATACTCCACGCACTCCACGTCGCATTCGAACGCGTGTTTGTACGTGGGGCCGACGGTGATGACCCCGTTGGGGCCCGGCATCTTGAGCTTGAGGTAGGTGTAGTTGGGGACGGCCATGAACTTCGCGTAGCAGGGCCTCCCCAATACCGCGTGGTAGGTTCCTCGGAACCCGACCACCTCGAACGTTAGGGTCTCCCTTCGGAAGTTGGAGGGTGTTCCGAAGCAGACGGGTAGATCGAGTTGTCCGAGGGGCTAGACGCGCTTCCCGGGGATGATCCCATGGAAAGGCGCAGCGCCCGCCCGGACCGAGGACAGATCGATACGTAGAAGCCCGAGGGTCTCGGCGTAAATGATGTTGAGGCTGCTGCCTCCGTCCATGAGGACCTTGGTGAGCCTGACATCGCCGATGACGGGGTCGACGACGAGCGGGTATTTCCCCAGGCTCGGCACATGGTCGGGGTGGTCGGCCTGGTCGAAGGTGATGGGCTTGTCGGACCAGTCTAGGTAGACTGGCGCCGCCGCCTTCACCGAACAGACCTCCCGGCGCTCTTGCTTGCGATGCCGAGCCGAGGCGTTCGCCGCTTGCCCGCCGTAGATCATGAAGCAGTCGCGGACCTCGGGGAACTCTCCTGCCTGGTGATCTTCCTTTTTGTCGTCGTCGCGGGCCCTGCCACCCTCCGTGGGTGGCCCGGCCCTGTGGAAGTGGCGCCGAAGCATGACGCACTCCTCAAGGGTGTGCTTGACAGGCCCCTGGTGATAGGGGCACGGCTCCTTGAGCATCTTGTCGAAGAGGTTGGGACCTCCGGGGGGCTTCCGAGGGTTCTTATGCTCGGCGGCGGTGACAAGGTCCGCGTCGGCGGCGTCGCGTTTCGCTTGCGACTTCTTCTTGCCCTTCTTCCTGGCGCCGCGCTGAGCTGACGCCTCGGGGGCATCTTCCGATGGGCGGCCCTGGGGCTGCTTGTCTTTCCGGAAGATGGCCTCGACAGCCTCCTGGCCGGAGGCGAACTTGGTGGCGATGTCCATCAGCTCGCTCGCCCTGGTGGGGGTCTTGCGACCCAGCTTGCTCACCAGGTCACGGCAGGTGGTGCCAGCGAGGAACACACCGATGACATCCGAGTCGGTGATGTTGGGCAGCTCGGTACGCTGCTTCGAGAATCGCCGGATGTAGTCTCGGAGAGACTCTCCCGGCTGCTGTCGGCAGCTTCAGAGGTCCCAGGAATTCCCGGGGCGCACGTACGTGCCCTGGAAATTGCCGGCGAAAGCTTGGACTAGGTCGTCCCAGTTGGAGATCTGCCCCGGAGGCAGGTGCTCCAACCAGGCGCGAGCGGTGTCGGAGAGGAACAGGGGGAGGTTGCGGATGATGAGGTTGTCATCGTCCGTTCCACCCAGTTGGCAGGCCAGACGGTAGTCCGCGAGCCACAGTTCCGGTCTCGTCTCCCTCGAGTACTTTGTGATAGTAGTCGGGGGTCAGAACCGGGTCGGGAACGACGCCTGTCGTATGGCCCGGCTGAAGGCCTGCGGACCGGGTGGTTCGGGCAAGGGACTCCGATCCTCCCCGCTGTCATAGCGTCCCCCACGCCTGGGGTGGTAGCCTCGGCGCACCCTCTCGTCGAGGTGGGCCCAACGATCGCGATGATGGTGCTCGTTGCCGAGGCGACCCGGGGCCACAGGCGCTGTGTTGCGCGTGCGCCCGGTGTAGACCAAGGCTTCCCGCGTGAATCGGGAAGTCGCGGCATGATGTTCCGAGGGGTACCCCTGCCTTCGGGAGGCGGAGCTCTCGGTCCGCCGGACCGCGGCGCCTTCCAGGAGATCGCTGAGCTCTCCCTGGATTCGCCGCCCCTCGGTGGTTGATGGCTCCAACATCGCGCGGAGGAGCATTGCTGCTGCAGCCAGGTTCTGGCCGACCCCACTGGATGCGGGTGGCGGCCTGACCCTAGCATCATCGGCGATGCGGTGCTGGAAACCCTGGGGTAGATGACGCATTTCTCCGGCCGGAGGTTGGCCCGCCCATGCCTGCCCGACGTCCCGGCGGATTGGCTCGAGCGCTCCTGCTCCCTCGTCGAGCCTGGCCTGCGCCCCACGGATTTGCTTGAGTTGTGGGTCGTGACCCCCCGCCGGAACGGGGACCACAGCTAGCTCCCGCGGGATGTCAACGCGAGGCACCGGCCTAGGGAGATCACCGTCCTCCGGCATGCCGAGATGGTTGCCTTTGGAGGGACCCCCTAGATCGACGTGGAAACATTCGCGGCTCGGGTCGTAGTCCTCGTCGCTGAGGCTACGGCTACCGTCGGAACAGTCGGAAAGGCAGTAGTCGCATGCGGTCATGAGGTCCCGCATGGCACTGGGGTTGCCAAGTCCGGAGGAATCCCAACAGAAGCTGGGCTCGTCGTCTTCCTCGGACCCGGAGGGCCCATAGGTCGAGACGTCCGTCAGCCGGTCCCAAGGTGACCGCATATGAGACCCCAGAGGGTTCGGATTCGCCTCTATGAAAGCGTCCGCCAAAGCGGAGCCGCTAGGCGGGTCGAGGCTAAATCCGAGAGGCGTGGGATGGGAATCGGTCGGTACCTCTTGGTCGTCGGGCGGTGACGAGGTCGCGTCGGGGACTGACTGCACCATCGTCTCAGGAACGAGGGTGACACCCAGCAAGCCTTTCGCGAGCGTGTTGGCGTCGTCCGCTTGCTCGGGATTGACGTGTCGCGCGGGGACAGCCATTGTCTTCGTCTCAAGCGCGAGGCCGATGCCCGGCGCGCCCCCCGTTGGAGTGCTGGCGTTGTCGACTCGCTCGACGGCCGACGAGGCGCCGCCTCCTGCTTGGCCTTGGTCGCCCCGCCTCCTCCTCCTCCGTCGACGGGGAAGAAGATGGGGCGAGCTCGAAGGTTGTTCTTCCACCACGCGGGGAAGACGTCGTCGATCCTGCCGCCGGCGGGCGGACTGTCAGCCGCCATTGTCGCTGTCGCCCGGCGGTGGAAAGAGTGTCATGTCGTAGCTGCCGTCGAGGGACATGAACTCAAGGCTCCCAAAACGGAGCACCGTCCCGGGCCGGAGACGTTGCTGGAGACTACCCATCTGGAGCTTGACGGTGTTGGGGTCGTGCTTCGGTGCGCCGAAGGTCTCACACGAAGAAGCAGCTTCGGCTGAAGTCGTCTCCAGGAAATGGCCGAAGGTTCCTTTTCATGGAGCTTTGGCGTTTCAAACCGACATAGAGATAGAATGACCTTTTTATTCATAGAGGTCTGAGTCAATGTTGTAAACTTTTGTAAGGGGCATAATTGTAATTTGTCACAGGCTGCGACCTGTGCCTATAAATAGATGAACAGTACCTCTGCACTGTTCACGCGAACCTGTCATTTGCCTTTGCATCACACTTGCACTCCTGCCTTCCTCAGGACCGAAGGTACATTTGTAATTTGAAGTCATTTGTATTCATTCATATTAGTAGAAATGGAAATGATTCTATGTTAACATTTGAATGTCTATTTTATACCTCATGATTTATATGAATGCTTCATCCCTCGCTATTATGTTTACGAAGGTATGTCCTTCGTAACCTTCGTCCGAAATTCCTTATATCCTAAAGGGATATAATGTAGTGGAGGACGAAGGACCTTAATATTTAACATTTTCTGTGTTGCCTTGTTCTTAACTCTTAGCATTTGAGAACAAGCCCCCAACATTGGCGCCCACCGCCGGTGAACTCACTTCCACTTTTCTGAGCTGATGGCTTCGTTCAACAATCAAGCTGGAGCTGCTTCGGCTTCGAAGCTGGTGCTCCCGATAACAGGCGGTTCTTGCTCAGAGCCGGCTAACAAGAAGCAGAAGAAGGAGGCTCAGAGAAGGGTGCAGCATGTTGGAGTGCAGGGACCCTTCATCAAGTCAAAATGGTCCCATATTCCAATTACCTTCTCTCAGGAAGACCTTCAGCTTAGGGATTATCCCCACAATGATGCCATGGTTATCTCTTGCGTGATAAAAGGATTTCTGGTCCACAATGTCCTAGTTGATATAGGCAGTGCAGCTGACATTATATTTGCTAAAGCCTTCAGACAAATGCAAGAGCCTGAAGACAAGATTCATGATGCTACGCACCCCCTTTGTGGCTTCGGAGGGCGGCAGATTGTAGCACTTGGGAAGATTACCATGCCGGTAACCTTCGGATTTGTTAACAACACAAGGACTGAGCAAATTGTGTTTGATATTGTTGACATGGAGTATCCTTACAATGCTATCATCGGCCGTGGTACTCTTAATGCCTTCGAAGCAATTCTTCACCCAGCTTATCTCTGCATGAAGATACCTTCGGACCAAGGGCCTATTGCTATTCATGGAAGCCAGGAAGCTGCTAGAAGGGCCGAAGGAAGCTGGACTGACTCCAAGGCAATCCATAACATAGATGGAGCTGAAGCTTGTGAACAGTACAAATTCAGGAGGGAGAAGGCAGCTTCAGCAGATCAGCCGAAGCCCATGTTATTGTGTGAAGACATAGCAGAGCAAAAGGTGTTGTTGGGCTCGCAATTATCTGAAGACCAGGAGAAAACCTTGATAAGGTTTTTATTCAACAACAAAGATGTTTTTGCATGGTCAGCCAATGATCTCTGTGGAGTAAATCGGGATGTTATTGAACATTCGCTCAATGTTGACCCATCCTTCAGACCCCGAAAGCAGAGGCTTCGGAAAATGTCTGATGACAAGGCCGAAGGGGCTCGCAATGAAGTGAAAAGACTCCTCAGTGCAGGAGTTATCAGAGAAGT
Organism: Zea luxurians; assembly: GCA_029449295.1. Taxonomy (NCBI): domain Eukaryota; kingdom Viridiplantae; phylum Streptophyta; class Magnoliopsida; order Poales; family Poaceae; genus Zea; species Zea luxurians. The sequence continues at coordinate 44,479,307 of JAOPSE010000016.1, forward strand.
GAAGTATCCAGAGTGGCTAGCTAATACTGTTATGGTGAAGAAGGCCAATGGCAAGTGGAGAATGTGTATTGATTTCACAGATCTCAACAAGGCTTGTCCGAAGGATGAATTCCCGCTGCCAAGGATAGACTCTTTAGTTGATGCAGCAGCTTCTTCGGAGCTCATGAGTCTCCTGGACTGCTACTCAGGCTATCATCAAATCTGGATGAAGAAGGAAGATGAGCCGAAGACTAGTTTCATCACCCCAAGTGGTACATATTGCTATCTTCGGATGCCCGAGGGGCTCAAGAATGCTGGAGGGAGTTTCAGCAGAATGACTGCGAAGGTTCTCCAATCTCAGATAGGCAGAAATGTGTTGACTTATGTCGATGACATCATTGTAAAAAGCACGAAGCAAGAAAATCATATTGCTGATCTGCAGGAGACCTTCGCCAGCTTCAGACAAGCTGGTCTGAAGCTGAATCCAGAAAATGTGTCTTCGGAGTAAAGAAGGGCAAATTTCTTGGATGCTTGGTTTCAACAAAGGGAATCGAAGCTAACCCAAATAAAATCGAAGCTATACTTCGAATGGAGCCACCAACCACAAGAAAAGGGGCCCAAAGATTGACAGGAAGGCTGGCATCTCTCAACAGATTTATATCCAGATCAGCAGAAAGAAACTTACCATTCTTCGAGGTGCTGAAGTCAGCTGAAGTCTTCCAATGGGGCCCAAGTCAATAAAAAGCCTTCGAAGAGCTGAAGCAATACTTAATAGATCTCACAACATTAACTCCACCAACACCAGGGGCTCCTCTGTTGTTGTATGTGGCAGCTTCGCACTCAGCAGTAAGTGCGGCACTTGTCCAGGAGAGGTTTGATGGACAGGTCAAGAAGCAAGTCCCAGTATATTTTGTATCTGAGGTCCTCAGTGTCTCAAAGAAAAATTATACAGAGCTGGAGAAGGTGTTGTATGCCGTTTTAATGGCATCCAGGAAGCTTCGGCATTATTTTCAGGCATACAATATTATTGTTCCTTCTTCGCAGCCGTTGAAGGATATCATGAGAAATAGAGAAGCTACTGGCCGGATTGGAAAATGGGCTGCAGAGCTCAATGAATTTTACATTGATTATGTGCACAGATCCTCAATTCAGTCTCAAGCATTGGCAGATTTCATTGCCGACTGGACGCCAGGGGCTCAGGACGAAGAAGCGAATAAAGATGCCGAAGTATGGACAGTGTTTTGTGATGGCTCTTGGGGAACCTTCGGAGCAGGTGCAGCTGCTGTGTTGGTCTCACCGTCCAAGGTTAAAACTTGCTATGCAGCAAGACTTGACTTCAGCTGCACAAATAATATCACTGAGTACGAAGCTCTGCTCCTGGGTCTTCGGAAACTAAAGGCAATGGGAATCAGAAGGGCGATTCTTAAAACTGATTCCCAGGTTGTTTCGGGTCATATTGACAAAAGTTGCAAGGCTAAAGACCCGAAGCTTGAAAAATACCTAGACACGGTCCGAAGGATCGAAGCTTCCTTCGAAGGATTTTCTGTTAAGAATATCCCTCGAGGACAAAATGAGCATGCTGATTTGTTAGCCAAGTCTGCAGCACAGGGGCTCCCGCTACCTTCGGATGTGTTCTTCGAAACAATAAAGGCACCTTCAGTGGAGCTACTTGAAAGAGCAGTCCTCAATATTTCTCCTGTTTACAGTGAAGATTGGAGAACTGAAATAATCTCTTACCTTCAGGGTAATTTCCTATCAGATGACGAAGCTTATAATAAAAGGATAGAGGCAAGAGCTCGTCCCTATATCATGATAGAAGGGGAGTTATACAAGCATGGAGTTTGTGCCCCGCTGCTCAAGTGCTTGTCTAGAGCCGAAGGTATAGAGTTGATGAAAGAGATACATGCAGGCCTGTGTGGATCCCACATCGGATCCAGGCCATTACTTGGAAAAGTGTTCCGTCAAGGATTTTATTGGCCGAAGGCAGCTTCGGATGCAGCGGAGTTAGTTCAAAAGTGCGAAGGTTGTCAGAAATGTGCAAGAGATCAAAAGCAACCTTCGTCTCTGACACAGCTGATACAGCCCATCTGGCCATTGCAAAGGTGGGGCCTCGACTTGCTGGGTCCATTACCACCGGCTCAAGGCAATCTGAAATATGTTATAGTGGCTGTGGAGTATTTTTCCAAGTGGATTGAGGCGAAGCCATTAGCCACAATAACTTCGGCCACTGTCCAAAAATTTTTCTGGCAGAATATTGTCTGTCGCTTCGGAGTGCCGAAGGCCATCACTGTAGATAATGGAACGCAGTTCGACTCCGAAGTTTTCAGAAATTTCTGTGATCAGATTGGAACGAAGATCCACTTTGCATCAGTCAGGCATCCGGAGTCAAATGGGCTTGTTGAAAGGGCCAACGGCATCATAATGACAGGAATAATGAAGCTAATCTTTAATCAACCAAGGGGAAAATGGCCAGATCAGTTGACCAAAGTGGTGTGGAGCCACAATACAACAACATCAAGGTCTACAGGCTTTACCTCATTCAAGTTATTATTCGGTGACGAAGCAATAACTCCAGAAGAAGCTAAAGCTGGATCAATAAGAGTGGTAGCTTCGGCAGAATCAGGTGCCGAAGATACTTGTCTTGTGGAAAAGGATGCCCTAGAAGGGATCAGGCTTCAGGCTGTGGAGAATATCAATAAATATCAAGCTGAAACAATAAAATGGCGAGATAGAAAGGTCCGGCTAAAAAATATTGAGCCGGGACACTTGGTGCTTCGGAGAGTGGCCAACCCAGATACAGTGGGCAAGTTACAATTGAAATGGGAAGGGCCTTTCTTAGTAGCATCTTCGTCAAGGCCTGGTTCGTACAGACTGAAGGACATGGATGGCAATGAAATTCCAAGATCTTGGAATGCGGATGAGCTTCGGCGATTTTATGTATAACTCGATGTAATTTTGTATGTTTTTTCTTTTCTTTTTCATGGCACCCTTTTCCTTTCTAAAGGGGGAGAAAGGTTTTTAATGGGGCCATTACATGTAATTTTCCTTTTTAGTTTTATAAGAGCAAAATCCCCCAAAGAATGTAAATGTAAAAGCTGAGAGCGCACCATCGAGTGCCAAAACTGAAAAAGAGAAAAAGCTCCGAAGACGTCCCTAAGGGGATGCAGAGCTCACAGCGAAAAGTCAACGCTGATTCCGCCGAAAGTAAAAGGCGAAGAAGCTCCAAAGACGTTCCTAAGGGAATGCAGAGCTTATACCGCCTAAGTAAAAGGCGAAGAAGCTCCAAAGACGTCCCTAAGGGGATGCAGAGCTTACAGCGAAAAGTCAACGCTGATACTGCCTAAGTAAAAGGCGAAGAGGCTCCAAAGTCGTTCCTAAGGGAATGCAGAGCTAATGTGTGGTTGTTTCTAAGGAAGTAATGGCTGAGAATGTGGCTTCGGACATACGCTTCGGACATTCATTCGCACATTACGTTACATCATGGCATTTGCATGCATAAGCATTCATTCATAGCATTTGTGTTCCTAAGTGGTTGCTTCGGCAAAAAGAAAAGCCTCGGAGAAGTGGTTTTTTATGATTCGTTATGTAAAAGAAAAGCTTCGGAGAAGTGGTTTTTTATGATTCGTTATGCTATGTTGTGTACAAAAAAGAGAAGCTTCGGTAAAAAGAAGAATTGCTTTTATGCTTTGTTGTATACAAAAGAGAAAAGCTTCGTTGCTCGGGAAAAAGAAGAATTGCTTTTATGCTTCGTTGTGTACGAAAAGAAGGGAAGGTGTTTTTTTCGCCTTCGGCTCAAAATACTGATTTCGTCCACATCAAAGCGCCTCAATCAAAGGGTAAGAATATATTACAAGGTATGTACAAAGTTCCTTGAGAACAGTTTAAATGTATTTACAAAAGTTGTTACAAAAGTATCCTAAGTTTTTTTTCCTATAGTACATTTCTACTGATCTTCATTAAGCTTCAGCTTCGGCGACAGCTTCGGCGATATAACTTAAGCATCATCTTCACCTTCGTCATCCTACATAAATCAAGGAATCATGAGTAAAAATCAAGTGCAAAGGAAAAGGTAAGTACGAAGTATCATTTCTTACTGGTTCAAGATGACTTCGTGCTTCGTCTCTAGCCTTCTCCCGCCCGCCTTTTGTCCATATCATTTTTATAAATCTATTTGAGATGCTTCGAGCGAGGTCAGGTATATCATCCAGGATTGATGGAGATAGGGTGAAGTTGGGCCTGTTGACAATCTTTCCATGCTCGCAACCGGCCTTCAGGAATGCAGCAGCGGTACCCCGAGAAGCTACCCAGGCACAGAAGTCGCCGTGCCCGGCTATAACTTCGTCAAGTTCTTCGATTTCGGCTTCAATATGATCGAAGGCCTGTGGTAAATTTCCTGCTGAAGAGTTAAATTTCCCGCTGCTGGCTCCAACAGAGTAAAATATCTTTTTTAATCGTCCAATACAATTGTTGCTAAATTTTAAGCATTTGTCTTGAAGGCTTGCTAACGATTTCTTCAACTCTGAGCTAGTCTGGACTTCGGCTTTAAGTTTCGAATTAAGCTCCAGCTTCTCCTGATCGAATTGTTCTGATTGACTGATAAGCTTCGAATTCAATTTTGATACCTTAGCCTCAGTCTCTGCCAGCAGGCCTTCGGCGGATTGGAGCTCGAAGTCTTTCTTTTCAATGATAGCTGATTGTTCTTTTATCTTGCTCTCTAAACTTTCGATTATAGCTTCGTGTTTTTTGTCCTCCAAGTCTTGTTGCATCTTCAGAGCTTTGCTCAGTAGCATGCTCTGTACAGAAACAACTTACGTTAGTAGTATTTTCATTATTAACAGCAATAAAAACCAGAGAAAAGGTTGTTTACCTTGAAGTTGGAGTAAAATAAGCTGCCGACGATATGTTGTCGTCGGTAGCGGCTGATGTCTGTCTCTAGCTTCGGAAAACCGATACTCTTTGATAGAGTACCGATTACCTTAGCTCCAGTTTGGTCTCGAATGCAGCCTAATTTTTCGTCATCAATGCCTCCAAATAGAAGAGCTCCGGGTTTGTAGCCGCAAGATTTGGCATAGTCTTTGAGCTCTTCTATTTCATCCTTCGTCAGTTTTTGCCCAACTAAATTTTGAAAAGAGTAGGCTTCGTCGTCCGAAGTGTCTTCGGCTATTTCTTTTCCTTTTTCAGGCACTGTGGCCATGGTTTTTTCAGTAGTAGCACCAGCTTCTTCTGCAGCCATGTCTTCCAAAATTTTGTTAATGTCCTCAATGGTTGTTTCTAAATTCACGTCTTCGGCTGTAGCGGCTTCGGTAGCCGCGACCTCCGAAGGTGCGACGTCGACGTTTGTGGTGCCTTCGACAGCTGGTGTTTTCTGAGTTGACGCTCTAGGCGGCGTCTTGTCGATCACTTCAGTTACCGCAATAATTCTTTGCCGCTTGGGTTTGCTTATCTTCGTTTGATCCGGCTCGTCCACCTTTTGAAAAAGCTTCGTCAGTTGGAGCCCTAATGGACTTAGCTTCGTGGGCATGGGTTCAGTCATTACCTTTAAAATTTCCTCCACGTCGCTGGTAGAAGGCGGTGTGGGGGTCCCCTCTTCTTCGGGTGATTTGCGCTTCGGAGTAGATATTTTTCTTTTCTTGGGAATTTTCTTCTCCTTTGCTGGTCTTTCTTCATCCCTGATCAGAGTTTCGGCCACTCTTTTTCTTTTGTGGCCCTCGGCACCCTTGTTCAACTGCTCATAATCTGGGTACTCGAAGCCCAGGGCATCAAGCACTCGGTTCAGCCTTCGCTTCGGTCGGGCGCCGAAGGCCGCTGTCATTAGTTGATCCTCTTTTTTGGAGTAATTCCCCAGGATTTCATTGCACATCACCTCAACTGTGTCTAACCATTCTTTGCAGGGTTTTTTAAAGTACTTCTTAAACTTGAAGTGATAAGGAAGCCGAACAAGCTCCCCCTTCTTCTTCTCTCCCTCCAGCTTCGGCATTTCCCACTCTTTTAGAGTAGGGAAAACTCTGAATGCCAAAAACTCCTGAACTAGATCCCTGGTGCCAATATGTTCTGAAATAATTTCAAATTCACCCAGAGCAGCCCAGGTGGGACCTTCTAGATCGCCGATGCGACATCGTGGCCTCGTCTCTCCGAAGATTAAATCCAGAGGGCTTTGTACCAATTTTTCTTTGTCTTCGTCAACTTTTACATAAAACCACTCAGATTTCCAGCCTGCTGGCCATTTGCTTCGGTAGCTGATGACAGGACACTTTGTTGTCTTCCGGTAGGCAAAATTATAGCAACCGAAATTATCATGTAGCCCATCTTTTCTGGCCTTTGTTTGGTAATGTAATTCGTGAACTCGGCAGAAGCTGTCGGCAAACGGTTCCACAGCTTGGCTTCGGAGGGCCCAGATATAAACATTGAGCCTAACGATGGCGTTAGGAGTCAATTGATGAAAGTAGATACCAAACCTCTTCAGTATCTCCGCAATAATCTCGTGAAGAGGGAATCTAAGCCCAGCCTTTAAAAAGCTCTTGAAGATAACGATCTCATCCTTCCCTGGCTTCGGGGTGGTTTCTTCTCCCCCGAAGCGGAGTAGCTTCTTCTGATCTTCATTGAAATAACCTGCTTTCACCATCTTCGAAAGATCAGCCTTTGAAACGGTTGATTTCCCAAAATCCAGATGACTGGGCTTGCTGGGCATAGCAATGTGGTAGTCATCTTCGGGGTCAGTCCCTTCAATGTTTTCTTCTTCTCCTTCGGCTGTTGTCGGGTTTGCTTCAGCAGCAGGCATTTCTTCCGCAGTCACTAGACCGGAACGCTGCATCGCTTCGGAGATGGGCACAGTGTCCGAACCTTCGGCTTCGTCTCCCTCACGTACAACTTTGGCAGTAGATCGCACTCTCGCCATTTGATTCTGAGTTTGGGGAAGTCAAAAACTTCTTTCTTTTTTCTTTTCTCCGAAGCTCTTCTTTCTGACGAAGCAGACGTCGAGACGGACCTTCGTTCGATTCTGAGAGTCAAGCTTCGGCTATGGTGGAAAATTTTGGCAGCAAAACAGTGCAAATAGCAATGAATGCTGTGGTAACTTCACACCTACCCGTTTGTTTATATAGTGCTGCAGGTAAGAAGGCGAAGCGGTAAGATTTTTACACCAGACGGGCGGTCACTTGTACTCGCTGTGCAGTGGACCGCAAAGATCAAACAGTAACTCTGCAAGGTGGGCCTGGCACGCGCTCGGAAGCCGGATCGTTTCTCCGCAACGAGCTCAGGGAAGGTGTTTTTTGAACCTTCGGCTTCCCGAAGCTGAAGAGGTTTTTTTTCACGGGTCAAGCTCGTTACGAAAAACGATCTAGCACCGCGAAAGGGGCTACTGTTGGGGTCGTGCTTCGGTGCGCCGAAGGTCTCACACGAAGAAGCAGCTTCGGCTGAAGTCGTCTCCAGGAAATGGCCGAAGGTTCCTTTTCATGGAGCTTCGGCGTTTCAAACCGACATAGAGATAGAATGACCTTTTTATTCATAGAGGTCTGAGTCAATGTTGTAAACTTTTGTAAGGGGCATAATTGTAATTTGTCACAGGCTGCGACCTGTGCCTATAAATAGATGAACAGTACCTCTGCACTGTTCACGCGAACCTGTCATTTGCCTTCGCATCACACTTGCACTCCTGCCTTCCTCAGGACCGAAGGTACATTTGTAATTTGAAGTCATTTGTATTCATTCATATTAGTAGAAATGGAAATGATTCTATGTTAACATTTGAATGTCTATTTTATACCTCATGATTTATATGAATGCTTCATCCCTCGCTATTATGTTTACGAAGGTATGTCCTTCGTAACCTTCGTCCGAAATTCCTTATATCCCGAAGGGATATAATGTAGTGGAGGACGAAGGACCTTAATATTTAACATTTTCTGTGTTGCCTTGTTCTTAACTCTTAGCATTTGAGAACAAGCCCCCAACAGACGGGAAGCTGTTCGTCAACACGCAGCAGGCCCCTACCTGGCGCGCCAACTGTCGGCGTTTCGAGACCGGGGGGTCCCCGAGCCGACGAGTGAAGTGTCACCGCGTGCCCTAGCCCAGATGGGTCGGCGCGAAGCCGAGCGCGAAGGGGGGAAAGCGAGGTGGCCGGAGATGGGCGTGAGAGAGGTGGAAATCCCGCGGCCTTCGTGTTCGTCCTGCGCCCAGGTCAGGTGCGCTTGCAGTAGAGGGTTACAAGCGTCCACACGGGGGAAGGAGCGAGTGGCCTCACACGAGCGCCCGTCTCGTCCTCGTCCCCGCGCGGCCAACCCTCTCTAAGAGGGCCCTGGTCCTTCCTTTTATAGACGTAAGGAGAGGATCCAGGTGTACAATGGGGGGTGTAGCAGAGTGCTACGTGTCTAGCGGAGGAGAGCTAGCGCCCTAAGTACACGCCATCGTGGCGGCCGGAGAGATTTTGGCCGTCGGAGGAGTGCTGGAGCCTTGCGGAGGGACAGCTGTCGGGGCCGTCGAGTCCTTGCTGACATCCTCTTGCTTTCGTAAGGGGGTCGAGAGCCGCCATCGTCAGGGAGCGTGCAGGGCGCCATCATCGCCTATCTGGTGGAGCGAGCCAGATGGGACGCCGGTCTTGTTCTCTGTAGCCTGAGTCAGCCTGGAGTAGGGTAATGATGGCGCCTCCTGTTGACGTGGCTGGTCCGCGTCCTAGGTTGGGCGATGTGGAGGATCCTCCGAGGTCGAGGTCGAGTCCGTCTTCCGTGGCCGAGGCCGAGTCCGAGCCCCTGGGTCGGGCGAGGCGGAGTTCGTCGTCTTCTGGGGCTGAGCCCAAGTCCGAGCCCTGGATCGGGCGGAGCGGAGTTCGCCGTCTTCCGGGGCTTAGCCCGAGTCCGAGCCCTGGGTCGGGCGGAGCGGAGTTCGCCGTCTTCCGGGGCTTAGCCCGAGTCCGAGCCCTGGGTCGGGCGGAGCGGAGTTCGCCGTCTTCCGGGGCTTAGCCCGAGTTCGAGCCCTGGGTCGGGCGGAGCGGAGTTTCCTATGGTGTTCGGCCGGGCCTGACTGCCTGTCAGCCACACTCTATCAAGTGGCACCGCAGTCGGAGCGGCGCAGGCGGCGCTGTCTTTCTGTCAGACCGGCCAAGGGAGCGGCGAAGTGACGGTGGTCACTTCGGCTCTGTCAGCTGGGGGGCGCGCGTCAGGATAAAGGTGTCAGGCCACCTTTGCATTAAATGCTCCTGCGATTTGGTCGGGGTTGCTTCTCGGCGAAGACAGAGCCTCGGGCGAGCCGGGAACGTGTTCGCCGTTGGAGGGGGGCCTCGGGCGAGGTGGAGATCCTCCGGGGTCGGCTGCCCTTGTCCGAGGCTAGGCTCGGGCAAGGCGTGATCGAGTCCCTTGAATGGACTGATCCCTGACTTGATCGCACCCATCAGGCCTTTGCAGCTTTATGCTGATGGGGGTTACCAGCTGAGAATTAGGAGCCTCGAGGGTACCCCTAATTATGGTCCCCGACAATATCTAACATGTGAGCCATCCAAATTTTATATATTATCCTAAATTCTAATTTTCAATTTTTATCTATGACATGTTGATTGGTGCTGAAATTATTATTTGATGATGATGGAATGATAATTGTTTTTGAAATGTGATAAAATTGTTGTTTGATGTTGAATGCTAAAATTGTAGTGGGCGGGCGGGCAACGGGTATCCGCCGGATAGCGGATACCCGGCGTGTACGGGTATGGGTAGAGATCCATACCCACGAATGTTTATGGGTATGGGTATGAGTTGAGTTTTGTCTCGCGGGTATGGGTTCGCGAACTATATATCCACGTACTATCCACCCGATTGCCATCCCGAAATCTGAATATCAAATCAAGTCAAAGGTAGACCCATTAGGATACTAGAGCCTGATATAAGGGGTATGAACTAAATATCGAAGAATACGCTTCACAACCACAAGGTGACATTCCTTAGGGTCGGATTACTTTGTTTATCCGGTCAAGTCTAGCAGATATGCATACAGAAAGCATAATATCTGGTCTACTTGCACAAAGTTAAAGCAAGGAACCTATCATAGATCGGTATACCTTTTGATCTACGGACTTACCTCCTGTGTTGAGGTCCAAATGTCTGCCAGTTCCCATTGGCGTCTTAGCAGGCTTTGAGTCCTTCATCTCAAACTTTCTTTAGGATATATTGTGTATACTTTGTTTTTTCAGAGGAATGTTCCTTCCTTGAGTTGCTTCACTTGAAATCCGAGGAAGTAATTCAACTCTCCCATCATGGACATTTCGAATTTTTGCGTCATCACCCTGCTAAACTCCTAACATGACTTTTGACTAGTAGAACCAAATATTATGTCATTGACATATATTTGGCATATAAACAAATCTCCATCGCAACTCATAGTGAAAAGAGTTGTCGGGTACCATAATTAGGGGTACCCCCAACGCTCATGGCTGGTAAACACCCTCAGACCAACTGGCGGGTGCGGTTCAAGCCAAGACTTCGTCTACCCGAGGGATGCGATCTCACCCGAGCCCAGCCTCGGGTTGGAACAGTAGTCCTAGACGACTTCACGCCTCGCCCGAGGGCCTCCTCAGGCAGCGGGCGCCCCCCCGGCTCTCCCGAGACCCGGCTCGGGCAGGCTTCGTTGTGAAGCAACCTTGGCCAGACCGCCTCACCAACCGACCGCTTCGCAGGCGCATTAAATGCAGGGGATGCCTGACGCTGTATCCTGACACATGCGCCTCAGACGGGCAGGCTGAAGTGACCACAGTCACTTCGCCCCTCTTCTTTACTGTCTGACATGACAGGAAAACAGCGCCGCTCGCTCCGCTCCGACTGTCGTGTCAGCCACCCCGGCAACGACTGACAACAAGTCACGATCAACCACCGAGTTCAGCCTCGGGCGCAACAGAAAGCTCCGCCTCGCCCGACCTCATGCTCTGGCCTCGGGAGGAGGTTTCCGCCTCGCCCGACCTCAGGCTCCGACCTCGGGAGGAGGTCTCCGCCTCGCCTGACCCTCGGACTCAGCCTCAACCCCGGTCTCGGGAGGAATCGCGTCCTCGCCCAACCCCGGCCTCGGCCTCAAGAGAAGTCTCCGCCTCGACCGACCCTGGACTCGGACTGACCGCGCTAATAGGAGATGCATCATTTCCCTATTCCTAGCCTGCTCAGGCCACAAGGAACAAGACCGGCATCCCATCTGGCTTACCCCAGCGACGGGTAATGATGGTGCCCCGCGTGCACCATGACGCCGGTGGCTCTCAGCCCCTTACGACAGCAAGGAGACGTCAGCAGGATCCTCACCGCGCTGCCAGCTGTGCTCCTACAAGGCTCAGGCGCTCCTCCGACGGCCACGCCATCACATGTACAGGGCCCAAGCTCTCCCCCAACAGCCACGTTGGCATGTACACAGGGCTTAGGCACTCCACTGCCGGACACGTTAGCGCATAGCTACGCCCCCTGTTGTACGTCTGGACTCTCTCCTTGCCTCTATAAAAGGGAGGTCCAGGGCCACCCTGAGGGGGGTTCGCGCGGGGGAAGCGGCGGACGAACTCTGTGTCTCTCCCTCTCTCACGCGACGCACTTGTAACCCCTACTACGAGCGGCACCCCTGGTGCAGGATAATACAAGGCTTGTCCCACCTCTTGTGTTCCATCCGGCGCCAACCCATCTGGGCAGGGGCACGTAGCGATTTCACTGGTCGGTCCAAGGGACCCCCCTCGGGTCCGAGACGCCGACAGTTGGCGCGCCTGGTAGGGGCCTGCTGCGTGTTAACGAACACCTTCCCATTGAGATCCAGATGGGGAGTCTTCAGCAACCTCTCCAGCCCGGGATGGTGCTCCGCTTCGGGAGTCTCGAGTTCATGTCCCTCGACGGCAGCTACGACATGGTACTCCTCCCCCTGCGGCGTGACGACAACAACGGTCTCCGACTCGCCTGGCGGCGGCAAGCTCTACGACAGCATCTCCCCGCGACAGAAGAGGAGCACTCCAGTCGTCCCCGCCACCCTCCTCGTCAGAGGAGGCGGAGACGAGGCAACCGTGGCCACGCAGGAGGTGGCACCTTGTCGGCTGTTGCACCAGAGCGAGTCGACGACGTCGGCACTCCCTCGGAGGACATGTCGGACATTGTCCTCGCACCTGAGACGACGGCGGGTGTCACTTCCCCACGACGTGTCAGCCCCAAGCGGACTGATGACGCCAGCACCCTCGCAAAGGACCTGCTGGGCGTTACCCTCGTACCTGAGATGACGGTGTGCTCCGCCCCCGACACGACTTCACCACCGTCCAATGACCAAGAGGTACCATCCATTTTCCATCCCGTACCTTTTCGGTTCAGCTTCGATCCACCTAGCGACCCCGCTATGGTGGGTGACTTCGTAAAGGCATATCCAAACCTTTTGGGGTACCACATGTGGTCGACCTGGGACCGACTGACAGCCGTCTCAACCTTCCGACCGGCAGGTTCTGAGGAAGAGGACGACCCTGACTCCGGTTGGGATTTCTCTGCCCTCAATGACCCCGGTGCCATGCGGGGCTTCATGTCCGCATGTGACCACTGCCTCTCCGGTTGTTCTGACGATGGCCATGACCTTGACGACGAGGGTTACGACCCAAGTCGCGAATGTTTCCACGTCGATCTGGGAGATCACAACGAAGGCAACCACCTCGGTATGCCAGAGGTTGACGATTCCCCCGGGCCCGCATCTCACGTTGACATCCCGCGGGAGCTAGCTGTGGTCCCAGTCCCTACTGGGGGTCAGGACATACAGCTCGAGCAAATCCGTGAGATGCAGGCCCGGGTCGACGAGGAAGCAGGCCGGCTTGTACAGCTCCGACAGAACATCGAACAGGAGTGGGCAGGCCGAACACTCGCCGGAGAAGCCTGTCACCGGGCCCAAGACATCCGGTGCCGCATCGTCGACAATGCCAGGGCAGCGCTGCCCCCGGCCGTCAGCGGGTCCGGCCAGGACCTAGCTGTAGCGGCGATGCTGCTTCGAGCCATGCCAGAGCCATCCACCACCGAGGGACGACGTATCCTGAGCGAACTCAAGAATCTCCTAGAAGGCATCACGGTTCGACGAGCCGAGAGCTCCGCCTCCCGCAGGCGAGCTGACCCCTCGGAGCATCACGCGATGTCCTCTCGGCGCATTCGGGAAGCCTCTGTCCATCCCGAGCGTACGTGGGACGAGGCGCCCGCCGCCCGGGAATGCCTCGGCAACGAGCACCACCATCTCGACCATCGAGCCCGCCTCGACGAGAAGGTGCGCCGATGCTACCATCCCAGGCGTGGGGGACGCTACAACAGTGAGGAGGATCGCAGTCCTTCGCCCGAACCACCCGGTCCGCGAGTCTTCAGCTGGGCCATACGACGAGCGCCGTTCCCTGCCCGTTTCCGAGCCCCGACTACCATCACCAAGTACTCGGGGGAGACGAGGCCGGAGCTGTGGCTCGCAGACTACCGACTGGCATGCTAGTTGGGAGGGGCGAATGATGACAACCTCATCATCCGTAATCTACCCCTTTTCCTCTCCGATGCTGTAACACCCCTGGTGTTACTATAACTAAAACTTGAGCATGACATCATAAGCATTGGCATTGCATATGTTTGACACACTTAGAGTGCATTCACTAGGCAAAAATTTCAAACAAGTTGTATTGTTTTAATGTTTTTGCAAATAGAACCCTGGTTAAAGGACTTAACCCTAAATAGTGGTTAAAGGGGTAAAACTTAACCCAAGTTAAGAAAACCTAAAAACTTTAGGGTAAAAGTCATAAAATGACTCTAAGAACAAACTTGAATTCCTTTTATACCCCTGGGATACCAGAAACCCTAATTGGAACCCTGGAAAACCCTAAAACCAAACCCTAGGGGCTTATGTGCAAAATTAGCCCACTTTTGGGCTAAAGTGCAAAAACCAAGCCAAATAAGTATTTTAAGCCAATTGGTTCACAAATATGTGGATTTGAAAGCCAAACCCTAAGTTTTGGACTTAAATGTAAAATGGACCTCATTTGAGTTCTATTCCAAGTCTGAAAATCAGAGAATTGGCTCAACTTTGGGGCTTTGTAACTTTCAAAGTATAGGGTTTTTGCCCTAGGTCACCACATCAAAGTTGAAGCCCAATTGAAGGTGAACAACTTTGCTTAAGAGTGGGAGCATTGTTGTTAAGGAAAAATTGGAGATAATCAAGCCTAAAGATAGGTGGTCAGGCTGATTCAGTCTGAGTTTCAGAATTTTAGTGTAATGGAGCCAACTTTGAGCCCGAATTCAACCTTGATTTAGTACTCAAATATGTTCAAGTCCTATAGTCAAGTTGTAGGTGGTTTGTAACTCTGCAACTTTGGTATAGAGGTTTATGAAGTTCACATGCAAATTTCAAAGAAAATCGAGCCTAAACCTTGTCTGTCAGACGGACTGAATATCAAGCGCCATGGTACAGTAAGGTTTGGGGATCAGACCGCCAGCACGGCTTGTTCACCGCCGGCGACCTACCTGCGCTAGGATTCGCGCCGCCGCCGTTAGGATTTGCGCTCGCTGGTAACCGGATATGGCTGCGAGGTAAAAATATCTCGTCGCCGTCGAGCTGGAAGGCACCCCGATCGGCCACGGCACATCTCCCCTGGATCACTGCCCGCGGTGAGGTACTCACCGTCGACCGCCGCCTCTCGGCCGTGTGCCGCGTGGCTCCACTCTTTCACCGTGTCACCGTGACCTCCTCTGAACTCTCCGTGGCTCACCGGAGTTACTGCCACGCCGTTGGCCACGAATTCACGAAGCCAGTGCTTCTTCTTCACTTCCGACCGCCGCGTGTCTCGTCCGAATTCGCGGCCACCGCCCATCCTCCCTATAAATTGAGCCCGTGTCCAGCTCCGTTAGATAGTCAGCTAGCTAACCACCGCTAATCGGCCACAATCATCCTCTCATGTGCTCGAATTCGGAGTTTCCCCCAAATCCGATTTCCGCCACCGTGAAACTGAGCTCACCGTCGCCAGCCCAACTCCGGTCAGTTCTCGCCCTCTGCTCCTTCGTTTGAGCATTCTCATGCCTCTGTGATGCTCCCCGACCCCTTTAATTGGACTAGACCGACGCCCATCGCCGGGAACACGGCTGTCTCGCCGTGATGCTCACGGCCACCGTGGCCAGAGTTCCCTAGTTGATTAATAGCCAAATTAGTTTGGGGAAAAGGCTTAGGGTCGATCCAATTCGGTTTCTGTTGCTCGGAGAGCTCAGCCGTTGCCCCGTTCGGCCGGTCTGCTGGCTCGCCGGAGCGCGGCCGTGCGTGAACGGCGTCGAGGACTTCTAGTTGTGAATTGATAGAAACGCAGGGGCCTTTTTGTAATGGTCAGTGACTTGGTTAAACAGTGAAATGACCTGTTCGTAGTTAGCCAGAAGCGCGAGGGTCTTCATGCAAAGTCGCTGACGCGGGCACGCGCGCGGGCGTGTTTTATCGTGGACCTGGGCTAGTTGGGCCAGAATCGGCCCAGTCCTATTTCATCTTTTTGCTTTTTCTTTTTCCAGCAGAGCCAAAATAATTATAAGAAAATGTAGAAAAATGCTAAAATTGTGAAACTAATTTTCCTAGGCTTGTTAATTTCCCTAGAATTTAATAAAAATAGTTTTGTGATTTTTAGTGGAAATAAGAAATTTTAGGGTATTTAAAGTAGTTAAAAGTATTAGTTATGGATTTTTAGAAATTAGATGGTAAGTCCAAAAATGTCCAAACTTTTTATGGGCACCTAAACCAATATTTAGGAGCCTTGGGTAGAGCTTGAATTGATTTGGACCTTGTTTGATCACTAAACCCAAAACCCACCCCCCTGCCCTATGAACTCCTTTACCGACTCCGGAAACCTTAGGTTCTCGGAGTACCGTGAAGGAAAGTTGTACTCAAGACTTAGATAATAAGTTTATATTATCTTTGCATCCTCATGAGCACCCCATGGCATCCATTCTTATGCATATATATGGTTATGTTAGAACACCAAGAAGAAGAAGAAGTCATTGAAGAGGGAACTCCACCAACCTCAGATCCTCAAGCAGGCAACTGCTTTTATTTCGATATTTGTGGATCCGAGCAGGACTCACCTGATAACAAAGGCAAGCCCCGGTGCATTTGCCACCTCCCTTGATGTTTTTAAAATCTTTCTCACTTGCTTGCTGCATTAGGTAATAGGAGTTGATTGATTAAACAATTCCTGCATTACCTTCCTTGATCTCGATTACCCTCCTTGAAACCCTGTTTTTACAAAAAGGTTTTACTATGCTTAGTATTGCTTTAGAAAAACAAAAAGGATTTGTTTTACAAAAGATGTTTGGCAAAGTGGGAGGGATATTTTTGAAAATAAAACTTGATGGTGAATCCATCATGGCCATGATGGATTCAACATCGGAAAAGATGTACCTCTGTCAGGTACCAAGTTTTTGGGTTAAAAAGATTAAGCTGAGACCGGGCGGGTGACTTGCACGAGAAAGAGAGTCTCGGTGTAGTGTCTCCGTCTGAGTTGATTAAGGACCGTCTCGATGTAGGCTTGATGATCGAGGACCCTTTAACTGGTCACATGCCTCGTCATGGGTAAGCCTTGCCTCGGGCAGACTAAGGCCGGAATAAGATAACACGAAATGGGCGTGGAGCGGTGGCGAGAGTAGCGTGTACCCTCCGTGGCAAGAGGCTGGACGGTGGTGTATCTGTGCTCTCGGTTTGCGTGAACCTGATCCGGTCTTAAGAACCCCGGTGGCGGGTTGACATATGCAAGGGTTAAGTGCTACATATGTCGTGTGATTGGAGATCCTCAGCTGAGTATAATCGATTCGGATCGCCGTACCTTCGCGGTTATGAAGACTTGGTCACTGACCTACACGTAGCATTCCACAAAAGATGATGTGTATTTGTTAAGAAATTGGCTAGTGCAGGACCAGTGATTGAACTAGGGTAGAAAGAATTCTAGTTGCAGGTAATTGAACTTAACATGACAAATAAAACTGGATTTTTAAGGATCCACTTTAGTAAGCATTTCTGCAAAACAGAGTCTTTGATTATTGAAAAGCCTTACCTTGACTCCCATATAACCAGCATACCCTTGAGAGTCTTTTCTTTAGTCGGGTAAGACTTGCTGAGTAATTCCATACTCAGGGTTTATCCCTTCGTTGTTTTTAGGTGAGGAAGTAGCAGACTTTTGTTGCTTCTGTGCCAAGGTGGTTCCCAAAGAAGAAAAACAAGACTGAAGTGCGGGAGGACTCGGTCCTCCACATAGGATCTTTTGTTTATAGCTTATCGGGAGAAGTTTGTGTCTCCCTTGGTTTGTATAATGTTACTACTCTGCACTCACTTTTAGACTGGTCTGTAATAAAATAACTCGAGCTTGCTTTTGAAATAAATGTAAGTTTATGTAATTCGCTTCCGCATTTCTTTATCTCCGATGTTCTGTAATGTCTGCAAGACGGGTGAAACGTTCCTGGTGAGGTAGGGAAAGATACTGAGCTTGTCAAGTAACTTAGGAACATCTACAGGGTGTCTGATGTCTGTTAGACAAGGACAACTGTAGGTGGGCCTAAATACTTGGGAGGTTCCGTCACAGCTGGTATCGGAGTGTAGCCCTTCTTTGCAGATATTATGTGACATCTTCAAAAGGATTTCCGAAAGTCTTACCTAAAAATTCTTTTCTCTTCTTACCTAAGTACTCTGAAGAGTTTATCTTAAAGACCAGATAGGAAGAGTGCAATGTATAGAAGGTTGAATCGACTAAGGTTGATTCTGTACTTATTCATGCATCATGCTAAGAATTATGCTAATAAATTTTCCCCCTTAGAAAGATGCCGCCACGCACAAGGCTAACGGCACGTAAGTCAACGGGACCAATTGGAGTACCCCGGCATCAACTAGCCCCTCGACACGAAAGCAGTAGCAGCGGAAGTAATGACCCTATAGGAGACCTGGAAGCCGAAGTGAGTCGACTTCAAGCAACGCTGCAACACAGGACCAATGTTTGGATCGCAGACGGAGATAGAATCAATGAATTAAGAAGGGATATCCGTCACCTGCAGGATCAGCTGGCTGATCAGGACTTAGCACTTGACTGGGCAGTACAGTTTCATATGTTGGTATGTGCTAAGGAAGCGAGGGCTCAGGCCCGAATTAAAGAACTTAGCTCAGATGTCGACAACCTGCAGGTCTACTGCAATACGTTGCATGAGGAAGTCCATGTGTTATACTCACAATTACGCCCTAGTGAGTCTGCACACTCTGCTGAGACGGAAGCCGGACCCTCTCACGTTGCGGGACGCGCACTGGGTGGGGACTTAGACCTTTTTGAACCCCCTCCTTCTTTGAGGTTGGTTGACGTCTGGACTCCCACACCTGACGATGAGGCCGCCAAAAGCAATGGAAAGCAGGGCTAATGGTGTAATAAAAGTAGAGTAGTGTATTGTAGGGTGTACTGTTGTATAATAGGTTGAACTTTTGTAAAATGGGTAATGTATCCTGTTATGTAGTGTCGAATCTGTATCATTACTCTTTATAGTAATGTAAAATGGAAGGTTTTCTTTGGCACATTATGTTTATTCAAATGTTTTTGCCTCAGATGCCGACCAGGACTCGCGGACAGGACGCAGCTGGAACTTCTGGGGGTCGGGATGTCACCCCAAATCCACCTCCGGTTCCACCCACGCTTGCCGAGGCGATTGCCGCCTTGGTGAATGCCACCGCCGACAATACCCGCTTCCTTAGGGAAATGGCGGGTCAGCAGCAGTTCCAGCAGCAGGCAGGAAGAGGTTTTCAGCAAGGTCCCCGTGAAACTACTTATCTGGACTTCTCCGAAACTCGTCCACCTCTATTCATCAAAGTAGAAGACCCGCTAGAAGCCGACAAGTGGATACGAGTTATTGAACAAAAGTTTGGCCTTCTTCGTTGTTCTGAAACGCAGAAGCCATTGTTCGCGGCACAGCAACTTCGTGGCCCTGCCAGTACTTGGTGGGGAAACTTTGTGGCTATCCAACCTGACAACCATCAAATCACTTGGGATGAATTTAAAGCAGCCTTCCGCGAACACTACATACCTGAAGGAGTGCTGCATATGAAACAAGAGGAATTTATGAAGCTAAAACAAGGAGGAGACACCATCAATCAGTATCTTAACAAGTTTAATCACCTGTCACAGTATGCCATTGATCAGGTGAATACTGATTTGAAGAAAAGGAACTGTTTCATGAGAGGTCTAAATGACCGGTTGCAGCGAAAAATGGCCACATGTATTGATCTCACATATGGAAAGGCTGTCAGTACAGCCTTATCTGTGGAGGCAAAATACGCAAGTTCTCGGAAGAATAAGGGATTCAGTGGTGATAGGCCTAATCAGGGCCAGGCGAAGAGGCAACGGTTCGTCATCCGGCCTTCTAGCCAAAACCAAACTTTTTCTCGTCCACCAGTATTCCCTTTTAAACAGCCCATTATTATTCGCCCCAATAATACCTCCACTTCCCCAAATCAGCCGGGTGCCCCAGGCACTCGATTCCCTGCCTTGCCCAGCTCTTCAACTGGGTGTTTCAACTGCGGCAAGTCGGGACATTTTATCAAAGACTGCCCGTACCCCAAGCAAAATCAATCCAATGTTCAGCAAGGAACTGGGAAGTCCACTCAGCCCAAGGGAAATGCTGTGGGGAGGAATACCAAGAAGACGGGGCGTGTATATTACACCCAAGTGGCCACTACACCGGAGGGAGAGCCGGTGATGATGGGTACGTTTCCCGTGGCCAGTCACCCTGCAATTATTCTTTTTGATTCTGGTGCTTCGCATACCTTCATTAGCAAGAAATTTGTGGAGCAACATCACATTGCATGTCATGAATCAAAAGAGGGATTTAAAATTCATTCACCTGGGGGACACATTTTTACTAGAGAAGTGGCCTATGAAGTGCCAGTAACAATGGCCGGACGGAACTTTCCTGCTAACATGATTGTTCTGAAAGGCCAGGATATAGATGTAATTTTGGGTATGAATTGGTTAACCCAACACAAGGCAATCCTCAACACTGAACTCAGAACTGTCAGGTTGAGCTATAATCAAGAAGAAATTCTTTTGTCTCTCCCCAAAACCAATCCAGCCAAAGCTTCTGGTAGAATATTTGAAGCCATTGTACCGGAAATCAAGAACATTCTGGTAGTATGTGAGTTTCCAGATGTATTTCCGGAAGATTTGCCTGGACTACCCCCTGAAAGAGATGTAGAATTCGTAATTGAGCTAAAGCCCGGTACGGCTCCCATCTCCCGAAGATCGTACCGTATGCCCCCTAATGAGTTGGCAGAATTGAAGATTCAATTACAAGATCTACTGAATAAGGGATTTATCCGGCCAAGCTCATCCCCATGGGGTTGTCCCGCCATTTTTGTTAAGAAGAAGGATCAAACCTTGCGCATGTGCGTGGATTATCGACCCCTGAATGAGGTCACCATCAAGAATAAGTACCCCCTTCCAAGGATCGATATCTTATTTGATCAACTGACTGGGGCGAGGGTATTTTCTAAAATTGATCTCAGGTCGGGCTATCATCAAATCCGTATTCGGCCCGAGGATATCCCGAAGACCGCATTTACTACGCGGTATGGATTGTTTGAATACCTGGTAATGTCTTTCGGGCTCACAAATGCTCGTGCCCACTTCACCTATTTGTTGAACTCGGTGTTCATGCCCGAGTTAGACAAGTTCGTGGTGGTCTTCATCGACGATATTTTGATATACTCTAAAAATGAAGAGGAGCATGCTCAGCATCTACGGATTGTATTGACGCGCCTGAGGGAACATCAGTTGTATGCCAAGTTCAGCAAGTGCGCGTTCTGGCTGGAGAAAATTCAATTTTTGGGGCACGTGTTATCAGCTAAAGGAATTGCGGTAGATCCTAGCAAGGTCAAAGATATTCTGGAGTGGAAACCCCCAACCACTGTTCATCAAGTCCGGAGTTTTCTTGGACTGGCTGGGTATTATCGCAGATTCATACCCGATTTTTCTAAGCTTGTGAAGCCAATCACAAGTTTGTTGAAGAATGACATTAAATTTAATTGGTCTTCTAAGTGTAATGAAGCCTTTGAGCAATTGAAGACATTATTAACCACTGCTCCGGTATTGGCTCAACCGGACATCACTAAGCCTTTTGATGTATATTGTGATGCATCTGGCAGTGGGCTCGGCTGTGTACTGATGCAAGAAGGCCGAGTGATTGCGTATGCTTCAAGGCAGCTGCGCCGACATGAGGAGCATTATCCAACTCATGATCTGGAGTTAGCTGCTGTGGTTCATGCCCTGAAAATCTGGCGTCACTATCTGCTGGGAAATATCTGTCACATATATACAGATCATAAAAGTTTGAAGTACATCTTCACCCAGTCAGAGTTAAATATGAGGCAAAGACGATGGCTTGAGCTCATTAAAGACTATGATCTGGAGATCCATTATCACCCAGGCAAGGCCAATGTGGTGGCAGATGCACTGAGTCGTAAGACTTCCTGCCACTGTCTTATGGCGAAGGCCTCCGAGAACACTTTGTGTCAAGAAATGGAGAAGCTAAACCTGGGGATAATCCAGCATGGAACTCTAAATCAGTTAAGGCTTGAGTCAATCATTCTGCAGAAGATAATTGATGCTCAAAAAGATAATCTGGGTATGAAGCACATACGAGAGAAGATAAGGGCTGGAACAGCCAAATGTTTCAAGGAAGATGATCAAGGTGTGTTATGGTTTAACAACCGCATAGTAGTGCCAAAGGATGAAGAACTCCGCCAGCAAATCTTAGATGAAGCGCATCTTAGTCGCTATTCCATTCATCCAGGAAGCACTAAGATGTATCATGATCTAAAACAGCACTACTGGTGGACGAAGATGAAAATTGAAATTGCACGCTATGTGGCTAAGTGTGACACTTGCAGGCGTGCCAAAGCCATACACATGAAAGCTGCTGGTCCATTGCAGTCACTACCAATACCAACATGGAAATGGGAAGACATAAGCATGGACTTCATTGTGGGATTACCCAGGACCGCAAAAGGATATGACTCTATCTGGGTGATTGTTGATCGACTTACAAAGGTTGCTCATTTTCTGCCGGTCAAGACATATTACCCGGTACTTACCTATGCGGAATTATATATTGCTCGTATTCTCAGTTTGCATGGTGTTCCAAAGACTATAGTGTCGGATCGTGGGCCACAATTTGTATCTAAGTTTTGGGAAGAACTTCATAAATCCCTGGGAACTAAGTTACTCCACAGTTCGGCCTATCATCCTCAAACCAGTGGACAAACTGAGAGAGTGAACCAAATACTTGAAGATATGTTGCGGGCATGTGTCCTGGATTTCTCACAGAAATGGGATGAATGTTTACCTTTGGCAGAGTTTTCATATAATAATAGCTATCAAGACAGTATCCAGATGGCACCCTTTGAAGCTTTATATGGACGACGGTGTCGGACTCCGCTAAACTGGTCTGAACCTGGTGAAAGGTATTTCTTTAGGCCTGATATTGTAAAGGAAACCGAGGATAAGGTTCAGAAAGTTATTCATAATCTAAAGAAAGCACAAGCTCGTCAGAAGAGTTACGCAGACCAACGGCGAATGCCTTTATACTTCTTAGAAGGAGACTACGTCTACTTAAAGGTTTCACCAATGAAGGGAGTATCGCGTTTCGGGGTAAAGGGAAAACTTGCACCCAGGTACATTGGTCCATTTCCTATTCTTCAAAGATATGGGCCAGTGGCGTATCAACTTCAACTTCCCGAAACATTGTCTGCTGTACATAATGTGTTCCATGTATCGCAATTAAAGAAGTGTCTACGGGTTCCCGATCGAACCATTGAAGTGACAGATGTTGTCCTGGAACCAGACTTAACGTACTCAGAACATCCTATTCGAGTTCTGGATCAAAAGGATAGGGTTACCCGAAGAAAGACTTTCAAGTTCTACAAGATACAATGGAACCAGCATTCTGAAGAAGAGGCTACGTGGGAAACTCAAGACTTCTTGAATAAGAATTTCCCAGGCTTTCTAGCCTCATGTAACTTGTAAAGTGTATATAGTTATGGCAATAAAGGAATGAACCCCACCCCACCCTGCCTTGTACCAGAAATAAGAAAATAAAAATGTGACACATTTCCTTTTCCATTACTCACCCTAGGACTTTAAATCTCGGGACGAGATTCTTTTATGGGGGGAAGGATGTAACACCCCTGGTGTTACTATAACTAAAACTTGAGCATGACATCATAAGCATTGGCATTGCATATGTTTGACACACTTAGAGTGCATTCACTAGGCAAAAATTTCAAACAAGTTGTATTGTTTTAATGTTTTTGCAAATAGAACCCTGGTTAAAGGACTTAACCCTAAATAGTGGTTAAAGGGGTAAAACTTAACCCAAGTTAAGAAAACCTAAAAACTTTAGGGTAAAAGTCATAAAATGACTCTAAGAACAAACTTGAATTCCTTTTATACCCCTGGGATACCAGAAACCCTAATTGGAACCCTGGAAAACCCTAAAACCAAACCCTAGGGGCTTATGTGCAAAATTAGCCCACTTTTGGGCTAAAGTGCAAAAACCAAGCCAAATAAGTATTTTAAGCCAATTGGTTCACAAATATGTGGATTTGAAAGCCAAACCCTAAGTTTTGGACTTAAATGTAAAATGGACCTCATTTGAGTTCTATTCCAAGTCTGAAAATCAGAGAATTGGCTCAACTTTGGGGCTTTGTAACTTTCAAAGTATAGGGTTTTTGCCCTAGGTCACCACATCAAAGTTGAAGCCCAATTGAAGGTGAACAACTCTGCTTAAGAGTGGGAGCATTGTTGTTAAGGAAAAATTGGAGATAATCAAGCCTAAAGATAGGTGGTCAGGCTGATTCAGTCTGAGTTTCAGAATTTTAGTGTAATGGAGCCAACTTTGAGCCCGAA
The DNA here is from genome assembly GCA_029449295.1 of Zea luxurians. Taxonomy (NCBI): domain Eukaryota; kingdom Viridiplantae; phylum Streptophyta; class Magnoliopsida; order Poales; family Poaceae; genus Zea; species Zea luxurians. Next base: position 44,503,182 of record JAOPSE010000016.1, read on the forward strand.
TTCAACCTTGATTTAGTACTCAAATATGTTCAAGTCCTATAGTTGAGTTGTAGGTGGTTTGTAACTCTGCAACTTTGGTATAGAGGTTTAATGAAGTTCACATGCAAATTTCAAAGAAAATCGAGCCTAAACCTTGTCTGTCAGACGGACTGAATATCAAGCGCCATGGTACAGTAAGGTTTGGGGATCAGACCGCCAGCACGGCTTGTTCACCGCCGACGACCTACCTGCGCTAGGATTCGCGCCGCCGCCGTTAGGATTTGCGCTCGCTGGTAACCGGATATGGCTGCGAGGTAAAAATATCTCGTCGCCGTCGAGCTGGAAGGCGCCCCGATCGGCCACGGCACATCTCCCCTGGATCACTGCCCGCGGTGAGGTACTCACCGTCGACCGCCGCCTCTCGGCCGTGTGCCGTGTGGCTCCACTCTTTCACCGTGTCACCGTGACCTCCTCTGAACTCTCCGTGGCTCACCGGAGTTACTGCCACACCGTTGGCCACGAATTCACGAAGCCAGTGCTTCTTCTTCACTTCCGACCGCCGCGTGTCTCGTCCGAATTCGCGGCCACCGCCCATCCTCCCTATAAATTGAGCCCGTGTCCAGCTCCATTAGATAGTCAGCTAGCTAACCACCGCTAATCGGCCACAATCATCCTCTCGTGTGCTCGAATTCGGAGTTTCCCCCAAATCCGATTTCCGCCACCGTGAAACTGAGCTCACCGTCGCTAGCCCAACTCCGGTCAGTTCTCGCCCTCTGCTCCTTCGTTTGAGCATTCTCATGCCTCTGTGATGCTCCCTGACCCCTTTAATTGGACTAGACCGACGCCCATCGCCGGGAACACGGCTGTCTCGCCGTGATGCTCACGGCCACCGTGGCCAGAGTTCCCTAGTTGATTAATAGCCAAATTAGTTTGGGGAAAAGGCTTAGGGTCGATCCAATTCGGTTTCTGTTGCTCGGAGAGCTCAGCCGTTGCCCCGTTCGGCCGGTCTACTGGCTCGCCGGAGCGCGGCCGTGCGTGAACGGCGTCGAGGACTTCTAGTTGTGAATTGATAGAAACGCAGGGGCCTTTTTGTAATGGTCAGTGACTTGGTTAAACAGTGAAATGACCTGTTCGTAGTTAGCCAGAAGCGCGAGGGTCTTCGTGCAAAGTCGCCGACGCGGGCACGCGCGCGGGCGTGTTTTATCGTGGACCTGGGCTAGTTGGGCCAGAATCGGCCCAGTCCTATTTCATCTTTTTGCTTTTTCTTTTTCCAGCAGAGCCAAAATAATTATAAGAAAATGTAGAAAAATGCTAAAATTGTGAAACTAATTTTCCTAGGCTTGTTAATTTCCCTAGAATTTAATAAAAATAGTTTTGTGATTTTTAGTGGAAATAAGAAATTTTAGGGTATTTAAAGTAGTTAAAAGTATTAGTTATGGATTTTTAGAAATTAGATGGTAAGTCCAAAAATGTCCAAACTTTTTATGGGCACCTAAACCAATATTTAGGAGCCTTGGGTAGAGCTTGAATTGATTTGGACCTTGTTTGATCACTAAACCCAAAACCCACCCCCCTGCCCTATGAACTCCTTTACCGACTCCGGAAACCTTAGGTTCTCGGAGTACCGTGAAGGAAAGTTGTACTCAAGACTTAGATAATAAGTTTATATTATCTTTGCATCCTCATGAGCACCCCATGGCATCCATTCTTATGCATATATATGGTTATGTTAGAACACCAAGAAGAAGAAGAAGTCATTGAAGAGGGAACTCCACCAACCTCAGATCCTCAAGCAGGCAACTGCTTTTATTTCGATATTTGTGGATCCGAGCAGGACTCACCTGATAACAAAGGCAAGCCCCGGTGCATTTGCCACCTCCCTTGATGTTTTTAAAATCTTTCTCACTTGCTTGCTGCATTAGGTAATAGGAGTTGATTGATTAAACAATTCCTGCATTACCTTCCTTGATCTCGATTACCCTCCTTGAAACCCTGTTTTTACAAAAAGGTTTTACTATGCTTAGTATTGCTTTAGAAAAACAAAAAGGATTTGTTTTACAAAAGATGTTTGGCAAAGTGGGAGGGATATTTTTGAAAATAAAACTTGATGGTGAATCCATCATGGCCATGATGGATTCAACATCGGAAAAGATGTACGTCTGTCAGGTACCAAGTTTTTGGGTTAAAAAGATTAAGCTGAGACCGGGCGGGTGACTTGCACGAGAAAGAGAGTCTCAGTGTAGTGTCTCCGTCTGAGTCGATTAAGGACCGTCTCGATGTAGGCTTGATGATCGAGGACCCTTTAACTGGTCACATGCCTCGTCATGGGTAAGCCTTGCCTCGGGCAGACTAAGGCCGGAATAAGATAACACGAAATGGGCGTGGAGCGGTGGCGAGAGTAGCGTGTACCCTCCGTAGCAAGAGGCTGGACGGTGGTGTATCTGTGCTCTCGATTTGCGTGAACCTGATCCGGTCTTAAGAACCCCGGTGGCGGGTTGACATATGCAAGGGTTAAGTGCTACATATGTCGTGTGATTGGAGATCCTCAGCTGAGTATAATCGATTCGGATCGCCGTACCTTCGCGGTTATGAAGACTTGGTCACTGACCTACACGTAGCATTCCACAAAAGATGATGGGTATTTGTTAAGAAATTGGCTAGTACAGGACCAGTGATTGAACTAGGGTAGAAAGAATTCTAGTTGCAGGTAATTGAACTTAACATGACAAATAAAACTGGATTTTTAAGGATCCACTTTAGTAAGCATTTCTGCAAAACAGAGTCTTTGATTATTGAAAAGCCTTACCTTGACTCCCATATAACCAGCATACCCTTGAGAGTCTTTTCTTTAGTCGGGTAAGACTTGCTGAGTAATTCCATACTCAGGGTTTATCCCTTCGTTGTTTTTAGGTGAGGAAGTAGCAGACTTTTGTTGCTTCTGTGCCAAGGTGGTTCCCAAAGAAGAAAAACAAGACTGAAGTGCGGGAGGACTCGGTCCTCCACATAGGATCTTTTGTTTATAGCTTATCGGGAGAAGTTTGTGTCTCCCTTGGTTTGTATAATGTTACTACTCTGCACTCACTTTTAGACTGGTCTGTAATAAAATAACTCGAGCTTGCTTTTGAAATAAATCTAAGTTTATGTAATTCGCTTCCGCATTTCTTTATCTCCGATGTTCTGTAATGTCTGCAAGACGGGTGAAACGTTCCTGGTGAGGTAGGGAAAGATACCGAGCTTGTCAAGTAACTTAGGAACATCTACAGGGTGTCTGATGTCTGTTAGACAAGGACAACTGTAGGTGGGCCTAAATACTTGGGAGGTTCCGTCACAGATGCCGCCCGAGCCTGGCTGGAGCATCTGCCTCCTGCGCAGATCTCCGATTGGGACGATCTGGTCAAAGCTTTCGCGGGAAACTTCCAAGGCACGTACGTGCGCCCTAAGAACTCGTGGGACCTCCGAAGCTGCCGCCAGTAGCTAGGGGAGTCCCTCCGAGAGTGCATCCGACGGTTTTCAAAGCAGCGCACCGAGCTGCCCAACATTACCGACTCGGATGTCATCGGGGCTTTCCTTGCCGGCACCACTTGCCGAGACCTGGTGAGCAAACTGGGGTGCAAGACTCCCACCCGTGCAAGCGAACTGATGGACGTCGCCACCAAGTTCGCCTTGGGTCAAGAGGCGGTCGAAGCCATCTTTCGAAAGGACAAGCAGCCTTAGGGAGAGCCAAAGACAGACGCCCCTGAGGCGTCCGCCCAGTGGGGCAGGAAGAAGAAGGCTAAAAACAAGTCGCGAGCGAAGCGTGACGCCGCAGACGCGAGTCTCGTCGCTGCGGCCGAGCACAGGAACCCTCGGAAACCTCCTAGAGGGGCTGGCGCGTTCGACAAGATGCTCAAAGAGCCGTGCCCCTATCACCAGGGGCCCGTCAAGCACACCCTAGAAGAATGTGTCATGCTCCGGCGCTACTTCCATAAGACCGGGCCCCCGGCGGAGGATGGCAAGGGCCATGACAACGACAAGAAGGAGGGCGGCAAGGAAGAGGGATTCCCGGAAATCCATAACTGCTTCATGATCTACGGCGGGCAGGCAGCGAACGCCTCGACTCGGCACCGCAAGCAGGAGCGCCGGGAAGTCTGCTTGGTGAAGGTGGCGGCGCCAGTCTACCTAGACTGGTCCGACAAGCCTATCACCTTCGACCGAGGCGACCACCCCGACTTCGTGCCAAGTCCAGGAAGGTACCCGCTCGTCGTCGATCTGATCATTGGCAACGTTAGGCTCTCCAAGGTCCTCATGGACGGAGGCAGCAGTCTTAACATCATCTACGCCGAGACCCTGGAACTCTTAGGGGTTGATCGGTCCGAAGTCCGGGCCGGTGCGGTACCCTTCCACGGGATCGTGCCCGGGAAGCGAATCCTACCCCTCGGACGGATCGACTTACCCGTCTGCTTCGGAACTCCCTCTAACTTCCGAAAGGAAGCTCTCACCTTTGAGGTCGTCGGGTTCCGAGGAACCTACCATGCGGTGTTGGGAAGACCATGCTACGCCAAGTTCATGGTCGTCCCCAACTACACCTACCTCAAGCTCAAGATGTCGGGCCCGAATGGGATCCTCACCGTCGGATCCACGTACCGCCACGCGTACGAATGCGACGTGGAGTGCGTGGAGTACGCCGAGGCTCTCGTCGAGTCCGAGGCCCTCATCGCCGACCTGGAACGCCTCTCCAAGGAGGCACCCGACGCGAAGCGGCATGCCGGCAACTTCGAACCAGTTGAGGCGGTCAAGTCCGTCTCTCTCGACCCCAGCAACGATGCCAACAAGAAAGTTCGGATCGGCTCCGAGCTTGACCCCAAATAGGAAGCAGTGCTCATCGACTTTCTCCGTGCAAACGCCGAAGTCTTTGCGTGGAGTCCCTCGGACATGCCCGGCATACCGAGGGATGTCGCCGAGCACTCACTGGACATCAGAGCTGGAGCCCGACCCGTGAAGCAAACCCTACGCCGTTTTGACGAAGAAAAGCGCAGGGCCATAGGCGAGGAGATCCACAAGCTACTCGCGGCAGGGTTTATCAAAGAGGTATTCCATCCTGAATGGTTAGCTAACCCTGTTCTTGTAAGGAAGAAGGATGGGAAATGGAGGATGTGTGTAGACTACACTGGTCTAAACAAAGCATGTCCGAAAGTTCCCTACCCTCTACCTCGCATCGATCAAATCATGGACTCCACTGCTGGGTGCGAAACCTTGTCATTCCTCGATGCCTACTCAGGTATCACCAAATCAAGATGAAAGAGTCCGACCAGCTCGCGACTTCTTTCATCACACCTTTTGGCATGTACTATTACACTACAATGCCACTTGGGTTGAGGAATGCAGGCGTCGCTTACCAGAGGTGCATGAACCACGTGTTCGGAGAACACATCGGCAGAACGGTCGAGGCTTACGTCGACGACATCGTTGTCTAGACGAAGAGGGCCTCCAAGCTCCTCCCTGACCTTGAAATGACATTCAAGTGCCTGAGAGTGAAAGGCGTGAAACTCAATCCTGAGAAGTGTGTCTTTGGAGTCCCCCGAGGCATGCTCCTTGGATTCATCGTCTCCGAGCGGGGCATCGAGGCCAATCCGGAGAAAATCGCGGCCATCACCAACATGGGACCGATCAAAGATTTGAAAGGAGTACAGAGGGTCATGGGATGCCTTGCGGCTCTGAGCCGCTTCATCTCACGCCTTGGCGAGAAAGGCTTGCCTCTGTACCGCCTCTTAAGGAAGGCCGAGTGCTTCACTTGGACCCCCGAGGCCGAGGAAGCCCTCGGAAACCTTAAGGCGCTCCTTACGAACACACCCATCCTGGTGCCCCCCGCCGTAGGAGAAGCCCTCTTGATCTACGTAGCCGTGACTACTCAGGTGGTCAGCGCCGCGATCGTAGTCGAGAGACGAGAAGAAGGGCATGCACTGCCCGTCCAGAGGCCAGTCTACTTCATCAGCGAAGTGCTTTCTGAGACCAAAGTCCGCTACCCACAGATCTAGAGGCTGCTCTACGCAGTGATCCTGACACGGCGAAAGTTGGGACACTACTTCGAGTCTCATCCGGTGACTGTGGTGTCATCCTTCCCCCTGGGGGAGATCATCCAGTGCCGTGAGGCCTCGGGTAGGATAACAAAGTGGGCGGTGGAGCTTATGGGCGAAACGCTATCATTCGCTCCTCGGAAGGCCATAAAATCCCAAGTCTTGGTAGACTTCCTGGCTGAGTGGACTGACACCCATTTACCGACAACTCCAATCCAGCCCGAGCTCCGGACCATGTACTTCGATGGGTCACTCATGAAAACAGGAGCAGGCGCTGGCCTGCTCTTCGTTTCACCCCTCGGAAAGCATCTCTGCTACATCATTCGCCTCCATTTTCCGGCATCAAACAACGTGGCCGAGTATGAGGCACTGGTTAACGGGCTATGCATCGCCATCGAGCTAGGGGTCTGACGCCTCGACGCTCGAGGCGACTCGCAGCTTGTCATCGACCAAGTCATGAAGAACTCCCACTGCCGTGACCGGAGGATGGAAGCCTACTGCGACGAAGTCTGGCGCCTGGAAAACAAGTTCTACGGGCTAGTGCTCAACCACATCGCCCGACGGTACAACGAGACCACGGACGAGCTAGCGAAAATAGCCTCGGGGCGAATGACGGTTCTCCTAGACGTCTTCTCCAGAGACCTACATCAACCATCCGTCAAGATCGACGACACGCTCGAGCCTGAGGAAGCCTCGGCCTAGCCCGAGGTACCCTCGGCCAAGCCCAAGGTACCCTCGGCCGAACCCGAGGCACCCTCGGCCATCGAGGAAGAGGCCTTGCCCGTCGAGGAGGAACAGAATGGGGTCACGCCAGATCCGAACTAGCAGACCCCGTACCTGGAATATCTCCTCCGAGGAGGGCTTCCCATCGACAAGACCAAAGCTCGGCGGCTGGCTCAGCGCGCCAAGTCATTCGTCTTGCTGGGTGATGAAAAAGAGCTCTATTACCGCAGCCCCTCGGGCATCCTCCAACGATGCATATCTATCGCCCAAGCACAAGAGTTGTTGCAAGAAGTACACTCGGGGGCTTGCGGCCACCATGCAGCACCTTGAGCCCTCGTGGGGAATGCCTTCCGACAAGGTTTCTACTAGCCAACCGCGGTGGCCAACGCCACTAGGATTGTGTGCTCCTGCCAGGGGTGTCAATTCTACGCAAAGCAGACGCATCTGCCTGCGCAGGCCTTGCAGACGATACCCATCACCTGGCCATTTGCTGTGTGGGGTCTAGACCTCGTCGGTCCCTTGCAGAAGGCACCTGGGGGCTTCTCGCACCTTCTGGTCACCATCGACAAATTCTCCAAGTGGATCGAGGTCCGACCCCTGACCAGCATCATATCCGAGCAGGCGGTGGCGTTTTTTACCAACATCATCCATCGATTCAGGGTCCCAAACTCAATCATCACCGACAATGACACACAGTTCACCGGAAAAAAGTTCCTAGACTTCTGCGACGACCACCACATCCGTGTGGACTGGGCCACCATAGCTCATCCCATGACGAATGGGCAGGTGGAGTGTGCCAACGATATGATTTTGCAGGGGCTCAAACCGAGGATCTACAACGACCTCAACAAGTTCGGCAAGCGGTGGATGAAAGAGCTACCCTCGGTAGTCTGGAGTCTGAGGACGACGCTGAGCCGTGCCACAGGTTTTATGCCATTCTTTCTAGTCTATGGGCCGAGGCCGTCCTCCCCACGGACTTAGAATATGGCTCCCTGAGGACCAAGGCGTATGACGATCGAAGCAACCAGACCAGCCGAGAAGACTCGCTGGACCAACTCGAGGAGGCTCGAGACGTTGCCCTACTACATTCGACACAGTACCAGTAGTCGCTGCGGCGCTACCACGCCCGAAGCGTTCGGTCTCGAGGCTTCCAAGTGGGAGACTTGGTGCTTCGCCTGCGACAGGACGCCCGAGGGCGCCACAAGCTCACTCCTCCCAGGGAAGGGCCCTTCATCATCGCCAAGATCTTGAAGCCCGGAACATACAAGCTGGCCAACGACCAAGGTGAGGTCTATAGCAATGCTTGGAACATCCAACAGCTACGTTGCTTCTACCCTTAAGATGTTTTAAGTCGTTCATGTACCTCGTTTACATACACAAAGTCTAACCATCAAGGAAGGGTTGGCCTTGCCTCAGCAAAGCTCGACCCTCCCTCGGGGGCTAGAAGGGGGGAACCCCTCTGCGTCAAAATTTTCCTCGGAAAAATTTTCTACCAAAACAACCTTTGTGCTTTCGACTTCCGTATCGATAGTGGGATCCTGAGAACGACAAGAGTACACGTAAGCGGCAAGGCCGACCGAGCCAAGGAACTCCTACGCCTCTGGGATACGGATACCTCACTCATCACCTTCCGCGAGAAGTAACTCACGCTCGGATAAGCGATCCTGCTACCAAACAAGTCCTAACACTCGGGTAGAAAACGACTTTCACGCCTTCTCGACTGTACCAATAATGGAATCCTTCGACCAAATGAGAGTGCACGTAAGCGGCAAGGCCGACTGAGCCGAGAGACTCCTACGCCTCCGAGATACGGATACCTCACTCATCACCTTCCGTGAAAAGTAACTCTCGTTCGGATAAACGATTCTGCTATTGACAGACAAGTCATGATGCTCAAAACAATAAGAGAGAAGACGCAGCTTTTTAAACACAATGATAAAGTGTTTAGGCCTCGGCGGCCACGAAAAAGCATGCGCATGCTACAGACAAACTGTTCCTGCAGGTTCGGGCATCAGTAGGGGGAGCAGCAGCACCCTCGGCGTTGTTTCCATCCTCGGCGGAACCTGGCCCAGCCTCGGACGGTGACCCGGGCAAAAGGACCTCCACCTAAGGGAGGACGCTAGCACCACGCCAGCAGACGTCTTGGCCAAGCTCCAGCGGCTGCTACCACATCTTCCTCGGCCTAGGAAACCGCCATCTCCCGGGCCGACAAAGTCTCTTTTCGAGCCGACTCCGCGTCTGTCCGCGCTAACACCGCTGCCTCCGGCTCCGACTCATTGCAGAGCAGCCGAGGGTTCCAAAAACTGAGCAAGAGAAGCCTAGAGCGGCAAGGCCGACCGAGCCGAGGGACTCCTACGCCTCCGGGATACAGACACCTCACTCGTCACCTTCCGCGAAAGGCAACCGACGCTTGGTTAAGTGGTTCGGCTAGCCAACAGGCAAGTCCCAGCGCTCGGAATGAGGAAGGTACACAACTTCATTCTCGAATACCCAAATGTTCAGGCCTCGACAGCCACAAAGAACAAACACATATACTTGGGGGTAACTATGCTACACAGACTTAGACGTCGGTAGAACCCTCGGCGGTTCTCCTGACCTACGACAAATGTCTAAGTGCTTGAAGCGGTTACATTTTGCTTCGGCAAAAACCCGGTATATCTCCTTACAAACGGGACTCTGGTTCCATTCCCACAGATACGAGCAACCTCCACACCGGGGGCCAGCGAGATGATGAACTCTAAGCAGCTTGCCGGTGACCCATGACAACAGCGACAACGACCTCCGCCTCGGGCGGCCACACAGCTGCAGCAACGGCTTCAGGGTGAACGCTGCTGTGAAGAGGCCCTTGCCCACGTCCCCACACGAGGGGCGAGGACAAGCCATTAAGGCCGAAGAGTCGGAGGGCGCCGACCGTGGGTCTGAACCCACCGACACTGTGCCGGCGAACAACGGCCGCCCCAAAGCACACCGGCAGGTCCTCACTCCTGTCCTCGCCGAGGTCGCCCCAGAACACGAGCACCGCCCTCACGGCGTACGATGTGCTGGGCAACCCTCCGGCGCGGCTGACGGTGTGAGGAAGACCTGGACGTGGCCGGCCCGTGCGCGGCACGACCGCCGCCCGGACGAAGAACGGAAAGCTGCACCCTGCCCAGGGAGCAGCAGTTCTCCTTCCCCCGCATGGCTGGAGGACGCCTCCGCAGGGCTAGAGGATGCCTTTCTCCCCCAAACGCTGGGGGAAGAAAAGGGTTACCGGCCCACACGGAGGCAACCCCCACTCGGTGCGCTCCTCCGCCTCAGCCCGGATGACGAAGATCCTTGAAGCTGAGGGCAGGGCGGAGGCCGCAGCCCGGCTTGCTTCTCCCCACCAAACTGCCCATTGGTGAGGGAATGCAGCCGGGCTGCACGACGAAAAACCTTGAAGCCGAGCGATGGCTGAAAGGTGCTGATCTCCACGAGGCCACGCTCCTCCAACGACAGCAAGAGCAAGGCGGCGCTGGAGCACCCCATCCGGGGGCTCAAAAGGTGGAAGGGCACAATGCATGAGGGGAGGACGAAGGCATGGCCACTGCCTAGGGGATTGATCCCCCTTTTATAGGCAGACCTCCTCACTTGCACCCCTTAGCGTCACGGGCGAAATCACCACTGACATCCTCCAGGGTTCTCCCCCTACGACACAGGGGCTGGGACCCACACGTCATACGAGCTGATCCGAAGCACGAAGAAGGCGAACCGCCGCACGTGAGGAATGTAACCGTCCTGCGGTTACAAGCGCTCTCCCATCTTCGCAGAAATCGGGGGTCGAAAGGGTGGACTGCCACGCGACAGGCATCCAACTGCACCGCAACTGTGCGCCCCTTTGGCTTCGACCACATCCGGCGGACCGGCGCAAAGGAAGCGGGCCCACATGTCATGTAACCGGTGCATCGGTTATGACGTGCGAGAAGTTACACCGCCACTCGCGCTAATGCTGCGCCTCCTCGACTGCAGAACCAGTACCGCGACTCGAGGTAGCCCTGCGCATGACCCAACAATGCCAGTTAAAGGTGACGGCCACGGGCTGGTCAGCCGCGGGGTAGGCACGACGGTTGGCATGGTCAAAAGCGGGCCAGCAGTAACTGCAGCGGCAGACGAGCGGAGGCAGCAGTCAAGCCGCCTGCATGCTCGCGTCCCCTCCTGAAGCGACGGGAGAGCCCTCTCCCACGGCGTGAAGATGACGCGCCCGTGCCCCGTTCCTCGAACGGCTCGCGCGCGCAGCGGGCGCCACGCGAATCGCCCGTCCCATCGCAATAACTCCCCAACGGAGCAGGCGACACCTCCGGCAGGCGAGGCGGGCGCCGCTTCGCCTTCGCCATAATGACCGCATCAAAAAAGGTGCGCCACCTTATTTAAATTCATATCCTTCCCCTCCTCCTCTCTCTCTCTTGCTATAGGGACCGGGAAAGGGGATGTTGTGGAAAGGATCCTTCCCGGCGAAGGAAGCGGGCCCCGAGCCCTCCTACTGATCAGGGGTTCGAAGGCTGGCCCCTCAGAAGGGTTTCGATAGCCACCCCAGAGCACTCGAACTTCAAGCCCATTACTGATCAGGGGTTCGAAGGTTGGCCCCTCGGAAGGGTTCAACAGCCGCCCCAGAGCGCTCGGGCTCCGCGCCCACTACTGATTAGGGGTTTGTAGGCTGGCCCCTCAGAAGGGTTCGACAGTCGCCCCAGAGCACACAGAGTGAGGGATGACTCTGGGTACGTTCGATACATAGCCGAGGCTCGGGCTACGCTCCCGAGGTACCCTAGGACATTTCCGAGACCGGCGGGAATGATTTGTAACGGAATCCCACCGGAGGGAGGCATTGAGCCCTCGAACCCTGTCGAAGGGGTCTGGGTCCAGCAAATCACCCGCAGGTACTTTTGGAGCGCGCCTCTAGGCCACCAGCCGACCCCTAACGAACGGGGCATGGGCGTCCACTCGGATCACCCGTTAGCAGCTCACTGGAAACACCATGTTCGGTGCCCTCTGAGGGCAACATGGCACTTTCCCCCCTCCTCCTTGCGGAAAGGCGACGCAGGGGCGTATAATAAAAGTTGGGAAAGTCCTTGATCGTCCTCTCGCTCCATGCAGAGGCTCGGGGGCTGCTCTCGCACCCGGCTACGGCCAAAACTGTTGACAGCATCAACAAACCAGCTTGATAACTTGGAACCCGACCACGCACCCGGGCTACGACCGGGCCGCATGAGGGAACGATCAGACCGGCTGAAGCATCACGAAAAGCATTCATACCTCAGAGGAGTCAAACCACTCCTCCGAGGCCTCGGGGGCTACACCCGGCGGGTGCACTCATGCGCACCCATCAGAACAAGGCAAAAACCGAGAAAGGCCGGTCCCCTCACCGAAAACGCGGCAAAAGCCTCCAAGCGAGTACCATCACTCCCTTCGAGGCTCGGGGGCTACTGTCGGGTACCATAATTAGGGGTACCCTCAACGCTCCTAATCATGGCTGGTAAACACCCTCAGACCAACTGGCGGGTGCGGTTCAAGCCAAGACTTCGTCTACCCGAGGGACACGATCTCACCCGAGCCCAGCCTCGGGTTGGAACAGTAGTCCCAAACGAGTTCACGCCTCGCCCGAGGGCCTCCTCAGGCAGCGGGCGCCCCCTCGGCTCTCCCGAGGCCTGGCTCAGGCAGGCTTCGTTGTGAAGCAACCTTGGCCAGACCGCCTCACCAACTGACCGCTTTGCAGGCGCATTAAATGCAGGGGATGCCTGACGCCGTATCCTGACACACGCGCCTCAGACGGGCAGGCCGAAGTGATCGCAATCACTTCGCCCCTCTTCTTTAATGTCTGACATGACAGGAAAACAGCGCCGCTCGCTCCGCTCTGACTGCCGTGTCAGCCACCCTGGCAACGACTGACAACAAGTCACGATCAACCACCGAGTTCAGCCTCGGGCACAACAGGAAGCTCCGCCTCGCCCGACCTCATGCTCCAGCCTCGGGAGGAGGTTTCCGCCTCGCTCGACCTCAGGCTCCGGCCTCGGGAGGAGGTCTCCGCCTCGCCCGACCCCCGGACTCGACCTCGACCCCGGTCTCGGGAGGAATCGCGTCCTTGCCCGACCCCGGCCTCGGCCTCAAGAGAAGTCTCCGCCTCGACCGACCCTGGGCTCGGACTGACCGCGCTAATAGGGGATGCATTATTTCCCTATTCCTAGCCTGCTCAGGCCACAAGGAAGAAGACCGGCGTCCCATCTGGCTTACCCCGGCGACGGGTAATGATGGTGCCCCGTGTGCACCATGACGCTGGTGGCTCTCAGCCCCTTACGACAGCAAGGAGACGTCATCAGGATCCTTGCCGCGCTACCAGCTGTGCTCCTACAAGGTTCAGGCGCTCCTCCGACGGCCACGCCATCACATGTACAGGGCCCAAGCTCTCCCCCAACGGCCACGTTGGCATGTACACAGGGCTTAGGCACTCCACTGTCGGACACGTTAGCACATAGCTACGCCCCCCGTTGTACGTCTAGACTCTCTCCTTGCCTCTATAAAAGGGAGGTCCGGGGCCACCCTGAGGGGGGTTCGCGCGGGGGAAGCGGCGGACGAACTCTGTGTCTCTCCCTCCCTCACGCGACGCGCTTGTAACCCCTACTGCGAGCGGCACCCCTGGTGCAGGATAATACAAGGCTTGTCCCACCTCTTGTGTTCCATCCCGCGCCAACCCATCTGGGCAGGGACACGCAGCGATTTCACTGGTCGGTCCAAGGGACCCCCCTGGGTCCGAGACGCCGACAAGAGTAGGATCAACTTTTCTGACCTTGAAAACATTAGAAATAAGGAAATCTCTAAGACATTCATATCATGTTCTTGGGCTTGCTTAAGTCCATAGAGCGCATTAGAGAGCTTATACACATGGTTGGGGTACCTATTATCTTTCCCATCAAAGTGAGGGGGCTTGGCAAGAGGAATTGAAAGTCGCCTAGAGGGGGGTGAATAGGCAAAACCTGAAATTTATAAACTTAAACTCGCACTAAGGCTAGGGTTAGCGTTAGAATTAAATTCAAGTGTGAAACATTGTTTCTATTGCTAAGAGTTGCTCAATTGATGCGAATGACGTTTGGGAGCAAACTCAAATCAATATTAGCAAGGAAACTTTAGAGAGAGGAAAGAGGGAAAACAAATCAAGCAAAGATTAATGCAAGAGAGCACGGTGATTTGTTTTACCAAGGTTCGGTTTCAAAGAACCTAGTCCCTGTTGAGGAGGCCACAAAGGCCGGGTCTATTTGAACCCTTTCCCTATCTCAAACGGTCACTTAGACCGGATGAGCTTTCTCCTTAATCAATTGGGTCACTAAGACCCCACAAGGACCACCACACACTTAGGTGTATCTTGCTAGTTTTACAAAGCACTTATGAGAATAAAAATAGAGAAGGAGTCAGCAATCCAAGCAACAAGAGCAACAAAAGAACACAAATAATCCTCTCACAAACCTCTAAGCACTAGAGTTAATTTTGGGAGCTTGGAGTGCATTGAATGCTCTGAATGTGTCTTTGAAGTGGTTGGCTTTGCTCTTACAATGAATGCGATGTTCATAATACTTGGATGCCATTGAAGGAGGTGGTTGGGGGGGTATTTATAGCCTCCAACGACTTTCTGGTCGTTGCCTATTTTTGCTGGCGATGGGCACACCAGACAGGCATTGTTCACTATCCGGTGCGTGCCACGTCAGCACGCCCGTTGGGGTTTGGAGCGACTTGACCGTTGGAGCCTTTGTCCTGTAGTTGCACCGGACAGTCCACTGCCACACCGAACATGTCCGGTGCGCTCTGACTTCTCTGCTCTAAACTCTGACGCGCACTGTTCACTTTGCAGTCGATCGTTGGCGCCAGGTTACCGTTGCTCCGTTGTCTCACCGGACATGTCTAGTGCACACCGAACAGTCCGGTGAATTTTAGCGGAGCGCGCCTCAGAGAAACCCGAGAGTGAGCTGTTTTTCGAGTGCTGCTCGGTCTGGTGCATCGAACACTGTCCAGTGCGCCATTTGCAGCACACTCTCAAGTCCTTTGCTTCAAATTAAATTGAGTCCCCAACTGAATTTCTTTCTTGGTTTGTTTAAACCTTATGCACCTGAGATAAAAGACATCTAGGCAAACTAGTTAGTCCACGTGGTTTCTGATGGACGTCAACCACCAAAATCGATTATAGGAAAAGATTAAGCCCATTTCCTTTTCAGGAATAAACAGTAAATGAGCATTGGAGTTGTATGGAATGCGAGAATAATCAAAAGAGTAATTTTGGTTAACCATCTTTTTCTTTAAAGAAGAGTCATCATCGTCGTCCTTCGATGAAGATGACAAGGCATCACTATCGTAGTAAACTATCTTCTTGATTTGCCTCTTCTTCTTCTCGTCCTTTTTCTTGTTGTTTGAGCCAGAGTCGATGGGCTTATGTCCCATTGGCTCATTGTTGTTGATGGTCTCCTTTTCCTTGTCATCGATCACAATCCCCTTACCGTTAGGATCCATCTCTTCAAGCAGTTAGTCCCTTGATGAAGAGAACAACTCTGATACCAATTGAGAGCATCTAAAGGGGGGTGAATAGGTGATCCTACAAAATTAACTCTAAACAACATAAACGTGGTTTATACAAGTGTTAGTGTGAACTAAAACCAAGTTAGGATGAGAAGAGAGAAGAAAGGAGAACTCTTCACTTGATTTCTCCTTTACGAGAGTACTGAACTTAGGAGAAATATTTCAAGTGAGTAAAGAACTCAAGAAGATTTTTACCGTGGTTCGGCCAATGCCTACTCCATGTTGTGGTGACCTGCTTTGGTCATGGGTTGCTCTCAACCCTTCTCAAGTGATCCAAAGATCAAACTTGAGTGTCACAGTTGTCTTCCTTATCTCAATATCCCTTTGTGAGGAATCTCTATAAATTGGAGTCTATCACGTCTTACACAAATGGCCACAATAAAATCCGGAGTAAGGAGGGGAGTAGAAACGCACACAAGAGCAAAACACAACAACAACACGCACAAATGTGAAGAAGAGAGCGTAACAACAAAACGATAGAGTAACGACTCAAGAAATGCGCTCAAATCTCTCTAGAACACTTCGGAGGCGTGGTTGCGAAGTCTTGGAGTTGTAGTTGAAAGGTAAATGTGCCCTTGGGCCATTTCTATAAATGTTTTGGTGATTAGATGCCCAACACATTGTTTTAAGTTCATATGTGCTAAGTGATTTAGAAGTGCACATCAAGAACCAAGGTATGTTTCTAGCCCTAGTAAATTGTTTTTGGGTACTAACATGTTTATCTAAGTACTAGAGACATTGCCAACAAAAGAGGAAAAGAAGTGGAGAAGAATTGGCTATGTTCAGCCAAATCAGCACCAGCCTGAGGCGCACCGGACTGTCCGGTGCCCAGGCTGGCCCGGTGGCAAACTAGTTGCTCTCGGGAATCGGACGGGCGATGTGGCTATAAATCACCGGACTGTCCGGTGAGCCATCAGCGCCCGTGCTCAAGACCCCGACGACGAACTCGTCGCTCTCGGGAAAAAGCGAAGCGCCGTAGCTATAATTCACCAGACTGTCTGGTGTGCACCGGACAGTCCAGTGAGCCAAACGGCGCCCGCAGCCAACAGTCGTCTGTGTGATCAATGGGCGACACATGGCCGAGCCAACGGTCGGATGGTCACACCGGACAGTGTCCGGTGCGCCAGCGGGACCAAAGACCCAACGGTTGGCTTCGCTAGAAAAGGAAGGAGATCATGCACCGGACAGGAACTGTTCATGTCCGGTGGTGCACCGGACTGTCCGGTGCACCACTCGACATAAGGCAAGAATTGCCTTCCAATTGGATCTCCAACGGCTCCTAGTTGCCTTGGGGCTATAAAAGGGACCCCCTAGGCGCATGGAGCAGAACACCAAGCATTCTCTGAATAATCTAAGACACCTAGACTCCACCGCCACGCATTTGGATCGTTGTGTTAGAGATTTGAGCACCTTTCGAGTCGAGAACTCCTGCACCGTGTTTTTATGCTCAAGTTTTGGATTGTGTGCATGTGTTTGCTGCGTATTGAGTCTTGTGCGTGTTGCTTTCCCTCCCTTACTCTTGTGCTTCTCTTGTGATCAATATTGTAAGGGCGAGAGGCTCCAACTTGTGGAGATTCCTCGCAAACGGGAAAAGAACTCTAAAGAAAAAGACCATGGTATTCAAGTCGATCATTGGATCACTGGAAAGGGGTTGAGTGCAACCCTCGTCCATTGGGACGCACAATGTGGAAGTAGGCAAGTGTTACTTGGCCGAACCATGGGATAAAACACCGTGTCTCTTGTGTTGCTTTTCTCTGTGATTGATTTCTTCTCAAGAGCTCACTCTATAGCAACTTGGTTTAGTCTAACTAACATTTTATAAATCAAGTCTGTGCGATTAGTGTTGAATTTTGCAGGATCACCTATTCACCCCCTCTAGGTGCTCTCAATTGGTATCAGAGCCGTACTCTTCATCTAAGGGACTAACTGCCCGAAGAGATGGATCCTAAGGGCAAGGGGATGGTGATCAACGACAAGGAGAAGGAGTCCCTCTTCAATGAGCCAAGAGACGACAAACCCACTGACTCAGGCCCAAGTCACAAAAAGAGGGATGGGAAGAAGAAGAGACGCATCAAGAAGATTATCTACTACGACAGTGATGCCTCCTCCTCTTCACCAAGGGATGACGACGATGATTCCTCGTCCAAACGGAAAACGGTTAATCAAAATTACACATTTGATTATTCTCGCATCCTGTATAATTCAAATGCACATTTACTTTCTATTCCACTTGGAAAACCTCCACACTCCGATGGAGAGAATTACTCATTTTGGAGCCCTAAAATGCATAGTCATCTATTTTCCCTCCATCCTAGTATTTAGGAAATTATAGAAAATGGAATGCACTTTGATAGTACTGATAACCCTATGATTATTAATGAACAAATTCATAAAAATGCCCAAGCTACTACTGTGTTGCTAGCATCTCTATGCAGGGATGAATATAACAAGGTCAGCGACTTAGACAACACCAAGCAGATTTGGGACACCCTCAAAAAATCTCACGAGGGTAATGACGCCACCATGATCACAAAGATGGAACTAGTGGAAGGCAAGCTGGGGAGGTTCGATAGATTAGGGGAGAGGAGCCAACACAGACCTACAACAGGCTCAAGACCCTGGTCAATAAAATCCGAAGCTACGGGAGTACAAGATGGACGGATCATGACGTCGTCCGACTCATGCTTAGGTCATTTACAGTTATTGACCCCCATCTTGTAAATCTTATTTGTGAGAACCCCAGGTACACCAAAATGACGCCCGAGGAAATCCTCAGAAAATTCATAAGCGGGCGCATGATGGTGAAGGAGGCAGATATGTGGACAACGCCTTGAACGGTCCACTCCCCGTCCCGTCTACAAGCCACAACCTGTTGCTCTCAAAAAACCAGCAGCAGGGAGGCACTACCTAGCAAGGTAGCACAAGTGGAGGCTGCCGGGCTCAATGAAGATGAGATGACACTCATCATCAAGCGCTTCAAGACCGCACTAAAAGGACGAAAGGAGTACCCCAACAAGAACAAGTCAAGGGGAAAACGCTCCTGCTTCAAATGTGGTAAGACTGGTCATTTTATAGCTCAATGTCCCGATAATGAGAATGACTAGGCATAAGAAAAGCATGGGAAGAAGGAGAAAAAGAAGAACTATAGGAAGGCGAAGGGCGAGGCGCACCTTGGAAAGGAGTGGGACTCCGACTGTTCCTCATCCGACTCCGACGATGAAGGACTGGCTGCCTCGGCCTTCGACAAATCTTCGCTCTTTCCCAACGAACGCCATACATGCCTTATTGAAAGGGAAATAGGGTTTAACCTTTTCCTATAAATGATTTTGGTGGTTGAGTGTCCAACACAAATAATTGGACTAACTAGTTTGCTCTAGATTATATTCTACAGGTGCATAAAGGTTCAACACAAACCAATAAAAATCAAAGTTAGGGTTCAAAAGCAAAGGAGCAATGAAACCGAAGAGTGCCCTGGTCTGGCGCACCGGACTGTCCGGTGCACCAGGACCGTACACCTCCGAACTCTTCACCTTCTGGTTTCTCAAGCGCCACTCCGCTATAATTCACTGGACTGTCCGGTGTGCCACCGAACTGTCTGGTGCACCAAGCGGAGCAACGGCTATCAGCGCAATGGTCGACTGCAACGGACACCTGCAAACGCTACAGTGTGCAGATAGTTCGCGCAGAAGTCAGAGCAGCCGCCAGAGACGCACTGGACAGTGAACAATACCTGTCCGGTGCGGCACCAGACTATCCGGTGCCACTAGAATTAAAGCTCCAATGGTCAAACCCTAACGGTTGGGTGACGTGGCTGGCACATCGGATAGTGTCTGGTGGCGCACCGGACTGTCCGGTGCGCCCATCGACACCAGCCACCCCCAACGGTTGTTTTGGTGGTTGAGGGCTATTAATACACCCTGACCACCTCCACTCCAACCATCCAAGCATTCAACAATCTCCATTCAATACAAGAGCAAAGTGCAACACTCCAAGACACAAATCAAAGCCACAGATCCGATCAAAGTCCCCAAATTCAATTCTAGTGTTTTAGGACTTGAGAGAGGATCGGTGTTTCTTTGTTGCTCTTGTTTGCTTGGCTTGGCTTTCTTTTCTTTCTCACTTCTTACTCTCAAGTGCTTTGTAAGCGAGGCAAGAGACACCAATTGTGTGGTGATCCTTGCGGAGTCTAAGTGACCCGTGAGATTAAGAAAGAAGCCTCACTCGGTCTAAGTGACCGTTTGAGAGAGGGAAAGGGTTGAAAGAGATCCGGTCTTTATGACCACCTCAACAGGGACTATGTTCTTTAGAACCGAACCTCAGTAAAATAAATCACCGTGTTCATTCGCTTTACTTCTTGGTTGATTTGTTTTCCCCTCTCTCCCGGACTTGACATTTGTTCTAACGCTAACTCCAGCTTGTAGTGCGTTTAAAGTTGTAAATTTCAGATTCCGCCTATTCACCCCCCTCTAGGCGACTTTCAATTGGTATCAGATTCCGCCTATTCCCGCCAAGAGGGAGATGGAAACGGCCACAAGCCACGGGAAGGCTCCATCAAGGGAGTCCGGCGCCAAAGGAAGGGAGGAATCACCTTCCCGCATCAAGTCACACCAGAGTGGCGACAAGAAGAAGAAGATGAAGAAAGTGGTCTACTACGAGACCGATTCTTCGTCGCCCTCCACCTCCGGCTCCGACGCCGTGTCCGTCACTTCTAAGCGCCATGAGCGCAAGAAGTTTAGTAAGATCCCCTTACGCTATCCCCATATTTCAAAGCGCGCTCCTTTACTTTCCGTCCCATTAGGCAAACCACCATTTTTTGATGGTGAGGACTATTGTATATGGAGTGATAAAATGAGGCATCACCTAACCTCACTCCACGCAAGTATATGGGATATTGTTGAGTTTGGAGCGCATGTACCATCCGTGGGGGACGAAGGCTACGACTCGGACGAGGTCGCCCAAATCCGGCACTTCAACTCCCAAGCCACTACTATACTCCTCGCCTCTCTATGTCGAGAGGAGTATAATAAAGTGCAAGGGTTGAAGAGCGCTAAGGAGATTTGGGACGTGCTCAAGATCGCGCACAAGGGAGATGAGGTGACCAAGATCACCAAATGGGAGACGATCGAGGGGGAGCTCGGTCGTTTTGTCCTCAACCAAGGAGAGGAGCCACAAGCTATGTACAACCAGCTCAAGACCTTGGTGAATCAAGTGCGCAACCTCGGGAGCACCAAATGGGATGACCATGAAATGGTCAAGGTTATTCTAAGATCACTCGTTTTCCGCAATCCTACACAAGTTAAATTAATACATAGTGGTCCTAGATATAAGCTAATGTCTCCCAAGGAGGTTATATGAAAGTTTGTGAGCTTTGAATTGATGATCAAAGGCTCCAAAGAAATCATCAACTTGGAGCAAGGCAACACCTCCACACCCGAGGTGCAACTCGTCGCATTCAAAGCGATGGAAGAAAAAGAAGAGTCTACATCAAGTAGGCTCCCCATCGACGCCTCCAAGCTCGACAACGAGGAAATGGCACTCATCATCAAGAGTTTCCACCAAATCCTCAAGCAAAGGAGGGGAAAAGATTACAAACCCCGCTCCAAGAGGGTGTGCTACAAATGTGGTAAGCCTAATCATTTTATCGCTAAATGTCCTATGTCTAGTGATAGTGATAGGGGCGACGACAAGAGGGGGAAGAAGAAGGAGAAGAAAAGATATTACAAGAAGAAGGGCGGCGATGCCCACGTGTGTCGGGAATGGGACTCTGAGGAGAGCTCGACCGACTCCTCCTCTGACGAGGATGCCGCCAACATCACCGTCAACAAGGGTCTCCTCTTCCCCAACGTCGGCCACAAGTGCCTCATGGCAAAGGATGGCAAAAGGAAGAAGGTAAAATCTAGAGCCTCCACCAAATATACAACATCTAGTGATGAGGGTAGCTCTAGTGAAGATGAGGATAATTTGCTTACCCTTTTTGCCAACCTTAACATGCAACAGAAAGAAAAATTGAATGAATTGATAGGTGCTATTCATGAGAAGGATGAACTCTTGGATAGTCAAATGGAATTCCTTATTAAGGAAAACAAAAAACATGTTAAAGTTAAAAATGCTTATGCTCAGGAGATAGAAAAATGTGAAAACTTGACTAAAGAGCTTAGCATTTGCCATGACACTATTTCCATCCTTAGAGCTGAGAACACTAGTTTAATTACTAAGGTTGAAAAGTTAAATGCTTATGATAATTCAATTACCAATCTTAGAAATGAAAATACTAGTTTAATTGCTAAGATTGATAAATTGAATAAATCCATTTCTAGCCTTAGGACTAAAAATGATAGCTTAATTTCCATGGCTAAAGATTTAAATGTCTGCAATGATTCAATTTCCTGTCTTAGAGATGAGAATGCAATATTACATGCTAAGATAGACGAATTAAATGCTTGCAAACCCTCTACATCTACTGTTGATCATGTTACTATTTGTACTAGATGTAGAGATATTAATATTGATGTTATTCATGATCACCTTGCTTTAATTAAACAACAAAATGATCATATAGCTCAATTAACTACTAAAATCAATAATCATGAAATTGAGAATGAAAAATTTAAGTTTGCTAGAAGCATGCTCTATAATGGTAGACACCCTGGCATCAAGGATGGCATTGGTTTCCAACAGGGAAGCAATGTCAAACTTAATGCCCCTAAAAAGTTGTCTAACTTTGTTAAGGGCAAAGCTCCCATGGTTCAGGATAATGAGGGTTACATTTTATATCCTGCCAATTATCCTGAGCACAAGATTAGGAGAATTCATGCTAAGAAGTCTCATTCTATTTCTCACCATGCTTTTATGTATAAGAATGAGGCATCTAGCTCTAGGCATTCTACACATGTTAAAATGCCTAAAAAGAAAACTCCTACTGCATCAAATGAGCCTAACATTTCATTTAAGACTTTTGATGCATCTTATGTTCTAACTAATAAATCAGGCAAAATAGTTGCCAAATATGTTGGGGGCAAACACAAGGGGTCAAAGACTTGTGATTGGGTACCCAAGGTGCTTGTTTCAAACGTAAAAGGACCCAAGACTATTTGAGTACCTAAGAACATGGCCTAAAATTGTTTTGTAGGTTTATGCATCCGGGGGCTCAAGTTGGATTACTGATAGCGGATGCACAAACCACATGACAGGGGAGAAAAGGATGTTCTCCTCCTACGAGAAAAACGAAGATCCCCAAAGAGCTATCACATTCGGGGATGGAAATCAAGGTTTGGTCAAAGGACTTGGTAAAATTGCTATATCACCTGACCATTCTATTTCTAATGTTATTCTTGTAGATTCTTTAGATTACAATTTGCTTTCTGTATCTCAATTATGCAAAATGGATTACAACTGTCTTTTTACAGATATAGGTGTTACTGTCTTTAGAAGAAGTGATGATTCAGTAGCATTTAAGGGAGTATTAGAGGGTCAGCTATACTTAGTTGATTTTAATAGAGCTGAACTCGATACTTGCTTAATTGCTAAGACTAATATGGGTTGTGTGACGGAACCTCCCAAGTCATTAGGCCCACTTACAGTTGTCTTTGTCCAACAGACATCAGACAACCCTGTAGATGTTCCTGAATCACTCGACAAGTTCGGTATCCTCTTTCTTACCTTTCCAGGAACGTTTCACCCGTCTTGCAGACATTACAGAACATCGGAGATATAGGAATGCGGAAGCGATTACATAAACTTACATTTACTTAGAAAGTAAGATCAAGTTGCTTATTACAGACAAGAGTTATAAAACGAGTGCTGAGTAGTCTTATTACAATACCAAGGGAGGCAAAAACTCCTCCCAATAAGTTCTTACATAAAAGTTCCTTATGGAGGACCATGTCCTTCCGCAACTTCACTCTTGTTTCCTCATTTGGAACCACCTTGGTACAAAAGCAACAAAAATTTGCTGCTTCCTCACCTAAAAACAACGAGGGAATAAACCCTGAGTATGGAATTACTCAGCAAGTCTTACCCGACTAAAGAAAAGACTCTCAAGGGTATGCTAGTTATAAGGGAGTCAAGGTAAGGTATCTCAAGATCAAAGACTCTGTTTTGCATAAATGCTTACTAAGAGTGGATCCTTAAAAATCCAGTTTTATTGTCAAGTTAGGTAAACTTACCTATATCTAGAGTTCTTGCTAACCTATTTCAAGCACTTGTCCTGCACTAGCCAGTTTTTCACCAATCCCTTCGTCTTTAGTGGAATTCTACGTATAAGTCAGTGACCAAATCTCCATAACCGCGGAGGTACAGCGATCCGAATCGATTATACACAGCTGAGGATCTCCAATCACACGACATATGTAGCACTTAACCCTTGCATATGTCAACCCGCCACCGGGGTTCTTAAGACCAGATCAGGTTCATGCAAACCGAGAGCACAGATACACCACCGTCCAGCCTCTTGCTACGGAGGGTACACGCTACTCTCGCCACCGCTCCACGCCCATTTCGTGTTATCTTATTCTGGCCTTAGTCTGCCCGAGGCAAGGCTTACCCATGACGAGGCATGTGACCAGTTAAAGGGTCCTCGATCATCAGGCCTACATCGACACGGTCCTTAATCGACTCAGACGGAGACACTACACCGAGCCTCTCTTCTCGTGCAAGTCACCCGCCCGGTCTCAGCTTAATCATTTAAACCCAAAAACTTGGTACCTGGTAGAGGTACATCTTTTCCGATGTTGAATCCATCAAGGCCTTTGACAGATTCACCATCAAGTTTTATTTTTGAAAACATTCCCACCCACTTTTGCCACATCATCTTTTGTAAAAACAAAACCTTTTGTTTTTCTAAAGCAAGGATAAGCATCAAAAATCTTTTTGAAACATAGGGATTTCAAGGAAGGTAATCAAATTCAAGGAAGGTAATGCAGGAGTGGTTTTAGCAATCAACTCCTATCACCTAATGCATCAATCAAGTGAGAAAGATTTTAAAAACATCAAGGAAGGTGGCAAATGCACCGGGGCTTGCCTTCGTTAGTAGGTGAGTCAGGCTCAGGCCCGCAGATGTCAAAGTAGAGACAAGTCCCTGCCTGAGATTCCAAAGGTGGTGGTGCCTTCTCTTCAGTCACTTCGATCTCTTCTTCGTTTTCTAAACATAATCATGTATATATATAAGAATGAATGCCATGTAATGCTCATGAGAGTGCAAAGATAATAAGAATTTATTATCTAAGGTCTTGAATACAATTTTCCTTCACGGAACTCCGAGAACTTAGGGTTTCCGGTAGTCAGTAAAGGAGTTCACAAGGCAGGGGGTTTTGGGTTCTAGTTATCAAACAAGGTCCAAATTACACCAAACTCTACCCAAGGCTCCTAAATAATGTGTAGAGCTTATATAAAAAGTTTGAACATTTTTGGAATTACCATATGTTTTCTAAAAATCTAGAACTAATGCTTTAAACTACTTTAAATGCCTTAAAATTCCTTATTTAATCTAAAAATCATGAAACTATTTTTATTAAATATTATGGAAAATAAGAAGTCTAGGAAAATTGGTTTGACAATTTTAGGATTTTTCTACAATTTTCTATGGGTTTCTAAAGTTCTACTGAAAAAGAAAAGGAAAAAGATTGAATAGTGTTGGGCTGGTTTTAGCCCAGGCGGCCCAACCCAGAGGGGAAAGCGCGCGCGCGTCAGCGCCCGCGCTGGTGTCTTTACAGAAAAGGCCTCAGGGTTTTTGCTAACTGGAGATGAGTTCGATCACTGTTACGCTGAGTCGCTGATTGTTTGCAGAAAAGCCCTCCATGTTCTAATCCTTCGCGAGGTGAAGTCCCCGACGGTGTCGCGCGCAGCCGGGCTCTAGCGAGCTTGCAGACCGGCCGAACGGGGCCATTACCGGCGTTCTCGAGCAGCGGGCACGAAATAGGACCCATCCTAAACCTTTCCCCCAACCTAATTTCATCTATGGCCAATAGGTTTGCTCTGGCCACGGTGACCGTGAGCAGTGGGCTAGACAGTCGTGTTCCCGGCGACCAGAGGGCTCCTAGCTCAATTGTGTGGGTCGGCGAGCATTGTAAGCACATGATAGTACTTAAACGGGGAAGAAGATGGTATGAGCGGACCTGAACGGTGCTGGCCACGGCAAGGTTAGCTTCACGGTGTATTTGAACCGGATTGGGGAGAATGCGAAATTTGAGCTCGCTGGTGATCGGCTGGGAGCAATACTGGGTGTAGGGGTGCGTAATGATGTTGCGAAGCTAACACAGGGCTCAATTTATAGGGAGCGGTAGCGGTGACGAGCAATTTGAGCGGATTGCATTGGCGGCCGGAGATGAGGAAGAACCCTGGCGCAGTAAATACGTGTTCCACGCCGTGGCAGCTATTTCGACGATCAACGGGGCGCTAAAGTGAGTCGTGGCGGTGCGGTGGCAAGGCTCGGACACGCGGCGTAAGGCCGTGCAACGGCGGTTCACCGGTGAGCTTATCTGCTCAAGCTGCAAGGCAGAGGGGAAGTACGGGGGGTCACCGGAGTGGCGTCCAGCGCATGGCTTTTACCGGGCGGCCTTATCTTGTCACCGGCGACGTGAATCACAACGGCGGTGGCGCGAATCACGGCGGCGGTGAGAGCCCCGCGCTAGCGATCTGATCCGGTGCAGACACTGTACCATGGGAAATGGTGTTTAGTTAGTCTGACAAACCGTTTTTGAGCTTGGTTTTCTCTTAATTTTTAATGACAACTCAAATCAAGCTCTGCAGCAAGATTGTAGAGCAATATACCATCTACAACGTTGCTATATGGTGTTGCCACAAAAAGTCAATAGATCATGCTTTAAATTGGGCTTGAAGTTGATGTCAGTCCACTGTCAGTCTGATTTCAGACTTTAAGTAGCCTGACAGTCCAACTTTAGGCTTAATTATCTCTGGATTTTTCTTAACAACTGAGCCCACACTCTTAAGCAAAGTTGTTCTCCTATAATTGAGCTACAAACTTGATGTGGTGACCTAGGGCAAAAACCCTATAATTTAAAAGTTACAAGGCTCCAAAGTTGAGCCAACCACACTGAAGTTCAGACTTAGAATGAAATAGAGGTCAAGTGGTACTTTTTGCAAATTAGTCCAAAACTTGGGTTTGGCTTGTAAATCTTCCCAAATGTGAACCATGTGACTTTATATGATTTAACATAGTAGTTTTTACACTTTAGTCCAAATGTGCACAATTTTTGCACATAGGCCCCTAGGGTTTGGACTTAGGGTTTTCCAGGGTTCAAATGGGGTTTTTGGATATCTCAGAGGTATAAATGTGATTCAAGTCCATTCTTGGGAACATTTTATGACTATTCCCCTAAAGCTTTTAGGTTTTCTCAATTTGGGTTAGGTTTTACCACTTTAATCCCTGTTTAGGGCTAAGCCCCCTATTTAGGGTTCTATTTGCAAAATGCTATAACATTACAACTTGTTTGAAATTTTTACCTAGTGAATGCAC
Organism: Zea luxurians; assembly: GCA_029449295.1. Lineage (NCBI taxonomy): Eukaryota > Viridiplantae > Streptophyta > Magnoliopsida > Poales > Poaceae > Zea > Zea luxurians. The sequence goes on from JAOPSE010000016.1 coordinate 44,529,981, forward strand.
TCTAGGTGTGTCAAACATATGCAATGCCAATGTTTATGATGCCATGCTCAAGTTTTAGTTGCAGTAACACCAGGGGTGTTACAGGTTGGCTCTGGCGTCACCGACTAGCCCATGTTGGAATGAAGAATCTTCACAAACTTCCAAAGGGAGAGCACATTTTGGGACTAACCAATGTTCATTTTGAGAAAGACAGGGTTTGTAGCGCATGTCAAGTAGGAAAGGAAGTTGGTACCCACCATCCACACAAGAACACAATAACAACGGACATGCCACTGGAGTTACTCCACATGGATCTATTCGGCCCGATAGCTTACATAAGCATTGGTGGGAGTAAGTACTGTCTTGTAATTGTGAATGATTATTCTCGCTTCACTTGGGTATTCTTTTTGCAAGAAAAATCACAAACCCAAGAGACTTTAAAGGGATTCTTGAAACAGGCTCAAAACGAGTTCGGATTGAGAATCAAGAAGATAAGAAGCGACAACGGGATGGAGTTCAAGAATTCTCAAATTGAAGGCTTTCTTGAGGACGAGGGCATCAAGCATGAGTTCTCTTCTCCCTACACACCTCAACAAAATGGTGTAGTGGAGAGGAAGAGTAGAACTCTACTGGACATGGTGAGGACCATGGTTGATGAGTACAAGACTCCAAACCGGTTTTGGGCTGAGGCGATTAACACTGCTTGCTACTCCATCAACCGACTCTACCTTCACCGAATCCTCAAGAAGACATCATACGAACTCCTTACCGGTAAAAAGCCCAATGTTTCATATTTTAGAGTCTTTGGTAGCAAATGCTTTATTCTTGTTAAAAGAGGTAGAAAATCTAAATTTGCTCCTAAGGCTGTAGAAGACTTTTTACTTGGTTATGACTCAAACACAAGCGCATATAGAGTCTTCAACGAATCCACCGGATTAGTTGAGGTTTCTTGTGACATTGTGTTTGATGAGACTAATCTCTCCCAAGTGGAGCAAGTTGATCTTGATGAGCTAGATGATGAAGAGGCTCCGGGCGTCGCTGTCACACCCGGGCTTTAAGGGGCAAAGCCGGGTGCATCTCATACATGGGCTAAAGAAGACAACATATATAATAACAGAGTGTATAGAGATAAATGTCACAATAATCAGAGTATTTATTACATAGCGGAAGTCTTACAAAATAAATTATAAATATGGATCGAACGAAAATCCATTCCTTGGCGCCAGAAAGTCAACTGGGAGACGTAACTTAGATCAAGTCGAAAGCCTCAGTGTTGGGCTGCTCCTCTTCTACCACCCGTTCTTCTCCTGTGGGGGGTGTGAGACAACATGAGTGAGCTCACACATGTTCATTGCTCAACAAGTTATGGGGAATAATGTGGCATGAACTCGCCAAAGGTGGGAGTTCATGTGAAGTGTAAGGCTAATCAACAAAATGAAGGTTGAAGCTGAGCATTGCTTTTATAAGTTGTTCAAAATTTTATTAGCAGTTACTAAGTGTAAGTAAATACCAAACTATAGTACTTATAAGTAAAAGTAATAATAAAATAATCCCAATGCAATGAAATGACAAATTGAATTTAAGTTCCATAAATTGATCATATGAGTGTCCAAGCCGCTCATGACTGTGAGTACGGCTAGTATACCAGTTTTACACTCTGCAGAGGTTACACGTCTTTACCCACAAGTCATGTTACCCATTTGCCATGGAGTTGATCAGACCCCGTACACCTCTACCAAGGAAGCGAGGCAAGGTACCACTACGAGGCCTTTACAAAGTTCCACTAGCTTCAGAAAAACCGCTATAGTTTATAGGAAGCTCCAGTGCAGGAATCCCTCGCCTGACCGCCATCGTAGCAAAATCAACTCAAGGACCTCCCTACACTGACCACTCCCCTACTGCCCTTGCCCCTTTCGGGTAAGGTAGTCATCCACTAGCTTTCCTAGTTAATCAGCCAAGGGTGTCCCATTAAACCCTTGTGGTAGCACTGTTTTCCTGGGTGGTTCTCCATGTTCCCATTAACATAATGATCTTATCATGAACAGTAAATAATGAACAGATAATAAAAGTGTAATTATGAGTAACAATTATCTATATACCCAAATCCACATAAAGCAATAGCATATACTACCCAAAAATTTAGTAGTAAAACTAGTGGTGAAACAAGGTATAAAGATAGTCAAAATCTAGGATAACCTATTGGGTCCCATCAAAATTAACCTATGCAGATCATTATGATTAATAAGAACATGACTAGGTAAAATAAGTGATCAAGGGCACAACTTGCCTTCCACGAGCTCCTGCTCATCAGTCTCTACCAGCTGAACCCCTGGATCCTCAGTAGCTTGCTCGTCTACTCGCATCAACACAATACATACATAGTATAGCAAAAATTAACATCACACCAAACATGTAAATAAAATACACAATATTAATCTAGACATTAAAATAGGATCATAGGAACTGGAATCATTAAATTTGGAGTTATAGATTTTAAGTTATAAATTTTCCAAGGTTTTATGTACTTAATACAAAATTAAGTAATAGATAAATTTTAATGTGTCTTTCATGCCAAAATAGTGGCACTAATGGTTAGACAATAATATTGCAAAAATTTAGGAACTGGAATGGACCAATTTGTAGTTCATATGGATTTTCTACAAATTAAACAAGTTTTTGAAATTAATTTAATACTAAAAATCTATTTTTAAATTATTTTCCCTATTTTATCTGATCTCGGGACTGGGCCTCAAATTCCAGAAAGCGTAGTGGCTTCTGTGTAAGAATTTCTAAGACACTGTGGACTGTTCCTGTGGACCGCGGGTTGGTTTCTGAGTTTCCCGAGGGCTCTTTAGAAAAATTGCACTGCGAAGGGGTATCATCTAACACTGGCCATTGGATTAGATTCTGAAGGTTAGGATTTGATCGCGCCCTAATAGCAGTCACACACCAGGGTCACCGTTGGATCCAAATTCGATGAACCGAATTTCCCTGAGCCCGAATCCCCCTACAGCCCTACGATCGCCTCAACGGCACAGATTTAAAGCGCGAAGGGGGTACACTAGGTTCTAATCTGAGCCATCATGCAAGATATCAATGGCTCAACGCGTTCGTTCCTTACCCAGCCAAGGGGAGCGGCGGCGCGACAGCTTCCCCATCGGAGCGCTCCCCGGCGGCGATTCCCCCAAGCCCCGAGCTGCCCGATTTTCTAATCCGCCAAGTGTTAAATGATCTTGAGAACATCATAGTCTGAGAGCGTAGCATCATACCGTAGATCGACGGATGCGAGTTCCCCGGCCACACACGCAATGTTAAGGCGGCGCAGATCTTCCTCCAGTGAGGAATTTCGTGGCCTCGGTAGACACCCGCTTTCCCACCGATACTGCAGATACCTCCGCCGCAACTTGATGAAGCTCCTTCACTCTTCAAGACTGACCGAGGTGGCGATGAAGCGTGGTCCGACATCGAGCTTGTGGTGACAGAACACCCAACGGTGACCTATCTCACGATTCGCGTAGCGGAGGTGTGTCCTGGTCGTCTAGGTGATGGAATAGGGCAGGGGGTGCGGCGCGTAGCACTTATACCCTGGTCAAGGTCGTAGACCCGGGGTGAGGCCGTTGCCGAGGCTGCCGCTCCCACGAGCTACGTTCCCGGCCGGTGCAGCGGTTCGTTAGGGGAGAATCTGACGTGGGGGTCCCATCTGTCAAAGGCTTGAGTGGAGAAGGACGTGCACCACGCGACTGACGGGTGGCCCCATGGAGTAGTGAGGCGAGTGGCGACGGGGGCGTGGCTTTGCCCTGATGGCCAGGCCCCACTTGTCAGGCGCACGCGGGGGAGTGGGAACCTGGGCCGCACGGGGAACATTCAGTGTTGGGCCGATTTGGTAGTTCGCGGCCCATATGAGGTTTTGTCTTTTTCTTTTATTTATTCATTTTTTCTATTTCCTTTCCTCCCTTTCCAATTCAAATTTAATCCTAGTTTAAATTTAAACTTGTGACAAACTTATCCTCAAATTATATTGTGAGATTAGAAGTACTAATTTTAGAAATATAATTATACATACATTATTTATATTTTCATATGCTTTCTTTTCCTCTCCTTTTTCATCAATTCCTCTTCATTATTATTTTACTTTTTATTCATATTATTATTGTTTTAAATGCACAAACAGAAATCCAATATGATGCAATGGTTTATTTTAGGTGTTATTAATTATTTGTTCCCTTTATATATGGTTATTACCAGGTTACAATGAGTATGGGGCAAAAACATATAATGAGATCTACTTTCTTCAGATTGTTTACAAATTGGGTATTACAAATCCTACCCCCCTTAACAGAAATCTCGTCCTCGAGATTTAGGAAGGACTATGGAAAAGATAGGGAAAATCTATGCGAAGCACTTCTTCTCTCCCCCAAGTAGCTTCATCTTCTCCATGGTGACTCCATTGCACTTTGCACATCTTTATAACCTTATTTTGTGTAACTCGAGTCAAAGTATCAAGAATCTTGGTAGGATATTCTGCATAAGTCAGATCATCTTGAACACTAAGGTCCTCCATTGGTGGCTGCTCCTCAGGTACCCTAAGGCACTTCTTTAGTTATGACACGTGGAAGACATTATGTACATCCGCAAGGTGATCGGGTAGTTCTAGTTGATATGCAACTTCTTCCATTCGCTTTAAGATCAAGAAGGGTCCAATGAAGCGAGGAGACAACTTTCCTTTAACTTTAAATCTCCTCACACCCTGGAGTGGTGACACATTCAGATACACGTGATCACCCTCCTTAAACTCCAGTAGTCTTCTCTGGGTATCAGCATAGCTCTTCTGCCTTGATTATGCAATTCTCAAATTCTCCCTTGTCATTCGCACTTGTTCCTCTACCTCTTGTATAAGTTTAGGCCCAAAGAACTGACTTTCTCTAGTCTGATTCCAATATAGAGGAGTCCTGCATTTTCTGCCATATAGAGCCTCAAACGGTGACATCTTCAAACTGGCCTGGTAACTATTATTATAAGAGAACTCCGTATATGACAAGCTCTTATCCCAACTTCCACCATGTTTAAGAGCACAAGCTCTTAACATATCCTCCAGTACTTGGTTAGTCCTCTCTGTCTACCCATCTGTAACACCCCGGGGTCCACAAACACCCCAGAATGGTACTAAACAACACTTCTGACATCTATATATAAAATTTCGGCAGCATCCCCTTTGCAAAATTGCATAAATGAGAGGGCAACAGTGTATAAACATATATCATGACAAAAACATACTAAGTATTATTAATCGGCTAGCAAAGAGAAGTTAAACATACGACATGAACTGAATTAACTAGTGCGCACGACTAGTTAAAAAAACAAACTTCCTTTGACAATAAGTTTCTAATTAAATCATGGCTACGCCTGGGCAGCGTTATTGTGAGAGTGAAAGTGGACGTGCTGCTACTCCCCTCATTCCCAACATGTATCAAGTACCTGCATTGAGTAATGCAAGAGTGAGATGACACATCTCAGCAAGTAAAATAATATCAAACTGTTTAACCACATAAGAACATTGTTTTACCACCACTTGATTCCACAACTTTCTTATTACGAAGGTGCAGCACGTATATAACGTACAACACACCTAGTCACCACACCTCGCAGGTAGAAACCACAATAGTAACATAGTAATGTCACACTTCATATATACCTCATGAGTGCAAATGTCTGCAAATGCAAGGATGATTTCTACCTTCATACCTCTAAGGATATGAAGCCGCATCGTACCCCTCCTCGGGCAACGTACGACGCTAAAAATGTACCGGTACGGTCAGACCATAAGATCACGACATAACTTCAAAATGCAAGATGGATGATGCGATGTGCATGTCATGCCTACAACACTTCATATAACGTGATTCCAAAAAGAATCTTCAACTTCATCCAAGATGGGAATCAACCACATATATCATTACCAAATTATGACCATCCTCAATATTAGAGAATTGAGAATTAATACTTCCAAATAAATAAACTTCATCATAGAATTCAATGATTAACATAATTAAAACTTATGCATACTCAATGACAAGGAATAGGATGCAAACCAAACGGTAGCAACCACCACTATGTTTACTTGCCTTTACCGGAAGTTCGGGCAAATCCCTAAGTACGATCCGGAAGTCCACCACCTGTTTTTGACACACAACTTAGTGCACCAATTTCACATAATCAGGCTCATAAATGACATCGCACCTACGCACAAACTCAAACCCCGCCGTGGGTTACATCTCTCCCCACACCCACCAAACTGCAGCGGCGCTGCTTAATAATTTCATAACTTTAAAATTATGACAGCAGTGGTAACAAACAAAAACTCCAGAGGCATCTACATAAAATTCCCCACAAGTTTTGTATACAATTTATAATTAAATTCCAAAATCTAATTAGCCCAAAACAGTCCACAAGATGAACCCTGTAATCTGTTTTTTTTGTCTTTTGGACAGCGACATACCCGGATTCAAACAGCGATATCTTTTAAAATATAAATTCAAATCAAGCATATAAGTACTCATTGGAAAGATAAGACAAAGCCCTACATGATTATTATACTGGTTAACACTAATTACCCACGAAAAATTCCCAGAAACTGCTAATACTACTGCTGTTCACCCACCTGAAAAATCTGTTTTTTAGACAACAACATAACCGGATTCAAACAACGATATCTTCTAAATTATAACTCCGAATCGAGCGCATAAGTACTCGTTGGAAAGGTATGACAAAGCTCTACATGATTCTCCCACTGATCCACACTAATTGCCCAAGAAAAATTCCCAGAAATCCCTAGAACTACTGCTGTTCGTCCACCCACTAAATTTCTGGACAGCACCTCTACCAAATCGCATAGGTAAACATGTAACCAATTGGATTGCAGCACAAATACAACAAAATGATCACGAAAATCACCTTGGGTTCCTCCTTCTTCTCTTCCTTCTTACTCCCTCCAAACTCCCATGGAAGACTCGCACCCACACGACGGACACCAAGCGGGGAGGCTCCACCTTGGAGAGGAAGAGGGGGGCGGCTAGGGTTGAGGAGTGGCGCTGCAATCACTTGGGGAAGAAGGAGAGGGATTGGGGCGGCTACAAGAGTGGAAGAGAGGAAGAGAGAGGGGGGGTGGCCAAAGGGGTGGGGGAGTGAGAGGGAGGGGGCGGCTAGGGTTAAGGGGGTGGGGGAAACTAATGGGCTCCCCACCGCCGGATCGAGATCCACGGCCCAAACTCGCTCTCACGTTAGCTCCTGATCCCAGCGCACAAATCCAACAAGTATTCTACTGTTTTACTGGTGAATGCTTCCTAAAAAACTCCAACCCCAACTACATAGATCACGAAAGAAAAGGGAAAAATAAATTTAACTTCTTTTAAGAAAATTGGGTATCACACTCTACCCCCCTTAAAAAGAATTCGACCTCGAATTCTGACGCTTCTATCGGAACGACAAGGAAAGATCAATGAATCAACAAAACTCACACATAAAGAAAGGTTCGGGTACTTCTGCCGCATCAGCTCCTCAAGCTCCTAAGATTCTAAGATACACAGCAGACGACACTCTAGAGTCTGGTCTTGCTACACAGGAATCGGCTCTAGCTCGATTGGATGGTCTGGATTCCGCACATACTTCCTCAACATAAAGACATGGAATACATGGTGTACTCTGATCATAGACTCCGACAATTGTAGGTGCTAAGCCAAGCTGCCAACTCGGACTAAGATAGTAGACGGTCCTATATAACTCGGACAAAGCTTTCCTAACACCAAATCAACATTGACACATGCAAGTACTTCAATGAATATATATATGAATGCAATACATACTGTGCTCAAATAGCCTAAACCAAACCTATCCAATCAAGAGTAACTTCAAAAGATCAATTTAATGCTTGCATATTTCTAGACAACAGCACAATGATTATTTGTTTTCCTCATAACTCACAAAATATGCATCCAATAGAAGTAAACTAGGACTTTATGGAAAGCTTACAAAGTCCACTATGCCCTTGGTATTATCATCACCACAAGATTTGACACTTAGAAAGGCCAAACAATGCGAAACGTAAATTTTGTCCAGACTTGGACAGAATTCAACTACTCACTTCAAAAAATCCATAATTGGAGTCTCAGTCATCCAATTCAGGTGCTCCTAGACTTTTTAGAAAGCCAGTAAAATTGTCTATATTTCATTTATAAACCTATCAGGTTAATTCAATGCATATCAAGATCAAAAGACATAAGAAAGGCTTTGCTGTCCAAATTTGGACAGATTCAAAGATTCCAATTAAAACAGTTGTAGCTTAACTTATAGATCACCAAAAAGGGTGATCCAAAATTTGTTGGAAAGCTTAAGGAAAGTACTACCACTTCTTTATAATTTATAAGAACTGATTCGAAGTTTAACTTGGGCAAACAAGGTCAGTTTCGAAATCTGTACAGAATCCGGACAGATTCCAAGACTAGACTTGAGAAAATCATAACTCCCAAACTACTAGACCTATGGTCATTAAATTTTACACAAGTAAGATGAAGAAGTTGGCTATAACTTTTATATACAACACCTCTACCGAAAACATGGTGTAATCCATTGAACTAGCGGCATAACCAAAACTGGTCATGTAGTCCCAAACAGCAAGCAATAGATTTATTTAGGTTCTATACTCTTCTAAGATTAAGCGTTCATCGAAGGACTAATAACTTTAGGTTCTTCATTACGAGACACTTAGAGCCAACATAAGGGTAGAAGCAATATGCTTACTTTTTAAATCATTTTAAGCCTGATCTCACATCATGCAAGCAAGAATCGATTTAAGCATACTATGCCTGCCCATATATCCATCCAAGCACATTCTATACATTATATCATCCCATCGAAGAACTCTCTCTTTTTTAATTATACTATGCATATATATATATCCATCCAATAACTCACACAATCTGCATCTCCACCTAGACTTCACACGACGTAACTATTTCATACTTACGCAAACACGCCAAGACCAGAAAACATGGCTTCACAACAATACGTACTGGCCTATTCAAATATCCCTCGCTATCTCTCTGTTTCAGCCCACGCTCCGCATATACAATAACAAGATAACTATCACAACCACTGCATCTATTCCCTCCCACCATACAACATAATTAACATGGATTACGAAAAAGCTCACCATAACTGTCGGGGACCATAATTAGGGGTACCCCCAAGGCTCCTAATCTCAGCTGGTAACCCCCATCCGCACAAAGCTGCAAAGGCCTGATGGGCGCAATTTCGGTCAAAGGCTCTGTCCACTCAAGGGACATGATCTCGCCCGAGGCCTAGTTCGGGCAGGCTTCACGGAGAAGCAACCTTAGCCAGATCGCCTCACCAGCCGACCGGATCGCAGGAGCATTCAATGCAAGGATCGCCTGACACCTTATCCTGACGCGCGCTTTCTAGTCGACAAGGCCGAAGTGACCGCAGTCAGTTCGCCCCTCCACTGACTGACCTGATAGGAAAACAGCGCCACCTGCGCTGCTCCGACTGCTGTGCCACCCGCCAGGGTGAGGCTGACAGCAGCCAAGTCCAGCCTCGGGCGCCATAGGAATCTCCGCCTCGCCCGACCCTAGGGCTCGGACTCAACCTCGACCTCGGACGACGGTCTCCGCCTCGCCCGACCCCAGGGCTCGGACTCAACCTCGACCTCGGACGACGGTCTCCGCCTCGCCCGACCCCAGGGCTCGGACTCAACCTCGACCTCGGACGACGGTCTCCGCCTCGCCCGACCCCCGGGCTCGGACTCAACCTCGACCTCCGGACGATGGTCTCCGCCTCGCCCGACCCCCGGGCTCAGACTCAACCTCGACCTCGGAGGAGTCACCACCTCGCTCGGGCCGACCACGCCATAAGGGGGGCCATCATTACCCTACCCCTAGCTAGCCCAGGCTATGGGGAACAAGACCGGTGTCCCATCTGGCTCGCCCCGGTAAAACAAGTAATGATGGCACCCCGCGTGCTCCATGACGACGGCGGTTCTCAGCCCCTTATGGAAGCAAGGAGACGTAAGCAAGGATCCGACAGCCCCGACAGCTGTGCTTCTACAGGGCTCAAGCGCTCCTCCGACGGCCACGACGCCACATGAACAGGGCTCCAACACCTCTCCGACAGCCACATCGGCATGTACATAGGGCTCTGGCTCATCTCTGCTAGACACGTTAGTACACTGCTACACCCCCCGTTGTACACCTGGACCCTCTCCTTACGTCTATAAAAGGAAGGTCTAGGGCCCTCGTACGAAAAAGGTGGCCGCGCGGGAGAATGGGCAGACGCGCAGTCTCACGCCCTCTCTCTCTCTCTCTCTCCCTCGCGAACGCTTGTAACCCCCTACTGCAAGCGCATCCGCCTTGGGCACAGGACAACACGAGGCCATGGTTCCCCCTCACTGGTTTTCCCCCCTTGTGCTCCGTCTCGCGCCGACCCATCTGGGCTAGGATACGCAGCAACAATTTACTCGTCGGTCCAGGGACCCCCCGGGGTCGAAACGCCGACAGTTGGCACGCCAGGTAGGGGCCTGCTGCGTGTTGACAAATAGCTTCCCGTCAAGCTCCAGATGGGGAGTCTCCAGCAACCTCTCCAACCTAGGACGAAGCTCCGTTTCGGGAGTCTCGAGTTCATGTCCCTCGACGGCAGCTACGACATGATACTCCTTCCTCCGCCACGCGATAACGACAATGGCGACCGTCAGCCCGCCCGCCGGCGGCGGAATCGACGACATCTTCCCCGCGTGGCGGAAGAACAGCATCCGAGTCTGTCCCGTCACCTTCCCCGTCGACAGGGAAGGAGGCAGGGCAATCGTGGCCAAGCAAGAGGCGGCGCCTCGTCGGCTATCGAGCGAGTCGACGACGCCGGCGCCCCAGCGGGGGACATGTCGGGCGTTGACCTCGCGTCTGAGACGAAGATGAGCGTCGTTTCCCCGTGACACGCCAACCCCGAGCAGACGGGCGACACCAGCACGCTCGTGAAGGACTTGCTGAGCGTTAGCCTCGTACCTGAGATAACGGTGCAGTCCGTCCCTGACGCGACTTCATCACCATCCGTCGATCAAGAGGTACCGTCCGTTTCCCATCCTGTGCCTTTTAGATTCAGCTTCGACCCACCAAGCGACCCCGCTTCGGTGGACGCTTTCATAAAGGCATATCCAAACCTTCCGGGGTACCATATGTGGTCAACCTAGGACAGATTGACGGCCGTCTCGACCTACGGGCCCCCGGGTTCTGAGGAAGACGACGAGCCCGACTCTGGTTGGGATTTCTCCGGGCTCGATAACCCCAGTGCCATGCGGGACTTCATGACCGCATGTGACTACTGCCTCTCTGATTGCTCCGATGATAGCCACAGCCTCGGCGACGAGGACTGTGGCCCAAGTCGCGAATGTTTCCACGTCGATCTAGAGGGTCTCGACGAAGGCAACCACCTTGGTATGCCGGAGGACGGCGATCCCTCTAGGCCTGCGCCTCGTGTTGACATCCTTCGGGAGCTAGCTGTGGTCCTAGTCCCTGCAGGGGGTTAGGACACACAGCTCGAGCAAATCTGTGAGATACATGCCAGGCTCGACGAGGAAGCAGGACAACTTGTGCAGCTCCGGCAGAACATCGGGCAGGAGCAGGCAGGCCGAGCACCGGCCGGAGAAGCGCGTCATCTGGCCCAGGACGTCTAGCACCGCATCACCGATGATGCCAGGGCAAGGCTGCCCTCGGTTTCCAGTGGGGTCGGCTAGAACCTGGAGCAGCAGTAATACTACTCCGAGCGATGCCGGAACCATCCACCACCGAGGGGCGGCGTATCCAGGGAGAGCTCAAGAATCTCCTGGAGGATGCTGCGGTCCGACGAGCCAAAAGCTCTGCCTCCTGAAGGCAGGGATACCCCCTGGAGCATCGTGCCGCGACTTCCCGATTCATGCGGGAAGCCTCGGTCCACACCGGGCGCACGCGGGACACAGCGCCTGCGGCCCCGGGCCGCCTCGGCAACGAGCACCATCGCCACGACCATCGAGCCCACCTCGACGAGAGGGTGCGCCGAGGCTACCACCCCAGGCGTGGGGGACGCTACGATAGCGGGGAGGATCGGAGCCCTTCGCCCGAACCACTCGGTCCGCAAGCTTTCAGCCGGGCCATACGACGGGCGCCGTTCCTGACCCGGTTCCGGGCCCCGACTACCATCACCAACTACTCAGGGGAGATGAGGCCGGAACTGTGGCTCGCGGACTACAGGCTGGCCTGCCAGCTGGGTGGGACGGACGATGACAACCTCATCATCCGCAACCTCCCCCTATTCCTCTCTGATGCCGCCCGAGACTGGCTGGAGCATCTGCCTCCTGCGCAGATCTCCAACTGGGACGACCTGGTCAAAGCCTTCGCCGGCAACTTCCAGGGCACATACGTGCGCCCTGGAAACTCCTGGGATCTCCGAAGCTGCCGCCAGCAGCCGGGAGATCCCTGCGGGACTATATCCGGCGATTTTCGAAGCAGCGCACCGAGCTGCCCAACATTACCGACTCAGATGTCATCGGCACGTTCCTCGCCGGCACCACTTGCCGCGACCTAGTGAGCAAGCTGGGTCGCAAGACTCCCACCAGGGCGAGCGAGCTGTTGGACATCGCCACCAAGTTCGCCTCTGGCCAGGAGGCGGTCGAGGCCATCTTCTGGAAGGACAAGCAGCCTTAGGGGCGCCAGCCAGATGACATCCCCGAGGCGTCCGCTCAGTGCGGCACGAGGAAGAAGGGCAAGAAGAAGTCGCAAGCGAAACGGGACGCCGCCGACACTGACCTTGTCGCCGCCGCCGAGCACAAGAACCCTCGGAAGCCTCCCAGAGGCACCAACTTGTTCGACAAGATGCTCAAGGAGTCATGCCCCTATCATCAGGGTCCCGTCAAGCACACCCTTGAGGAGTGCGTCATGCTTCGGCGCTACTTCCACAAGGCCGGCCCACCGGCGGAAGGTGGCAGAGCCCCCGACAACGACAAGAAGGAAGCCCACAAGGCAGAAGAGTTCTCCGAGGTCCATGAATGCTTCATGATCTATGATGGGCGGGTGGCGAACGCCTCGGCTCGGCACCGCAAGCAAGAGCGCCGGGAGGTCTGCTCGGTAAAGGTGGCGGCGCCAATCTATCTAGACTGGTCCGACAAGCCCATCACCTTCGACCAAGACGACCACCCCGACCGTGTGCCGAGCCTGGGGAAGTACCCGCTCGTTGTTGATCCCGTCATCGGCAACGTCAGGCTTACCAAGGTCCTCATAGACGGAGGCAGCAGCCTCAACATCATCTACGCTGACACCCTCAGGCTCCTGCAGATTGATCTGTCCTTGATCCTGGCCGGCGCGGCGCCCTTTCACGGGATCATTCCCGGGAAGCGCGTCCAGCCCCTTGGACAACTCGATCTGCCCGTCTACTTCGGGACTCCCTCCAACTTCCGAAAGGAAACCCTCACGTTCGAGGTGGTCGGGTTCCGAGGAACCTACCACGCGGTGCTGGGGAGACCATGCTACGCCAAGTTTATGGCCGTCCCCAACTACGCCTACCTCAAGCTCAAGATGTCGGGCCCCAACGGGGTCATCACCATCGGCCCCACGTACCGACACACGTACGAATGCGACGTGGAGTGCGTGGAGTACGCCGAGGCCCTCGCCGAATCCGAGGCCCTCATCGCCGACTTGGAAAACCTCTCCAAGGAGGCGCCAGATGCGAAGCACCACGCCGGCACCTTCGAACCAGCAGAGGCGGTTAAGTCCGTCCCTCTCGACCCCAGCAACGACACCTCCAAGCAGATCCAGATCGGCTCCGAGCTCGACCCCAAATAGGAAGTAGTGCTCGTCGACTTTCTCCGCGCGAATGCCGAGGTTTTTGCATGGAGTCCCTCGGACATGCCTGGCATACCGAGGGAAGTCGCCGAGCACTCACTGGATATCCGAGCTGGAGCCCGACCTGTGAAGCAGCCTCTACGCCGATTCGACGAAGAAAAGCGCAGAGCCATAGGCGAGGAGATCCACAAGCTAATGGCTGCAGGGTTCATCAAAGAGGTATTCCATCCCGAATGGCTAGCCAACCCTGTGCTTGTGAAAAAGAAAGGTGGGAAATGGCGGATGTGTCTACACTACACTGGTCTAAACAAAGCATGTCTGAAGGTTCCCTACCCTCTACCTCGCATCGATCAAATCGTGGATTCCACTGCTGGGTGCGAAACCCTATTGTTCCTCGATGCCTACTCAGGGTATCTCCAAATCAGGATGAAAGAGTCCGACCAGCTCGTGACTTCTTTCATCACACCCTTTGGCATGTACTGCTACATTACTATGACATTCGGTTTGAGGAATGCGGGTGCAACATACCAAAGGTGCATGAACCACGTGTTCGGGGAGCACATTGGTTGAATGGTTGAGGCTTACGTCGATGACATCGTAGTCAAGACGAGGAAAGCCTCCGACCTCCTCTCCGACCTTGAAACGACATTCAAGTGTCTCAAGGCGAAAGGCATAAAACTCAATCCTGAGAAGTTTGTCTTCGGAGTCCCCCGAGGCATGCTCCTGGGGTTCATCGTCTCCGAGCGGGGCATCGAGGCCAACCCGGAGAAAATCGCGGCCATCACCAACATGGGGCCTATCAAGGACTTGAAAGGAGTACAGAGGGTCATGGGATGCCTTGCGGCTCTGAGCCGCTTCATCTCGCGCCTCGGCGAAGGAGGCCTGCCCCTGTATCGCCTCTTAAGGAAGACCGAGCGCTTTACTTGGACCCCCGAGGCCGAGGAAGCCCTCGGGAACTTGAAGGTGCTCCTTACAAGCGCGCCCATCCTGGTGCCCCCCGCTGCCGGAGAAGCCCTCTTGATCTACGTCGCCGCTACCACTCAGGTGGTCAGCGCCATGATCGTGGTCGAGAGACGAGAAGAAGGGCACGCATTGCCCGTCCAGAGGCCGGTCTACTTCATCAGTGAGGTACTGTCCGAGACCAAAATCCGCTACCCGCAAATTCAGAAGCTGTTGTACGCGGTGATTCTGACACGGCTAAAGTTGCAACACTACTTCGAGTCTCATCCGGTGACTGTGGTGTCATCCTTCCCCCTGGGGGAGATCATCCAGTGCCAAGAGACCTCGGGTAGGATTGCAAAGTGGGCGGTGGAGATCATGGGCGAGACAATCTCGTTCGCCCCTCGGAAGGCCATCAAGTCCCAAGTCTTGGCGAACTTTGTGGCTGAATGGGTCGACACCCAGCTTCCAACAACTCCTATCCAACCGGAACTCTGGACCATGTTTTTCGACAGGTCGCTGATGAAAATAGGAGCGGGCGTGGGCCTGCTCTTCATCTCACCCCTCGGGAAGCACCTCCGCTACGTGCTGCGCCTCCATTTCCCGGTGTCCAACAACGTGGCCGAGTATGAGGCTCTAGTTAACGGGTTGCGCATCGCCATCGAGCTGGGGGTTCGGCGCCTCGACGCTCGTGGTGACTCACAGCTTGTCATCGACCAAGTCATGAAGAACTCCCACTGCCGCGACCAGAAGATGGAAGCCTACTGCAACGAGGTTCGGCGCCTGGAGGACAAGTTCTACGGGCTCGAGCTCAACCACGTCGCTCGATGTAATACCCAAAAGTATAAGTAGTGAAAATTAGAGATGAGCAATATTTTGTGATCCATATTTATCATCTCATGTGAACACTTCATTCAAGAATAAATAATGAATAACTTATACAATCAAATTGTGCATCATGCTGGGGTTTCATTGTGTGTGCATTTTTTTGACAATGTAAAAATAAAAAAAAAATTAATTAAAACCCAAATTTGGAGATTTGACCCTAAATTGTAAATTGGAGTTTAGAATAGAGGAAGAAAAAGGTTATACAAAAGATAAATATGTAAACATATAAAAATATATATATAATATAGTTAAACCATCCATATTATTGGGTTCAGTTTGTACATTCAAAACGAATATGAGTTCACATTGAAAGTTTGATTCAAATTTGAATTTGAAATCCAAAAGGAGAAAGGAAATAGAAAGGAAAATATAAAAGTGGAGGGTTTGCATGCGCCTGGGCCTAATTAATCCCTGCCGGCCCACCTTCCTTCCTATTCTACGCGACCCAGGAAACCACCGGGGGTCGACCGGCCTTCAGCTCTGCGCACTGGCGTCCCACTGCTGTGTGGAGCCTACTTGCCAGGGTCTTCTTCAAGCCGAATCAAGGGAGGCCAGCGACCCTGTCGACGCGCAAGTCTCGCAACAACCTCAACAGGCTTGATCCGATCCTGAAATTCCGGCTTGACCATAGCACCAGCGGATCTCTCTTGGGTGATAAAGATGGGAGGCATCTCTCCTTTACCATCATCCGAGCGATACGGCAGGAAAACGGGGCCACTTCGCTATCACCGCGCAACGGGAGAGAGAAAACGAGGGAGAAGAGGGGAGCAGTTCCTTTTCGCTGGGCACCGACCGGCCGGAGCATTCCCGTTCTCGCTGCTTGCGTCCGCTTGTTTGTCGTCGCCTGTGAGTATCCTTCTTAATCATAGGCTACGTTCTCAAAGTCGTTTGGCGCTTGTTTCTGTGCGATAACTAGCGTTGTGGCACCGTGTCCGGTCGTCGCGGGGCGGAGCTCTCCTTCCGCCGCCCTGCTCTGTCTTGGTCACGAGGTAGACGATGGTTGGTGATCCGGGGGCGTGCGGGGTCTGGACACCGATGACGGGACTCCTGCGGTGGATTGTGCCATGGGCGCGTTCGCCTGTATAGCGCACAGCCGGCCCCAGCAATGGCGAATGGAGGAAGATGAGTCGTAGGCCGTAGGATCGTAAATGAATGACTGGGATTAGAAACCAGATGCCGATACGCTTGAGTCATGGTGGACCGTCGATTGTTGATCGTAGGAGTCGGGTGCGGTTCAGGTGTCATTAAACCCGCGCCGTTGGATTTTAATCGAAGGGTGATCTGTGCACGACTCGGTTAATGGGGCGCGATCTGTTCTTGGCCCTTGGATCTGATCCAATGGTCGAGATCCAACCATACCTCTTCGGGAGGATCATTTGTTAAAGAGCCCTCCGGAGTTCACGAAATTAACCCGCGGTACATGCGCCAGCAGGTCTGAGTCACAGTTTCTTTTGCGCCTAAGCCCCTGATTTTTCCAGAAATTGACGCCTAGTCCAGAGAACAAATAAAACCAGAAAAAAATGAATTTAAAATGGATTTTTAGTATTAATTAAATGCCAGAATTTGTATAATTCATAGAAAATTCATGTTAACTCCAAATTGAACCATTCCAGTTGCTAAAATTTTGTAATAATATTCTCTATCATTTAGTAGCTCTGTTTTGACATGAACTCAGTTAGAAAATTAATTTATCATCTAATCCTATTTTAATCACATTAAACCTTAGGAAATTCATAACTTGAAATCTATAACTCCAAATTTAATAATTCCAGTTCCTATGATCTCATTTTAATGTGTAGATTTTTACTGTGTATTTTATTTACATGTTTGATGTGATGTTAATTATGCTATACTATGTATGTATTGTGTTGATGCGAGTAGACGAGCAAGCCCCTGTGGAATCTGGGTTCAACAAGTAGAGATAGCTGAGCAGGAGCTCATTGAAGGCAAGTTGTGCCCTTGATCACTTCTTTTACCCATTCATGTTCTTATTATTCATAATGATCTGCATAGGATAATTTTGCTGGGACCCAATAGGATGCCCTAGATTTTGACTATCTTTATACCTTGCTTCACCACTGGTTTTACTACTAAAGTTTTGGGTAGTACATGCTATTGCTTTATGTGGATTTGGGTATAGAGATATTCATCACTCATTGTTATACTATTTATTGTTATCTGTTTTATTATTCCTTGTTCATGTTAAGATCATTATGTTAATGGGAACATGGAGAACCACCCGGGAAAACAGTGCTACCACAAGGGTGGAATGGGACGCCCTTGGCTGATTAACTAGGAAAGCTAGGGGAGGGCTACCTTACCCGAAAGGGGCAAGGGCAGTAGGGGAGAGGTCAGTGCGGGGAGGTCCCTGGTTGATTTTGCTGCGATGGCTATCAGCCAGGAACCCTGTACTGGATCTTCCCATAAACTGTAGCGGGTAGTCTGAAGCTAGTGGAACTTTGTAAAGGCCTCGTAGTGTTACCCTGCCTCGCCTCCTCGGTAGAGGTGTATGGGATTGGCCATCTCTTGGCGGATGGGTAACATGACTTGTGGGTAAAGATGCGCAACCTCTGCAGAGTGTAAAACTGGTATACTAGCCATGCTCACGGTCATGAGCGGCTCGGACACTCACATGATTAATTTATGGAACTTAAACTTAATCTGTCATTTCATTGCATTTGGGATTATTTTATTATTACTTTTACTTATTATTACTATGGTTTGGTATTTACTTACACTTAGTAACTGCTAATAAAATTTTGACCAACTTATAAAAGCAATGCTCAGCTTCAGCCTTTATGTCATTGATCAGCCTTACACTTCATGAACTCCCACCTTTGGTGAGTTCATGCCACATTATTCCCCACGACTTGTTGAGCTATGAACGTATGTGAGCTCACTCTTGCTGTCTCACACCCCCCCCCATAGGAGAAGAACAAGTGGTTTCAAGTGGAGTCAAGTATCGAGGAGTTTGATCTGATCTAGGTGGCGTTTCTCAGTCGACATTGGCGCCAACGATCCTTAGTTCGTGTTATATTTATCTTTTATTATTTTTGTAAGTCTTCCGCTATGTAATAAATACTCTGAATTATTGTGACATTTGTCTCTATACACTCTGTTATTATATATGTTGTCTTCTTGGCGCATGTATGAGATGCACCCGGCTTTGTTCTTTAAAACCGGGTGTTACAGAAGTGGTATCAGAGGAAATGTTGACTGTAGGACGAAATCTAGATAGAAATGGACAAAACCCTTACCTACTTATCTTATTCTGATTCATTCTATACTTACCTCACTCTGATTCTTACTATACTCATCTTGTCTTGAATCCTGTCTCACCTTTTGTTGTCATACTCTGATCATTCTTACCTTTTCTACTCTGAGACAAGATGGATTTCACACCTTGGAATCCCTACCCCTATGACATTTTTAAGAGATAGGAAGCCTAAGACAAAAAACTAAAACTATTTTCTCTATTTAAAAATGTTGGTTGATTGTTCTGATGATCAATGCCTGATTTGCTTCTTTGATTGATTGAAATATTATATATGGACATTTTAGCATGTACCACTATAAAGTATTGTATTAGCTTTAGTAGGTGACACACTAATCTACTTAGCTAACAAGTCCCCCAAAGTAACATGATTGTAATTACTGCCTTGTCTACTGCTCTTTCTTACCTTATGTATCTAACTCAGATGGTCAATACCAGGAAAGGAAAGATTATCACGCAACAGCAAACAAAAATGAATTCTCCAAATCCCCCACCTGTTGAAACCGAGCAAGTGATCGCAACCCAAAGGCTGGTAATACAGCAATTGACGAATATGATGACCGAAATGCAAAACCAGATAAGACAAGAACGCGAGGAAATACGTCAGGCCCGTCTGGAGATACAGCAAGAAATAAGGCAATCACGGTTGGAGAGACAACAACAAGAGCAACCACCATCTCCACCACCACCGGCTCCACCAAGCTACATAAACATATATGTAAATTACTACTATTTTTAGGATCTACATGTTCCTTTAGTTAGTATTCGGTATGATACCATTTTAGGAGGAATAAAAAGGTCTATTTGTCCCCATGAGTTGCTAATAAAATTATGCGTCATGCTGAGATTTTGGGTTTGTGCAAATGTGTTGGACAATATGAGAAAACCCATGAGAGTAATTACGCCTAATGGGCCTGCTGTGGTGAATCGAATGACACGTAGATTGACATTGGCCATTATGGGTAGAGAATTTGGAGTTACTGCTATAATATTAGAGCCAAGCAGTATAGAATGTCTGTAGAAGAGTTAAAAGAACTCAAGAAGCACTTAACGGAGTTGCAAGAGGCTGAGTACATTCGTCCGAGTCTTCACCTTGGAGAGCACCAGTTTTGTTTGTAAAGAAGAAAGATGGATTGCAAGGGATGTGCGTGGATTAAAGGTCCCTTAATGATGTCACTGTGAAGAACAAGTTTCTGTTACCCCGCATTAAGGATTTATTTAATCGGATGAGAGGAGCCAGGGTATTCTCGAAGATTGAACTCCGATCGGGTTATCACCAGATGAAGATTGGACCATCAGATATTCCTAAGACGGCTTTCTCGACTCAATATGGATTATATGAGTTCATCGTTATGTCGTTTGGATTAACTAATGCACCAGCTTATTTTATGGATTTGATGAATAAGATGTTTTTGGAGTATTTGGACAGATTCGTCGTGGTGTTCATCGACGATATTCTTATCTATTCTAAGAATGAGAGTGACCATGAAGAACATCTAAGGTTGGTGCTACAGAAGTTGCGAGATAATCAACTCTACGCCAAGAACGGTAAATGCGAGTTTTGGATTGGCGAGGTGCCATTTCTTGGACATATCATTTCTAATGGAGGGATATCAGTGGATCCTGCTAAAGTCAAGGAGATAGTGGTGTGGAGCATACCCACTACGGTTACGGAGGACCGAAGTTTCTTGGGACTTGCAGGATATTATTGGAGATTTATTGAAGGATTTTCTAAGATTGCTAAGCTTATGACCTCACTTTTGGTGAAGGAAAGAGAATTCAAGTAGGACGAGAAGTGCCAAGTATATACGGATCATAAGAGTTTGAAGTATATATTCACTCAAAAGGATCTCAACCTTAGGCAACGCCGTTGGTTGGAGCTTATTACGGATTATGATTTGGAGATTCACTATCACCCGGGCAAGGCAAATTTGGTTACAGATGCCTTGAGTCGAAAGGAGCATGTTCATTCAGCTATTGTGGCCCAGCTACCTGATGAGATGGTTGAGGATTTCAGGAGACTTAACCCGGGGATGATTGCTCACACTGAAGGAGTTACTATTGATGTGGAACCTACTTTGGAACAAGAGATCCGCAAAGGACAAATTGGTGATGCTAAGATACAAGAGATTAAGGATCTGATTACTGAAGGTCGAGTTCCGGAACTTACGAAAGATGAGCAAGGCACCGTATGGTTCAAGGACAAGAGATGTGTTCCGGAGATTGAAAGCCTTCATGAGACTATTTTAAAGGAGGCCCATGACTTGGATTATTCTATTCATCCTGGCAGTACCAAGATGTATCAGGATTCGAAGCAGAAATACTAGTGGTATGGATTGAAGAGAGATATGGCTACACATGTAGCTATGTGTGATGTGTGTCAAAGAGTTAAGGTCGAACACCAAAGACTAGCTGGACTACTGCATCCACTAAAGATACCCGAATGGAAGTGGGAAGAGATTGGTATGGACTTCATTACTGAATTGCCTCGCACCTTGAAAGGATACGATTCTATATGGGTTATTGTGGATAGACTGACCCAAGTGGCTCATTTTATTCCGGTCAAGACCATCTATAAGGGATCACAATTGGCTAAGTTATGCATGTCTTGGATTGAGTCTCTTCACGGTGTACTGAAGAAGGTCATTTTGGATAGAGGATCACAGTTTACCCCCAGATTTTGGAAAAGTTTTCATGAGAATATGGATACGAAGTTGAATTTTAGTGCAATCTATCACCCTCAGAATGATGGACAGACTGAAAGGACTAACCAAGTATTGGAAAATATGTTGAGAGCTTGTGCCCTTCAGCATGGTAGTAGTTTGGATAAGGGTCTACCTTAAGCTAAGTCCTCATATAATAATAGTTACCAGGCCAGTCTGAAGATGTCACCCTTCGAGACTCCGTAAGACAGGAAATGCAGGACCCCTCTATATTGGGATCAGACTAGAGGAAAACAGTTCTTTGGGCCTGAATTGATTCAAGAAGCAGAAGAACAAGTCTGTATAATTCGGGAGAATTGGAGGGTAGCTCAGATCAGGTAAAAGAGCTACACTGGTAATAGAAGGAGACCCCTGGAATTTGAGGAAAGGAATCATGTGTACCTCAAGGTGTCACCACTTCGTGGAATGAGGAGTTTTAAAGACGAGAGTAAATTGTCCCCTCACTTTGTTGGACTACTCTGAGTTTTTAGGCAAGTTGGAGAGATGGCCTATCAACTCGAGCTACCTGATAATCTATCTGATGTGCATAATGTATTCCATGTGTCTCAACTTAAGAAGTGTCTCTGTGTCCCTGAGAAACAGTTACCAATGGAAGAGCTTAGCGTTCAGGGTGATTTGGCTTACACAGAGTACCCCATCAAGATTCTGGATACATTGACTCGAGTTACAAGGAATAAGGTTATAAAGATGTGCAAAGTTCAATGAAGTCACCACGGTGAAGACGAAGCTACATAGGAAAGAGAAGAAGAGCTTCACATAAATTTTCCCATCTTTTCCCTCGTTCTTCCTAAATCTCGAGGACGAGATTATTTTAAGGGGGGTAGGATTTGTAATACCCAAAAGTATAAGTAGTGAAAATTAGAGATGAGCAATATTTTGTGATCCATATTTATCATCTCATGTGAACACTTCATTCAAGAATAAATAATGAATAACTTATACAATCAAATTGTGCATCATGCTGGGGTTTCATTGTGTGTGCATTTTTTTTGACAATGTAAAAATAAAAAAAAAATTAATTAAAACCCAAATTTGGAGATTTGACCCTAAATTGTAAATTGGAGTTTAGAATAGAGGAAGAAAAAGGTTATACAAAAGATAAATATGTAAACATATAAAAATATATATATAATATAGTTAAACCATCCATATTATTGGGTTCAGTTTGTACATTCAAAACGAATATGAGTTCACATTGAAAGTTTGATTCAAATTTGAATTTGAAATCCAAAAGGAGAAAGGAAATAGAAAGGAAAATATAAAAGTGGAGGGTTTGCATGCGCCTGGGCCTAATTAATCCCTGCCGGCCCACCTTCCTTCCTATTCTACGCGACCCAGGAAACCACCGGGGGTCGACCGGCCTTCAGCTCTGCGCACTGGCGTCCCACTGCTGTGTGGAGCCTACTTGCCAGGGTCTTCTTCAAGCCGAATCAAGGGAGGCCAGCGACCCTGTCGACGCGCAAGTCTCGCAACAACCTCAACAGGCTTGATCCGATCCTGAAATTCCGGCTTGACCATAGCACCAGCGGATCTCTCTTGGGTGATAAAGATGGGAGGCATCTCTCCTTTACCATCATCCGAGCGATACGGCAGGAAAACGGGGCCACTTCGCTATCACCGCGCAACGGGAGAGAGAAAACGAGGGAGAAGAGGGGAGCAGTTCCTTTTCGCTGGGCACCGACCGGCCGGAGCATTCCCGTTCTCGCTGCTGCGTCCGCTTGTTTGTCGTCGCCTGTGAGTATCCTTCTTAATCATAGGCTACGTTCTCAAAGTCGTTTGGCGCTTGTTTCTGTGCGATAACTAGCGTTGTGGCACCGTGTCCGGTCGTCGCGGGGCGGAGCTCTCCTTCCGCCGCCCTGCTCTGTCTTGGTCACGAGGTAGACGATGGTTGGTGATCCGGGGGCGTGCGGGGTCTGGACACCGATGACGGGACTCCTGCGGTGGATTGTGCCATGGGCGCGTTCGCCTGTATAGCGCACAGCCGGCCCCAGCAATGGCGAATGGAGGAAGATGAGTCGTAGGCCGTAGGATCGTAAATGAATGACTGGGATTAGAAACCAGATGCCGATACGCTTGAGTCATGGTGGACCGTCGATTGTTGATCGTAGGAGTCGGGTGCGGTTCAGGTGTCATTAAACCCGCGCCGTTGGATTTTAATCGAAGGGTGATCTGTGCACGACTCGGTTAATGGGGCGCGATCTGTTCTTGGCCCTTGGATCTGATCCAATGGTCGAGATCCAACCATACCTCTTCGGGAGGATCATTTGTTAAAGAGCCCTCCGGAGTTCACGAAATTAACCCGCGGTACATGCGCCAGCAGGTCTGAGTCACAGTTTCTTTTGCGCCTAAGCCCCTGATTTTTCCAGAAATTGACGCCTAGTCCAGAGAACAAATAAAACCAGAAAAAATGAATTTAAAATGGATTTTTAGTATTAATTAAATGCCAGAATTTGTATAATTCATAGAAAATTCATGTTAACTCCAAATTGAACCATTCCAGTTGCTAAAATTTTGTAATAATATTCTCTATCATTTAGTAGCTCTGTTTTGACATGAACTCAGTTAGAAAATTAATTTATCATCTAATCCTATTTTAATCACATTAAACCTTAGGAAATTCATAACTTGAAATCTATAACTCCAAATTTAATAATTCCAGTTCCTATGATCTCATTTTAATGTGTAGATTTTTACTGTGTATTTTATTTACATGTTTGATGTGATGTTAATTTATGCTATACTATGTATGTATTGTGTTGATGCGAGTAGACGAGCAAGCCCCTGTGGAATCTGGGGTTCAACAAGTAGAGATAGCTGAGCAGGAGCTCATTGAAGGCAAGTTGTGCCCTTGATCACTTCTTTTACCCATTCATGTTCTTATTATTCATAATGATCTGCATAGGATAATTTTGCTGGGACCCAATAGGATGCCCTAGATTTTGACTATCTTTATACCTTGCTTCACCACTGGTTTTACTACTAAAGTTTTGGGTAGTACATGCTATTGCTTTATGTGGATTTGGGTATAGAGATATTCATCACTCATTGTTATACTATTTATTGTTATCTGTTTTATTATTCCTTGTTCATGTTAAGATCATTATGTTAATGGGAACATGGAGAACCACCCGGGAAAACAGTGCTACCACAAGGGTGGAATGGGACGCCCTTGGCTGATTAACTAGGAAAGCTAGGGGAGGGCTACCTTACCCGAAAGGGGCAAGGGCAGTAGGGGAGAGGTCAGTGCGGGGAGGTCCCTGGTTGATTTTGCTGCGATGGCTATCAGCCAGGAACCCTGTACTGGATCTTCCCATAAACTGTAGCGGGTAGTCTGAAGCTAGTGGAACTTTGTAAAGGCCTCGTAGTGTTACCCTGCCTCGCCTCCTCAGTAGAGGTGTATGGGATTGGCCATCTCTTGGCGGATGGGTAACATGACTTGTGGGTAAAGATGCGCAACCTCTGCAGAGTGTAAAACTGGTATACTAGCCGTGCTCACGGTCATGAGCGGCTCGGACACTCACATGATTAATTTATGGAACTTAAACTTAATCTGTCATTTCATTGCATTTGGGATTATTTTATTATTACTTTTACTTATTATTACTATGGTTTGGTATTTACTTACACTTAGTAACTGCTAATAAAATTTTGACCAACTTATAAAAGCAATGCTCAGCTTCAGCCTTTATGTCATTGATCAGCCTTACACTTCATGAACTCCCACCTTTGGTGAGTTCATGCCACATTATTCCCCACGACTTGTTGAGCTATGAACGTATGTGAGCTCACTCTTGCTGTCTCACACCCCCCCCCCCACAGGAGAAGAACAGGTGGTTTCAAGTGGAGTCAAGTATCGAGGAGTTTGATCTGATCTAGGTGGCGTTTCTCAGTCGACATTGGCGCCAACGATCCTTAGTTCGTGTTATATTTATCTTTTATTATTTTTGTAAGTCTTCCGCTATGTAATAAATACTCTGAATTATTGTGACATTTATCTCTATACACTCTGTTATTATATATGTTGTCTTCTTGGCGCATGTATGAGATGCACCCGGCTTTGTTCTTTAAAACCGGGTGTTACACTCGACGATACAACGAGACTGCAGACGAGCTGGCTAAGATAGCCTCGGGGCGGACAACAGTTCCTCCGGACATCTTCTCTCGAGACCTACATCAACCCTCCGTCAAGACTGACGACACTCCCGAGCCCGAGAAGGCCTTGGCTCTGCTCGAGGCGCCCTCGGCTCAGCCCGAGGCGCCCTCAGCTTAGCCCGAGGCACCCTCGGCCCCCGAGGGTGAGGCACTGCGCGTCGAGGAAGAGCGAAATGGGGTCGCGCCTAATCGAAACTGACAGAGCCGAAGCTCAGCGACTGGCGCGGCGCGCCAAGTCGTTCGTCTTGCTGGGTGACGAAAAGGAGCTCTACCACCGCAGCCCCTCAGGCATCCTCCAACGGTGCATATCCATCGCTGAAGGTCAGGAGTTATTGCAAGAAATACACTCGGGGACTTGCGGTCACCACGCAGCACCTCGGGCCCTCGTAGGAAACGCCTTCCGACAGGGTTTCTACTGGCCAACCACGGTGGCCGACGCCACTAGGATTGTACGCACGTGCCAAGGGTGTCAATTCTACACAAGGCAGACCCACCTGCCCGCTCAGGCTCTGCAAACAATACCCATCACCTGGTCATTTGTTGTGTGGGGTCTGGACC
This sequence comes from Zea luxurians, assembly GCA_029449295.1. Taxonomy (NCBI): domain Eukaryota; kingdom Viridiplantae; phylum Streptophyta; class Magnoliopsida; order Poales; family Poaceae; genus Zea; species Zea luxurians. Next base: position 44,556,365 of record JAOPSE010000016.1, read on the forward strand.
TCGTCGGTCCCTTGTAGAAGGCACCCGGGGGCTTCACGCACCTGCTGGTCGCCATCGACAAATTCTCCAAGTGGATTGAGGTCCGACCCCTAAACAGCATCAGGTCCGAACAGGCGGTGGCGTTCTTCACCAAGGTCATCCATCGCTTCAGGGTCCCGAACTCCATCATCACCGACAACGGTACCCAGTTCACTGGCAGAAAGTTCCTGGACTTCTGCGAGGACCACCACATCCGGGTGGACTGGGCTGTCGTAGCTCACCCCATGACGAATGGGCAGGTAGAGCGTGCCAACGGCATGATTCTACAGGGACTCAAGCCGAGGATCTACAACGACCTCAACAAATTCGGCAGGCGGTGGATGAAGGAACTCCCCTCGGTGGTCTGGAGTCTGAGGACGACGCCAAGCCGAGCCACGGGCTTCACGCCGTTTTTTCTAGTCTATGGGGCCGAGGCTATCTTGCCCACGGACTTAGAATACGGCTCCCCGAGGATGAGGGCATACGACACCCGAAGCAACCAGACAAACCGAGAAGACTCACTGGACCAGCTGGAAGAGGCTCGGGACATGGCCCTACTACACTTGGCGCGGTATCAGCAGTCCCTGCGACGCTACCACGCCCGAGGGGTTCGGTCCTGAGACCTCCAGGTGGGCGACTTGGTGCTTCGGCTACGACAAGACGCTCGAGGGCGCCACAAGCTCACGCCTCCCTGGGAAGGGCCGTTCATCATCGCCAAGATTCTGAAGCCCGAAACATACAAGCTGGCCAACAGTCAATGCGAGGTCTACAACAACGCTTGGAACATCCGACAGCTACATCGCTTCTACCCTTAAGATGTTTTCAAGTCGTTCATATACCTCGTTTACATACACAAGCAAAGTCTAACCTTCAAGGAAGGGTCAGCCTTGCCTCGGCAAAGCCCGACCCTCCCTTGGGGGCTAGAAGGGGGGAACCCCCTCTGTGTCAAAATTTTCCTCGGAAAAAATCTTTCTGCCAGAACATCTTTCGTGCTTTTCGACTATTTCGATAGTGGAATCCTGAAAACGACGGAGTACACGTAAGCAGGCAAGGCCGACCGAGCCGAGGGACTCCTACGCCTCCGGGATACGGATACCTCACTCATCACCTTCTGCGATAAGTAACTCACGCTCGGATAAGGGATTCCGTTGTCCGAACAAGTCTTAACGCTCGAAAACTTTTTCTGCCGAAATGATTTTTCGTGCCATCTCAACTATATCGATAACAGAATCCTACGGACGAGTAAGAGTACACGTAAGCAGGCAAGGTCGACCGAGCCGAGGGACTCCTACGCCTCCGGGATACAGATACCTCACTCATCACCTTCTGCGATAAGTAACTCTCGCTCAGATAAACGATTCTGTTACCGACGAACAAGTCCAGATACTCGAAACAAAGGGAAAAGAAACACAACTTTACAACACGACGACGGTACATTTTGGCCTCGGCGGCCGCAAAAAACATACACACACTACAGACAAACTGTTCCTGCAGGTTCAGACATCAGTAGGGGGAGCAGCAGCACCCTCGGCATCGACTCAACCTTCGGTGGAATCCGACCCGGCCTCGGACAGCAACATGGTCGGAGGATCTCCAACTTGAAGGAAGATGTCAGAACCGCGCCTGGGCCATCATCACCAGGGTCTCCTCCAGGAACCCAGCCCAGGCAGACGGCCGGACCGGCCGCTCCGTAGCCTCAGCCAGATGTCCCCCGAGGACACTAGCCCGGCTCATGGCCTCGGCAGCCCGACTCCAGGGTTGGTCCCGCCAGTGGACAACCTGGCCAGGTCCCAGTCGCCACTGCAACGCCTCCTCGGCCTGGGAAGTCCCCTACTCCTGGGCCGACGAAGTTTCTTCTCCGACCAACTCCGCCTCTGTCCATGCTGACACCGCTGCCTCCGGCTTCGGCTCATCGCAGAGCAGCCGAGGGTTCCTTCACTAAGCAAGAGAAGCCTTGAGCGGCAAGGTCGACCGAGTCGAGGGACTCCTACGCCTCCGGGATACGGATACCTCACTGGTCACCTTCCGCACAGGGCAACTCACACTTGGTTAAGCGGTCCAGCTAGCCGACAGGCGAGTCCTGGTGCACGAAATGGGGAAGAAACACGGCTTTACGCCCAAATACACAAATGTTCAGGCCCCGACAGCCGCAATGAACATACGCCAGCACTCAAGGTGCCATTAAAAACGGGACTCCGGTTCTGTTCCCGCGGGTATGAACAACCTCCATACCAGGAGGCCCGCGGGACGACGAACCCCAAGCGGCTCACCGCTGCCCGCTCCTTCCACAACGAGACGAAGACAACTTGGGCGCTCCCCATCCGGGGGCTCGGAAGGTGGAAGGACGTGACGCATGAGGAAAGTGCGAAGGCATGGCTACCACCCAGGTGGTCGATCCCTTTTTAAAGGCGACTCTCCCCGCTCGCGTCCTCAGCCGTCGCAGACTAAGTCTTCACCAACACGCTCCAAGATCCTCCCCCTACGACATGGGGGCTAGGCCCCACGCGACATGCAAGCTGCCCCAGGACAGAAGAAGCCAAACCGCCGCGCGCGGAGCGTGTAACCGCCCAGCGGTTACAAGCATTCCGACGTCTTCGCCCAAAACCAGCGGGTGAAAGGGCGGACCGCCATGCAGGCGGCATGCAACTGCACCAAGGGGGAGCACCCTTTCGACTTCGACGCATCCAGCATGGAGGCCCAGGCCCACACGTCATGTAACCGGCGCGCCGGTTACTACGTGCAAAAAAACTGCAGCACCACTTGCGCCAGCGCCGCGCCTTCTCGACTGCGGAATCGGTGCCGTGACTCGGGCAACCCTGCGCATGACCCAACAGTGCCAACCAGGCACGCAGGTCACGGGTCAGTCAGCCGCGGGAGAAGGCACGACGATCGATATGGCCAGAAGTGGGCTGGCAGTAATGGCGACGGCAGGCGGGAGGAAGCAGCAGCCAAATCGCATGCAGGCTCACGTCCCCTCCTGGAACAGCGAGAGAGCCCTCTCCCACGGCGTGAAGACGACACGCCCGTGTTCCGTTCCTCGAATGGCTCGCGCATGCACAACGGCTGCCCCGCGAACCACTCGTCCCGTCGCATTAACTCTGCGGCAGGACAGGCGACACCTTTGGCAGGCGAAGCGGGCGACGCTTCACCTCTGCCATAATGACCGCATCAAAAAAGGTACGCCACGACGTTCGATTTCGTATCCTTTTTCGCTTCCCCTTTCTCTCTCTCTTGCTACAGGGACCGGGAAAGGGGGATACTCCGAAAGGGATCCTTCTCTGCGAAGGAAGCGGGCCCCGAGCCCCCCTGCTGATCAGAGGTTCGAAGGCTGGCCCCTCGGAAGGGTTCGACAGCCGCCTCAGAGCACTCGGGCTCCGCACCCACTACTGGTCAGAGGTTCGAAGGCTGGCCCCTCGGAAGGGTTCGACAGCCGCCTCAGGCCACTCGGGCTCCGCGCCCACTACTGATCAGGGGTTCGTAGGCTGGCCCCCCGACGGGTTCGACAGTCGCCCCAGAGCATGCAGAGTGAGGGATGACTGTGGGTACGTTCGATACATAACCAAGGCTCGGGCTATGCTCCCGAGGTACCCTAGGACATTTCCGAGACCAGCAGGAGCGATTCTATAACGGAATCCCATCAGAGGGAGGCATCGAGCCCTCGGACCCTATCGAACGGGACCGGGTCCGGCAAATCACCTGCAGGTACTTTTGGAGCGTGCCTCTGGGCCACTAGCCGACCCTTATCGAACGGGGCACGGGCGTCCACTCGGATCACCCGTTAGCAACTCACTGGAGACACCATGTTCGGCGCCCTCCGAGGGCAACATGGCGCTTCCCCCCTCCTTGCGGAAAGGTGACGAAGGGGCGTATGAAAAAAGCCAAGTCAGTCCTTGACCATCCTCTCGCCCTGTGCAGAGGCTTGGGAGCTGCTCTCGCAAAACCCGGCTCCGGCCAAACCGTTGACAGCGTCAACATACTAGCCCGAGAACTCGGAACCTGACTATGCACCCGGGCAACGACCTGTTCGCATGAGGGAACAACCAGACCGGCCAAGGCATCACGAAAGGCATTAAGACCTCGAAGGAGTCAAACCACTCCTCTGAGGCCTCGAGGGCTACACCCAGCGGGTGCGCTCGCGCGCACCCACCGGAACAAAATGCAACCGAGAAAGGCTGGTCCCCTTGCAAAAAGTGCGACAAAGCCTCCAAGCGAGTACCCACACTCCCTTTGAGGCTCGGGGGCTACTGTCGGGGACCGTAATTAGGGGTACCCCCAAGGCACCTAATCTCAGCTGGTAACCCCCATCAGCACAAAGTTGCAAAGGCCTAATGGGCGCAATTCCGGTCAAAGGCTCCGTCCACTCAAGGGACATGATCTCGCCTCGCCCGAGCCCAGCCTCGGGCAGGAACGGAAGACCAAGGCAGATTCGCGCCTCGCCCGAGGGTCTCCTCAAGCAACGGACACACCTTCGACTCGCCCGAGGCCCAGTTCGGGCAGGCTTCACGGAGAAGCAACCTTGGCCAGATCGCCTCGCCAGCCGACCGGATCGCAAGAGCATTCAATGCAAGGATCGCCTGACACCTTATCCTGACGCGCGCTTTCCAGTCGACAAGGCCGAAGTGACCGCAGTCACTTCGCCCCTCCACTGACTGACCTGACAGGAAAACAGCGCCGCCTGCGCTGCTCCGACTGCTGTGCCACCTGCCAGGGTGAGGCTGACAGCAGACAAGTCCAGCCTCGGGCGCCATAGGAATCTCCGCCTCGCCCGACCCTAGGGCTCGGACTCAACCTCGACCTCGGACGACGGTCTCCGCCTTGCCCGACCCCAGGGCTCGGACTCAACCTTGACCTCGGACGATGGTCTCCGCCTCGCCCGACCCCAGGGCTTGGACTCAACCTTGACCTCGGACGACGGTCTCCGCCTCGCCCGACCCTAGGGCTCGGACTCAACCTCGACCTCGGACGACGGTCTCCACCTCGCCCGACCCTCGGGCTCGGACTCAACCTCGACCTCCGGACGACGGTCTCCGCCTCGCCCGACCCCCAGGCTCGGACTCAACCTCGACCTCGGAGGAGTCACAACCTCGCTCGGGCCGACCACACCACAAGGGGGGGCATCATTACCCTACCCCTAGCTAGCCCAGGCTACGGGGATCAAGACCGGCGTCCCATCTGGCTCGCCCCGGTAAAACAAGTAATGATGGCACCCCGCGTGCTCCATGACGACGGCGGTTCTCAGCCCCTTATGGAAGCAAGGAGACGTCAGCAAGGATCCGACAGCCCCGACAGCTGTGCTTCTACAGGGCTCAAGCGCTCCTCCGACAGCCACGATGCCACATGAACAAGGCTCCAACACCTCTCCGACAGCCACGTCGGCATGTACATAGGGCTCTGGCTCCTCTCTGCTAGACACGTTAGCACACTGCTACACCCCCCGTTGTACACCTGGACCCTCTCCTTACGTCTATAAAAGGAAGGTCCAGGGCCCTCGTACGAAAAAGGTGGCCGCGTGGGAGAACGGGCTGACGCGCAGTCTCACGCCCTCTCTCTCTCTCCCTCGCGAACGCTTGTAACCTCCTACTGCAAGCGCATCCGCCCTGGGCGCAGGACAACACGAGGCCGCGGTTTCTCTCACTGGTTTTCACCCCTTGTGCTCTGTCTCGCGCCGACCCATCTGGGCTGGGACATGCAGCGACAATTTACTCGTCGGTCCAGGGACCCCCGGGGTCGAAACGCCAACAATAACTAAACCAAACTCGCAAAGAAATATCCCTAAATAGAAAATTGACAATCAACAACACAAATGTTCATTCTGTCTCTACCTCTTTCACTATAAAAGCAATTGTAACAAAGAAATATTGTAAAATCATCTAAACTTCATGACCTACAACACTTGTATTCAAAGGATAAACAAAGTTTTATTTTATCTCCATTTTTTTAATTTGACTTGTAAGGCGACATACATGATCTGCCACCAGAACCTGACGGAACATGACCCATAAATTCAAAACCTCATAACTCTCTGCATCTAACAAAATTTTACAAATATAAACTCATTGAAAAGATTATAACATTCCCTAAAACTTTTATTATAATGAGTGTCTCAGAATTGGTTTCCAAACCGATAAAACAATGCAACTGCTTTGTTGCAAAACTGATAGGTTAAAAACAATGGACAACTAAAATTCAAAATACTATAACTCCTGCTATACTCAACTTAAAACTACTACGAACACGCGTTGGAAAAGTTTGGAAATTCTCCATGACTTTTGCAATAAAGTTGCACCCAAATTTATCTTTATAGCCCTCAACCCGGCCTGCATGACCTACAGCTAAACTCAGCCTGAGATACTGCACACCAGAGATTCGACTTATATCCGGACAACCACCTCTCCCAATCTATTTAACAGACAATTACAAGTAAATACCCATTAAAAGGTACTAAGAAAAACTAAAACTTTTTCTTAAAGAGAATTCCCAAATTTGGGCTCTGAAACTATCAAAACGCAGTCGATTTATTAGTTGTTTTAACGACACCTAAAGTTCAGACACAACGGTGCAACAACTTCAGAGTAGCCTAACTCCAATTATATGCAATGAAGATTACAAACCAATACTCTTTGGGAAGATCATGAAATTACTAAAACTTTCATAATCCAACAAAACCCACTTTACCGTATTCAATGTCTATACTTCCGTACAAAATTAAGGCTGCTATAGAAACCCATAACTCTCAAATGTTTAGACCAAACTGGGTGATTGAGCATCCTATGCAAAGATGAAGAAACCTACTACAAAACATTCTAGATAAGTGAAGCCTGATTCAGCCTCCAACTAGTTTAAAATGACTCCCAAAACGAAACAACACCTTACCCATAATAAAAAAACAATATAAAATAAAACCCAAGGCATTGGCCGGTGCGATCAACACTAGGATTTTCCACTACCAAATGGGGATGCAACTCCCCAAAGCCTTTAAGCAACACTTTTCCTAATAGGTTAGAACACTAAGCACAACAATCAATGAATTCAACAACCTCGTTTGTTAATGCCACTAAGGTCAAACATCCATGTATCGACAATGTATGAAACACCTGACATACCCGCCTCTAGCACTATAAAACATGGTTGTTATTACACTAGAATCCAACTATTAGAGCGCTCCACAACTATTCGGTTGACGTGAAGCAAATGGTGCTCATGTCATGTAACGTCTTTTCCTCCTCTCAAAAGAGATAAAATTTGCAATACTCATAAAGCAATGGAGGGATAACAACAAGAAAAACTAATGTACTTCTTGACACAGACTCATGCAAAAGCTTCATAAATATTACCTTCAATACTAAAATAATAACACGATACTATGCTCAATAGGAGTAATTGGACGTCAATAAGACAATCCACATAACCAAACTACCTTGATTAACCTCCCATACAACAAAACCTACTATTACTGCACTTGAACAATTTGTACCTCGTGATATCACAGGATGCATTCAAAGTAGTAGACATACATGATCTATCAACCATCATTCATATAAGAAAAATCTCAATCCGATGCAACAACCCCATCATTAAAGAGATAGATGACTAACAAACATAAGCAACTCCCAGTTAAGCATTGACTTCGTTTAAGATAAAGCGGTCCAAATAATGATTCAACAAGCGTGCATAGAGAAACTGCTCATAAAAAATATATAAAACAGATTGTCAAAATCGCCCATATGACTAGCTTGCAACAACTAAAAATTATGCATAGCCTTTATGGCTATTAAAACAAGCCATAGAAGGAAAACATGCACGACATAAAATCCACTTGAAACCACCCTATTTATTGTTAAAAATAAGGTTGCACATAATAAGAAAACCTATCAGGTTAACATGGTTGGACTTATCAATCTACGTCATCTCACAAATTCACTCGAGTTCTATCTGTCGGCGTTTCGACCCCGGGGGGTCCCTGGACCGACGAGTAAATTGTCGCTGCGTGTCCCAGCCCAAATGGGTCGGCGCGAGACGGAGACACAAGGGGGAAAAACAGTAAGGGGAACACGTGGCCTCGTGTTGTCCTGCGCCTAGGGTGGATGCGCTTGCAGTAGGGGGTTACAAGCGTTCGCGAGGGAGAGAGAGAGAGAGAGAGAGAGAGAGAGAGGGCGTGAGACTGCGCGTCAGCCCGTTCTCCCGCGCGGCCACCTTCTCGTACGAGGGCCCTGGACCTTCCTTTTATAGACGTAAGGAGAGGGTCCAGGTGTACAACGGGGGGGTGTAGCAGTGTGCTAACGTGTCTAGCAGAGAGGAGCCAGAGCCCTATGTACATGCCGATGTGGCTGTCGGAGAGGTGTTGGAGCCCTGTTCATGCGGCGTCGTGGTCGTCGGAGGAGCGCTTGAGCCCTGTAGAAGCACAGCTGTCGGAGCTGTCGGATCCTTGCTGACGTCTCCTTGCTTCCGTAAGGGGCTGAGAACCGCCGTCGTCATGGAGCACGCGGGGTGCCATCATTACTTGTTTTACCGGGGCGAGCCAGATGGGACGCCGGTCTTGTTCCCCGTAGCCTGGGCTAGCTAGGGGTAGGGTAATGATGGCCCCCCTTGTGGCGTGGTCGGCCCGAGCGAGGTGGTGACTCCTCCGAGGTTGAGGTTGAGTCCGAGCCCGAGGGTCGGGCGAGGCGGAGACCGTCGTCCGGAGGTCGAGGTTGAGTCCGAGCCCGGGGGTCGAGCGAGGCGGAGACCGTCGTCCGAGGTCGAGGTTGAGTCCGAGCCCGGGGGTCGGGCGAGGCGGAGACCGTCTTCCGGAGTCGAGGTTGAGTCCGAGCCCGGGGGTCGGGCGAGGCGGAGACCATCGTCCGAGGTCGAGGTTGAGCCCGAGCCCTGGGGTCGGGCGAGGCGGAGACCATCATTCAAGGTCGAGGTGGAGTCCGAGCCCTGGGGTCGGGCGAGGCGGAGATTCCTATGGCGCCCGAGGCTGGACTTGGCTGCTGTCAGCCTCACCCTGGCGGGTGGCACAGCAGTCGGAGCAGCGCAGGCGGCGCTGTTTTCCTGTCAGGTCAGTCAGTGGAGGGGCGAAGTGACTGCGGTCACTTCAGCCTTGTCGACTGGAGAGCGTGCGTCAGGATAAGGTGTCAGGCGATCCTTGCATTGAATGCTCATGCGATCCAGTCGGCTGGCGAGGCGATCTGGCCAAGGTTGCTTCTCCGTGAAGCCTGCCCGAACTGGGCCTCGGGCGAGTCGAAGGTGCGTCCATTGCTTGAGGAGACCCTCAGGCGAGGTGCGAATCTGCCTTGGTCTACCGTTCCTGCTCGAGGCTGGGCTCGGATGAGGCGAGATCGTGTCCCTTGAGTGGACGAAGCTTTGACCGGAATTGCGCCCATCAGGCCTTTGCAGCTTTGTGCTGATGGGGGTTACCAGCTGAGATTAGGAGCCTTCGGGGTACCCCTAATTACGGTCCCCGACAGTAGCCCCCGAGCCTCAAAGGGAGTGTGGGTACTCGCTTGGAGGCTTTGTCGCACTTTTTTGCAAGGGGACCGGCCTTTCTCGGTTGCATTTTGTTCCGGTGGGTGCGCGCGAGCGCACCCGCTGGGTGTAGCCCCCGAGGCCTCGGAGGAGTGGTTTGACTCCTTCGAGATCTTAATGCCTTTCGTGATGCCTCGGCCGGTCTAATTGTTCCCTCATGCGAACTGGTTGTTGCCTGGGTGCATAGTCAGGTTCTGAGTTCTCGGGCTGGTATGTTGACGCTGTCAATGGTTTGGCCGGAGCTAGGTTTGCGAGAGCAGCCCTCGAGCCTCTGCATAGGGCAAGAGGACGGTCAAGGGCAGACTCGGCTTTTTTCATACGCCCATACGTCGCCTTTTCGCAAGGAGGAGGGGGGAAGCGCCATGTTGCCCTCGGAGGGCGTCGAACATGGTGTCTCCAGTGAGTTGCTAACGGGTGATCCGAGTGGACGCCCGTGCCCCATTCGATATGGGTCGTCTAGTGGCCCAGAGGCACGCTCCAAAAGTACCTGCAGGTGATTCGCCGGACTCGGTCCCGTTCGATAGGGTCCGAGGGCTCGATGCCTCCCTCTGATGGGATTCTGTTACAGAATCGCTCCTGCTGGTCTCGGAAATGTCCTAGGGTACCTCGGGAGCGTAGCCTGAGCCTTGGTTATGTATCGAATGTACCCAGAGTCATCCCTCACTCTGTGTGCTCTGGGGCGACTGTCGAACCCATCGGGGGCCAGCCTACGAACCCCTGATCAGTAGTGGGCGCGGAGCCCAAGTGGCCTGAGGCGGCTGTCGAACCCTTCTAAGGGCCAGCCTTTGAACCTCTGACCAGTAGTGGGTGTGGAGCTCGAGTCCTATGAGGCGGCTGTCGAACCCTTCCAAGGGGCCAGCCTTCGAACCTCTGATCAGTAGGGGGGCTCGAGGCCCGCTTCCTTCGCGGAGAAGGATCCCTTTCGGAGTATCCCCTTTCCCGGTCCCTGTAGCAAGAGAGACAAAGGGGAAGAAGAAAAGGATACAAAATTGAACGACGTGGCGCACCTTTTTTGACGCGGTGATTATGGCGGAGGTGAAGCGTCGCCCGCTTCGCCTGCCAAAGGTGTCGCCTGCCCTGCCGCAGAGTTAATGCGACGGGACGAGTGGTTTGCGGGGCAGCCGTTGCGTGGGCCGTTCGAGGAACGGTCGTTTCACCTTCGAGTTTTGGTTCTCGCGGTGGGTTCGGGCGAAGTGTTGAACGGGTCTTGCCCGGGCCTTTATATATCCAGAAGAGGGACCGGTGGTGACTTTTTGCTCTGCTGCTCGCCTCCGCTTAGGTTTCCGCAATCTGAGGGAATAGCCAGAGAAAGAAAACCGCGCACCTTGTCCGCCCTGTCGCCACCTCCTTCGTTTGGCGATGGCCGACCAGGTAACCATCGTAACGCTGCGTGACCCATGGCCTTTCTCCACTGTCATGGTGGACGATCTGGAGGCCCTTGTTGCCGATGGCTTGCTCCGCCCCCTCTCTGATGTCCTGCGGCCGGAGTGGATGGTCCCTCCGAGCGGGGCCAACCCAAACCCACCGCCGGGGTATGTGCTGAGTTTCGTCTCCTTCCATGAGTGGGGGTTTGGTGTGCCAGCAAGCCATTTTATGCGGGCGCTCCTGCATCACTATGGGGTGGAGTTGCACAACCTTAGCCCCAACTCCATCGTGCAAGCGGCCATCTTCGCGGCGGTTTGCGAAGGATTTTTGGGGATTGACCCCCACTGTGATCTGTGGACCCATATCTTCTCTGCAGAGCCTTTTGCCTCGGCGACGGGGGAGAAGAGAGTCCGCATGGCGGTGCGGGCTGGCGGCTGCATCCTCTAGTTGAGGCAGGCGCGTGTGCAGCAGTACATCCCCGCCATCCTTGTGTCTTCAAACAAGGGGTGGCAGCGCCGGTGGTTTTACCTTCGGAATGACGATGGGAGGCTCCCGTTGTTTTCTCAACGAGTGGTGACCGCCGCCGACAGCAATTGGCGCTACGGGGCCCCGCGCGAGAGGCAGAAGAATCTCCAGCCCCTTCTGGAGGCCTTAGAGAAGCTGCGAGAGGGAGGGCTCACCGCCGCGGGGGTGGTTGCCGCCATCCATCGCCGGAGGGTGCTCCCCTTGACGGAGCGGTGGCTGCTGCTTTCGGAGATGACGCTGGGGGTCGACTTGGAGGGTTCGTAGATGTCCTCGGTCCCCCTCCCCGCCGATGACCTCCACAGGCGGGTAGCCGGCACGGTAGGGAGGCTAGACGCCGACGCCCTTATCCAGCTGCCAATGCGTCCCGAGAGCGGGTGCATGTCCCTGGTGAGTGTCCGCTCCTTCTTCTTTCTTGTGTCTGATTGCCCTTGGTTCTCACAGTCGAGACTTTTTGTTCGTCTTCAGGAGCTGGGGTCTCACAAGCCTTCCCTACCACCGGTCCCGGAGGACCTGGTGGACCGAGCCGCGCGGAGGGTTGCTGCGGAGAAGAAGGAGAAGAAGGACGCGAAGAAGGCTCGGGCCCGCGAGCGAACGCGGGCTCGAGATGCTTTGGAGAAGCGTCGTCATCGGCAGGAGAGGGACGGGCTCCCGAGGGAGCCGTCGCCGGAGACGCCTGACGATGACGACGACGACGACGATGATGATGAAGACAATGACATGGCCGCCCGCCTTGGCCTTAGCCCGGATCTGAGGCTGGGCCAGGGGTCGTCGAGCCAGCCCCCGAGTGGGCCGGTGCTGTCGGTATCTGGGGCCGAGGCATCAGGGTCCCGACCCGAAGAACAGGGGCAGGTCGAGGGGTACTTGACCCCTTGGCCAAGGTAGCTGAGGTGACCCCGGGGAGTCAGGCCGTCCCGCCTGTTCCCCCAGAGCCGTCGCCCGTGCCGGCAGCAAAGGAGGCCGATCCTTGGGTCGCCGTGTCCGCGCCTGGGTGGACCGTCCCTTCGGCGCCCCGGGTGCCCGAGGCAGGGATGGTGCCGAAGCCGGCAGCGGGGCAAACCTTGGTGGTGTCCGCGGGGACCGAGGCTCAAGGGGCCATCCCGCAAGCACGATTGGTCGTGGCCCGGAGTGGGTAAGTATCTGAGGATACTTCTGTCCCGGTGCCTTCTTCGTGTGTCCTGATCCTGCTCTTCTCTTTCTTCCCAGCAAACGGAGGCACGGTTCGACCGGTCTGGCTCCCCGGAAGGCCCTTAAGACGGCGCCAGCTTCTGCAGCTGGTGTCGCACCGGGCCTCGCCGGCCGGCTGGCCTCTGCATAAGGTGCCCCCGAGCAGGGGGTTCAGGCGGCACAAGTTACCGTGGGGCGAGCTCCCGAGGCTGACCCCTCCGTCGGGGCGGCCGTCGAGTCGAGGGAGACTGCTGGCGTGGCTGCGGCCTTGAGCCCACCAGTCGTGTTGCCGGTGCTGGCACCGGCTTCTGCCGAGGCTGTTGCTGCTCTGGCTGTGGAGCCACCAGCCACCCATCGCCGCCGATGCTGAGATGGCCGAGGCGCCGCTACTCGGGGCTGGCGATCGGAAACCTGCCCCCTTAGCCGAGGAGGTTCCCTATGCGCCGACTGCAAGGGGTGCCGATGCCTTGGAGAAGGGGGGCGCAGAACCGCGGCCCGTCCTAGGGAGCGGCGACCTCGTCCTCGCGCGGCGCAGTCCAAGCGAGCGGCGTCAGCCACTCCGGTTCTGGGCCCGTGGTGCTTCGAAACCCCTCTTCATTCTTGACGATGAGCGAGAGGAGCAGTCTTGGGACGAGCTTCGTGAGCATGCCGAGGCAACGGTGGGGTCGCTTTGGTCGACCCTGGAGGTCCTTTCTAGGGACGTTCCCAGGATCCTCTAGGTAAGGATTTCAGGCATACCTTTCACGTGATCAAGGCATTCTTCATGACGCCCCGCTTCCCTTCCTTAGGATCTGACGGATCTGAGCGCCACCAAGTCATCGTTCATTCACCGCGAGGCCGACGTCTGGGGTTCGCTGCGGTTTCTGAGGACCGTGCTTGCCGAGGCTACCGAGTGCCTCTCCCAACGGAGCGTCGAGGCGGACCTTCGTTTGCTCCGTGACGAGCTGGGGCAGAGGCAGCGACGGCACGCGCAGAGGCGCAGCGGTGGCAGTTGGAGCTCGGCCAGGTCATCGGTGAGCAGGATCAATCTCGAGGCCGGGCCGCCGAGGCTGAAAGCCGGGCTGAGGCCCTTGGAGGCCAGCTAGTCGAGGCGTCCGCTCGGGCCGGAGCCCTTGTGGTGGACCTGGCCGTGGCCATCGGGTCTGCTCCGTCCGCCCAAGCCGCAGCCTCGGAGCAGTGTATCCGGGCGGAAGGTATGTCTTGGCTGTTTTGAGATTTCGATTCAGCTTCATTCTTCAACTTGCGTTTGAAGACTTCTGCTTTGCCTGTTTGCAGAGCTCGAGCTTGCCCTCGGCGAGTCCGCCAAGGCACTTGCCCAGGCGACTGAGTAGAAGGAGGCCGACCGCGCGGCCATGTCCGAGGCTATCTCGGCCTTTTGCCAGATCTTTGGCCTTGACGACGTCCCCTCGAGAAGCTCCCCTCAGAGTCGCCTGCAGGCCTTGGGCGACCACGTGCGCGGCAGACTCCGCGAGGCGCTGCATCACGGCGTTAGGCGGGCCTTCGCCGTGCTCGCTTCCCACTATGATGTGGATCTGGAGCGGATCAGCGAGGGGTATTGCCTTCCCGACGAAGACGAAGCTGCCCTGGCCGAAGTTCAGAGGCTTGACGCGGCCGCCGCGGGCCCAAGCGCGGTGCTGGCGTCCACCTTCGAGGTGGAGATCCTTCCGCCTACGTCGCCGTCCGAGGTTGGGGCGGATCTTGCCGAGGGTGGAGACGGCGCTGAGGTCGGAGATGAAGCCGAGGGTGCCGCTCCTCCCCCGGGCGATGCTTCATTCTGCCGGAGCAGTTTGTTTTGAACACATGTGTGTCTTTCGCGGCCGCCGAGGCCTAAACACTTTGTCGTCGTGATATAAAGTTGTGTCGAGAGATACGAAAGTCGTTTTGGCGGAAGACTTTTTTCCGAGGAAAATTTTGACGCAGAGGGGGTTCCCCCCTTCTAGCCCCCGGGGGAGGGTCGGGCTTTGCCGAGGCAAGGCTGACCCTTCCTTGATGGTTAGACTTTGCTTGCGTAAGTGAACGAGGTACATGAACGACTTGAAAACATCTTAAGGGTAGAAGCAACGTAGCTGTCGGATGTTCCAAGCGTTGCTGTAGACCTTGCCTTGATTGTTGGCCAGCTTGTATGTTCTGGGCTTCAGAATTTTGGTGATGATGAACGGCCCTTCCTAGGGAGGCATGAGCTTGTGGCGCCCTCGGGCGTCTTGTCGTAGCCGAAGCACCAAGTCGCCCACCTGGAGGTCTCGGGACCGAACCCCTCGGGCGTGGTAGTGTCACAGGGACTGCTGATACCGCGCCGAGTGTAGTAAGGCCATGTCCCGAGCCTCTTCCAGCTGGTCCAGTGAGTCTTCTCGGTTTGTCTGGTTGCTTCGGGCGTCGTATGCCCTTGTCCTCGGGGAGCCGTATTCTAAGTCTGTGGGCAAGATGGCCTCGGCCCCATAGACTAGAAAAAACGATGTGAAGCCCGTGGCTCGGCTTGGTGTCGTCCTCAGACTCCAGACCACCGAGGGGAGTTCCTTATCCACCGCCTGTCGAACTTGTTGAGGTCGTTGTAGATCCTCGGCTTGAGTCCCTGTAGAATCATGCCGTTGGCATGCTCTACCTGCCCATTCGTCATGGGGTGAGCTACGGCGGCCCAGTCCACCCGGATGTGGTGGTCCTCGCAGAAGTCCAGGAACTTTCTGCCAGTGAACTGGGTGCCGTTGTCGGTGATGATGGAGTTCGAGACCCCAAAGCGATGGATGATGTTGGTGAAGAACGCCACCGCCTGTTCGGACCTGATGCTGTTTAGGGGTCGGACCTCGATCCACTTGGAGAATTTGTCGATGGTGACCAGCAGGTGCGTGAAGCCCCCGGGTGCCTTCTGCAAGGGACCGACGAGGTCCAGACCCCACACAGCAAACGGCTAGGTGATGGGTATTGTTTGTAGAGCCTGAGCGGGCAGGTGGGTCTGCCTTGCGTAGAATTGACACCCTTGGCAGGTGCGTACATCCTAGTGGCGTCGGCCACCGCGGTTGGCCAGTAGAAACCCTGTCGGAAGGCGTTTCCTATGAGGGCTCGAGGTGCTGCGTGGTGACCGCAAGCCCCCGAGTGTATTTCTTGCAATAACTCCTGACCTTCGGCGATGGATATGCACCGCTGGAGGATGCCTGAGGGGCTGTGGTGGTAGAGCTCCTTTTCGTCACCCAGCAAGACGAACGACTTGGCGCGCCGCGCCAGTCACCGAGCTTCGGCTCTGTCGAGGGGTAGCTCTCCTCGGTGGAGATATTGCAGGTATGGGGTCTACCAGTTTCGATTAGGCATGACCCCATTCCGCTCTTCCTCGACGCGCAGTGCCTCACCCTCGGGGGCCGAGGCTGCCTCGGGCTGAGCTGAGGGCACCTCGGGCCGAGCCGAGGCCTTCTCGGGCTCGGGAGTGTCATCGGTCTTGACGAAGGGTTGATGTAGGTCTCGGGAGAAGACGTTTGGAGGAACCGTTGTCCGCCCCGAGGCTATCTTAGCCAGCTCGTCTGCAGTCTCGTTGTATCGTCGAGCGACGTGGTTGAGCTCGAGCCTGTAGAACTTGCCCTCCAGGCACCGAACCTCGTCGCAGTAGGCTTCCATCTTCGGGTCGCGACAGTGGGAGTTCTTCATGACTTGGTCGATGACAAGCTACGAGTCGACATGAGCATCGAGGCGCCGAACCCCTAGCTCGATGGCGATGCGCAACACGTTAACCAGAGCCTCATACTCGGCCACGTTGTTGGACACCGGGAAATGGAGGCGCAGCACGTAGCGGAGGTGCTTCCCGAGGGGTGAGATGAAGACTAGGCCCGCGCCCGCTCCTGTTTTCATCAGCGACCCATCGAAATACATGGTCCAGAGTTCCGGTTGGATCGGAGCTGCTAGAAGCTGGGTGTCGACCCATTCAGCCACAAAGTCTGCCAAGACTTGGGACTTGATGGCCTTCCGAGGGGCGAACGAGATTGTCTCGCCCATGATCTCCACTGCCCACTTTGCAATCCTACCCGAGGCCTCTCGACACTGGATGATCTCCCCCAGGGGGAAGGATGACACCACAGTCACCGGATGAGACTCGAAGTAGTGTCGCAACTTTCGCCGTGTCAGAATTACCGCGTACAACAGCTTCTAAATTTGCGGGTAGCGGATTTTGGTCTCGGACAGTACCTCACTGATGAAGTAGACCGGCCTCTAGACGGGCAATGCGTGCCCTTCTTCTCGTCTCTCGACCACAATCGCGGCGCTGACCACCTGAGTGGTAGCGGCGACGTAGATCAAGAGGGCTTCTCCGGCAGCGGGGGGCACCAGGATGGGCGCGCTTGTAAGGAGCCCTTCAAGTTCTCGAGGGCTTCCTCGGCCTCGGGGGTCCAAGTGAAGCGCTCGGTCTTCCTTAAGAGGCGATACAGGGGGCAGGCCTCTTTCGCCGAGGCGCGAGATGAAGTAGCTCAGAGCCGCAAGGCATCCCATGACCCTCTGCACTCCTTTCAAGTCCTTGATAGGCCCCATGTTGGTGATGGCCGCGATTTTCTCCGGGTTGGCCTCGATGCCCTGCTCGGAGACGATGAACCCCAGGAGCATGCCTCGGGGGACTCCGAAGACACACTTCTCGAGATTGAGTTTTACGCCTTTCGCCTTAAGACACTCGAATGTCGTTCCAAGGTCAGAGAGGAGGTCGGAGGCTTTCCTCGTCTTGACTACGATGTCATCGACGTAAGCCTCGATCGTTCGACTAATGTGCTATCCGAACACATGGTTCATGCACCTTTGGTATGTCGCACCTGCATTCCTCAAACCAAATGGCATAGTAATGTAGCAGTACATGCCAAAAGGTGTGATGAAAGAAGTCGCGAGCTGGTCGGACTCTTTCATCCTGATTTGGTGATACCCTGAGTAGGCATAAAGGAATGACAGGGTTTCGCACCCAGCAGTGGAATCCACGATTTGATCGATGCAAGGCAGAGGGTAGGGAACCTTCAGACATGCTTTGTTTAGACCAGTGTAGTCTACACACATCTGCCATTTCCCACCTTTCTTTCTCACAAGCACAGGGTTGGCTAGCCATTCGGGATGGAATACCTCTTTGATGAACCCTGCAGCCATCAGCTTATGGATCTCCTCGCCTATGGCTCTGCGCTTTTCTTCGTCGAATCAGCGCAGAGGCTGCTTCACTGGGCGGGCTCCAGCTCGGATATCCAGTGAGTGCTCGGTGACTTCCCTCGGTATGCCAGGCATGTCCGAGGGACTCCACGCAAAAAACCTCGGCGTTTGCGCGGAGAAAGTCGACGAGCACTGCTTCCTATTTAGGGTCGAGCTCGGAGCCGATCCGGATCAGCTTGGAGGCGTCGTTGCTGGGGTCGAGAGGGACGGACTTAACCGCCTCTGCTGGTTCGAAGTTGCCGGTGTGGCGCTTCGCATCTAGCACCTCCTTGGGGAGGCTCTCCAGTTCGGCGATGAGGGTCTCGGATTCGGCGAGGGCCTCGGAGTACTCCACGCACTCCACGTCGCATTCGTACGTGTGTCGGTATGTGGGGCCGACGGTGATGACCCCGTTGGGGCCCGACATCTTGAGCTTGAGGTAGGTGTAGTTGGGGACGGCCATGAACTTGGCATAGCATGGTCTCCCTAGCACCGTGTGGTAGGTTCCTTGGAACCCGACCACCTCGAACGTGAGGGTTTCCTTTCGGAAGTTGGAGGGAGTCCCGAAGCAGACGGGCAGATCGAGTTGTCCAAGGGGCTAGACGCGCTTCCCGGGAATGATCTCGTGAAAGGGCGCCGCACCGGCCCGGATCGAGGACAGATCGATATGCAGGAGCCCGAGGGTGTCGGCGTAATGATGTTGAGGCTGCTGCCTCCGTCCATGAGGACCTTGGTAAGCCTGACGTTGCCGATGACGGGATCAACAACGAGAGGGTACTTCCCCGGGCTCGGCACGCGGTCGGGGTGGTCGTCTTGGTCGAAGGTGATGGGCTTGTCGGACCAGTCTAGATAGACTGGCGCCGCCACCTTTACCGAGCAGACCTCCCGGCGCTCTTGCTTGCGGCGCCGAGCCGAGGCGTTCGCCACCTGCCCACCGTAGATCATGAAGCAGTCATGGACCTCGGGGAACTCCTCTGCCTTGTGGGCTTCCTTCTTGTCGTCGTCGGGGGCTCTGCCACCTTCCGCCGGTGGCCCGGCCTTGTGGAAGTAGCACCGAAGCATGATGCACTCCTCAAGGGTGTGCTTGACGAGACCCTGATGATATGGGCACGACTCCTTGAGCATCTTGTCGAACAAGTTGGCGCCTCCGGGAGGCTTCCGAGGGTTCTTGTGCTCGGCAGCGGCGACAAGGTCTGCGTCGGCGGTGTCGCGTTTCGCTTGCGACTTCTTCTTGCCCTTCTTCCTCGCGCCGCGCTGAGCGGACGCCTTGGGGACGTCATCCGGCTGGCGCCCCTGAGGCTGTTTGTCCTTCCGGAAGATGGCCTCGACCGCCTCCTGGCCAGAGGCGAACTTGGTGGCAATGTCCATCAGCTCGCTCGCCCTGGTGGGAGTCTTGTGACCCAGCTTGCTCACCAGGTCGCGGCAAGTGGTGCCGGCGAGGAACGCGCCGATGACATCTAAGTCGGTAATGTTGGGCAGCTCGGTGCGCTGCTTCGAAAATCGCCGGATATAGTCCCACAGGGATTCTCCTGGCTGCTGGCGGCAGCTTCGGAGATCCCAGGAGTTCCCAGGGTGCATGTATGTGCCCTGGAAGTTGCTGGCGAAGGCTTTGACCAGGTCGTCCCAGTTGGAGATCTGCACAGGAGGCAGATGCTCCAGCCAGGCTCGGGCGGCGTCGGAGAGGAACAGGGGAGGTTGCGGATGATGAGGTTGTCATCGTCCGTTCCACCCAGCTGGCAGGCCTGCCGGTAGTCCGCGAGCCACAGTTCCGGCCTCGTCTCCCCCGAGTACTTGGTGATGGTAGTCGAGGCCCGGAACCGGGTCGGGAACGGTGCCCATCGTATGGCCCGGCTGAAAGCTTGCGGACCGAGTGGTTCGGGCGAAGGGCTCCGATCCTCCTCGCTATCGTAGCGTCCCCCACGCCTGGGGTGGTAGCCTCAGCGCACCCTCTCGTCGAGGTGGGCTCGACGGTCACGGCGGTGGTGCTCGTTGCCAAGGCGACCCGGGGCCGCAGGCGCTGTGTCCCACGTGCGCCCGGTGTGGACCGAGGCTTCCCGCATGAATCGGGAAGTCGCGGCGTGATGCTCCGGGGGGTATCCCTGCCTTTGGGAGGCAGAGCTTTCGGCCCATCGGACCACGGCATCCTCCAGGAGATTCTTGAGTTCTCCCTGGATACGCCGTCCCTCGGTGGTGGATGGCTCCGACATCGCTCGGAGTAGTATTGCCGCTGCAGCCAGGTTCTGGCCGACCCCACTGGAAGCCGGGGGCAGCCTTGCCCTGGCATTGTTGGTGATGCAGTGCTGGATGTCCTGGGCCAGATGACGCGCTTCTCCGGCTGGTGCTCGGCCTGCCCGCTCCTGCCCGATGTTCTACCGGAGCTGCACAAGTTGTCCTGCTCCCTCGTCGAGCCTGGCCTGCATCTTGCGGATTTTCTCGAGCTGTGTGTCCTAACCCCCCGCAGGGACTAGGACCACAGCTAGCTCCCGAAGGATGTCAACGCGAGGCGCAGGCCTAGAGGGATTGCCGTCCTCCGGCATACCAAGGTGGTTGCCTTCGTCGAGACCCTCTAGATCGATGTGGAAACATTCACGACTTGGTCCACAGTCCTCATCGCCGAGGCTGTGGCTATCATCGGAGCAATCGGAGAGGCAGTAGTCACATGCGGTCATGAAGTCCCGCATGGCACTAGGGTTATCGAGCCTAGAGAAATCCCAACCAGAGTCGGGCACGTCGTCTTCCTTGGAACCCGGGGGCCCGTAGGTCGAGACGGCCGTCAATCGATCCTAGGTTGACCACATATGGTACCCCGGAAGGTTCGAATATGCCTTTATGAAAGCGTCCACGGAAGCGGGGTTGCTTGGTGGGTCGAAGATGAATCTGAAAGGCACAGGATGGGGAACAGACGGTACCTCTTGATCGACGGATGGTGACGAAGTCGCGTTAGGGACGGACTGCACCGTTATCTCAGGTACGAGGCTAACACCCAGCAAGTCCTTCGCGAGTGTGCTGGCGTCACCCGTCCGCTCGGGGTTGGCGTGTTGCGAGGAAACGATGCTCATCTTCATCTCAGACGCGAGGTCAACGCCTGACGTGTCCCCCCGCTGGGGCGTCGGCATCGTCGACTCGCTCGACAGCCGACGAGGTGCTGCCTCCTGCTTAGCCATGATTGCCCTGCCTCCTTCCCCGTCGACGAGGAAGGTGACGGGACAGACTCGGATGCTGTTCTTCTGCCACGCGGGGAAGACGTCGTCGATTCCGCCGCCGGCGGGCGGGCTGACGGCCGCCATTGTTGTTGCCGCGCGGCGGAGGAAGGAGTATCATGTCGTAGCTGTCATCGAGGGACATGAACTCGAGACTCCCGAAACGAAGCTTCGTCCCGGGTTGGAGAGGTTGCTGGAGACTCCCCATCTGGAGCTTGACGGGAAGCTGCTCGTCAACACGCAGCAGGCCCCTACCCGGCGCGCAAACTATCGGCGTTTCGACCCCGGGGGGTCCCTGGACCGACGAGTAAATTGTCGTTGCGTGTCCCAGCCCAGATGGGTCGGCGCGAGACGAAGACACAATGGGGGAAAAACAGTAAGGGGAACCCGCGGCCTCGTGTTGTCCTGCGCCCAGGGCGGATGCGCTTGCAGTAGGGGGTTACAAGCGTTCGCGAGGGAGAGAGAGAGAGAGGGGGCGTGAGACTGCGCGTCAGCCCGTTCTCCCGCGCGGCCACCTTCTCGTACGAGGGCCCTGGACCTTCCTTTTATAGACGTAAGGAGAGGGTCTAGGTGTACAATGGGGGGTGTAGCAGTGTGCTAACGTGTCTAGCAGAGAGGAGCCAGAGCCCTATGTACATGCCGATGTGGCTGTCGGAGAGGTGTTGGAGCCCTGTTCATGCGGCGTCCTGGCCGTCAGAGGAGCGCTTGAGCCCTGTAGAAGCACAGCTGTCGGGGCTGTCGGATCCTTGCTGACGTCTCCTTGCTTCCGTAAGGGGCTGAGAACCACCGTCGTCATGGAGCACGCGGGGTGCCATCATTACTTGTTTTACCGGGGCGAGCCAGATAGGACGCCGGTCTTGTTCCCCTTAGCCTGGGCTAGCTAGGGGTAGGGTAACGATGGCCCCCTTGTGGCGTGGTCGGCCCGAGCGAGGTCGTGAATCCTCCGAGGTCGAGGTTGAGTCCGAGCCCGGGGGTCGGGCGAGGCGGAAACCATCGTCCGGAGGTCGAGGTTGAGTCCGAGCTTGGGGATCGGGCGAGGCGGAGACCATCGTCCAAGGTCGAGGTTGAGTCCGAGCCCGGGGGTCGGGCGAGGCAGAGACCGTCTTCCGGAGTCGAGGTTGAGTCCGAGCCCGAGGGTCGGGCGAGGCGGAGACCGTCGTCCGAGGTCGAGGTTGAGCCCGAGCCCTGGGGTCGGGCGAGGCAGAGACCATCGTTCGAGGTCGAGGTGGAGTCCGAGCCCTGGGGTCGGGTGAGGTGGAGATTCCTATGGCGCCCGAGGCTGGACTTGGCTGCTGTCAGCCTCACCCTGGCGGGTGGCACAGCAGTCGGAGCAGCGCAGGCGACGCTGTTTTCCTGTCAGGTCAATCAGTGGAGGGGCGAAGTGACTGCGGTCACTTCGGCCTTGTCGACTGGAGAGCGTGCGTCAGGATAAGGTGTCAGGCGATCCTTGCATTGAATGCTCCAGCGATCCGGTCGGCTGGCGAGGCGATCTGGCCAATGTTGCTTCTCCGTGAAGCCTGCCCGAACTGGGCCTCGGGCGAGTCGATGGTGCGTCCGTTGCTTGAGGAGACCCTCGGGCGAGGTGCGAATCTGCCTTGGTCTACCATTCCTGCTTGAGGCTGGGCTCAAATGAGGCGAGATCGTGTCCCTTGAGTGGACAGAGCTTTGACCGGAATTGCGCCCATCAGGCCTTTGCAGCTTTGTGCTGATGGGGGTTACCAGCTGAGATTAGGAGCCTTGGGGTACCCCTAATTACGGTCCCCGACACTATCAGTCTAAAGATTTCATAGGCATTACAACATTGCCTCTGCTCTATAGAGACAAACCAATTTTATACTAAGATCAAGTTAGCAAGTAGCCACACTAGCCTAAAAAAAGTGAGGCGCAAAGCATTGCACCCATGGAAATATTACATTGATAAGTTGGGTTGTAACCCAACAGTCAATCAAACTCAACAACACCATAAAACTACATCATATAGTGTTTTCACACTACACCAAGTCGGATTAGACCCACTATACACAAGCTCAATAAACAATCGGTCCTATAAGTACAAGAACCCAAGAATCCTTTTGGGAAAAAACATCCACAGTCAAGCATATAGAAATATATGATGGTAATAGCTCAGAGATTTGAAAACATTGCATCCCAAAAAAACATCATGACGATATGTATATAAAACAAGTACATTAGTAGCTTCACTTGCATAATATCTTCAATAACAACCACATCAAGAAACCAATATTAAATAGAAGTAACATATCATATCAAGCATTACGTCGTTAACGACATACCCCATCAAACCATAAAGGGATTTGGAGTAAGGAAGTTCTAGTCATCTATATAATAAAATACATATATGAAAGATATACGAACCCATACCCTTCCTATATGTGCAAGTGTGTCAAATTTATCTTCAAATTGCGTAGAATCTAAAGCCTATCCTCTGATACCAACTGTAACACCCCGGGGTCCACAAACACCCCGGAATGGTACTAAACAACACTTCTGACATCTATATATAAAATTTCGGCAGCATCCCCTTTGCAAAATTGCATAAATGAGGGGCAACAGTGTATAAACATATATCATGACAAAAACATACTAAGTATTATTAATTGGCTAGCAAAGAGAAGTTAAACATACGACATGAACTGAATTAACTAGTGCGCACGACTAGTTAAAAAAACAAACTTCCTTTGACAATAAGTTTCTAATTAAATCATGGCTGCGCCTGGGCAGCGTTATTGTGAGAGTGAAAGTGGACGTGCTGCTACTCCCCTCATTCCCAACATGTATCAAGTACCTGCATTGAGTAATGCAAGAGTGAGATGACACATCTCAGCAAGTAAAATAATATCAAACTGTTTAACCACATAAGAACATTGTTTTACCACCACTTGATTCCACAACTTTCTTATTACGAAGGTGCAGCACATATACAACGTACAACACACCTAGTCACCACACCTCGCAGGTAGAAAGCACAATAGTAACATAGTAATGTCACACTTCATATATACCTCATGAGTGCAAATGTCTGCAAATGCAAGGATGACTTCTGCCTTCATACCTCTAAGGATATTGTCGGGGACCATAATTAGGGGTACCCTCAAGGCTCCTAATTCTTAGCTGGTAACCCCCATCAGCACGAAGCTGCAAAGGCCTGATGGGTGCGATTAAGTCAGGGATCAGTCCATTCGAGGGACACGATCACGCCTCACCCGAGCCTAGCCTTGGACAAGGGTAGCCGACCCCGGAGGATTCCCGTCTCGCCCGAGGCCCCCCTTCAGCGGCGAACATATTCCCGGCTCGCCTGAGGCCCTGCCTTCACTAAGAAGCAACCCTGACCAAATCGCCGCACCGACCGACCAAGTCGCAGGAGCATTTAATGCAAAGGTGGCCTGACGCCCTTATCCTGGCGCGCACCCCCCAGCCAGCAGAGCCGAAGTGACCGCCGTCACTTCGCCGCTCCACTGACCGGCCTGACAGAAGGACAACGCCGCCTACGCCACACCGACTGCAGTGCCACTGGACAGAGTAAGACTGATAGGCAGTCAGGCCCTGCCGGAGGCACCATAGGAAACTCCGCTTCGCCCGACCAAGGGCTCGGACTTGGGCTCGGCCCCAGAAGACGACGAACTCCGCTCCGCCCGACCCAGGGCTCGGACTCGGGCTAGGCCCCAGAAGACGACGAACTCCGCTCCGCCCGACCCAGGGCTCGGACTCGGGCTAAGTCCCGGAAGACGGCAAACTCCGCTCCGCCCGACCCAGGGCTCGGACTCGGGCTAAGTCCCGGAAGACGGCGAACTCCGCTCCGCCCGACCCAGGGCTCGGACTCGGGCTAAGTCCTGGAAGACGGCGAACTCCGCTCCGCCCGACCTAGGGCTCGGACTCGGGCTAAGTCCCAGAAGACGACAATCTCCGCCTCGCCCGACCCAGGGCTCGGACTTGGGCTCGGCCCCAGAAGACGACGATCTCCGCCTCGCCCGACCCAGGGCTCGGACTCGGGCTAAGTCCCAGAAGACGACGATCTCCGCCTCGCCCGACCCGGGGGCTCGGACTCGACCTCGGCTTCGGAGGAGCTTCCACATCGCCCAACCTAGGGCGTAGACCAGCCACGTCAACAGGAGGCGCCATCATCACCCTACCCCGAGCTGACTCGGGCCGCAGGGAACAAGACCGGCGTCCCATTTGGCTCGCTCCGCCAGATATGCAATGATGGCGCCCCGCATGCTCTGTGACGGCGGCGGCTCTCAGCCCCCTTACGGAAGCAAGAGGACGTCAGCAAGGACTCAACCGCTCCGACAGCTGTCCCTCCGCCAAGCTCCATCGCTCCTTCGACGGCCACGACATCACACCAGCTGGGTGCCAAGATCTCTCCGGCTGCCACAACGGCATGTACCTAGGGCGCTAGCTCACCTCCGCTAGACACGTAGCACCTTGTTACACCCCCCATTGTACACCTGGATCCTCTCCTTACGCCTATAAAAGGGAGGACCAGGGCCCTCTTAGAGAAGGTTGGCCGCGCGGGGACGAGGACGAGAATAGGCGCTCGCTTGGAGCCACTCGCTCCCTCTCCCGCGTGGACGCTTGTAACCCCCTACTTCAAGCGCACCCGACCTGGGCGCGGGACGAACACGAGGGCCGCAGGATTCCCACCTCTCTCACGCCGGTCTCCGGCCGCCTCGCTCTCCCCCCTTCGCGCTCGCCCTCGCGCTCGACCCATCTGGGCTGGGGCACGCGGTGACATTCACTCGTCGGCCCAGGGACCCCCCGGTCTCGGAACGCCGACAGTTGGCGCGCCAGGTAGGGGCCTGCTGCGTGTTGACGAACAGCTTCCCGTCAAGCTTCAGATGGGCAGTCTCCAGCAACCTCTCCAACCCGGGACGGTGCTCCGTTTCGGGAGTCTTGAGTTCATATCCCTCGACGGCTGAAGGGAGCAGCAGCACCCTTGGCATCGACGACACCTTCGGCGAGGGCCGACCTAGCCTCGGACGGCGACGCGGTCCGAGGATCTCCACTCTGTAGGACGACGTCATCACCACGCCCGGGCCATCGCCGCCAGGGTCTTCTCTGGGAATCCGGCCCGAGCAGGCGGCTCGGCCGGTCACCCCGGGGCCTCGGCCAGTTACCCTCCAAGGACGTTAATCCGGCCCGAGCAGGCGGCTCGGCCGGTCACCCCGGGGCCTCGGCCAGCTGCCCTCCAAGGACGTGAGCCCGACCCGAGGCCTCGGCTGGTCAATTCCGGCGTCGGTCCCGCTAACGGACGACCCGGCCAGGCTCCGGCCAACCAGGTTACCTTTTCGAGCCAACTCTGCCTCTATCCATGTTGACGCCGCTACCCCTGGCCTCGGCTCATCGAAGAGCGGCCGAGGGGTTCCTTTAACTAAGTTAGAGAAGCCTCGGACAACAAGGCCGACCGAGCCGAGGAACTCCCACGCCTCCGGGATATGGATACCTCACTCGTCACCTGTACACGGGGCGACTCACGCTTGGTGAAGCGGTTCAGACAACCAACAGGCGAGTCTCAGTGCTCGAAAAGGAGGAAAATACACGGCTCCGTGCCGAAATCACATACA
Source organism: Zea luxurians (assembly GCA_029449295.1). Taxonomy (NCBI): domain Eukaryota; kingdom Viridiplantae; phylum Streptophyta; class Magnoliopsida; order Poales; family Poaceae; genus Zea; species Zea luxurians. The sequence goes on from JAOPSE010000016.1 coordinate 44,582,859, forward strand.
TGTTCAGGCCCCGACAGCCACAATGGACAAAAACACTGGCACTCAAGGTGCCATTACAAACGGAACTCCGGTTCCGCCTCCGCAGGTGCAAACAACCCCACTCGATGGGCGAGAGGCCTGCGGAGCAACAGAAGATCGACGAACGGCTTGTCGTCGCCCGCCCCAGCCGCGGCGACGACGACGACTTCTGTCCCAGGGGGCCAAACAGCAGCAGCGATGACCTTAGGGCGGATGCTGCTGCCAGGAGGCCGCCGCCCGTGCCCAAACTCGAGAGGCAAGGACGGGCAGAAGGCCGTAGAGTTGGAGGTCGGTCCGCGGGTGGCGCCGGCAAACTCGACGGCGGCGGAACCTCTTCCAGCTGCCGTGGCGGGAGGCGGCACCGGGAGCGGCTCCAAAGCCGCTCGGCCCAGCGAGCCGGGCACGGTGCAGCTGTCAGCACCACGGACGACTCCCGCCCTTCCCCCGATCACCGAGGGAAGGAGCGGGCCACCGCCCACGCAGGGGCCGACCCCAACTCGGCACACTCCCCTCCCCAGCACTAGTGATGAAAATCCTTGAGGCTGAGGGAGGGGCGGAGGCCGCAGCCCGGCTCGCTTTCCCCCACCATCAAACTGGAGGTCGCCATCTTGGGTGACCGCCGGTGGAGGGGTGCAGCCGGGCTGCATGATGAAAATCCTTGAAGCCGAACGATGGCTGAAAGGTACCAACTCCCGCGGAGTTGCGTTCCCCCAACGACGAGGCGGAAAGACGGCGGATCTCCCCCATCCGGGGGCCTGGAAGGTGGAAAGACACGATGCATAAGGGAGCGCGAAGACATGGTCGTCCTCCAAGGGGGTCACCCTCCTTTTAAGGGCGGTTCTCCCTACTCGCGTCCCCAGCCGTCACGGGCTGAGTCTTCTCCAACACACTCCAAGGTCCTCCCCTACGGCGCGGGGGCTGGGTCCCACACGTCATGCAAGCCAACTCAGGGCAGAAGAAGCCAAACCGCCGCGCGCGGTGCATACAACCGCCCAGCGGTTACAAGCGACCCTCCACTTTTGCCCAGACCAACGGGCGAAAGGGTGGGCAGCCATGCAGGCGGCATGCAACCGCGCCAAGTGGGCGCGCTCCTCCGACTCCCAACACGCCCGGCATGGAGGCCCAGGCCCACGCGTCATGCAACCGGTGCGCCGGTTGCTACGTGTGAGTAACTGCATCGCCACCCGCGCCACCACCGCACCTCCTCGACTGCGGAACCAATACCGTGACTCGAGGTGACCCGGCGCGCGACCCAGCAGCACTAGCCTGGCGCGACGGTCAACACGGCCAAAAGTGGGCCGGCAGTAATGGCGGTGGCAGGCGAGCAGGCGCAGCGGTCGCGTTGTCAGCCAGGCTTACATCCCATCCGGGGGCAGTGAGAGAACCCTCTCCCACGGCGTGAAGACGACGCGCCCGTGATCCGTTCCTCGAATGGCTCACGCACGCGCAACGGTCGCCCCTCCAACCACTCGCCCCGTCGCATTAACTCCGCGACGGGACACGCGGCGCCTCTGGCAGGAGAAGCGGGCGACGCTTCCCCTTCGCCAAAATGAACGCGTCCAAAAAGGTACGCCGCGTCGTTCAATTTCGTATCCTTTTCCGTTTTTCCTCTTTCTCTCTCTTGCAACAGGGACCGGGAAAGGGGGACACCCCGAAAAGGATCCTTCCCCGAGAAGGAACCAGGCTCCGAGCCCCCTACTGATCAGAGGTTCGAAGGTTGGCCCCCCGGAAGGGTTCAACAGCCGCCTCAGATCGCGTGGGCCCTACACCCACTACTGGTCAGAGGTTCGAAGGCCGGCCCCTCTAAAGAGTTCAACGACCGCCTCAGGCTACTCGGGCTCCGCGCCCAATACTGATCAGGGGTTCGAAGGCTGGCCCCCGAAGGGTTCACAGCCGCCTCAGACGCCGAGCGAGGGATGACCATGGGTACGTTAGATACATAACCAAGGCTCGGGCTGCGCTCCCGAGGTACCCTACGACATTTCCGAGACCGGCGGGAACGATCTTGTAACAGAATCCCACCAGAGGGAGGCATCGAGCCCTCGGACCCCGTCGCCAGGGGACCGGGTCTGGCAGATCACCCGCAGGTACTTTTGGGCGTGCCTCTAGGCCCCTAGCCGACCCCTAACGAACAGGGCACGGATGTCCACTCGGATTACCCGCTTGCAGCTCATCGGAGACACCATGTTCGGTGCCCATCGAGGGCAACATGGCGCTCTCCCCCCCTCCTCCTTGCGGAAAGGCGACGCAGGGGCGTATGTAAAAAAGCCGAGTCTACCCCTGACCGCCCTCTCACTCTGTGCAGAGGCTCGGGGGCTGCTCTCGCAAACCCGGCTCCGGCCGAACCGTTGACAGCGTCAACATACCAGCCCGAGAACTTGGGACCCGACCGTACACCTGGGCTACGGCCAGCTCGCATGAGGGAACGACCAGACCAGCCGAAGCACTACGTGAGGCAGTAAGACCTCGAAGGAGTGAAACCACTCCTCCGAGGCCTCGGGGGCTACACCCGGCGGGTGCGCTCGCGCGCACCCACCGGAACAAAACGCAATCGAGAAAGGCTGGTCCCCTTGCAAAAAAGTGCGACGAAAGCCTCCAAGCGAGTGCAAACACTCCCTTCGAGGCTCGGGGGCTACTGTCGGGGACCATAATTAGGGGTACCCTCAAGGCTCCTAATTCTCAGCTGGTAACCCCCATCAGCACGAAGCTGCAAAGGCCTGATGGGTGCGATTAAGTCAGAGATCAGTCCATTCGAGGGACACGATCACGCCTCACCCGAGCCTAGCCTCGGACAAGGGCAGCCGACCCCGGAGGATTCCCGTCTCGCCCGAGGCCCCCCTTCAGTGGCGAACATATTCCCGGCTCGCCCGAGGCCCTGCCTTCGCTAAGAAGCAACCCTGACCAAATCGCCGCACCGACCGACCAAGTCGCAGGAGCATTTAATGCAAAGGTGGCCTGACGCCCTTATCCTGGCGTGCACCCCCCAGCCAGCAAAGCCGAAGTGACCGCCGTCACTTCGCCGCTCCACTGACCGGCCTGACAGAAGGACAGCACCGCCTACGCCACACCGACTGCAGTGCCACTGGACAGAGTAAGACTGACAGGCAGTCAGGCCCTGCCGGAGGCACCATAGGAAGCTCCGCTTCGCCCGACCAAGGGCTCGGACTTGGGCTCGGCCCCAGAAGACGACGAACTCCGCTCCGCCTTACCCAGGGCTCGGACTCGGGCTAGGCCCCAGAAGACGACGAACTCCGCTCCGCCCGACCCAGGGCTCGGACTCGGGCTAAGTCCCGGAAGACGGCGAACTCCGCTCCGCCCGACCCAGGGCTCGGACTCAGGCTAAGTCCCGAAAGACGGCGAACTCCGCTCCGCCCGACCCAGGGCTCGAACTCGGGCTAAGTCCCAGAAGACGACGATCTCCGCCTCGCCCGACCCAGGGCTCGGACTTGGGCTCGGCCCCAGAAGACGACGATCTCCGCCTCGCCCGACCCAGGGCTCGGACTCAGGCTAAGTCCCAGAAGACGACGATCTCCGCCTCGCCCGACCCGGGGGCTCGGACTCGACCTCGGCTTCGGAGGAGCTTCCACATCGCCCAACCTAGGGCGTAGACCAGCCACGTCAACAGGAGGCGCCATCATCACCCTACCCCGAGCTGACTCGGGCCGCAAGGAACAAGACCGGCGTCCCATCTGGCTCGCTCCGTCAGATAAGCAATGATGGCGCCCCGCATGCTCTATGACGGCGGCGGCTCTCAACCCCCTTACGGAAGCAAGAGGACGTCAGCAAGGACTCAACCGCTCCGACAGCTATCCCTCCGCCAAGCTCCATCGCTCCTTCGATGGCCACGACATCACACCAGCTGGGTGCCAAGATCTCTCCGGCTGCCACAACGGCATGTACCTAGGGCGCTAGCTCACCTCCGCTAGACACGTAGCACCCTGCTACACCCCCCATTGTACACCTGGATCCTCTCCTTACGCCTATAAAAGGGAGGATCAGGGCCCTCTTAGAGAAGGTTGGCCGCGCGGGGACGAGGACGAGAACAGGCGCTCGCTTGGAGCCGCTCGCTCCCTCTCCCACGTGGACGCTTGTAACCCCCTACTGCAAGCGCACCCGACCTGGGCGCGGGACGAACACGAGGGCCGCGGGATTCCCACCTCTCTCACGCCGGTATCCGGCCGCCTCGCTCTCCCCCCTTCGCGCTCGCCCTCACGCTCGACCCATCTGGGCTGGGGCACGCGGCGACATTCACTCGTCGGCCCAGGGACCCCCCGGTCTCAGAACGCCGATAGATATGAAGCCGCATCGTACCCCTCCTCGGGCAACGTACGATGCTAAAAATGTACCAGTACGGTCAGACCATAAGATCACGACATAACTTCAAAATGCAAGATGGATGATGCGATGTGCATGTCATGCCTACAACACTTCATATAACGTGATTCCAAAAAGATACTTCAACTTCATCCAAGATGGGAATCAACCACATATATCATTACCAAATTATGATCATCCTCAATATTAGACAATTGAGAATTAATACTTCCAAACAAATAAACTTCATCACAGAATTCAATGATTAACATAATTAAAACTTATGCATACTCAATGACAAGGAATAGGATGCAAACCAAACGGTAGCAACCACCACTATGTTTACTTGCCTTTACCGGAAGTTCGGGCAAATCCCTAAGTACGATCCGAAAGTCCACCACCTGTTTTTGACACACAACTTAGTGCACCAATTTCACATAATCAGGCTCATAAACGACGTCGCACCTACGCACAAACTCAAACCCCGCCGTGGGTTACATCTCTCCCCACACCCACCAAACTGCAGCCGCGCTGCTTAATAATTTCATAACTTTAAAATTATGACAGCAGTGGTAACAACCAAAAACTCCAGAGGCATCTACATAAAATTCCCCATAAGTTTTGTAAACAATTTATAATTAAATTCCAATATCTAATTAGCCCAAAACAGTCCACAAGCTGAACCCTGTAATCTGTTTTTTTTGTCTTTTGGACAGCGACATATCCGGATTCAAACAGCGATATCTTTTAAAATATAAATCCAAATCAAGCACATAAGTACTCATTGGAAAGATAAGACAAAGCCCTACATTATTATCATACTGGTTAACACTAATTACCCACGAAAAATTCCCAGAAACTGCTAATACTACTGCTGTTCACCCACCTGAAAAATCTGTTTTTTTAGACAACAACATAACCGGATTCAAACAACGATATCTCCTAAATTATAACTCCGAATCAATCGCATAAGTACTCGTTGGAAAGGTATGACAAAACTCTACATGATTCTCCCACTGATCCCCACTAATTGCCCACAAAAAATTCCCAGAAATCCCTAGAACTACTGCTGTTCGTCTACCCACTAAATTTCTGGACAGCACCTCTTCCAAATCGCATAGGTAAACATGTAACCAATTGGATTGCAGCACAAATACGACAAAATGATCACGAAAATCACCTTGGGTTCCTCCTTCTTCTCTTCCTTCTTACTCCCTCCAAACTCCCATGGAAGACTCGCACCCACACGACGAACACCAAGCGGGGAGGCTCCACCTTGGAGAGGAAGAGGGGGGCGGCTAGGGTTGAGGGGTGGCACCGCAATCACTTGGGGAAGAAGGAGAAGGATTGGGGCGGCTACAAGAGTGGAAGAGAGGAAGAGAGAGGGGGGCGGCCAAAGGGGTGGGGGAGTGAGAGGGAGGGGGCGGCTAGGGTTAAGGGGGGGAAACTAATGGGCTCCCCACCGCCGGATCGAGATCCACGGCCCAAACTCGCTCTCACGTCAGCTCCTGACCCCAGCGCACAAATCCAACAAGTATTCTACTGTTTTACTGGTGAATGCTTCCTAAAAAACTCCAACCCCAACTACACAGATCACGAAAGAAAAGGGAAAAATAAATTTAACTTCTTTTCAGAAAATTGGGTATCACACCATCAGTTTGGGTATGGTAGGCCGAACTAAAATTCAACTGTGTATCCAAGCTCTCATGCAACTTCTTCCAAAACCGAGAGGTAAACTGTGATCCTCGGTCTGACACGATCTTCTTAGGTACTCCATGTAGACAAACTATCCGAGTCATATACAACTCTGCTAGCTTGGCTCCCATGTAATTAATCCTCACAGGTATGAAGTGAGCCACTTTTGTCAGTCTGTCCACAATTACCCAAATAGAGTCATACCCAGCAGGGGTGCGGGGTAGTCCACCAATGAAATCCATGCCTATTTCTTTCCATTTCCACTTGGGTATCTTCAATGGGTGCAATAGTTCAGCTGGTCTTTGATGTTCGACTTTGGCCCTTTGACACACATCACACTTAGCCACATGTGCAGTAACATCTCTTTTCAATCCATACCACCAGTATTTTTACTTCAAATCCTGGTACATCTTAGTGCTACCAGGGTGGATAGAGTAGTCAGAATCATGGGCCTCTTTCAATATAGTCTCCCGAAGGCTATCAATCTCCGGAACACATATCCGATCCTTGAACCATATAGTGCCTTGCTCATCCTCCGTGAATTCTGGACCTCTACCTTCAGTAATCAGATCCTTGATCTCTTGAATTTTAGTGTCACCAATCTAGCCCTTACGAATTTCTTGCTCCATGGTAGATTCCACTTCAATGGTGACTCCTTTAGTGTGAGCAACTATCCCTAGGTTAAGTCCGCTAAAATCCTCAACAATCTCATTGAGTAGCTGGGCAACAACAGCTGAATGAACGTGCTCCTTTCGACTCAAGGCATCTGCAACCAAATTTGCCTTGCCTGGGTGATAGTGAATCTCCAAATCATAATCCTTAATAAGCTCCAACCAACGGCGTTGCCTAAGGTTGAGATCCTTCTAAGTGAATATATACTTCAAACTCTTATGATCCATGTACACTTGGCACTTAGTTCCCATAATATAATGTCTCCATATCTTAAGTGCGTGTACAACGGCTGCCAGTTCTAAGTCATGAGTGAGGTAGTTCAATTCATGTTTCCGCAACTGACGAGATGCATAGGAAATCACGTGTCCTTCTTGCATAAGCACACATCCCAATCCTTGGCCACATGCATCACAATAAATGTCAAATCCCTTCTATAGGTCTGGCATAACCAACACTGGAGGCGACATCAACATCTTCTTTAATTGATCAAAGCTATCTTGGCATTTCTCGTCCCACTTAAATTCTCTTCCCTTCTCCAGAAGTGAGGTCATAGGCTTAGCAATCTTAGAAAATCCTTCAATAAATCTCCGATAATATCCTACAAGTCCTAAGAAACTCCGGATCTCCGTAACTGTAGTGGGTATGCTCCACACCATTATCTCCTTGACTTTACTAGGATCCACTGATATTCCTCCATTAGATATGATATGTCCAAGGAATGGCACCTCGTCAATCCAAAACTCGCATTTGCTAAACTTGACATAAAGTTGATTATCTCGTAGCTTCTGTAGCACCAATATCAGATGTTCCTCATGATCACTTTCACTCTTAGAATAGATAAGAATATCATCGATAAATACTACGATGAATCTGTCCAAATACTCCATAAACACCTTATTCATCAAATTCATAAAATAAGCTGGTGCATTAGTTAATCCAAACGACATAACAGTGAACTCATATAATCCATATCGGGTTGAGAAAGCCGTCTTAGGAATATCCAATGGCCTAATCTTCATTTGATGGTAACCTGACCGAAGATCAATCTTTGAGAATACCCTGGCACCTCTCATCTGATCAAATAAATCCTCAATGCGGGGTAACGGATACTTGTTCTTCACAGTAACATCATTAAGGGATCCATAGTCCACACACATCCTTTGTGATCCATCTTTATTCTGTACAAACAGAACCAGCACTCCCCAAGGTGAGGAACTCGGATGAATGTACCCAGCCTCTTGTAATTCTGTTAACTGCTTCTTCAGTTCCTTTAACTCTTTTGCAGACATCATATATGGTCGTTTAGAAATAGGAGCAGTCCCAGGTAAGAGATCAATGACAAACTCAACTTCCCTATCTGGTGACATCCCTGGCAACTCCTCTGGAAAGACATCTAGAAAATCCCTAACCACACGGATGTTGTCACCAACAAACTCCTCAGCTATAAAGAACATCGCCCGTTTGGAAGAGGTGGTTACTGCAATTTGAACTTGAAATCTTTCTTCTTTAGGGCTGGTGAGTTCTACAGTACCCCTACCACATTGTATAATGGCCTTTGCCTTTCTTAACCATGACATACCAAGCATCAGATCTATATTGCTTGCCTCTAATATTATAGCAGTAGCTCCAAAATCTCTTCCCATAAATGTTAATGTCAATCTATGTGTCATATGATTTGCCTCAATAGGCCCTTTAGGTGTAATTACTATCATTGCTTTTCTCATATTTAGCAGTGGTATCTCATTTGTGTTGGCATAATGAGCAGACATAAATGAATGTGTAGCACCAAAATCAAATAATATGGTTGCAGGAATTGCATTAATGTAAAACATACCAAGTGCGATATCAGCACCATCAGGAGTAGCATCAACGGTGACTTGATTCACCCTGGCTATAGAGTATCCCTTGCTAGGAGTCTGTTGCTTGTTCTTAGCTGGTGTACCAGAATTCCCTACCGGACAAGCATTAGCATAGTGCCCAATCTGACTGCACTTGAAGCATGTAGGGCCTGTCTTCTGTCCTGTATGCCTCATAGGGGTGCCAGTGGGAGCAGCCTGACGAGTGGGAGGTGTCCGTGGAGACCCCTATGGAGCATACTGAGCTGGGCGTGGTCCTCCTCCAGGACGAGTAGGTGTACCCTGTGGCAGAACATAGCGAGGACGAACACTGCTGCTACCCTGTCCCTAGGTAATGGCCTTCCTCTTCAAATCTCCCAATTGAACACGCTTGTGTTCAATGGCAAGAGCCTTATCCAGCATTCTCTGAAATGATGGAAATGTGTGTGCAACCAATGCATACTGTAGTGGCCCATTGAGTCCTTCTGTGAAGTGCTCCTGCTTCCTTTCATCATCTGCCACCTCATCAGGAGCATATCTTGACAACTGGATGGACTTGTCACGGTACTCACTAACCGACATGTTGCCTTGCTTCAATGATAGAAACTCCTTCTTGATCTTCATCAATCCAGCAGGAATGTGGTAGTTTCTGAACTGTGTAATGAATTCCGCCCAAGTAATAGTGTCAGCAGCATCATGGGCAGCAACATAAGAATCCCACCAGTCGGCAGCAGGACCTGTCAAACGACCAGAAGCATAAAGAACCTTCTCCCGGTCAGAGCATTGGGCGATGTTGAGCATCTTCTCAATAGATTTCAGCCAATCATCAGCATCTAGTGGATCTGGCGAACTGGCGAAGGTCGGTGGCTTGTGACTCATAAATTCCAAGTGCTTGTCCCACGGTGGAACTGGTGGTGGTGGAGGAGGCAATGGTGCTTGCTGCTGTTGATGTTGCTGTTGTTATTACTGTTGCGCCCTTCTCTCCTGCTGTGGCAGAACCATCCGAATTATTCCAGCTTAAGTGCCTAAGTCATGCCTCAGGGGCCGTGACACACTTAAATCGGAATAACCCGTCAGTCCTTCAGATCTAGTCTGATAGAGCCACTTAACCAGGATCAAATTCCACAATCTCACTCGAAGGTGAGTCACAGAAGAAATACAATAAAACAGGAAACCTCAATTTAAGTACTGAATTATTACATAAATCGGAGTTCTTGAGTAGCAAATAAAGTTCATAAAGTAAAGTGCAGCGGATAATCGATGTCGTCGGTAATGAGGAAACGGGCAAGGCCTAGCCCACTACTCCTCATGCTCCTCTCCTGCCGGAGCAACATCCCACTCGACCGTCCAACCCGGTGGCAGGGTGGTAGGCCAAGTCACACCATCAATCAAATCCTGCATGGTACCTGCAAAAATGGTGCCACAAGCAAGGCTGAGTATACTAATACTCAGCTAGACTTACCCGGTGTGAGGAGTCTACTCCTCTACCTCTAGACTATGCAGCTGTTTGGCTGAGGGGTTTGGTTTGCCAAAAGCACCAGCTGTTACTAAAAACAATTTTTAGCTTTTCCAAATTTTACCATCATTAACTTAGCTAGATTTGCTCCTTCTAAGCATACATGGTAACAATCAATTAGTTCAATCAACAAGTTATTGTAACACCCACTTTGTAATTGCTAGATAAAATACCAATAGAGAAAACAATTTCTCTCTTTTTGTGAGTTTGATCTTTATACATCATCATATGTGAACACCATATTAAAAAAAATAAATAAATAATTAATAAAAGACTTACCATAAAAACATGCATCATGCTGGGATTTTATTTTGTGTGCATTTTGTGACAACATAAAATAATTTGAAAAGAAATATATTAATTCCCAAATGGGGATTTAAATCCTAAAGGAAATTCTAGAATTGAAAAAAAAAGAAGAAAACATTATACAAATAGGGTAAAATAAAAATATAAATGAATTAAAAATTTAGTTCATATTATCCTAGATATTTAACCTAGGTTTGAACTTCACACATACAGATTCAAATTTGCAATTTAAATTTGAAAGAAAAGAAAAGAAAGTAAAAAAAAAAAAGAAAGACATGCAGCCTCGACCTGGGCCGATTCTCATCCACCTTAGCCCATTCTATTTTTGCCTACGGCCCATCATTCCCACGTCCTCCCCTTTGTTTTCTTTTTTTTGTCTTTCTTTCTTCTGCAGTATATGGCGCGTGGGCCACTGGTGGCAGCGAAGACCCGCTCGAGCGCCGCTCACTCCGCGCCCGCGCATCTGGCTGGATGTTTTCCCCTCGCTAGCGAATGGGCCCCACGTAACTAGCCTTCCCTTCTTCCTCGGTCCGTTGCGTGAGCTCCGCCTGGCCGTGCGGATCTCCGGGATAGACGATCCCGCTCGAGCTGCCAGAGCCGTCTTCCTCGCACCCTTGGCGACTGTGAGCAAGATCCAGCCGTCACCGACTCGTGGGTCCCACACGTCGGCTATTCCTGCAATCTCGGCGGGCTCCCAACAGAAACTGCGGCGGCTGAGCTCAACGGCTCACGCCTATTTCTCCGGGAGACTCCGTCGTCTGCGCCCCTCCGTGTAGGGTATATCTACTGTCACAACCTCGAGGTCTCCTCGTTTTGAATCACCAGGGGGGGCTGGACCTGGGATGGTGAGTGTCGTGAGGCAATATCGGGCTGCTGCCGCCGTCAGTGTTGCGGTGAAACGCCACCGGGAACCTGGGGGGAAACAGCGTCAGGACAAGTTCTACCAACTAGCCAGGGTGCTTGTGTATTGGAGTCATACGGCGTTCTGGCTGCTCCAGCTGACGCGCGGTTCCGCTCCTCCCTGGCGACGTACTCGGTGCTCGACCTCGGCGGGTGCACGCTCCAGCCGTGAACTTCCCCTGCTGCGCGCCGAAGCCGGTATGGTTCCCAGCTCTTGCTCACTCTATTCTCATGTTCATAAGCAATTAGTTTAGCTCGACCTGGGGGTAATGGGCGTACGGGGGAGAAGGAGTCCGGTGTGCGGCGCCACCGCTCGGTTGGTGTCGAGGGGATGAAGACAACCCATGAACCGTAGATCATGTTATCAGTGGCCAGGATTGGAAGATAGGGCCAACCGTTCGATCCGATAAGGACGCGTGAGATTGATCCGTAGTTTACCCCTTCCGCCTTAAATCTTCACCGTAGACCTTGTGACCGACGGTTCAGATCGGGCGTACGCAGTTCATTGGGCGTGTGGTGATCTGGGGCGTCGGTGCTAGATCCTACGGCCCACATTGCGCACCGGTTCGCTAGAGACCCGATCTAATCCTAGCCCTTGATTTTAATCCAACGGCTCTAGTTACCCGATACCCCTTCGCGTGGCATATTGTCTAAAGAGACCCTGTGTTTTATTGAAATCAACCCGCCATCCACACAGGATTAGTTCTGAGTCTATAGAATATTGCACCAAAGCCCCTGGCTTTTCTAGAATTTGGCGCCCTGTCCAGAAACTTAGAAATTCAGTAAAAGTAATTAGAAAATGATTTTTAATGCAAAAATAAATGCTAGAACTTGTTTAATTCATATAAAATTCATATGATGTCCAAATTAGTCCATTCCAGTTCCTATAATTTTATAATAATATTGTTCATCACATAATAACACTGTTATAACATGGAAATCATACTAGAATTGATTACTCAATTAATCTTGTATCAAATACTCAAAACCTTCGAAAATTCATAACTCCTCCGTTTTAACTCCGATTTGATCCGTTCAAGTTGCGTTAGTCTCGTAGAAATGCGTAGATCATTATTACGCAATATATTCTTATGTTTGGTGTGATGTTAATTTTATCTATACCATGTTTGCTTGTATTGCTACGACTAGCGCGAGGATTCGTGTCATCTGAGAAGCAAGTTGGTACCTGGAATCTCAAGTGCCAGGCAAGTTGTGCCCTTGACCACTTTTTACCCAATAATGTTCTTTAATATCACTTATCCATGCATAGGTTAATTTTGATGGGACCCAATAGGTCACCCTAGATTTGTTTATCTCATTACCTTGTTTACCCCTGAATCACTTGGGTAGTTTGCTATTGCTTTATATGGTTTTGGGATAATCATTTATTACCTCTATGTTCCAATTCTTGTTGTTATTCTATTTATGTTCATGTTGTTATCATTAATGTTAATTGGAACATAGAGCTTAACTTGAGAACCACGTGCCACCACAAGGGAGGAATGGGACCCCTTGGCTGACTAATTAGGAAAGCTAGTGGAAGACTACCTTACCCGAAAGGGGCAAGGGCAGTAGGGGAGAGGTCAGTGCGGGGAGGTCCCTGGTTGATTTTGCTGCGATGGCGGTCAGCCAGGAACCCTGTACTGGATCTTACCATAAACTGTAGCGGGTTTTCGGAAGCTAGTGGAACTTTGTAAAAGGCCTCGTAGTGGATCCCTAGCCATTCACCTTGGTAGTGTCTAAGGGCCTAGCTAACCCTGGCGACATGGGAAACACGACTTGTGGGTAAAGGGTACAACCTCTGCAGAGTGTAAAACTGGTATACTAGCCGAGCTCACGGTCACGAGCAGCTCAGGACTCTCTGATGTTTAAATTATGGAACTTAAATTCAATTTTGTCATTTGCATTGCATGGGTTTATTATTAATTTTGTTCTATTACTTTACTTATGGTTTGGTATTTACTTACACTTAGTAATTGCTAATAAAATTTTGACCAACTATTTAAAAGCAATGCTCAGCTTTAACCCTTGTCTTTGATTAAGCCTTACACATCACATGAACTCACACCTTTGTGAGTTTATGTCCACTGGTTCCCCACAACTTGTTGAGCTATGATCATGTGTGAGCTCACCCTTGCTGTCTCACACCCCCCCCCCCCACAGGAGAAGATCAGGTGGTTCAGGAGGAGCTGCCTAACGCTGAGGAGTTCGATCTGATCTAGGTGGCGTTTCCCAGTCGACATTGGCGCCGACGATCCTTAGTTCATGTTATATTTATCTTTTATTTTTGTAAGTCTTCCGCTATGTAATAAATACTCTGATTATTGTGACATTTATCTCTATACACTCTGTTATTGTATATGTTGTCTTCTTGGCGCATGTATGAGATGCACCTGGCTTTGTTTCTTAAAGCCGGGTGTGACAGAAGTGGTATCAGAGGAAATGTTGACTGTAGGACAAAACTTAGATAGAAATGGACAAATTCTTCCCTACTTACCTTACTCTGATTCTCTCTATACTTATCTTGATCTTGTCTCACCTTCTACTGTTTTACTCTTATTATTCTTATCTTTTCTACTTCAAGACAAGATGGATTTCACACTTTGGAATCCTACAACTATGAACTTTTTTTGAGATAGGGAACCTAAGACCAAACCAAAACTATTTTCTTTATTAAAAAAAATGTTGGTTGATTGTTCTGATGATAAATGCTTGATTTGCTTCTTTGATTGATTGCAACATTATAGTTGGGCATCTTAGCATGTACCATCATAAGGTATTAGCTTTAGTGGATAACACACTAATCTACTTAGCTAATAAATCAACCGTAGTAACATTTCTCGTAATTACTCGCCTTGTCTGCAATTCTTCCTTTCTTACCCTGTATTTCTAACCTAGATGGGCTACCCCTATAGTGTTAGAAGAGAGCACTATAGACGTGATCCTTGGTATGTCATGGTTAAGAAAGGTAAAGGCAGTATATACACTGTGCTAAGGGAACCGTAGAACTCACTAGTTCTAAAGGACAAAGTTTTGAAGTTGAAGTTGCAGTAACTACCACCATCAGACTAGCGACATTCTTAGTAGATGAGAAGTTTTCGGGTGATAGCATCCGGGTGGTTAAGGATTTTTCGGAATATCTTTCTAGAAGAGTTACCAGGGATGCCACCAGATACGGAAGTTGAGTTTGTCATAGATCTCTTAATGATGTTACAGTGAAGAACAAGTGTCCGTTGCCCCGCATTAAGGATTTATTTAATCGGATGAGAGGAGCCAGGGTACTCTCGAAGATTGACCTCCGATCGGGATACCATCAGATGAAGATTAGACCGTCGGATATTCCTAAGACAACATTCTCGACTCGATATGGATCATATGAGTTTAACCGTTATGTCGTTTGGACTAACAAATGCACCAACCTATTTTATGGATCTGAAGAATAAGGTGCATGATCTAGACAGATTCGTCGTGGTTTTCATGGACGATATTATTATTCCAAGAGTGATAGTGCTCATGAGGAACATATGTGATTGGTACTACAGAAGCTTTAAGATAATCAACTCTACGCCAAGTACGGTAAATGCGAGTTTTGGATTGGCGAGGTGCCATTTCTTGGACATATCATTTCTAATGGAGGGATATCAGTGGATCCTGCTAAAGTCAAGGAGATAGTGGTGTGGAGCATACCCACTACGGTTACGGAGGACCGAAGTTTCTTGGGACTTGCAGGATATTATTGGAGATTTATTGAAGAATTTTCTAAGATTGTTAGGCTTATGACCTCGCTTTTGGTGAAGGAAAGAGAATTCAAGTGGGACGAGAAGTGTCAAGTATACACGGGTCATAAGAGTTTGAAGTATATATTCACTCAGAAGGATCTCAACCTTAGGCAACGCCGTGGGTTGGAGCTTAGTAAGGATTATGATTTGGAAGTTCACTATCACCCGGGCAAGGCAAATTTGGTTACAGATGCCTTGAGTCGAAGGGAGCATGTTCATTTAGCTGTTGTTGTCCAGCTACTCGATGAGATTGTTGAGAATTTCAGGAGACTTAACCTGGGATAGTTACTCACACTAAAGGAGTTATTATTGATGTGGAAACTACTTTGGAGCAAGAGATCCGCAAAGGACAAAATGGTGATGCTAAGATACAAGAGATTAAGGATCTGATTACTGAAGATCGAGTTCCGGAATTCACGGAAGATGAGCAAGGCACCGTATGCTTCAAGGACAAGAGATGTGTTCCGGAGATTGAAAGCCTTCGTGAGACTATATCGAAGAAAGCCCATGACTTGGATTATTCTATTCATCCTGGTAGTACCAAGATGTATCAGGATTTAAAGCAGAAGTGCTGGTGATATGGACTGGAGAGAGATATGGCTGCACATGTGGTTATGTGCGATGTGTGCCAAAGAGTTAAGACCGATCACCAAAGACTAGCTGGACTATTACACCCACCAAAGATGTCTAAGTGGAAGTGGGAAGAGATTGGTATGGACTTCTTTACTGGATTGCCTCGCACCTCAAGAGAATGTGGATACGAAGTTGAATTTTAGTTCGGCCTAACATTCTCAAACCAATGGACAGACTAAAAGGACTAACCAAGTATTGGAAGACATGTTGAGAGCTTGTGCCCTTCAGCATGGTAATAGTTGGGATAAGAGTCTACCTTATGCTAAGTTCTCATATAATAATAGTTACCAGGCCAGTTTAAAAGATGTCACCGTTCGAGCCTCTATGTGATAGGAAATGCAGGACTCCTCTATTTTTGGATCAAACTGGAGAAAGACAGTTCTTTGGACCTGAACTTATACAAGAGGCGGAAGAACGAGTTCGGATGATAAGAGAAAATTTGAGAATTGCACAATCAAGGCAGAAGAGCTATGCTGATAATAGAAGGAGACTCCTGGAGTTTAAGGAGGGTGATCATGGGTACCACAAGGTGTCACCACTTTGTGGAATGAGGAGATTTAAAGTTACGGGCAAATTGTCCCCTCGCTTTATTGGACATTCAGAGTTTTTAGGCGAGTTGGAGAGATGGCCTATCAACTCGAGCTACCTGATAATCTATCTGACGTGCATAATGTATTCCAAGTGTCACAACTGAAGAAGTGTCTCAGGATACCTGAAGAGCAGCTACCAATGGAGGATCTTAGTGTTCAAGATGATTTGACTTATGCTAAGTATCATATCAAGATTCTTGACACTTTGACTCGAGTTACAAGAAATAAGGTTATAAAGATGTGCAAAGTTCAATGGAGTCACCATGGAGAAGATGAAGCAACCTGGGAAAGAGAAGAAGAGCTTCGTATAGATTTTTCCCATCTTTTCCCTAGATCTTCTTAAATCTCGAGGACGAGATTATTTTTAAGGGGGGTAGGATTTGTAACACCCACTTTGTAATTGCTAGATAAAATACCAATAGAGAAAACAATTTCTCTCTTTTTGTGAGTTTGATCTTTATACATCATCATATGTGAACACCATATTAAAAAAAAATAAATAATTAATAAAAGACTTACCATAAAAACATGCATCATGCTGGGATTTTATTTTGTGTGCATTTTGTGACAACATAAAATAATTTGAAAAGAAATATATTAATTCCCAAATGGGGATTTAAATCCTAAAGGAAATTCTAGAATTGAAAAAAAAAGAAGAAAACATTATACAAATAGGGTAAAATAAAAATATAAATGAATTAAAAATTTAGTTCATATTATCCTAGATATTTAACCTAGGTTTGAACTTCACACATACAGATTCAAATTTGCAATTTAAATTTGAAAGAAAAGAAAAGAAAGTAAAAAAAAAAAGAAAGACATGCAGCCTCGACCTGGGCCGATTCTCATCCCCCTTAGCCCATTCTATTTTTGCCTACGGCCCATCATTCCCACGTCCTCCCCTTTGTTTTCTTTTTTTTGTCTTTCTTTCTTCTGCAGTATATGGCGCGTGGGCCACTGGTGGCAGCGAAGACCCGCTCGAGCGCCGCTCACTCCGCGCCCGCGCATCTGGCTGGATGTTTTCCCCTCGCTAGCGAATGGGCCCCACGTAACTAGCCTTCCCTTCTTCCTCGGTCCGTTGCGTGAGCTCCGCCTGGCCGTGCGGATCTCCGGGATAGACGATCCCGCTCGAGCTGCCAGAGCCGTCTTCCTCGCACCCTTGGCGACTGTGAGCAAGATCCAGCCGTCACCGACTCGTGGGTCCCACACGTCGGCTATTCCTGCAATCTCGGCGGGCTCCCAACAGAAACTGCGGCGGCTGAGCTCAACGGCTCACGCCTATTTCTCCGGGAGACTCCGTCGTCTGCGCCCCTCCGTGTAGGGTATATCTACTGTCACAACCTCGAGGTCTCCTCGTTTTGAATCACCAGGGGGGGCTGGACCTGGGATGGTGAGTGTCGTGAGGCAATATCGGGCTGCTGCCGCCGTCAGTGTTGCGGTGAAACGCCACCGGGAACCTGGGGGGAAACAGCGTCAGGACAAGTTCTACCAACTAGCCAGGGTGCTTGTGTATTGGAGTCATACGGCGTTCTGGCTGCTCCAGCTGACGCGCGGTTCCGCTCCTCCCTGGCGACGTACTCGGTGCTCGACCTCGGCGGGTGCACGCTCCAGCCGTGAACTTCCCCTGCTGCGCGCCGAAGCCGGTATGGTTCCCAGCTCTTGCTCACTCTATTCTCATGTTCATAAGCAATTAGTTTAGCTCGACCTGGGGGTAATGGGCGTACGGGGGAGAAGGAGTCCGGTGTGCGGCGCCACCGCTCGGTTGGTGTCGAGGGGATGAAGACAACCCATGAACCGTAGATCATGTTATCAGTGGCCAGGATTGGAAGATAGGGCCAACCGTTCGATCCGATAAGGACGCGTGAGATTGATCCGTAGTTTACCCCTTCCGCCTTAAATCTTCACCGTAGACCTTGTGACCGACGGTCCAGATCGGGCGTACGCAGTTCATTGGGCGTGTGGTGATCTGGGGCGTCGGTGCTAGATCCTACGGCCCACATTGCGCACCGGTTCGCTAGAGACCCGATCTAATCCTAGCCCTTGATTTTAATCCAACGGCTCTAGTTACCCGATACCCCTTCGCGTGGCATATTGTCTAAAGAGACCCTGTGTTTTATTGAAATCAACCCGCCATCCACACAGGATTAGTTCTGAGTCTACAGAATATTGCACCAAAGCCCCTGGCTTTTCTAGAATTTGGCGCCCTGTCCAGAAACTTAGAAATTCAGTAAAAGTAATTAGAAAATGATTTTTAATGCAAAAATAAATGCTAGAACTTGTTTAATTCATATAAAATTCATATGATGTCCAAATTAGTCCATTCCAGTTCCTATAATTTTATAATAATATTGTTCATCACATAATAACACTGTTATAACATGGAAATCATACTAGAATTGATTACTCAATTAATCTTGTATCAAATACTCAAAACCTTCGAAAATTCATAACTCCTCCGTTTTAACTCCGATTTGATCCGTTCAAGTTGCGTTAGTCTCGTAGAAATGCGTAGATCATTATTACGCAATATATTCTTATGTTTGGTGTGATGTTAATTTTATCTATACCATGTTTGCTTGTATTGCTACGACTAGCGCGAGGATTCGTGTCATCTGAGAAGCAAGTTGGTACCTGGAATCTCAAGTGCCAGGCAAGTTGTGCCCTTGACCACTTTTTACCCAATAATGTTCTTTAATATCACTTATCCATGCATAGGTTAATTTTGATGGGACCCAATAGGTCACCCTAGATTTGTTTATCTCATTACCTTGTTTACCCCTGAATCACTTGGGTAGTTTGCTATTGCTTTATATGGTTTTGGGATAATCATTTATTACCTCTATGTTCCAATTCTTGTTGTTATTCTGTTTATGTTCATGTTGTTATCATTAATGTTAATTGGAACATAGAGCTTAACTTGAGAACCACGTGCCACCACAAGGGAGGAATGGGACCCCTTGGCTGACTAATTAGGAAAGCTAGTGGAAGACTACCTTACCCGAAAGGGGCAAGGGCAGTAGGGGAGAGGTCAGTGCGGGGAGGTCCCTGGTTGATTTTGCTGCGATGGCGGTCAGCCAGGAACCCTGTACTGGATCTTCCCATAAACTGTAGCGGGTTTTCGGAAGCTAGTGGAACTTTGTAAAAGGCCTCGTAGTGGATCCCTAGCCATTCACCTTGGTAGTGTCTAAGGGCCTAGCTAACCCTGGCGACATGGGAAACACGACTTGTGGGTAAAGGGTACAACCTCTGCAGAGTGTAAAACTGGTATACTAGCCGAGCTCACGGTCACGAGCAGCTCAGGACTCTCTGATGTTTAAATTATGGAACTTAAATTCAATTTTGTCATTTGCATTGCATGGGTTTATTATTAATTTTGTTCTATTACTTTACTTATGGTTTGGTATTTACTTACACTTAGTAATTGCTAATAAAATTTTGACCAACTATTTAAAAGCAATGCTCAGCTTTAACCCTTGTCTTTGATTAAGCCTTACACATCACATGAACTCACACCTTTGTGAGTTTATGTCCACTGGTTCCCCACAACTTGTTGAGCTATGATCATGTGTGAGCTCACCCTTGCTGTCTCACACCCCCCCCCCCACAGGAGAAGATCAGGTGGTTCAGGAGGAGCTGCCTAACACTGAGGAGTTCGATCTGATCTAGGTGGCGTTTCCTAGTCGACATTGGCGCCGACGATCCTTAGTTCATGTTATATTTATCTTTTATTTTTGTAAGTCTTCCGCTATGTAATAAATACTCTGATTATTGTGACATTTATCTCTATACACTCTGTTATTGTATATGTTGTCTTCTTGGCGCATGTATGAGATGCACCTGGCTTTGTTTCTTAAAGCCGGGTGTGACAGTTATCTCATGTAACCACATTTCACTTCTTACTCGATGCAGTACAAGGAATCAAGCAGTCTCATTAGCTGCGAGAAGCAGACGATTCGAATCGAGTTTTAACCTTGCAAGGTAAACCTAAACACACGGCATGTCAGGGTACTTCGACCCTGCACATGACAACTGTCCCCATCGATTCCTCGTTCGCGTCCAGGCCTCACCGCCTTGGCATACAATGCTCCACTGACCCCGGCTGCCGCCGTGCAGTGACCGCACTTGTACCCACCATAGCTAGCATGGGAGACCTAGTCTCAGGTCGCATGAGGGATAAAGTCCGCGCCCGGCTTCACTCAGGTACTAGGTTTACCGGTCACCATATTTCCCGGCATGTGCTTAGTACGTTCAAAAGCTTGACTCAGGTATACACACATTAATCCTTAATTCGTTTTCCCGTCTCATGGACAAGGCATCCTCCCTGGATCCAAGTCCATAGACCAACATATATCCCATTATTAAGATGAATACACTCAATTCCTGACCTCGCGCGAGTGCTAGAAAAATCACTCAACTTCTACCGAGATCCTGATTAGCAAGCAGCTACTCGACCTAGTATGCTAGTATTCATCTCAAAAAGGAATCCTAAGTTCATGCAACTAGAGGTTTCAAGCAACTCCTACACTTAAGTGCACATTGCAATCCTACAAGCATTAAGTGTAGTAAAATAGCATAATTAATAGGTTATGCATAAAACCGGGGCTTGCCTTCAATTGCTGGGGCTGCGGGGAGATCCTCGATAGCAGCCTCTGAAGCCTGCTCCTGGTCTTCCTCTTGGACAGGTCCTTGCTCGGGGATGAGCACGTACTCTCCGTCGGCAAGATTACAATCTAATGAATGCAATGCATAAGATATATGCATGATATGTTATGTGCTTTTAGAAATCACAACTTAAAAGGTGTATGATCTTTCTTGAATTAAACAAAGTTAACTTTACTTATGCAAGACCCTTGGGTGGTATACTTGGTAACTGGTTCAAATTTAGCTAAGGTAAAAGGTAGGTTTAATTTTGGGGTTCCTCTGAATCCTTTTTAAGTCTTAGGGATAAATGATAAGTACTCAAGTTAGACTTATTGAGGTGGGGTTTATTTCTTCTTTCCTTTTCCTTTATTCTCTTCAATGTTTTGGAGTAGGTTTGAATTACAAGTTGCTTTTATAAAATTCTAAAAATTCTGTAAAAATTACAGTGGCTTGCTACTGGTGTGTGTTTCTCTGTCTTAAAATTTGGGGATCAGAAAGTGAATAGTTTTCTCTGCACAAAATTATTAAACTCTAGGGTAGAAGGGGTGCTTTGAACTACAGCTACTATTTAACAGTGGGTAATTCTTCAGAACTTATTTTTGCTGGCTTTTAGGTGTTATAACATGACTTGATACAAATTTCTAGTCATTAATACCTTTTAATTATTTTTCTATGGTTTTCTCAAGTTTCTAGCCAAATGGGTACTTTCTACTACTACTACACTTGAAAAATATCAAACAACAGAGTTCTTATTTTTCTTGGTTATTATTTTGTGCAAGAGCAATCATTCTGAAGTTTGGCATCTTTTTGCTTAAGGGAAGGGGTGGTATGCATTATTTGAATTAAATGGCTTTTCTCTTAAATCATTAGCAATTGGTAAGAGTTTGCCTCCTTTTCATGGGTTTGCATTTTTCTCTGGTAGTTTACCTCATCATAGACTTAGCTAATTTTTGGTTTCCCATTATCACATTATTTGGGGTTGTTCATGATTTAGTTGGAAAATGCCTTATTATCACCTTGTATTTATTTCCCTTACCTAAAAAGTTGGACTGAGGTGCTCTGTATTTTTGTAGTGGGGCTCTGGTGGTTATAAGTTCACTGGATTTTTGTTAAGCATTTTGGTTATAGTTTTGCCTCTTTAATAATTGATTTTCAGTCTTATTTAGGCTAAACAAACCATTTTAATTTAAAACTGATCCAAATTAATGGTCTCTGTATTTTTCCTAGGTTCTCTGTTATATAAGTAAACTAGGAAAAATAATATTAATCACTGCTCATTAATTTCTAATATCTTTCTGATTTTCTCTAAGTTTTGGACAAAACATCTTAAAATGAGAAACTACATCATAATTTCTAATGCTGGGGTTCCTACTATTTTTAAACAGTGTCTAAAAGAGGTTTGAATACCCACAAATTTTTTTAAGTCTAGCACAGAAGAAAAACTAATTTTCCTTGATTAAATAAGGTTTAGTGGGTTTCTGTTTTTAATTTTAAACTTTAAAATTTTGAACAGAAAGCATAGGGTCTACTATTTTTAAAAGATAGATTATAATATACAGAGGCTAGCAAAATTGGTTTGACATTGTTTGATTAAGAATTCATCAAGTTATGAATTTTACAAGTTCTCTGGTTATTTAAAAAGAATATCAGAATCGATTTAATTGAAAATCTATTTTGCACTGGGGTCCCTGGCGGTTTTCTAAGTTTTCCTCGCGAATTAGTCCTCAGGCTACTATTCACATGAGTCTCTGACATTACAGAAAACCCCTCGGGTTCTACAAAAACCTAACCCGAGGTCCTTCTTCTACCTCAAACAGTAGCCGCGGCGGGGAAAAGGGCGGAGGGGCTTACCGGCGGCGAGACTGTTCCGGTGAAGAGGTCGAGGGTGAAGGGGAGGTCTCGGGGATCACAACGGTGTGCGGAACGCCGTCGGAGATGGCCGGAGTCGGTCGGTCCACGCGCGCAGGCGGGGATGCTCGTCGGCGGCGAGGAGACCGGCCTGGTCACGGCGAGATAGTTCAATCAAATGGGTCAGGGAGGTCCACGGGATGCCAGAGAAGTCATGAGTGAGAGGAATTGGGCGGAGACTCACTGGATAGCTCGGTCCACGCGCGACGGCGGAAGACCGAAATCCGGTGAAGTCAATCTCGGGCCTCCGGTGAAGTCCGGCCGGGTCCGAGGGCTTGGCAAGCTTCACGGGCTACTGGCGGAGCTAGCCGAAGCGCTGGCTTGACTTGAGGGTGGCTGGAGGGAGCTGGCCACGGTGGCCGAAGCTCGGGTGGCAATGGCGGGCGGAAATTAAGCTCGCCGGAGCTAAGGAAAAGTGGCTGGCCGAAGAGGGCGAGTGCGGGGCGAAGTGAGGCGCGCCCGGGGAGGCTTTATAGGCGCGGGCGGGCACGGCCGAGGGCGTGAGCGCGCGGTGGACTTGACTGGACGCCGGGGAGCGCGCGCGCGGGGGTTGGGCGAGCTCTGGCGTGCCGACCAGGGTCGAACACGTGTGCCCGTGCGTTCTGCCCAAGTTCTGGCGCGTGTGGTCGCTCATCCGAGCCTGCTCTCGCCTTGGTCAGTGCACAAAACCTCTTCTCCTCCCTACAAGCTACCATTCTTGTGTGGGGGTCATAGGATTTTGCCTACTGGTCGCAGAGATATGGAGCCAGGAAACCTGGTCTGTCTCCCTGCGCAAATCCGAGGCAAATCCAAGGTTTAGTCGTGTCTAGGGCTCGCGTCCCAATGCCATCTCCTGGCACATGACAGAGGGGTTAGTTAGACACATTTTTGTCAATGGGGCCATTAGGATTCAAGTTAGGGATCAAGGTGAACATCCCTGATCTTTGACTCAAGGTCTGAATTTCAGAAATCTGAAATTCAGAATTCTCATTAAGTCCACACATGGAAAGCTTGATTTGGGGTTTTATTTGAGCTATTTTGGCTAAGCTTTCTCAACCTTTCTTGTTGCCCATTAAATATACTTCAATTTTTATAATTGGCTCAACTCAAAATTTTAAACTTTTCACTCCCTTTTTCTTACTTTTTTGAATTTTGCTCATGGGGCTCATTTAGGGTTTTTAAACTAGGGTTGCATAATCTTATCTTTTAAAGGACTCAATTGCTTTGATCATGACACTTTTAAGTATATACTTGGTGACTTCATCATTACTTAAGTTATTTTGATGCTCATGCTTACTTTGGTTCACATAAAATGATGGCTCTTGGTTTGGCTTTTTGAGAAAAACCCTGAGTGACACTGGGGTGTCACAGCCTTCCCCCCTTAAAGGAATCTCGTCCCGAGATTCGGGCCAGAGTCCTCCCGGGGTGAAGCGAAGGGTGAGACTTAAGGAAAAAGGGTGATGATTGCCATTATTAGGATAAACTGCTCTTCGAATGTCATTCTCTTTGCAACTTCAGAAGGAAGTCCTTTTAAGTTTTACTTTATAGTTACTTCATTCTGAATTAAGATCATATTTTTGGAAATTAGATTCGAAAGGCAGGAGGAGGGGTTTGGGGGTGATTACGTACCAGCTTCCTTAGGTAGGCAATCGGAAAAGTTGGATCTCAGGAATTCCTCGGTTTCCCAAGTAGCTTCCTCCTCTGAGTGATTACTCCACTGGACCTTGAACATCTTGATCGATTTAGCCCGAGTTGATCTTTCCTTGCAATCCAGAATTTTGGAGGGGTACTCTTGGTACGAGAGATCTGGCTCTATCTCCAAGTCTGGCTCTGCTATGATCTCGGTCGGTAATCGAACACACTTCTTCAGCTGAGATACATGGAAAACATCGTGAATGGCAGACATCTTTGAAGGTAACTTCAGCTTGTATGCCACGGGCCCACATGCTTCTATGATCTCATAAGGTCCAATGTAACGAGGAGCTAGTTTGCCTTTGATCCCAAACCTCTGCATTCCCTTGGTGGGTGATACCTTGAGGTATACAAAACTTCCCACCTCGAACTGGAGAGGTTTCCTTCTTCTATCATGATAACTCTTCTGTCTGGCCTGAGCAGCTTCTAGATTCTTCCTGATTAGCTTGACCTTCCTTTCGGCTTCAGTCACTAAATCAGGTCCAAAAACTTCTCTTTCACCAGGCTGAGACCAATTGAGTGGTGTCCTGCACCTTCTTCCATAGAGAGCTTCAAAAGGTGCCATCTTTAGGCTGGATTGATAACTATTGTTATAAGCAAACTCTACCAAGGAGAGGTGCTTATCCCAGTTCTTGCCACAATCGATCGCACAAGCTCTCAGCATATCTTCCAGGATTTGGTTTACCCTTTCCGTCTGACCATCAGTCTGTGGGTGGTAAGCTGAACTCCTGATTAGCTTGGTTCCCAAAGACTTTTGCAATTGTTCCCAAAATCTGGCAACAAATTGGGCTCCTCGGTCAGAAACAATGGTCCGAGGCAGTCCGTGCAAACACACGATCCGGTCGATATACAATTCTGCATATCTCTGAGCCTTATCAGTGGTGTGCACAGGAAGAAAATGTGCCACTTTCGTCAATCGGTCCATAATAACCCAAATTGAATCATGATGACGAGAGGTGTTGGGCAGACCCACAATGAAATCCATGCTGATGTCGTCCCACTTCCACGAAGGTACGGGTAGTGGTTGCAAAGCTCCAGCTGACTTCAAGTGGCTTGCCTTTACCCTCTGACAGGTGTCACACTCTGATACATACTGGGCTATCTCCCTCTTCATTCTGGTCCACCAGTACAAAGGCTTCAAATCATGGTACATCTTGGTGCTTCCCGGATGCATAGAGAATTTGGAGAGATGAGCTTCATCCAAAATTTTCCTCTTGAGATCCTGGTCTTTAGGAATTACCAATCTGCTTTTGAACCATAACACACCCTTCTCATCCTGGCGGAAACAATTATACTTCTCAACCTTCTGATGGAGATTCTTCTTGATAATCTGCACTCCCTTGTCACTGAGCTGGGCCATGATGATCTGGTCTTGCAAAGCTGGCTCAACAGAAACGTGAGACAAAGAACCAGAAAAAATTACTTCAATTTGCATCTTGCTCAACTCATCACACAAGGTGTTAATGCGAGAATCCATCAGAACACAGTTGCACTGCAACTTCCGACTCAAGGCATCAGCTACCACATTAGCTTTTCCTGGGTGGTAATGTACCTCCAGGTCATAATCCTTGATCAGCTCTAGCCATCTTCTCTGCCTCATGTTAAGATCAGCATGAGTAAAAATGTACTTAAGGCTCTTATGATCAGTGAAGATGTTGCAGTGGGTCCCTATTAGATAGTGCCTCCACATCTTCAATGCATGAACCACTGCTGCTAACTCAAGGTCATGAGTGGGATAATTTTGCTCATGAGGCCTGAGTGCTCTTGAAGCATAAGCAATGACTCGGTTGTCTTGCATCAAGACACAACCTAGCCCGGTGCCCGAGGCATCACAATACACATCAAAAGGTTTGCTGCTGTCGGGTTGCGCCAATACTGGTGCTGTGGTCAGATGCTGCTTTAATGCATGGAAGGCATCTTCGCACTTCTGACTCCACACAAATTTGACCTCTTTCTTCAGCAACTCAGTAATAGGCTTCGCAATTCGAGAGAAGTCCGGAATAAATCTTCGGTAATAACCGGCTAATCCCAGAAAACTCCGAATCTGGCGAACAGTCGTTGGTGGCTTCCAGTTCATCACCTCTTGCACTTTATCAGGATCAACAGCTATTCCAGCTTGAGAGATAGTGTGACCCAAGAATTTGATTTCCTTTAGCCAAAAATCACACTTGGATAACTTGGCATAAAGGTGGTGCTCTCGCAGACGTTGAAGTACTACATGCAAATGCCCGGCATGTTCTTCTTTGTTCCTTGAGTACACCAGAATATCATCGATGAAAACCACCACGAACTTATCCAATTCCGGCATAAAAACAGAATTCATCAGATACATGAAATATGCTGGTGCATTTGTCAGCCCGAATGACATCACCAAGAATTCATATAGCCCATATCTGGTTGAGAATGCCGTCTTCGGAATATCACTTGCTCGTATTTTGATCTGATGGTAGCCAGAGCGAAGGTCTATTTTGGAAAACACCTTGGCTCCGACCAACTGGTCAAAGAGAACATCAATACGAGGCAAAGGATACTTGTTCTTGATAGTTACCGCATTAAGAGGGCGGTAATCTATACACAGCCTCAAGCTTTCATCCTTCTTCTTCACAAACAGTGCTGGACATCCCCAAGGCGAAGTGCTTGGGCGAATAAAACCCTTATCCAGCAACTCTTGCAATTGCTTCTTCAACTCTGCCAACTCAGCGGGTGGCATTCGGTAGGGCCTCTTGGAAATTGGGGCCGTTCCCGGTTGCAACTCGATGGCGAATTCAATATCCCGGTCCGGTGGCATTCCTGGCAATTCATCAGGAAAGACATCTGCATACTCACAGACCACTGGGATCTTCTTCAGGGGTATCTCCGTCATAGAGAAAGCACATGACTGAGAAGAACCCTGACTAGGCAAAATCAAAGTGAAATTCCCGCAGAAAGGAGAATTAACTTCCACGGTACGATTGGCTACATCAAGCACAACTTGGTGCAAGGTCATCCAATTTGCCCCTAGAATAATATCCACATTCTCCAATCCCAACACAAGAAGAGTGGTTTTGATAATGTGGCTTCCCAGTTGAATAGGCACACTTTGGTTTAATTGATTAGTTGCAATTTTACCCCCAGGTGTGACTATCATGAATGACCCTTTTGAGTGAGAGAATGGCAGTTTGCAATTAGCACTGAACCTTTGGCTAATGAAACTATGAGATGCACCAGAATCAAATAGAATTAAAGCAGGTTGATTATAAACTGAAAAGATACCAGTCATGATAGGAGCTCCTTCTGGCACTTCCTCTAGAGCAGTGAAGTTGAGCTTCCCTTGCCTGACTTGCACCTTCTGCTTTCTTCCCTTGTCTTGATTTGGTGCTGGCATCTGTTGCTGCTGGTTCCTGGGACAATTCTTGGCATAGTGGCCCACATTGCCACAAGTGAAACACTTGTTCCCATTGCCCTGGCGGAACTGCTGCTGCTGCGGAGGCTGATTGTTCCTTGGGGCGGGAGCTGGGTAGCGGTTGGGTGTCGGCTGCTGCTGCTGCTGAGGCGGCCTGATCACCCATCTGCCTGCCTGCTGCTGAAAACCCCTGCTCTGATTGTGAGAAACAATCTGGAACCTCTGAGCCTGAGCAGATGGTGCTGCCATTGGTGCCTTTCTCTTCTTCTCTGCCCGGTGAGCAACAATGCAATCCTCCTGAGAGATGGCCATATTGACCAACTCATTGAAGCTATCAGCCCGGACAGTGTTGAGTCGTTCCCGCAGCTTGGTATTGAGACCCCTGCGGAAGCGATCCCTCTTTTTCGCGTCAGAATCAGCATGATACCCTGCATACTGGCATAAGTCGTTGAAGGCTTGCGCATACTGCAGTACCGTGCGGGTTCCTTGATTGAGGGCCAAAAATTCATTCAACTTCCGATCAAGAATGCCAGCTGGAATGTGGTGTCCTCTGAAGGCAGTCTTGAATTCCTCCCAAGATACCTCACGATCAGCGGGGAGCATAGCACGGAAGTGATCCCACCAAGTCCGAGCAGATCCACGAAGCTGCTGCGCGGCGAAGCGGGTCTTGGTAGCATCAGGGCAGTCTCCCATGAGGAGGGGAAACTGAGAGCACCTAGAGGGGGGGGTGAATAGGTGATCCTGTAAAAACTTCAAACTTAAACCACAAAACTTGTTAAGTGTTAGCACGATTATTGCCAAGTGGCTAAGGTGAAGTTTCAACAAAACACAATACCACAAGAGATCAAGCACAGAGGTGACACAATGGTTTATCCCGTGGTTCGGCCAAGACCAACGCTTGCCTACTCCACGTTGTGGCGTCCCAACGGACGAGGGTTGCAATCAACCCCTCTCAAGCGGTCCAAAGACCCACTTGAATACCACGGTGTTTTGTTTTTCCTTTCACTATCCCGTTTGCAAGGAATCTCCACAAATTGGAGTCTCTTGCCCTTATAATTATATGATCACAAAGAAACACAGAGTAAGGGAGGGAAGCAACACACACAAATCCACAGTGAAACGCGCACACACACGGCCAAGAATCGAGCTCACAAGAGTATCACAAAGTTCTCACTAGAACAGAGCTCGAATCACTTAGAATGACAAACAAATGCGCAAAGACTGAGTGTGGATGATCAAGAATGCTCAAAGGTTGCTTATGTTTCTCCTCCATGCGTCTAGGGGCTCCTTTTATAGCCCCAAGGCAGCTAGGAGCCGTTGAGAGCAAATCCGGAAGGCCATCCTTGCCTTCTGTCGTCGGGGGCACCGGACAGTGCCCGATTTCTTTCCTTATCTGGCGCTTCCGACCGTTGCAGACTGTCGCAGATCCCGGAGCCGTTGGCGCACCGGACATGTCCGGTGCACACCGGACAGTCCGGTGACATCTTCCGACCGTTGGCTCCGCCACGTGTCCCGCGCAGATTGCGCGGCCGACCGTTGGCCCGGCCGACCGTTGGCTCACCGGACAGTCCGGTGCACACCGGACAGTCCGGTGAATTATAGCCGTACGTCGCCGGCCAATTTCCCGAGAGCGGCCAGTTCGGGCCGAGTCAGCCTGGCGCACCGGACACTGTCCGGTGCACACCGGACAGTCCGGTGCTCCAGACCGAGCTGGGTCTTGGCAGCACACAGCCAAGTCTTTTCTCCTCCTTTTTCTCTTCTTCTTCTTTCTGTTTCTAACACTTAGACAAATATATTAGTACACAAAACCAATGTACTAAGGCTTAGAAACATACCTTTACTTCATGATTTGCACCTTGTTCATCCATGTACATAAATTCACAATTGATCACATGTGTTGGCACTCAATCACCAAAATACTTAGAAATGGCCCAAGGGCACATTTCCCTTTCAATCTCCCCCTTTTTGGTGATTTATGCCAACACAACATAAAGCAACTAGAACAAGTGCAAACTCACTTCAAATAAAACTTAAATTTATTTTGAATCAATTTTGGCATATATGGATCATCCTTTGCCACCACTTGGTTTGTTTTTGCAAATCAAACTCAAATCTCTATCTCTAAGTTAAACACACATGTTGAAGCATAAAGAGAGTCATTCCAAAAGAGATTGATCAAAGATTTCAAAAACTCCCCCTTTTTCCCATAATTACTACTTCTCCCCACAAGAAGCCAAAAGAGACAATGAAAGAGTTTTGACAAACCAAAAACTCTACTCTAAACTCTACTCTACTATTTTCAAATCTCTCAAGTGGTAGCTGATCCATTTATCACTTTGGCCTTTATTTTCTCCCCCTTTGGCATCAAGCACCAAAACGGGATCAATCTTGGCCCTTTAACCCCATTGCCTCACCAAAATCTTCAATTAAGAGCAAATGGCAATAAGAGTTCATGAGATGGACTTGGAATAAATTACCCTCTCATCGGAGTGCAGTGGAAGTCTTTCATGGTCCAAGTCCACCTTTTCCCTTTCAATTCTCCTTTGAGACTAAATCAAACAAACTCAAGCATATGGTTAGTCTCAAGGGATCAAGTTGTAACACATCTCCCCCTAAACATGTGCATCACTTTGCAACGGACTTGTGAGGTCCAGGGAGTGTTTGTACAACTTGAGCACCATAATAAGCAACAAAATGCAGAATGAACATGATCAAAGGCATAAATACATGTATGCTACAATTCAATCCAAGTTCCGCGAATCTAAGACATTTAGCTCACTACGCAGCCTGCAAAAGGTCTTCTCATCTAAAGGCTTGGTAAAGATATCGGCTAGCTGGTTCTCGGTGCTAACATAAAACACTTCGATATCTCCCTTTTGCTGGTGGTCTCTCAAAAAGTGATGCCGGATGTCAATGTGCTTTGTGCGGCTGTGCTCAACAGGATTTTCCGCTATTCGGATAGCACTCTCATTATCACATAGGAGTGGGACTTTGCTCAGATTGTAGCCAAAGTCCCTGAGGGTTTGCCTCATCCAAAGTAGCTGCGCACAACACTGTCCTGCGGCAACGTACTCGGCCTCAGCGGTGGATAGGGCAACGGATGTTTGTTTCTTAGAGTTCCATGACACCAGGGACCTTCCTAAGAATTGGCACGTCCCCGATGTGCTCTTCCTATCGACCTTACATCCAGCATAGTCGGAATCTGAGTACCCAATCAAGTCAAAGTTAGACCCCTTTGGATACCAGATCCCGAAGCAAGGCGTAGCGACTAAATATCTAAGAATTCGCTTCACCGCCACCAAGTGACACTCCTTAGGATCGGATTGAAATCTAGCACACATGCATACGCTAAGCATAATATCCGGTCTACTAGCACATAAATAAAGTAAAGACCCTATCATTGACCGGTATGCTTTTTGATCAACGGACTTACCTCCTTTGTTGAGGTCGGTGTGTCCGTCGGTTCCCATCGGAGTCTTTGCGGGCTTGGCGTCCTTCATCCCAAACCGTTTTAGCAGATCTTGCGTGTACTTCGTTTGGGAGATGAAGGTGCCGTCCTTGAGTTGCTTCACTTGGAACCCAAGGAAGTAGTTCAACTCGCCCATCATCGACATCTCGAATTTCTGCGTCATCACCCTGCTAAACTCTTCACAAGACTTTTGATTAGTAGAACCAAATATTATGTCATCGACATAAATTTGGCATACAAACAAATCACCATCACATGTCTTTGTAAAAAGAGTTGGATCGGCTTTCCCAACCTTGAAAGCGTTAGCAAGTAAGAAATCTCTAAGGCATTCATACCATGCTCTTGGGGCTTGTTTAAGTCCATAGAGCGCCTTAGAGAGCTTACACACGTGGTCGGGGTACCGCTCATCCTCGAAGCCAGGGGGTTGCTCCACGTACACCTCCTCCTTTATTGGCCCGTTGAGGAAAGCGCTCTTCACATCCATTTGGTACAACCTGAAAGAATGGTGAGCGGCATATGCTAGCAAGATACGAATGGACTCTAGCCTAGCCACAGGGGCAAAAGTCTCCTCAAAGTCCAAACCTGCGACTTGGGCATAACCTTTTGCCACAAGTCGAGCCTTGTTCCTTGTCACCACTCCGTGCTCGTCTTGTTTGTTGCGGAACACCCACTTGGTTCCCACAACATTTTGCTTGGGACGAGGCACCAGCGTCCAAACTTCATTGCGCTTGAAGTTGTTAAGTTCCTCCTGCATGGCCAACACCCAATCCGGATCTAGCAAGGCCTCCTCTACCCTAAAAGGCTCAATAGAGGAGACAAAAGAGTAATGTTCACAAAAATTAACTAGTCGAGACCGAGTAGTTACTCCCTTGCTAATATCACCCAGAATTTGGTCGACCGGATGATCCCTTTGAATCATCGCTCGAACTTGGGTTGGAGGTGCCGGTTGCGCTTCTTCCTCCGTCACATGATCATTTTGTGCTCCCCCTTGATCACACGCCTCCTGTTGATGAACCTGTTCATCGTCTTGAGTTGGGGGATGCACCGTCGTTGAGGAAGAAGGTTGATCTCGTTCATCTTGTTCCTGTGGCCGAACGTCTCCAATCGCCATGGTTCGTATAGCGGCCGTTGGAACATCTTCTTCATCTACATCATCACAATCAACAACTTGCTCTCTTGGAGAGCCATTAGTCTCATCAAATACAACGTCGCTAGAGACTTCAACCAAACCCGATGATTTGTTGAAGACTCTATACGCCTTTGTATTTGAATCATAACCTAATAAAAACCCTTCTACAGCTTTGGGAGCAAACTTAGAATTTCTACCCTTCTTCACTAGAATGTAGCACTTGCTCCCAAAAACACGAAAGTAAGATACATTGGGTTTGTTACCGGTTAGTAGCTCATATGACGTCTTCTTGAGGAGGCGGTGAAGATAGACCCTGTTGATGGCGTGGCAAGCCGTGTTCACGGCTTCCGACCAAAAGCACTCGGGGGTCTTGAACTCTCCAAGCATCGTCCTCGCCATATCGATTAGCGTCCTGTTCTTCCTCTCTACCACACCATTTTGCTATGGTGTGTAGGGAGCGGAGAACTCGTGCTTGATCCCTTCCTCCTCAAGAAACTCCTCCACTTGAAGGTTCTTGAACTCGGACCCGTTGTCGCTCCTTATCTTCTTCACCTTGAGCTCAAACTCATTTTGAGCTCTCCTGAGGAAGCGCTTGAGGGTCCCTTGAGTTTCAGACTTATCCTGCAAAAAGAACACCCAAGTGAAGCGGGAAAAGTCATCAACAATAACTAGACCATACTTACTTCCTCCTATACTCAGATAGGCGACGGGTCCGAAGAGGTCCATATGCAGCAGCTCCAGAGGTCTTGACGTGGTCATCACATTCTTGCTGTGATGCGCTCCTCCCACTTGTTTACCTGCTTGACAAGCTGCACAAGGTCTATCTTTTTCGAAATAAACATTTGTTAGACCTATCACGTGTTCTCCCTTTAGAAGCTTGTGGAGGTTCTTCATCCCCACATGTGCTAAGCGGCGATGCCACAGCCAGCCCATGCAAGTCTTAGCCATTAAGCATGCATCTAGACCGGCCTCTTCTTTTGCAAAATCTACTAAGTAAAGCTTGCCGTCTAGTACACCCTTAAAAGCTAGTGAACCATCACATCTTCTAAAGACAGACACATCTATATTAGTAAAAAGGCAATTGTATCCCATGTTGCATAGTTGACTAACAGATAGCAAATTGTAACCAAGAGACTCAACTAAAAACACATTTGAAATTGAGTGCTCATTAGAAATTGCAATTTTACCTAACCCTTTTACCTTGCCTTGATTCCCATCACCGAATATAATTGAATCTTGGGAATCCTTATTTTTGACGTAGGAGGTGAACATCTTCTTCTCCCCCGTCATATGGTTTGTGCATCCGCTGTCGATAATCCAGCTTGAACCCCCGGATGCATAAACCTTCTTCTCCCTTGCCATAAGGCATGTGAGACGCTCGTTGGGGAAGAGGGAAGACTTGTTGAAGGCAGTGGCAGCGAGTCCTTCATTGTCGGAGTCAGAGGAGGAGCAATCCGAGTCCCACTCCTTTCCTAGATGCGCCTCGCCCTTTGCCTTCTTGTATTGCTTCTTCTTCTCTCTTTTGTTCCCCTTTTCCTGGTCACTTTCATTATCGGGACAGTTAGCGATAAAATGACCAAGCTTACCGCATTTGAAGCATGAGCGCTTCCCCTTTGTCTTGGTCTTGCTTGGCTGCCCCTTGCGACCATTTAGCGCCGTCTTGAATCTCTTGATGATGAGAGCCATCTCTTCATCATTGAGTCCGGCCGCCTCAATCTGTGCCACCTTGCTGGGTAGTACCTCCTTGCTTCGTGTTGCCTTGAGAGCAAGAGGTTGCGGCTCGTTGATCGGACCATTCAAGGCGTCGTCCACATACCTCGCCTCCTTGATCATCATTCGCCCACTAACAAATTTCCCAAGAACTTCTTCGGGCGACATCTTGGTGTACCTGGGATTTTCACGTATATTGTTCACCAAATGAGGATCAAGAACGGTAAATGACCTGAGCATTAGGCGGACGACGTCGTGGTCCGTCCATCGTGTGCTTCCGTAGCTCCTTATCTTGTTGATAAGGGTCTTGAGCCGGTTGTATGTTTGCGTCGGCTCCTCGCCCCTTATCATTGCGAACCGTCCAAGCTCACCCTCCACCAACTCCATCTTGGTGAGTAAGGTGACGTCGTTCCCCTCATGAGAGATCTTGAGGGTGTCCCAGATTTGCTTGGCGTTATCCAAGCCGCTTACTTTATGGTATTCATCCCTGCACAAGGAAGCTAGAAGAACAGCAGTAGCTTGTGCATTCTTATGAATTTGTTCATTAATGAACATGGGACTATCCGAACTATCAAAGTGCATTCCACTCTCTACAATCTCCCATATACTAGGATGGAGAGAGAATAGGTGACTACGCATTTTGTGGCTCCAAAATCCGTAGTCCTCTCCATCAAAGTGTGGGGGCTTGCCGAGTGGAATGGAGAGCAAATGTGAATGTGAACTTTGCGGAATACGAGAGTAATCAAAAGAAAAGTTCGAATTAACCGGTTTCCTTCTCTCGTAGTCGTTGTGGTCTTCGTCCTTTTGGGAAGAAGTAGACTCGTCGCTGTCGTAGTAGACGATCTCCTTGATGCGCCTTGTCTTCTTCTTCTTCCCTTCCTTCCGTCTTTGGCCCGAGCCGGAGTCGGTAGGCTTATCGTCCTTCGGCTCGTTGACGAAGGATTCCTTCTCTTTGTCATTGATCACAATACCCTTCCCCTTAGGATCCATCTCTTCGGGCGGTTAGTCCCTTTGTGAAGAGAACTGCTCTGATACCAATTGAGAGCACCTAGAGGGGGGGGTGAATAGGTGATCCTGTAAAAACTTCAAACTTAAACCACAAAACTTGTTAAGTGTTAGCACGATTATTGCCAAGTGGCTAAGGTGAAGTTTCAACAAAACACAATACCACAAGAGATCAAGCACAGAGGTGACAAAGTGGTTTATCCCGTGGTTCGGCCAAGACCAACGCTTGCCTACTCCACGTTGTGGCGTCCCAACGGACGAGGGTTGCAATCAACCCCTCTCAAGCGGTCCAAAGACCCACTTGAATACCACGGTGTTTTGTTTTTCCTTTCACTATCCCGTTTGCAAGGAATCTCCACAAATTGGAGTCTCTTGCCCTTATAATTATATGATCACAAAGAAACACAGAGTAAGGGATGGAAGCAACACACACAAATCCACAGTGAAACGCGCACACACACGGCCAAGAATCGAGCTCACAAGAGTATCACAAAGTTCTCACTAGAACAGAGCTCGAATCACTTAGAATGACAAACAAATGCGCAAAGACTGAGTGTGGATGATCAAGAATGCTCAAAGGTTGCTTATGTTTCTCCTCCATGCGTCTAGGGGCTCCTTTTATAGCCCCAAGGCAGCTAGGAGCCGTTGAGAGCAAATCCGGAAGGCCATCCTTGCCTTCTGTCGTCGGGGGCACCGGACAGTCCGGTGCACACCGGACACTGTCCGGTGCCCGATTTCTTTCCTTATCTGGCGCTTCCGACCGTTGCAGACTGTCGCAAATCCCGGAGCCGTTGGCGCACCGGACATGTCTGGTGCACACCGGACAGTCCGGTGACATCTTCCGACCGTTGGCTCCGCCACGTGTCCCGCGCAGATTGCGCGGCCGACCGTTGGCCCGGCCGACCGTTGGCTCACCGGACAGTCCGGTGCACACCAGACAGTCCGGTGAATTATAGCCGTACGTCGCCGGCCAATTTCCCGAGAGCGGGCAGTTCGGGCCGAGTCAGCCTGGCGCACCGGACACTGTCCGGTGCACACCGGACAGTCCGGTGCTCCAGACCGAGCTGGGTCTTGGCAGCACACAGCCAAGTCTTTTCTCCTCCTTTTTCTCTTCTTCTTCTTTCTGTTTCTAACACTTAGACAAATATATTAGTACACAAAACCAATGTACTAAGGCTTAGAAACATACCTTTACTTCATGATTTGCACCTTGTTCATCCATGTACATAAATTCACAATTGATCACATGTGTTGGCACTCAATCACCAAAATACTTAGAAATGGCCCAAGGGCACATTTCCCTTTCAGAAACTTGGACTCGACGACGCGAAGCCACACGTCGGCGTCCAACGGATCCTCTGCCTTGGCGAACAAGGGCGGCTGCGTGCTCAGAAACTCCTGGTATGTTGCCATAGCCGGAGGTCGCTGAGGCTGGCCTCCACCATGCTGCTGGGGGTGGGGCTAGCGCTGCAAGAGCTGTCGCAGAATCTCATTCTGCTGGGCCATCAGCTCCTGCACTGTGGGAGCTGGAGGAGGTGGCGGGGGAACTTGCTCATTCTGCCCGCGACGCTGCCTAGCTACCATCTGAAAACAGAGATTGTCGCCATTGTTATTCCAACTCACAGTTTCGAACGGCAAGATATCATTTCATATGGAAAAAAATGCCATAGTCATAATATTAGGTTCGAAATGAAGATAACATGGTGACAAAGATCCCACAGATTCCAAAAGTTCACAGGGTTACATTAATCAGGGGAAAGTACCCACAAGCCTAGTCCAAAATGTGATACTACTAAGCTCGCATAGGTTTCTATCCACCTAAAAACGTCAAAGCGACTGCTTAACCCTGAGCGGTGGAAGCGACACTGGATACGGGTGAAGGGGGCATCGCGGAGGTAGTCCCATTGGCACCAGGGGCTGGTCCTAGCTCCTCGGGAGCCTCTTCTCCCTTGCTTCCTACTTCATTGGCCTCCATCTCCAGGTGGTGCATGTCCAAGTGGTCATTTGCTTCCTCGAGTTCCCTCTGCACATCGTGAAGCTGGTTCTCCAAGACATCAATAGTGTTGTCTCGGATCTCCACTTGCTGCTCCAGGGTAGCGATACGCTGGCTCAGCCTCTCCACCTGCAGATCCTTCTCCACCAACTCTGTGGATAGGTCGACCACAAAATCTTCCCGACTGTCGAGAGTGAGCTTGGCAGTCCGAGCGGTGTTAGCAAGAAGTGTCATAGCATCGCTCTGAAGGGCCTGAAGGCGGTACAGCGCACTCATGCACTGAACAGTGACCCTCCCAACCAAGTCAGGATACATGGCCCACACATCCTTCACGTGGCTCACGCGGTTACACCACATGGGATCATCCTTCTTCTCAGCAGGGAAGAGTCCCAAGGGGTGCATCACCATCTCCAGGGGATGGTAGCCACAGAAAGTCGTCAGAGCCTTCATGGCTGCTGCCTCAACGGTGTCGTCCGTCCTGAGTCCAATCGTCTCAGAGTCAAGAGAACGCCAACCCGGCTGAAGGGGATGAGCCTCCAAAGTCAGCCAGACCCGACAACGAGGTACCCGATGCTCCTCATACAACTGCACCATGTACAAAGGGGGCGTAGGGTAACCGGCGGAGTTAAGCACTTCCCACAAGATGGAAGGAAAGCCATCGCGAGAAAGGAAGTCAGAACTGAAACGAGAGTCTCCTCCACTGGCGGGGGTGGGTGAATTCATCTGCGGAAGGGAATCAAAGATAAAGATTATGGTGGAAGGAAAAAGAAAAAGAGAGCCCGGATGGTTTTAAAGAAAAAGGGGTTAGCTCAAATTTTAATTCCTCTTCATGTTTTATAATGCATGCATGCTGGAAGAAATGTTACCTCTCAAAAAGAAAATAGGGTGCCTTTTTAGGGCATCCTAAAATATAAGTATTGGCCCACGGGGCCTAATTAATTAGCCACCTATTTCCCTCTATGCCTAAGGCCTTTCGTCCTAGGTCTAGCGGTCTAGTCCTGACGATCTTTAGCAGTTTCTAAGCAAGTTTTAGATTTTGAAAATTGGTATTCATGGTTTATTGTCCTTCTCTGTGGTGGAATTTGCTCCGATACCAGCTGTGGCAGAACCATCCGAATTATTCCAGCTTAAGTGCCTAAGTCATGCCTCAGGGGCCGTGACACACTTAAATCGGAATAACCCGTCAGTCCTTCAGATCTAGTCTAATAGAGCCACTTAACCAGGATCAAATTCCACAATCTCACTCGAAGGTGAGTCACAGAAGAAATACAATAAAACAGGAAACCTCAATTTAAGTACTGAATTATTACATAAATCGGAGTTCTTGAGTAGCAAATAAAGTTCATAAAGTAAAGTGCAGCGGATAATCGATGTCGTCGGTAATGAGGAAACGGGCAAGGCCTAGCCCACTACTCCTCATGCTCCTCTCCTGCCGGAGCAACATCCCACTCGACCGTCCAACCCGGTGGCAGGGTGGTAGGCCAAGTCACACCATCAATCAAATCCTGCATGGTACCTGCAAAAATGGTGCCACAAGCAAGGCTGAGTATACTAATACTCAGCTAGACTTACCCGGTGTGAGGAGTCTACTCCTCTACCTCTAGACTATGCAGCTGTTTGGCTGAGGGGTTTGGTTTGCCAAAAGCACTAGCTGTTACTAAAAACAATTTTTAGCTTTTCCAAATTTTACCATCATTAACTTAGCTAGATTTGCTCCTTCTAAGCATACATGGTAACAATCAATTAGTTCAATCAACAAGTTATCTTATGTAACCACATTTCACTTCTTACTCGATGCAGTACAAGGAATCAAGCAGTCTCATTAGCTGCGAGAAGCAGACGATTCGAATCGAGTTTTAACCTTGCAAGGTAAACCTAAACACACGGCATGTCAGGGTACTTCGACCCTGCACATGACAACCGTCCCCATCGATTCCCCGTTCGCGTCCAGGCCTCACCGCCTTGGCATACAATGCTCCACTGACCCCGGCTGCCGCCGTGCAGTGACCGCACTTGTACCCACCATAGCTAGCATGGGAGACCCAGTCTCAGGTCGCATGAGGGATAAAGTCCGCGCCCGGCTTCACTCAGGTACTAGGTTTACCGGTCACCATATTTTCCGGCATGTGCTTAGTACGTTCAAAAGCTTGACTCAGGTATCCACACATTAATCCTTAATTCGTTTTCCCGTCTCATGGACAAGGCATCCTCCCTGGATCCAAGTCCATAGACCAACATATATCCCATTATTAAGATGAATACAATCAATTCCTGACCTCGCGCGAGTGCTAGAAAAATCACTCAACTTCTACCGAGATCCTGATTAGCAAGCAGCTACTCGACCTAGTATGCTAGTATTCATCTCAAAAAGGAATCCTAAGTTCATGCAACTAGAGGTTTCAAGCAACTCCTACACTTAAGTGCACATTGCAATCCTACAAGCATTAAGTGTAGTAAAATAGCATAATTAATAGGTTATGCATAAAACCGGGGCTTGCCTTCAATTGCTGGGGCTGCGGGGAGATCCTCGATAGCAGCCTCTGAAGCCTGCTCCTGGTCTTCCTCTTGGACAGGTCCTTGCTCGGGGATGAGCACGTACTCTCCGTCGGCAAGATTACAATCTAATGAATGCAATGCGTAAGATATAGCATGATATGTTATGTGCTTTTAGAAATCACAACTTAAAAGGTGTATGATCTTTCTTGAATTAAACAAAGTTAACTTTACTTATGCAAGACCCTTGGGTGGTATACTTGGTAACTGGTTCAAATTTAGCTAAGGTAAAAGGTAGGTTTAATTTTGGGGTTCCTCTGAATCCTTTTTAAGTCTTAGGGATAAATGATAAGTACTCAAGTTAGACTTATTGAGGTGGGGTTTATTTCTTCTTTCCTTTTCCTTTATTCTCTTCAATGTTTTGGAGTAGGTTTGAATTACAAGTTGCTTTTATAAAATTCTAAAAATTCTGTAAAAATTACAGTGGCTTGCTACTGGTGTGTGTTTCTCTGTCTTAAAATTTGGGGATCAGAAAGTGAATAGTTTTCCTGCACAAAATTATTAAACTCTAGGGTAGAAGGGGTGCTTTGAACTACAGCTACTATTTAACAGTGGGTAATTCTTTAGAACTTATTTTTGCTGGCTTTTAGGTGTTATAACATGACTTGATACAAATTTCTAGTCATTAATACCTTTTAATTATTTTTCTATGGTTTTCTCAAGTTTCTAGCCAAATGGGTGCTTTCTACTACCACTACACTTGAAAAATATCAAACAACAGAGTTCTTATTTTTCTTGGTTATTATTTTGTGCAAGAGCAATCATTCTGAAGTTTGG
Organism: Zea luxurians; assembly: GCA_029449295.1. Taxonomy (NCBI): domain Eukaryota; kingdom Viridiplantae; phylum Streptophyta; class Magnoliopsida; order Poales; family Poaceae; genus Zea; species Zea luxurians. The sequence goes on from JAOPSE010000016.1 coordinate 44,623,355, forward strand.
CATCTTTTTGCTTAAAGGAAGGGGTGGTATGCATTATTTGAATTAAATGGCTTTTCTCTTAAATCATTAGCAATTGGTAAGAGTTTGCCTCCTTTTCATGGGTTTGCATTTTTCTCTGGTAGTTTACCTCATCATAGACTTAGCTAATTTTTGGTTGCCCATTATCACATTATTTGGGGTTGTTCATGATTTAGTTGGAAAATGCCTTATTATCACCTTGTATTTATTTCCCTTACCTAAAAAGTTGGACTGAGGTGCTCTGTATTTTTGTAGTGGGGCTCTGGTGGTTATAAGTTCACTGGATTTTTGTTAAGCATTTTGGTTATAGTTTTGCCTCTTTAATAATTGATTTTCAGTCTTATTTAGGCTAAACAAACCATTTTAATTTAAAACTGATCCAAATTAATGGTCTCTGTATTTTTCCTAGGTTCTCTGTTATATAAGTAAACTAGGAAAAATAATATTAATCACTGCTCATTAATTTCTAATATCTTTCTGATTTTCTCTAAGTTTTGGACAAAACATCTTAAAATGAGAAACTACATCATAATTTCTAATGCTGGGGTTCCTACTATTTTTAAACAGTGTCTAAAAGAGGTTTGAATACCCACAAATTTTCTTAAGTCTAGCACAGAAGAAAAACTAATTTTCCTTGATTAAATAAGGTTTAGTGGGTTTCTGTTTTTAATTTTAAACTTTAAAATTTTGAACAGAAAGCATAGGGTCTACTATTTTTAAAAGATAGATTATAATATACAGAGGCTAGCAAAATTGGTTGACATTGTTTGATTAAGAATTCATCAAGTTATGAATTTTACAAGTTCTCTGGTTATTTAAAAAGAATATCAGAATCGATTTAATTGAAAATCTATTTTGCACTGGGGTCCCTGGCAGTTTTCTAAGTTTTCCTCGCAAATTAGTCCTCAGGCTACTATTCACATGAGTCTCTGACATTACAGAAAACCCCTCGGGTTCTACAAAAACCTAACCCGAGGTCCTTCTTCTACCTCAAACAGTAGCCGCGGCGGGGAAAAGGGCGGAGGGGCTTACCGGCGGCGAGACTGTTCCGGTGAAGAGGTCGAGGGTGAAGGGGAGGTCTCGGGGATCACAACGGTGTGCGGAACGCCGTCGGAGATGGCCGGAGTCGGTCGGTCCACGCGCGCAGGCGGGGATGCTCGTCGGCGGCGAGGAGACCGGCCTGGTCACGGCGAGATAGTTCAATCAAATGGGTCAGGGAGGTCCACGGGATGCCAGAGAAGTCATGAGCGAGAGGAATTGGGCGGAGACTCACTGGATAGCTCGGTCCACGCGCGATGGCAGAAGACCGAAGTCCGGTGAAGTCAATCTCGGGCCTCCGGTGAAGTCCGGCCGGGTCCGAGGGCTTGGCAAGCTTCACGGGCTACTGGCAGAGCTAGCCGAAGCGCTGGCTTGACTTGAGGGTGGCTGGAGGGAGCTGGCCACGGTGGCCGAAGCTCGGGTGGCAATGGCGGGCGGAAATTAAGCTCGCCGGAGCTAAGGAAAAGTGGCTGGCCGAAGAGGGCGAGTGCGGGGCGAAGTGAGGCGCGCCCGGGGAGGCTTTATAGGCGCGGGCGGGCACGGCCGAGGGCGTGAGCGCGTGGCGGACTTGACTGGACGCCGGGGAGCGCGCGCGCGCGGGTTGGGCGAGCTCTGGCGTGCCGACCAGGGTCGAACACGTGTGCCCGTGCGTTCTGCCCAAGTTCTGGCGCGTGTGGTCGCTCATCCGAGCCTGCTCTCGCCTTGGTCAGTGCACAAAACCTCTTCTCCTCCCTACAAGCTACCATTCTTGTGTGGGGGTCATAGGATTTTGCCTACTGGTCGCAGAGATATGGAGCCAGGAAACCTGGTCTGTCTCCCTGCGCAAATCCGAGGCAAATCCAAGGTTTAGTCGTGTCTAGGGCTCGCGTCCCAATGCCATCTCCTGGCACACGACAGAGGGGTTAGTTAGACACATTTTTGTCAATGGGGCCATTAGGATTCGAGTTAGGGATCAAGGTGAACATCCCTGATCTTTGACTCAAGGTCTGAATTTCAGAAATCTGAAATTCAGAATTCTCATTAAGTCCACACATGGAAAGCTTGATTTGGGGTTTTATTTGAGCTATTTTGGCTAAGCTTTCTCAACCTTTCTTGTTGCCCATTAAATATACTTCAATTTTTATAATTGGCTCAACTCAAAATTTTAAACTTTTCACTCCCTTTTTCTTACTTTTTTGAATTTTGCTCATGGGGCTCATTTAGGGTTTTTAAACTAGGGTTGCATAATCTTATCTTTTAAAGGACTCAATTGCTTTGATCATGACACTTTTAAGTATATACTTGGTGACTTCATCATTACTTAAGTTATTTTGATGCTCATGCTTACTTTGGTTCACATAAAATGATGGCTCTTGGTTTGGCTTTTTGAGAAAAACCCTGAGTGACACTGGGGTGTCACACCTGCCGTATCTTCTCTCGCTCTTGGCGTATATCCTCTCTCTCCTAGCGCATCTCCTGGCGTTCCTGCCGCATCTACGCGTGCATATCCGCCATGGTATCTGTCATCTGTTGCATCATCCTCATCTGAGCTGCAACAGTTGGGTTAACTCTGACTGGTGGAGGCGGTGGTGGAGGGTCCATCTCTGCTAGTTGTGGCTGGGGTTGTCTAAATATCCTTCGAGTGTGTCAATTGGGAGGTAGATCAATTCCACCACCCTTCTTGGTATTGACCATCTAAGTTAGAAACATATGGTAAGAGAGAATAGTAGACAAGGCAGGTGATTACGAATCAAGTTACTTTGGGGGATTTATTAGCTAAGCAGATTAATGTTTTACCTACCAAAGCTAATTTGCTACCTTATGGTGGTACATGCTAAGATGTCCATCTATAATATTTCAATCAATCAAAGAAGCAAATCAGACATTTATCATCAGAACAATCAACCAACATTTTTTTAAATAGAGAAAATAGTTTTAATTTTGTCTTAGGTTTCCTATCTCTTAAAAAGATCATAAGTGTAGGATTCCAAGGTGTGAAATCCATCTTGTCTTAGAATAGAAAAGATAAGAATGATCAGAGTAAAACAGTAGAAGGTGAGACAGGATCAAGAAAAGTATAGAAAGAATCAGAGTGAGATAAGTATAGAATGAATCAGAGTAAGATAAGTAGGTGAGGGTTTGTCCATTTCTATCTAGGTTTCGTCCTGCAGTCAATATTTCCTCTGATACCACTTCTGTCACACCCGGGCTTTAAGGGGCAAAGCCGGGTGCATCTCATACATGCACTAAAGAAGACAACATATATAATAATAGAGTGTATAGAGATAAATGTCACAATAATCAGAGTATTTATTACATAGCGGAAGTCTTACAAAATAAATTATAAATATGGATCGAACTAAAATCCATTCCTTGGCGCTAGAAAGTCAACTGGGAGACGCCACCTAGATCAAGTCGAAAGCCTCAGTGTTAGGCTGCTCCTCTTCTACCACCTGTTCTTCTCTTGTGTGGTGGTGTGAGACAGCAAGAGTGAGCTCACACATGTTCATCGCTCAACAAGTTGTGGGAAATAATGTGGCATGAACTCACCAAAGGTGGGAGTTCATGTGAAGTGTAAGGCTAATCAACAAAATGAATGTTGAAGTTGAGCATTGCTTTTATGAGTTGGTCAAAATTTTATTAGCAGTTACTAAGTGTAAGTAAATACCAAACCATAGTAATAATAAGTAAAAGTAATAATAAAATAATCCCAATGCAATGAAATGTCAAATTGAATTTAAGTTCCATAAATTAATCATATGAGTGTCCGAGCCGCTCATGACCGTGAGCACGGCTAGTATACCAATTTTACACTCTGCAGAGGTTGCACATCTTTACCCACAAGTCGTGTTACCCATTTACCACGGAGTTGATCAGACCTCATACACCTCTACTAAGGAAGCGAGGTAGGGTACCATTACGAGGCCTTTACAAAGTTCCACTAGCTTCAGAAAACCCGCTACAGTTTATAGGAAGCTCCAATGCAGGAATCCCTCGCCTGACCGCCATCGCAGCAAAATCAACCCAAGGACCTCCCTACATTGACCACTCCCCTACTTCCCTTGCCCCTTTCGGATAAGGTAGTCATCCACTAGCTTTCCTAGTTAATCAGCCAAGGGCGTCCCATTAAACCCTTGTGGTAGCACTGTTTTCCCGGGTGGTTCTCTATGTTCCCATAACATAATGATCTTATCATGAACAATAAATAATGAACATATAATAAAAGTGTAATCATGAGTAATGAATATCTCTATACCCAAATCCACATAAAGCAATAGCATGTACTACCCAAAAATTTAGTAGTAAAACCAGTGGTGAAACAAGGTATAAAGATAGTCATAATCTAGGATAACCTATTGGGTCCCATCAAAATTAACCTATGCAGATCATTATGATTAATAAGAACATGACTGGGTAAAATAAGTGATCAAGGGCACAATTTGCCTTCCACGAGCTCCTGCTCAGCAGTCTCTACTAGCTGAACCCCTGGATCCTCAGTAGCTTACTCGTCTACTCGCATCAACACAATACATACATAGTATAGCAAAAAATTAACATCATACCAAACATATAAATAAAATACACAATAATAATCTAGACATTAAAATAAGATCATAGGAACTGGAATCATTAAATTTGGAGTTATAGATTTTAAGTTATAAATTTTCCAAGGTTTTATGTACTTAATACAAAATTAAGTAATAGATAAATTTTAATGTGTCTTTCATGCCAAAACAGTGGCACCAATGGTTAGACAATAATATTACAAAAATTTAGGAACTGGAATGGACCAATTTGGAGTTCATATAGATTTTCTACAAATTAAACAAGTTTTTGAAATTAATTTAATACTAAAAATCTATTTTTAAATTAATTTCCCTATTTTATCTGATCTCGGGGCTGGGCCTCAAATTCTAGAAAGCGCAGTGGCTTCCGTGTAAGAATTTCTAAGACTCTATGGACTGTTCCTGTGGACCGCGGGTTGGTTTCTGAGTTTCCCGAGGGCTCTTTAGAAAAATTGCACTGCGAAGGGGTATCGTCTAACACTCGCCGAGTTTCCCGACGGAGCGCTCCCTGGCGGCGATTCCCCCAAGCCTCGAGCTGCCCGATTTTCTAATCCGCCAAGTGTTAAATGATCTTGAGAACATCATAGTCCGAGAGCGCAGCATCATACCAAAGATCGACGGATGCGAGGTCCCCGGCTACACGCGCGACGTTAAGGAGGCGCAGATCTTCCTCCAGTGAGGAATTCCATGGCCTCGGTAGACCCCCCCTTTCCCACCGATACCACAGATACCTCTGCCACAACTTGATGAAGCTCCTTCACTCTTCAAGACTGACCGATGTGGCAACGAAGCATGGTTCGACATCGAGCTCGCGGTGACAGAACACCTGGCGGCGACCTATCGCACAATTCGCGTAGCGGAGGTGTGTCATGGCCGTCTAGGTGATGGAATAGGGCAGGGGGTGCGGCGCGTAGCACTTATACCCTGGTCAAGGTCGCGGACCCGGGGTGAGGCCGTTGCCGAGGCAGCCGCTCCCACGAGCTGTGGTCCCGGCCGGTGCGGCGGTTCGTTAGGGGAGAATCTGACGTGGGGGTCCCATCTGTCAAAGGCTTGAGCGGAGAAGGACACGCACCACGCGACTGACGGGTGACCCCACGGAGTAGTGAGGCGAGTGGCGACGGAGGCGTGGCTTTGCCCTAACGGCCGGGCCCCACTTGTCGGGCGCGCGCGGGAGTGGGAACCTGGGCCGCATAGGGGACATTCAGTGTTGGGCCAATTTGGTAGTTCACGGCCCATATGAGGTGTTGTCTGTAACACCCCTGGTGTTACTATAACTAAAACTTGAGCATGGCATCATAAGCATTGCCATTGTATATGTTTGATACACCTAGACTGCATTCACTAGGCAAAAATTTCAAACAAGTTGAATTGTTTTAGTGTTTTGCAAATAGAACCCTGGTTAAGAGACTTAACCCTAAATAGAGGTTAAAGGGGTAAAACCTAACCCAAGATGAGAAAACCTAAAGACTTTAGGGAAAGAGTCATAAAATATCCTCAAACACAAAGTTGAATCACATTTATACCCCTGGGATACTAAAAACCCTAACTGGAACCCTGGAAAACCCTAAAACTAAAACCTAGGGGCCTATGTGCAAAATTAGTCCACTTTTGGACTAAAGTGCAAAAACCAAGTCAAATAAGTTTCTTAAGTCCTTTGGTTCACAAATGTGTGGACTTGAAAGCCAAATGTTGAGTTTTGGACTTAAATGCAAAATGGACCTCAATTTGGTTTTATTCTAAGTCTGAAATTTCAGAGTTTTGGCCCAACTTTGGAGCCCTGTATCTTTTAAAATATAGGGTTTTTGCCCAAAGTGACCACATCAAAATTGTAGCCCAATTATAGGAGAATAACTTTGCTTAAGAGTGCAAGCTATGTTCTTATGAGAAATTTGGAAATAATTCAGCCCAAAGTTGGACTGTCAGGCTGGTTCAGTCTGAAAATCAGACTAACAGATTGATGCCATCAACTTCAAGCTTAAATTCAAGCATGATCCAATGGGTTTTTGTGGCATCATCATATTACAAAGTTGTAGATGGAGTATTGCTCTACACTTTTGCTGCAGAGCTTGACTTGTGTTGTCACTAGAAATTTGGCGAAAAGGTGCTCTGAAGTTGCTCTGTCAGCTGCTCTGATGAAGTGTTCCCCATGGTACAGTACCACGACTGAAAAAGATCAGATCGCCAGCAAACCCACCACCGACGACCAACTTCGCCGTGATTCGTGCTGTTGCCGGCCCAACTGGTGCTCGGGATGGGCAGATAAGGACACACGGTAAAAGGTCCTCGCCGGCGGTGAGCTGGAGATCACTCCGGTGACCCCGTGGCTCTCCCTTCCTCTTTGCGGCTGGGCCGATAAAATTGCCGGTGAACGCCGCCTCCCGGCTGTACGCCGCGTGGCTTAGCTTTTCCACCGTGTCGTCATGACTTCCCTGGGCCATCCCATTGTCGCCGGGGAGGTTGCCACGCCGTTAGCCACGGATTCACCGCACCCGGGTTCTTCCTTATCTCCGGCCACCCGCACGGCTCAGCCAAATTTCGCGCCACCGACGAAGCCTCCTATAAATTGATGGCTCGGGCCACTGCGCTAAGTTATCCCAAAGCTATAGCACCTGCTCCCACCCTCGATTATCCACCAGCACGCGCGAATTTCCAGTTCTCCCCAATTCGGGTCTCCGCCATCGTGAACTAACCCCACCGCGGCCAGCTTTCCCCAGGTTTGCTCATTCCCTTCTCGTTCTTGTTCTAGCACCCTTACATGTTGGTGATGCTCCCCGACCCCTTTAATCGAACTAAACCGCCTCTGATCGCCGGGAACACAACACATTAGCCGCCATGCTCTCGGTCACCGTGGCCAGAGCTCCTCAGTTGGTCTTTAATGCAATTGAATTGGGGGAAAGGCTTAGGGTAGCTCCAATTTGGTGTCGGTCGCTCGGGAGCGCCGGTCATCGCCTCAATCGGCCGGTGCGGTGGCTCGCCGGAGCTCCTCAGCGCGCTGCCGCCGTCGGGGACCTTCCCCTGCGAAGAAACAGAAGTCGGGGGTCTCTTTTGCAAGTTGTCTATGACTGAGAAACACAGTAAATAAACCTGCTTCAATTTAACCAAAACCCCGAGGTCCTCTGTGCAAAACTGCCAGCACGGGCGCGCACGCGGGCGCTTTCTCCCTCTGAGTTGGGCCACTGGGCTGAAATCAGCCCAGTACTATTCATAAGCTTTTCTTTTTCTTTTTACCCCAGAGTTAAAACAATTATAGAAAACAGTAGAAAAATGATAAAATTGTGAAACCAATTTTCCTAGGTTTCTTATTTTCCCTAGAATTTAACAAAAATAATTTTGTGATTTTTAGATTAAATAAGGAATTTTAAGGCATTTAAAGTAGTTCAAAGTAGTAGTTTTGGATTTTTAAAAGATAAGTTGTAATCCCAAAAATGCTCAAAATTTTTATATGAGTTCCTCATATTATTTAGAAGCCTTGGGTAGAATTTGGGTTGATTTGGATCTTGTTTGATCACCAAACCCCAAAACACCCCCCCTGCCCTATGAACTCCTTTACTCACTCCGGAAACCCTAGGTTCTCGGAGTACCGTGAAGGAAAGTTGTATTCAAGACCTAGATAATAAGTTTATATTATCTTTGCACCCTCATGAGCATCCCATGGCATCCATTCTTATACATATATATGGTTATGTTAGAACACGAAGAAGAAGAGGAAGTCACCGAAGAAAGGACACCACCACCCTCGGATTCTCAAGCAGGCAACTGCTTCTACTTTGATATTTGCGGATCCGAGCCAGACTCACCTGTTAACAAAGGCAAGCCCCGGTGCATTTGCCACCCCCCCCCCTTGTGTTTTAAATCTTTCTCACTTGTTTGATGCACTAGGTGATAGGTGTTGATTGCTAAAACAATTCCTGCATTACTTTCCTTGGAATTTGATTACCTTCCTTGATACCCTGTTTTACAAAAGGTTTTGTTATGCTTAGTGTTGCTCTAGCAAAATAAAAGGATTTGTTTTACAAAAGATGTTTGGCAAAGAGGGAGGGTTGTTTTCAAAATAAAACTTGATGGTGAATCTGTCAAAGGCCTTGATGGGTTCAGCATTGGAAAAGATGTACCTCTGCCAGGTACCAACCTTTGGGATTAATGATTAAGCTGAGACCGGGCGGGTGACTTGCACGAGAAAGAGAGTCTCGGTGTAGTGTCTCCGTCTGAGTCGATTAAGGGCCGTCTCGATGTAAGCCTGCTGACCGAGGACCCTTTAACTGGTCACATGCCTCGTCATGGGTAAGCTTTGCCTCGGGTGGACTAAGGCCAGAATAAGATAACACGAAATGGGCGTAGAGCGGTGGCGAGAGTAGCGTGTACCCTCCGTGGCAAGAGGCTGGACGGTGGTGTATCTGTGCTCTCGATTTGCGTGAACCTGATCTGGTCTTAAGAAACTCGGTGGCGGGTTGACATATGCAAGGGTTAAGTGTTACATATGTCGTGTGATCGGAGATCCTCAGCTGAGTATAATCGATTCGGATCGCCGTACCTCCGCGGTTATGGAGACTTGGCCACTGACTTACACGTAGCAATCCAGTGAAGTTGAAGGGTTGATAAGAAAATTGGCTAGTGCCGGCAAAGTGATTGATCTAGGGTAGAAAGAACTCTAGCTGCAGGTAATTTTACTTAACCTGACAATAAAATTGGATTTTAAGGATCCACTCGTAGTAAGCTTTTCTGCAAAACTGAGTCTTTGATTCTTGATAAGCCACTCCTTGAATCCCTCTAGCCAGCATACCCTTGAGAGTCTTTTCCTTAGTCGGGTAAGACTTGCTGAGTAATTCCATACTCAGGGTTTATCCCCTTGTTGTTTTTAGGTGAGGAAGCAGCAGAGTTCTGTTGCTTTTGTACCAAGGTGGTTCCTAATGAAGATAAGCAAGAATGAAGTGCGGGAGGAAAGGTTCCTCCATTAAGACTTTTTGTGTGATAGCTGTCGGGAGGAGTTTTTACCTCCCTTGGTATGTGTAATAATAATACTCTGCACTCGTTATATATTCCTGGTCTGTAATAAACAACGTGATCTTACTTTTTAATAAATGTAAGCTTATGTAATCGCTTCCGCATTTCTTTATCTCTGATGTTCTGTAATGTCTGCATGACGGGTGAGACGTTCCTGGAAAGGTAAGGAAAGATACCGAGCTTGTCAAGTAGTTCAGGGGCACCTATAGGGTTGTCTGAGGTCCGTTGGACAAGGACAACTGTAGGTGGGCCTAATTACTTGGGAGGTTCCGTCACAGCTGGTATCGGAGCGTAGCCCTTCTTGACAGATATTATTGTGACATCTTCAAAAGAATTTCCTAAGACTTATCTAGAAAATTGCTTCTCTTCTTATCTAAGTATTTCTGAAGAGTTTATTTCAAGGACCAGATAGGGAGAGTGCAATGTATAGAAGGTTGAATCGACTTAGGTTGATTTTGTACTTATTCATGCATCATGCTAAGAATTATACTAATAAATTTTCCCCCTTAGCAAATGCCGCCACGTACAAGGAAAACGGCACGTAAGCATACTGGACCCATTGGTGTGCCTCGGCATCAACTTGCCCCACGAGAGCAAGAGCAAAACAGCAGTAGCGGGAGCAACGATCCTATTGGTGATCTCGAAGCTCGCGTGAATCATCTCCAAGCGGAGTTACAGCGCAGGACTAATCTATGGGTTGCGGACGGTGACCAGATAAATGATTTAAGAAGTTACATCCGCACCCTTCAAGATCAACTAGCTGACCGAGATTTGGCGCTTGACTGGGCAGTACAATCTCGCTCAGTAGCTTTAGCTAAGGAAGCGAAGGCTCGAGCACGAGTCAACGAACTTAGTGTTGCTGTTGATAACTTGCAGGTATATTGCAATACTTTGCATGAAGAAGTTCATGTACTGTATTCGCAATTACACCCAAATGTCCCTGCGGATCCCGTCAGGTCGGAAGCCGGAACCTCGCATACTGCGGGAGAAGCGCTTGGTGGAGAGTTAGACCTTTTTAGGCCCCCTCCTTCTTTGAGGCTGGTCGACGTATGGTCTCCCACCCCTGACGATGAAGCTACCAAGAATAAGCAGGAGTAGTAGTGTAGCTTGTAGAAGTAGAGATAGTAAGTTGTATAATAGGTTGAACTTTTGTATAATGGGTAATGTATCCTGTTATGTAATATCGAGTCTGTATCATTACTTTTTATAGTAATGTAAAATGGAAGGCTTCTTTGGCATTTTGTATTTATTTCAAATGTTCTTTGCCTCAGATGCCGACCAGGACTCGGGGACAGGACGCAGCGGGAACTTCTGGGGGTCGGGATGTCACCCCAAATCCACCTCTGGTTCCGCCCACGTTGGCCGAGGCGATTGCCGCCTTGGTAAATGCCACCGCAGACAATACCCGTTTCCTTAGGGAAATGGCGGGTCAACAGCAGTTCCAGCAGCAGGCAGGAAGGGGTTATCAGCAAGGCCCCCGTGAAACCACCTATCTGGACTTCTCGAAAACCCGTCCACCCCTATTCGTCAAGGCAGAGGACCCATTGGAAGCCGACGAGTGGATACGAGTTATTGAACAAAAGTTTGGTCTTCTCCGTTGTTCAGAAACGCAGAAGCCATTATTCGCAGCATAGCAACTACGTGGCCCTGCCAGTACCTGGTGGGGAAATTTTGTGGCTATTCAACCTGTCAACCATCAAATTACCTGGGAAGAATTTAAAGCAGCCTTTCGTGAGCACTACATACCTGAAGGTGTGCTGCATATGAAACAAGAGGAATTCATGAAGCTGAAACAAGGAGGAGATACCATCAATCAGTATCTCAACAAGTTTAATCACCTGTCGCAGTATGCCATCGACCAGGTGAATACTGATTTAAAGAAAAAGAACTGCTTCATGAGGGGTCTAAATGACCGGTTGCAGCGAAAGATGGCCACATGTATAGATCTCACGTATGGAAAGGCTGTCAGTACAGCCTTATCTGTTGAAGCAAAATACGCAAATTCTGGGAAGAACAAGGGATTCGGTGGTGAGAGGCCTAATCAGGGCCAGGCGAAGAGGCAACGGTTTGTCATCCGGCCTTCTAGCCAAAATCGCACTTTTTCTCGTCCACCTGCATTCCCTTTCAAACAACCAATCATTATTCGCCCCAGCAATACCCCCACTCCCCCAAATCAGCCGGGTGCCCCAGGCACTCGATTCCCTGCTTTGCCCAGCTCTTCAACTGGGTGTTTCAATTGCGGCAAGTCGGGACATTTCATCAAAGACTGCCCATATCCCAAGCAAACTCAATCAAATGCTCAGCAAGGATCTGGGAAGTCAACTCAGCCCAAGGGAAATACTGTGGGGAGGAATACAAGGAAGACGGGGCGTGTATACTACACCCAAGTGGCCACTACACCGGAAGGAGAGCCGGTGATGATGGGTACGTTTCCCGTGGCCAGTCACCCTGCAATTATTCTTTTTGATTCTGGTGCTTCGCATACATTTATTAGCAAGAAATTTGTGGAGCAACATCACATTGCATGCCATGAATCAAAAGAGGGATTTAAAATTCATTCACCTGGGGGACATATTTTTACTCGAGAAGTGGCCTATGAAGTGCTAGTAACAATGGCCGGACGGAACTTTCCTGCTAACATGATTGTTGTAAAAGGCCAGGATATAGATGTAATTTTGGGTATGAATTGGTTAACCCAACACAAGGCAATACTCAACACTGAACTCAGAACCGTCAGGTTGAGCTATAATCAAGAAGAGATTCTTTTGTCTCTCCCCGTAACAAATCCAGCCAAAGCTTCTAGTAGAGTATATGAAGCCATTATACCAGAAATCAAGGATATTTCGGTAGTATGTGAGTTTCCAGATGTATTTCCAGAAGATTTGCCTGGACTGCCCCCTGAAAGAGATGTAGAATTTATAATTGAGCTAAAGCCCGGTACGGCTCCCATCTCTCGAAGATCGTACCGTATGCCCCCTAATGAGTTGGCGGAATTGAAGATTCAATTACAAGATCTACTGAATAAGGGATTCATCTGGCCAAGCTCGTCTCCATGGGGTTGCCCCGCCATTTTTGTTAAAAAGAAGGATCAAACCTTGCGAATGTGCGTGCATTATCGACCCCTGAATGAGGTCACTATCAAGAACAAGTACCCTCTTCTAAGGATCGACATCTTATTTGATCAACTGACTGGGGCGAGGGCATTTTCCAAAATTGATCTCAGGTTGGGCTATCACCAAATCCGTATTCGGCCCGAGGATATACCGAAGACCGCGTTTACTACGTGGTATGGTTTATTTGAGTATTTGGTAATGTCTTTTGGGCTAACAAATGCTCCTGCCCACTTCACCTATTTGATGAACTCGGTGTTCATGCCCGAGTTAGACAAGTTCGTGGTGGTCTTCATCGACGATATCTTGATATATTCTAAAAATGAAGAGGAGCATGCTCAACATCTACGGATTGTATTGACGCGCCTGAGGGAACATCAGCTCTATGCCAAGTTCAGCAAGTGCGCGTTTTGGCTGGAGGAAATTCAACTTTTGGGGCACGTGTTATCGGCCAAAGGGATTGCGATAGATCCCAGCAAAGTCAAAGATATTCTGGAATGGAAACCCCCAACCACTGTTCACCAAGTCCAGAGTTTTCTTGGGCTAGCTGGATATTATCGCAGATTCATACCCGATTTCTCTAAGCTTGTGAAGCCAATCACAAGTTTATTGAAAAATGACATTAAGTTCAATTGGTCTTCTAAGTGTAATGAAGCCTTTGAGCAATTGAAGACGTTATTAACCACTGCTCCGGTATTGGCTCAACCGGACATCACTAAGCCTTTTGATGTATATTGTGATGCGTCTGGCAGTGGACTCGGCTGTGTATTAATGCAAGAGGGCCGAGTAATTGCATATGCTTCAAGGCAGTTGCGCCGACATGAGGAGCATTACCCAACTCATGATCTGGAGCTAGCTGCTGTGGTTCATGCCCTGAAAATTTGGCGTCACTATCTGCTGGGAAATATCTGTCATATATATACAGATCATAAAAGCTTGAAGTACATCTTCACCCAGTTAGAATTAAATATGAGGCAAAGGCGATGGCTTGAGCTTATTAAGGACTATGAACTGGAGATCCATTATCACCCAGGCAAAGCCAATGTGGTGGCAGATGCACTAAGCCGTAAGGCTTCCTGCCACTGTTTTGTGGTGAAGACCTCTGACAACACTTTATGTCAAGAGATGGAAAAGTTAAACCTGGGGATAATCCAACAAGGGACTCTGAATCAGCTAAAGCTTGAGTCAATTATTTTGCAAAGGATAGTTGATGCTCAAAGAGATAATGTGGGCATGAAACACATACGGGAGAAAATAAGAGCTAGAACAGCCAAATGTTTTAAGGAAGATGATCAAGGTGTGATATGGTTTAAAAACCGCATAGTAGTGCCAAAGGATGAAGAACTCCGCCGGCAAATTCTTGATGAAGCACATCTTAGTCGTTATTCTATTCATCCCGGAAGCACTAAGATGTACCAAGATTTGAAGCAGCACTACTGGTGGACGAAGATGAAAATTGAAATTGCACGCTATGTGGCTAAGTGTGACACTTGCAGACGTGTCAAAGCCATACACATGAAAACTGCTGGTCCATTACAATCTTTGCCGATCCCAACATGGAAATGGGAAGATATAAGTATGGACTTTATCGTGGGACTGCAAAAGGGTATGATTCTATCTGGGTCATAATTGATCGGCTTACGAAGATTGCTCACTTCTTGCCGGTCAAGACGGATTCCCCAGTTACTGTCTACACCCAATTGTACATTGCTCGTATTCTTAGTCTGCATTGTGTTCCGAAGACCATTGTGTCGGATCGTGGACCCCAATTTGTAGCCAAGTTTTGGGAAGCACTTCACAAATCCTTGGGTACTAAGTTGCTCCATAGTTCGGCATATCATCCACAAACCAGTGGACAGACTGAGAGGATTAATCAAGTACTCGAAGATATGTTGCGAGCATGTGTCCTAGATTTCTCACCAAAATGGGATGAATGTTTACCTTTGGCGGAGTTTTCATACAATAATAGTTATCAAGAAAGTATCAAGATGTCACCTTTTGAAGCTTTATATGGGCGACGGTGTCGAACTCCGCTAAATTGGTCTGAACCTGGAGAAAGGTATTTCTTTAGGCCTGACATAGTGAAGGAGGCCGAGGAAAAGGTTCAGAAAGTTATTCATAATCTGAAGAAAGCCCAAGCTCGGCAGAAGAGCTATGCAGACAAACGGCGAATGCCCTTGTATTTTCTTGAAGGGGACTATGTTTACTTGAAGGTTTCACTAATGAAGGGAGTATCGCGTTTCGGGATAAAAGGAAAGCTTGCACCCAGGTACATTGGTCCATTTCCTATCCTTCAAAGATATGGGCCAGTGGCATATCGACTTCAACTTCCCGAAACATTGTCTGTTGTACATAATGTGTTCCATGTATCGCAATTGAAGAAGTGTCTTCGGGTTCCCGATCGAACCATTGAAGTGACAGATGTTGTCCTGGAACCAGACTTAACATACTCGGAACATCCTATTCGAGTTCTGGATCAAAAGGACAGGGTTACCCGGAGAAAGACTCTCAAGTTCTACAAGATACAATGGAACCAACATTCTGAGGAAGAGGCTACGTGGGAAACTCAAGACTTCTTGAATAAGAATTTCCCAGGCTTTCTAGCCTCATGTAACTTGTAAAGTGTATATAGTTATTGCAATAAAGGAGTGAACCCCCACACCACCCCAGCCTTGTACCAGAAATAAGGAAATACAAATGTGAAGCATTTCCTTTTCCATTACTCACCCTAGGACTTTAAATCTCGGGACGAGATTCTTTTATGGGGGAAGGATGTAACACCCCTGGTGTTACTGTAACTAAAACTTGAGCATGGCATCATAAGCATTGCCATTGTATATATGTTTGATACACCTAGAGTGCATTCACTAGGCAAAAATTTCAAACAAGTTGAATTGTTTTAGTGTTTTGCAAATAGAACCCTGGTTAAGAGACTTAACCCTAAATTGAGGTTAAAGGGGTAAAACCTAACCCAAGATGAGAAAACCTAAAGACTTTAGGGAAAGAGTCATAAAATATCCTCAAACACAAAGTTGAATCACATTTATACCCCTGGGATACTAAAAACCCTAACTGGAACCCTGGAAAACCCTAAAACTAAAACCTAGGGGCCTATGTGCAAAATTAGTCCACTTTTGGACTAAAGTGCAAAAACCAAGTCAAATAAGTTTCTTAAGTCCTTTGGTTCACAAATGTGTGGACTTGAAAGCCAAATGTTGAGTTTTGGACTTAAATGCAAAATGGACCTCAATTTGGTTTTATTCTAAGTCTAAAATTTCAGAGTTTTGGCCCAACTTTGGAGCCCTGTACCTTTTAAAATATAGGGTTTTTGCCCAAAGTGACCACATCAAAATTGTAGCCCAATTATAGGAGAATAACTTTGCTTAAGAGTGCAAGCTATGTTCTTATGAGAAATTTGGAAATAATTCAGCCCAAAGTTGGACTGTCAGGCTGGTTCAGTCTGAAAATCAGACTAACAGATTGATGCCATCAACTTCAAGCTTAAATTCAAGCATGATCCAATGGGTTTTTGTGGCATCATCATATTACAAAGTTGTAGATGGAGTATTGCTCTACACTTTTGCTGCAGAGCTTGACTTGTGTTGTCACTAGAAATTTGGCGAAAAGGTGCTCTGAAGTTGCTCTGTCAGCTGCTCTGATGAAGTGTTCCCCATGGTACAGTACCACGACTGAAAAAGATCAGATCGCCAGCAAACCCACTGCCGACGACCAACTTCGCCGTGATTCATGCTGTTGCCGGCCCAACTGGTGCTCGGGATGGGCAGATAAGGACACACGGTAAAAGGTCCTCGCCGGCGGTGAGCTGGAGATCACACCGGTGACCCCGTGGCTCTCCCTTCCTCTTTGCGGCTGGGCCGATAAAATCGCCGGTGAACGCCGCCTCCCGGCTGTACGCCGCGTGGCTTAGCTTTTCCACCGTGTCGTCATGACTTCCCTGGGCCATCCCATCGTCGCCGGGGAGGTTGCCACGCCGTTAGCCACGGATTCACCGCACCCGGGTTCTTCCTTATCTCCGGCCACCCGCACGGCTCAGCCAAATTCCGCGCCATCGACGAAGCCTCCTATAAATTGATGGCTCGGGCCACTGCGCTAAGTTATCCCAAAGCTATAGCACCTGCTCCCACCCTCGATTATCCACCAGCACGCGCGAATTTCCAGTTCTCCCCAATTCGGGTCTCCGCCACCGTGAACTAACCCCACCGCGGCCAGCTTTCCCCAGGTTTGCTCATTCCCTTCTCGTTCTTGTTCTAGCACCCTTACATGTTGGTGATGCTCCCCGACCCCTTTAATCGAACTAAACCGCCTCTGATCGCCGGGAACACAACACATTAGCCGCCATGCTCTCGGTCACCGTGGCCAGAGCTCCTCAGTTGGTCTTTAATGCAATTGAATTGGGGGAAAGGCTTAGGGTAGCTCCAATTTGGTGTCGGTCGCTCGGGAGCGCCGGTCATCGCCTCAATCGGCCGGTGCGGTGGCTCGCCGGAGCTCCTCAGCGCGCTGCCGCCGTCGGGGACCTTCCCCTGCGAAGAAACAGAAGTCGGGGGTCTCTTTTGCAAGTTGTCTATGACTGAGAAACACAGTAAATAAACCTGCTTCAATTTAACCAAAACCCCGAGGTCCTCTGTGCAAAACTGCCAGCGCGGGCGCGCACGCGGGCGCTTTCTCCCTCTGAGTTGGGCCACTGGGCTGAAATCAGCCCAGTACTATTCATAAGCTTTTCTTTTTCTTTTTACCCCAGAGTTAAAACAATTATAGAAAACAGTAGAAAAATGATAAAATTGTGAAACCAATTTTCCTAGGTTTCTTATTTTCCCTAGAATTTAATAAAAATAATTTTGTGATTTTTAGATTAAATAAGGAATTTTAAGGCATTTAAAGTAGTTCAAAGTAGTAGTTTTGGATTTTTAAAAGATAAGTTGTAATCCCAAAAATGCTCAAAATTTTTATATGAGTTCCTCATATTATTTAGAAGCCTTGGGTAGAATTTGGGTTGATTTGGATCTTGTTTGATCACCAAACCCCAAAACACCCCCCTGCCCTATGAACTCCTTTACTCACTCCGGAAACCCTAGGTTCTCGGAGTACCGTGAAGGAAAGTTGTATTCAAGACCTAGATAATAAGTTTATATTATCTTTGCACCCTCATGAGCATCCCATGGCATCCATTCTTATACATATATATGGTTATGTTAGAACACGAAGAAGAAGAGGAAGTCACCGAAGAAAGGACACCACCACCCTCGGATTCTCAAGCAGGCAACTGCTTCTACTTTGATATTTGCGGATCCGAGCCAGACTCACCTGTTAACAAAGGCAAGCCCCGGTGCATTTGCCACCCCCCCCCCCCCCCTTGTGTTTTAAATCTTTCTCACTTGTTTGATGCACTAGGTGATAGGTGTTGATTGCTAAAACAATTCCTGCATTACTTTCCTTGGAATTTGATTACCTTCCTTGATACCCTGTTTTACAAAAGGTTTTGTTATGCTTAGTGTTGCTCTAGCAAAATAAAAGGATTTGTTTTACAAAAGATGTTTGGCAAAGAGGGAGGGTTGTTTTCAAAATAAAACTTGATGGTGAATCTGTCAAAGGCCTTGATGGGTTCAGCATTGGAAAAGATGTACCTCTGCCAGGTACCAACCTTTGGGATTAATGATTAAGCTGAGACCGGGCGGGTGACTTGCACGAGAAAGAGAGTCTCGGTGTAGTGTCTCCGTCTGAGTCGATTAAGGGCCGTCTCGATGTAAGCCTGCTGACCGAGGACCCTTTAACTGGTCACATGCCTCGTCATGGGTAAGCTTTGCCTCGGGTGGACTAAGGCCAGAATAAGATAACACGAAATGGGCGTGGAGCGGTGGCGAGAGTAGCGTGTACCCTCCGTGGCAAGAGGCTGGACGGTGGTGTATCTGTGCTCTCGGTTTGCGTGAACCTGATCTGGTCTTAAGAAACTCGGTGGCGGGTTGACATATGCAAGGGTTAAGTGTTACATATGTCGTGTGATCGGAGATCCTCAGCTGAGTATAATCGATTCGGATCGCCGTACCTCCGCGGTTATGGAGACTTGGCCACTGACTTACACGTAGCAATCCAGTGAAGTTGAAGGGTTGATAAGAAAATTGGCTAGTGCCGGCAAAGTGATTGATCTAGGGTAGAAAGAACTCTAGCTGCAGGTAATTTTACTTAACCTGACAATAAAATTGGATTTTAAGGATCCACTCGTAGTAAGCTTTTCTGCAAAACTGAGTCTTTGATTCTTGATAAGCCACTCCTTGAATCCCTCTAGCCAGCATACCCTTGAGAGTCTTTTCCTTAGTCGGGTAAGACTTGCTGAGTAATTCCATACTCAGGGTTTATCCCCTTGTTGTTTTTAGGTGAGGAAGCAGCAGAGTTCTGTTGCTTTTGTACCAAGGTGGTTCCTAATGAAGATAAGCAAGAATGAAGTGCGGGAGGAAAGGTTCCTCCATTAAGACTTTTTGTGTGATAGCTGTCGGGAGGAGTTTTTACCTCCCTTGGTATGTGTAATAATAATACTCTGCACTCGTTATATATTCCTGGTCTGTAATAAACAACGTGATCTTACTTTTTAATAAATGTAAGCTTATGTAATCGCTTCCGCATTTCTTTATCTCCGATGTTCTGTAATGTCTGCATGACGGGTGAGACGTTCCTGGAAAGGTAAGGAAAGATACCGAGCTTGTCAAGTAGTTCAGGGGCACCTATAGGGTTGTCTGAGGTCCGTTGGACAAGGACAACTGTAGGTGGGCCTAATTACTTGGGAGGTTCCGTCACATTGTCTTTTTCTTTTATTTATTCATTTTTTCTATTTCCTCTCCTCCCGTTCCAATTCAAATTTAATCCTAGTTTAAATTTAAACTTATGACAAACTTATCCTCAAATTATATTGTGAGATTAGAAGTACTAATTTTAGAAATATAATTATACATACATTATTTATATTTTCATATGCTTTCTTTTCCTCTCCTTTTTCCTCAATTCCTCTTCATTATTATTTTAGTTTTTATTCATATTATTATTGTTTTAAATGCACAAACAAAAATCCAATATGATGCAATAGTTTATTTTAGGTATTATTAATTATTTGTTCCCTTTATATATGGTTATTACCAGGTTACAATGAGTATGGGGCAAAAACACATAATGAGATCTACTCTCTTAAGATTGTTTACAAATTGGGTATTACAGTCGCGCTAAGGAACATGTCCATTAGGGATGTGTGTCCTAAGGAATTCGAAGAGCCCACTCATGCACAAGGTCAACCGTCATCTTCCAATCAAGCATCTCCACCAACTCAAGATGAGGATCAGGATCAAGACAATGAAGATGAAGATCAAGAGGATGAGCCACCTGAAGAGGAGGACAATGATCAAGGGGGAGATGACCATGACAAAGACAAGGAAGATGAGCAAGAAATTCAGGGTCAAAGACCGCCACACTCAAGAGTCCACCAAGCGATTCAAAGAGATCACCCTGTGAACTCCATCCTCGGCGATATTCATAAGGGGGTAACCACTTGATCTCGAGTCACTCATTTTTGTGAACATTACTCTTTTGTGTCCTCTATTGAGCCATACAGGGTGGAGAATGCACTAAGAGATTCGGATTGGGTGCTGGCAATGCAAGAGGAGCTCAACAACTTCACGAGAAATGAGGTATGTCATTTAGTTCCACGTCCTAACCAAAATGTTGTAGGAACCAAGTGGGTATTCCGCAATAAGCAAGATGAGCATGGTGTGGTGACAAGGAACAAAGCCCGACTTGTGGCCAAGGGATAATCACAAGTCGAAGGTTTGGATTTCGGTGAAACCTATGCAACCGTAGCTAGGCTTGAGTCAATTTGCATATTATTTGCCTATGCTACTTACCATGGCTTTAAGCTTTACCAAATGGACGTGAAAAGTGCCTTTCTCAATGGACCAATCAAGGAAGAGGTCTATGTTGAGAAACCTCCCCGCTTTGAAGATAGTGAGTACCGTAACCATGTGTATAAACTCTCTAAGGCGTTTTATGGGCTCAAGCAAGCTCCAAGAGCATGGTATGAATGCCTGCGAGATTTTCTTATTACTAATGGCTTCAAAGTCAAAAAAGTCGATCCTACACTCTTTACTAAAACTATTGCAAAAGATTTGTTTGTATGCCAAATTTATGTTGATGATATCATATTTGGGTCTACTAACAAATCTACTTGTGAAGAGTTTAGTAGGATCATGATACAAAAATTCGAGATGTCTATGATGGGAGAGTTGAAGTATTTCCTAGGATTTCAAGTCAAGCAACTCCAAGACGGCACCTTCATCAGCCAAACAAAGTACATTCAAGACATACTTAAGAAGTTTGGAATGAAGGATGCCAAGCCCATCAAGACACCCATGGGAACCAATGGGCATCTCGACCTCGACACGGGAGGTAAGTCCATAGATCAAAAGGTATACCAGTTGATGATTGGATCTTTACTCTATTTATGTGCATTCCGACAAGACATTATGCTTTCCGTATGCATGTGTGTAAGGTTCCAAGCCAATCCTAAGGAAGTTCACCTTAGGGCCGTGAAAAGAATCATGAGATATTTAGTTTATACTCCTAAGTTTGGTCTTTGGTACCCTAAGGGATCCACTTTTGATTTAATAGGATATTTCGATGCTGGTTGGGCAGGGTGTAAAATTGATAGGAAGAGCACATCAGGGACTTGTCAGTTTCTGGGAAGATCCCTGATGTCTTGGGCTTCAAAGAAACAAAACTCAGTAGCTCTTTCTACCGCCAAAGCCGAGTATATTGTCGCAGGCCATTATTGCGTGCAATTACTTGGGATGAGGTAAACCCTCAGGGATTATGGCTACAAATTGAGCAAAGTCCCTCTCTTATGAGATAATGAGAGTGCAATCCGCATGGCGGATAATCCCGTTGAACACAGCCACACTAAGCACATAGACATTTGGTATCACTTTTTGAGGGATCACCAACAAACGGGTGATATCGAGATAGCTTATGTTAGCACCAAAGAACAATTAGCTGATATCTTCACTAAGCCATTAGATGAGAAAACCTTTAGCAAACTTAGGAATGAGCTAAATATACTTGATTCTCGGAATTTTGATTGAAACATTGCACACATAGCTCATTTTTATACCTTTGATCATATCTCTTTTATGTCTACGACTAATGTGTTTTCAAGTGTATTTCTATGCTAAGTTGTAGATTGAAAGGGAAATGGAGTCCTCGACGAAGACAAGGCTTCCACTCCACTCTACCGGTATCTTTTATCCTTCGTCGTTACTCCGCACTCCAAATTGGTATAATCTTCCACTCATATTTACTTGTACCAATGGGAGATAAAGTAAAAAGGGCTCACAAAGTCTCCATTTTTGGCGATTAATGCCAAAGGGGGAGAGAGTATTAGCCCAAAGCAAAAGGACCGCACCACCACCCCTTCGACATTTTTTAGTTGATATATATTTCAAATTGGTATGATGATTTTCAATTGGTATATTTTCAAAACTAGCATCTAAATATATTTCCAATTGATATCTATTAAAACCCTCTTGAAAGCTAAGAGGAGAATTTCATTCAGGGGGAGTTTTGTTTAAGTCAAAGGAAAAGCATTTAAAACAGGGGAGAAAATTTCAAATCTTGAAAATGCTTCTCGAAATCTTATTCATAAACCTTTGACTATTTGCAAAAAGACTTTGAAAAGATTTTCCAAAAGAATTTGCAAAAACAAAACATGTGGTGCAAGCGTGGTCCAAAATATTAAATAAAAGAAAGCAACCCATGCATATCTAGTGAAAGTGTAAATTGGTTTAATTCCAAGCAACCTATGCACTTACCTTATGCAAACTAGTTCAATACTGCACTTATATATTTGCTTTGGTTTGTGTTGGCATCAATCACCAAAAAGGGGGAGATTGAAAAGGAAATAGGGTTTAACCTTTTCCTATAAATGATTTTGGTGGTTGAGTGCCCAACACAAATAATTGGACTAACTAGTTTGCTCTAGATTATATTCTACAGGTGCATAAAGGTTCAACACAAACCAATAAAAGATCAAAGTTAGGGTTCAAAAGCAAAGGAGCAATGAAACCGAAGAGTGCCCTGGTCTAGCGCACCGGACTGTCCGGTGTGCCACCGGACAGTGTCCAGTGCACCAGGACCGTACACCTCCGAACTCTTCACCTTCGGGTTTCTCAAGCGCCACTCCACTATAATTCACCGAACTATCCGGTGTGCCACCGGACTGTCTGGTGCACCAAGCGGAGCAACAGCTATCAGTTCAACGGTCGACTGCAACGGACACCTGCAAACGCTACAGTGCGCGGACAGTTCGCGCAGAAGTCAGAGCAGTCGCCAGAGGCGCATCGGACAGTGAACAGTACCTGTTCAGTGCGGCACCGGACTGTCTGGTGCCACTAGAAGACAAAGCTCCAACGGTCAAACCCTAACGGTTGGGTGACGTGGCTGGCGCATCGGACAGTGTCCGGTGGCGCACCGGACTGTCCAGTGCACCCATCGACAGCAGCCACCCCCAACGGTTGTTTTGGTGGTTGAGGGCTATAAATACCCCCCAACCACCTCCACTCCAACCATCCAAGAATTCAACACTCTCCATTCAATACAAGAGCAAAGTGCAACACTCCAAGACACAAATCAAAGCCACCGATCTGATCAAAGTCCCCAAATTCAATTCTAGTGTTTTAGGACTTGAGAGAGGATCATTTGTGTTTCTTTGTTGCTCTTGTTTGCTTGGCTTGGCTTTCTTTTCTTTCTCACTTCTTACTCTCAAGTGCTTTGTAAGCGAGGCAAGAGACACCAATTGTGTGGTGATCCTTGCAGGGTCTAAGTGACCCATGAGATTAAGGAAGAAGCCTCACTCGGTCTAAATGACTGTTTGAGAGAGGGAAAGGGTTGAAAGAGACCCGGTCTTTGTGACCACCTCATCGGGGACTTGGTTCTTTAGAACCGAACCTCGGTAAAACAAATCAATGTGTTCATCCGCTTTACTTCTTGGTTAATTTGTTTTCCCCTCTCCCAGACTTGACATTTGTTCTAACGCTAACCCCGGCTTGTAGTGTGTTTAAAGTTGTAAATTTCAGATTCCGCCTATTCACCCCCTCTAGGCGACTTTCACTTATGGCTAAGGAGAAGAAGGTATGTATTCGGGACACTCCCAAATATACTTCTTCTAGTGATGAAGAATCATCTAATGATGAAGTAGACTACACTGATTTATTTAAGGGATTAGATAGAACTAAGGTAGACAAAATAAATGAATTAATTGATGCTCTTAATGAAAAGGATAGATTGCTAGAAAAGCAAGAAGATATTTTGTATGAGGAGCATGATAAATTTGTTAGTGTTCAAAAATCTCTTGCTCTAGAAATTAAGAGATATGAAATGCTATCCTCTGAGTTGTCTACTTGTCATGAATTTATCTCTAGCTTAAAGAATTTAAATGATGATTTGAATGCTAAGCTAGAGAAAGTAAATACAACTAGTTCATGTGTAGAGCATGTGGTCATTTGCAATAGATGTAAAGATGTTGATTTTGATGAACATGTTGCTACTATTGCTAAACTAAATAATGATGTTGCAAGTCTTAATGATCAACTTAAGACTTACAAAGATGATTATGAGAAACTAAAATTTGCTAGGGATGCCTACACTGTTGGTAGACACCACTTAATTAAGGATGGACTTGGTTTTCAAAAGGAAACCAAGAACTTAACAAGCCAAATGACTTCTATCTCAACAAGGGAAAGGGAAGGCTCCTATGGCTAGTAGTTCATATTTTGTACATGATCAAAAGAACCATGCTTATCTTTATGCTCATGTCAAAAAAGTTTCTCATCATGATAAAAGTTATAATCATGCTGCTTTACCTATTTATCATGATTCACATGCTATGTTTGCATCGAGCTCTACTTATGCTTATAGTAGAAATAGGCCTAGGCGTAATCATGTTGTGTCTCATGCGCCTAGGAAAACATGCAATAGTCCTATTACTGTTTTCATGCATGTAATGCTTCTTTTGTACTCTCATGCAAAAATGCAAAAGTGGTTGCTATAAAATTGGGATCTAAATGCAATGGAGACAAGACTTGCATTTGGGTTCCAAAAATTGTTGTGACTAACCTTGTAGGACCCAACAAGAGTTGGGTACCTAAAACCTAAGCTTAAATTCCTTGTAGGTTTATGCATCCGGGGGCTCAAGCTGGATTATCGACAGCGGATGCACAAACCACATGACGAGGGAGAAGAAAATGTTCACCTCCTACGTCAAGAACAGGGATTCCTAGGATACTATCATCTTTGGAGATGGGAATCAAGGCAAGGTTAAAGGATTGGGCAAGATAGCCATCACGACCGAGCACTCGATATCAAATGTGTTTTTAGTAAAGTCGCTCGGGTATAATTTATTGTGTGTAAGTCAATTGTGTCATATGGGCTACAATTATTTATTTACAAATATTGATGTATTTGTCTTTAGAAGAAGTGATGGTTCATTAGCTTTTAAGGGTGTATTAGACGACAAGCTCTATTTAGTTGATTTCTCAAAGGAGAATGCCGATCTAGATGCATGCTTAATCGCTAAGACGAATATGGGCTGGCTTTGGCATCACTGTCTAGCACATGTTGGGATGAAGAACCTTCAAAAACTTCTAAAGGGAGATCATGTGTTTGGACTAACCGATGTCTGTTTTAAGAAAGACAGACCTTGTGCAGCGTGCCAAGAAGGGAAACAAGTGGGAAGCACTCATCACAGCAAGGATCTGATGACAACGTCAAGACCACTGGAACTCCTTCACATGGATCTCTTCGGCCCTGTTGCCTATCTCAGCATCGGGGGAAGTAAGTATGGTCTTATGATAGTTGATGATTTCCCCCGCTTCACTTGGGTATTCTTTTTGCAGGACAAATCCAAAACCCAAGGAATCCTAAAGCACTTCTTAAGGAGAGCTCAAAATGAGTTTGAGCTAAAGGTGAAGAAGATAAGAAGCGACAATGGGTCCGGGTTCAAAAATTTACAAGTTGAAGAGTATCTTGAGGAGGAAGGCACCAAGCACGAGTTATCCGCTCCCTACACACCACAGCCAAATGGTGTGGTAGAGAGGAAGAACAGGATGCTAATCGACATGGCGAGAATGATGCTTGGAGAGTACAAGACGCCTGAACGGTTTTGGTCGGTGTCGGTGTTTTGGGTCCGACTGCACACCCGGGGTTGCCCCTCAAGGTGTTTTAGGAGTAGGACGGTGTCGACAACTGTAGCAAAATGGTTCGTGCAGATCGCACGAGGGACAGTGGACGAGGTTTACAGGTTCGGGCCGCTTAGAAATGCGTAACACCCTACGTCCTGGTGAGTATGCTTGGTGAATGTGGTTACAAGAGAGCTCTCTGGATTGAGAATACAGAGAGTTGATGTGGGTGGCTAAGTAAAGTGTCGATCGATCTGAAGGGGTGCCCCCTAGGCCTTATATACTCGACCGTGGGGCAGTACATGTGGATAAGATAACAACAAGTAGCTAAGGTAGTGTTTGGTTGAGGAGCCAAATGGAACGGAGCCGTTCCATCCCTGATTCTAGGAACGGAGCCGCTCTGTTCTGTGTTTGGTAATCTGGAATGGAGCGGCTCTGTTTTTTGTTTGGTTGCAGAGTGAACGGAACGGAGCGTGACTGTGCGAGCGAGATTGGAACGGAGCGGCTCTGTCCGGTTGATTTTTTGGAACGGAATGGTTCCGGATTTGAGGAGAATATTCCCTAATTGGAGCCATTCCGTTCTAGTTACTTTGTAACCAAACAACAACAAAACTGGGACAGAACGGCTCTGTTCTACTTGGCTCTTCAACCAAACACTACCTAAAAGATAGTGAACCTCTTGAGATTATCCCTACGTAACCCTCGCCGACTTATCCTCGCATGGCTTCGTTGCATGGAGGCTCCAGCGCGGGAGAGTCGGATCTCTGTTGCGGTCATTCGCTCGATGCTGTGGGCCGTCCGGGTTTACACCAATCCGGCCTCATGTCGTTCTATTTTGCTGGTTGTTTCTCCCCAGGCCCACGAAAGAATGACCTTACGATTTATTGGACCCTTGGGCCTTTCGTGAGGTCCTTTACTCTTTTAGTGGACCCGGGGGATATCTATTCCCCACAAGCCCCCGATCTTTGGGTTAATTTAGAGGTAATCAACCTGAAGATCCCAGGTCCAGCTTGCAGGTAATTTTTGAAAAAAGATGGCTTCCTGTTGTCTTCTCCTGCTCCGATCACTCGTTGACCAAAACCTGGTTTCAAGCCTGTGCCTTGGAGGTCGGCATTCCAATTTGTAGGATTCTGAACTTCATTGGGTACACCGAAGGTGCACCCAATGGGTGTAGCCCCCGAGCTTCGAGTAGATTTTAGAAAATAATCTGCTCGAAGGTCTTCAGTAGAGATCATTTGCATTTATTTTCACTCATTTTGGTTGAGGGTTGGCTTTTTTACTCTTGTCTCATGCTTTAGAAATCGGCACTGTCCCAGCTTGAAATGATAATCCATGGGGTGCACCGGAGGTGCACCCAATGGGTGTAGCCCCCGACCTTCAAGTGGATTTTTGAGGATAATTCACTCGAAGGTCTTCTTTTTATGTTCTTTTGCTGAAGATTATCCTTTCTGCTTGTAAAAAAGTTGGCATGATGTCATCCGCGCTATGTCATCAATATTATGCTTCAGAGGTCAACATGTATTTTGTCTTTTGCAGCCGAGTTCGCAATCCATCCGTATCTTGCTAGGTAGTGTAATTTATTTGCTCTGTGACTGATTGGACATTTGATGGACGTTCTCTGTCTAGTCTTCAAGTCGTGTCTGTCGACCATATTTTGCACTCTACTGGCTATATTTGGCTTCCCTCTAACTCTCGTTGATATCTCATTTTTGTCTTGAGGCATTCACTGCGTGCCCTGCACAGATGTGACCATTTTGAAAAATATACTGATAATTCCTGGGCGTCCCCCCCCAATGGGTGTGGGCAAGGGACGGCTTGGTACGCTGAGTGTTTTAGCCGGTTGCTTCTGAGTAGTAATGTGATGGGACGGCGAGTGTAATCATATCCTTTGCGCTGTTGACTGGAGTCCCAATGGGTGTAGTGCTGCATGAAACGGCGTCAGCCGCCTGACGTGTCTCCAGACGGGTGGAAGTGCTTATTGAATGCTTTGCGACTGTTCAGTGACCGCGGTTGGAGGTGAGCGGTTGCCTTTCCCATCTATAAATAACGCTGTTGCCCTTCTGGTTTTTTCACATCTCTTCGCTGTTCTTTACTACTTCCTTCTCTTCTCTCCCGTCTGCTTCCGCCATGGGCAAGAGCAACAAGCGCAAGCGCGAACCGACTCCTCCATCGGAGGATTTCGGTGACTCGGAGTACTCGAAGGAGGAGTTCTCCTCTGAGTCCGAGGGATCTCCGGCTCCCGTCTCTCCCCCGGCGTCGTCCGATGACTCGGACAACTCCCAGGGGATAGCCGCGGAAGTCTGGACATACATCCGGGCCGTCGAGCGCTCCGGGCTCGAGGGCTCGGATGAGTCGGAGTACTCCTCGGATGAGGAGGACTCGGACGGCGGCGGCGAGGACGAGGACGACGACGACGACGACGGCGACGGCGACGACGACGACGGTGGCGACGGCGACGGTAGCGGCAGCGGCAGGGGCAGCGGCGACGGCGGCGGGAATGGTGACGGCGGCGGCAGCAGGGGCACCACCAAAGGCGGCAGCGGCAAGGGCAGCAGCAAGGTCGGCGGCAGTGGCAGCAGCAGCAAGGCCAGTGGCTAAACGCCACTGGTCTTTAGATATTAGTATAGTGTAGTTAGAATAATGTAGTAGTAATGTAGGGTAGTATAGCGTAGTATAGTAGTAGTTGTAATGTAATGTAGTAATAGTAGGGAAGCATCAACTCGCAAAGAGTTGATTTGTAAGCTTATTGTCTTCCCTTAATGAAAGAATGACGTTGGCTTCTTCTTGATGACTCGATTTGCTTGATTATAAAACTGATTCTTTTGAGATAGTAGACGAATAACTTGGACATCATACTGACGCTTCCAGCAGTAGCTGTCGAGTAATCTTGTGGTCTGTATCGACGTTTTAGAAGTAATGCCGAGCGACTGAACGCTATACCAGCGTCTTAGAGGCAATGCCGAGCGATTGAAGGTCGACGTCGGCATCTTAGAAGTAATGCCGAGCGATTGAACATGAGATCAGCGTTTTAGAGGCAACGCCGAGTGATTGAAGGTCGCCGTCGGCATTTTAGAAGTAATGCCGAGCGATTGAACATGAGATCAGCGTTTTAGAGGCAACGCCGAGTGATTGAAGGTCGCTGTCGGCATTTTAGAAGTAATGCCGAGCGATTGAACATGAGATCAGTGTTTTAGAGGCAATGCCGAGTGATTGAAGGTCGCCGTCGGCATTTTAGAAGTAATGCTAAGCGATTGAACACGAGATCAGCGTTTTAGAGGCAACGCCGAGTGACTGGATGGTGACGTCGGCACTTTAGAGGTAATGCCGAGCGACTGAATATGAAATCAGCGTTTTAGAGTCAACGCCGAGTGATAGCAGGTCGACGTCGGCATTTTAGAGGTAATGCCGAGCGATTGAACACGAGACCAGCGTTTTAGAGGCAACGCCGAGTGATAGCAGGCCGCATGAGCTATTTTGAGGATGATAACCGAGTGATGAGGTGGCCCATCGGCTTTTTGGAAATAACTGCCGAATGACCACGTGGCATGCTGGGGTTTTGGAAATAACCGCCGGGTGATGACTGGGCACTTTTTGAAACGGTATATGGCTCGAGAATATCCCATAAGAGCTGCGCTTTTAGCCGCCTTTGCTTTCCGTGCCCTAGTTCTTGCATTCCCGCTTCCGAATCCTCTCTGCTGCTCGCCTCCACTCTGTTCGCTGGTAGAATCGAGATGGCGCCCAAGAGGAAAACCACGAGCTCATCTGCTGTGGTGATTCCTCCCATCGATCCCAACAGCCAGTTGCCTTTTGCAGGTAACCACATGTCCATCATTTCCGAAGCTGAGCTTCTCCACCTCGTGTCCATCGGGGTTCTTCCTCCGCGGGAACTCTGTTCTTGGCGGATTTGCCACGGGACTACTGTCCCGACAGAGGATACCCACGAGTCTGTAGTTTACGCTCCTTTTCTTCTCCGCGGCCTTGGCCTTCCCATCTCTCCCTTTTTCCGCGGTCTCCTTGATTTCTACCACATTAACCTGACCCATCTGAACCCTAACTCAATTTTGCAAATCTCCATCTTCGTTCACTTATGCGAAGCCTTTCTTGGCGTGCTGCCGCATTTCGGCTTATGGAAATACCTGTATCATTGTCGCCCTGGGATGGCCGGGGGACAACATCAGTTGGTCGGGGGTGCCAGTTTGGAGATGCGTCGGGGACGGAAGACTGAATATCTTGAGATTCCTCTTAAAGACAGCATTAAGGGATGGCGTCTAGAGTGGTTCATAGTTGATAATTATGGAAATTCTCTTCCCCCCCGGTCGGGAAGACAGCCAGACGTTCGCACCCCAAGCTGGACCGAGTCTCCCACAGATGAGGAGGTAGCTGAAGCGAGTGCGTTGCTAGCTGAAGTTGGACTGCTGAAAGAGAGAGGTCTAACTGCTGAAGCTGTGGTCGCTGACTTCGTTTTCAAGAACATTCAGCCACTGAAAGATAGGGTATACCCAGCTTATCTGTATCGAGGGCTAGCCGACTCAACTCGGGTTACCAACAGGAGAATCCCTTCTGCAGACTTGGTGAGCCGACTGGAAATGATTCTCAGGGGCAAGGTTGTAACACCCAAGTGTTACCCTGGCTAAGAGCCACTTTGGCACTAGAAGCTGTGATCACATAAGATAAAGGCTTAGGGCAGCACATAAGAACCTTGGGGCTCATGTTATGATTAAGTTGCACATGACATGAGAAACTTTACCCTAAATCCTTGTACATTTACTATCTTGGATAATAGGGGGGAGAAGAACCCTAGATTTCTTCAAAGCCATACCTTCCAAAACCCTAGTTAAGGAGGGAAAAGAGAGTGAGCAGGTGAGCAAAACATGGGTAACTTTTACCCAAACCTTAGGTGACTTGTAACCAGCATTTAGGGGAAGGAAATATTGCAAAAAGGCCCCTGGTGAAACCTCAAATCAAATCCTTAAGTGGAGAGAGAGCTAGAGCTCTCTATTCCTCTCTAAGTCCATTTTTGACCCTAGTTTAAGGATCAGCCGTGTTCACCTTGAAGATGGCATCAAATCCACTTGTGATCTATACCAAAAACGTGGCATACAACCTGGGGCACCCACTGGAAAAAGTTGAGCCCGAGACTCGGACGTTTGACATGCCATGGCATGGCTTTTGTCGCGAAGTGCCCAGTGTGACACACCTGTTTTGGCATTCAAAGATCTCCCTCCCTAGGCCGTATCTGCCCCGACTCCTCACAGTTGAGTGATAGCCCTAGGTGCCAGGAAGAGGTCTGCGCCGAACCTTTGCAAAGATTCGCACGTTTGCGACCTCTGTCGACGTTTGAACACTGGAAGAAACCAACCGCCACGTGTTCGACGCGTTCTGCCGCGCCAGAGCACGCCCGCGCACGCCCCGCGCCGCGCCCGAGCCAAGCCGGCGCCTCGGCCGCGTCCGCGCCTATAAAACCCACCCCAGTGCTCGGTTGCCTGCCCCAGTGCCTCCTACGTACCTCGCCGGACTTGCCCGAGCCAGCCCTCGCCTCCGGCGACCTCCCCGCGGCCCGCCAGTGCCGGCCGAAGACCACCATCGTGACCAACCCCTCTCCAGCCTCCCTCCGTTCGATCCAAGCCTTAAGTAAGCTTCCTGGTGAAGCCGTGGGCCTTGCTCAAGCTTGAACCGAGAGCCTGCGTCACCGGAGTGGCCGAATCGCGCTCGCCGGACTTCAAGAACCCGCCGGCGCGCGTGGACCGGGTAAATCCCTCCACCATTTCTCGATTCCTTGCGTATATGGCCTCTGCGTCATCCCATGATGCTCCTCGTACCCCTGGATTGAACCATACCGCCGTGGATAGGCCGGAGCGCACGCCGCCGACGAGCTCGCCCGCCTGCGCACGTGGACCAAGCAGCTCCGACCACCTCCAACGGCGACCCGCACATCGACGTGACCGCCGCAACCTCCCGAGTGTCTCTGACCACCTCGCCGGACCTCCCTCGTCGCCGGTAAGCCGCGCCGTCCTTTCTTTTCTACGGCCACTGTTTGGATTAGGGGAGGGACCGCGGGTGAGAGGAAGAGAAACCCAGGGGGTTAAGTGCAAAGCCAAAGACTCAGGTGAATAGTAACCCGAGGGTAGATCTGCGAGATTTGAATCCGTTTAACCCTAGGGGTCTCGGTGCAAACTGGTTTTTCCAGAAAACCTTAAGTAAATCTGTTTTTAAATTGAACATCAACTTTGAAAATGCATAACTTTTGTTTAAATCATCCAAATTTGGTCAAACCAATTTTGCCAGACTCTAAATAATGTAACCTGTCTAAGAAAAATATAAAACCCCATATGAACTAGAGAAAGATACAAGGTTCTGATTTATTTTCAGTTTTGGCCAAAAGCTTAATAATAGCAAGAAAAATAGTTGTACTATTTAACTAGGGTTAGAAAAATTTGGAGAAGTTTATATTCACTCACTAACTTAGTTAAAAATGTTAAACCTCTCTGTCTATTACTTTAAGATAATTTTAACCCCTTATTCTATAATATGCTTAAGTTTAAGGAAAATAGAAAAGGTAATATAAAGGATAAACCAGAGGGCACACCTATTTTTGTTGAGATACTTAGTCAATATAGTTCACTGGAAAAATATGTCATACCCTGTTGTAGTGTAAAATAAACAAGATACCTTTTAAATGGAGAAAATAGGGATAACTTAGAAAAATCCTACAAAAATAACCATAAGGTGAAACCTCCCCAAACCTTAGGATAACTAATGTGTTGGTAATAAGAACTTAAGAAAAATCTGAAATCTGTTGTTTGATATTTTTCAAATGACAAGTTAGTTCTAATCACTCTTGTGCACCAAAGTTTAGAAAATTCACCATTAATTAACCACCATGTAGCTCTCTGCCATTTTCGGTACAAGAGCTTTTTATCATTACTAGAGGCCAGCAAAAATAACCATTAGGTCAGAAACCACTTTAATAAAGGACTTGTAGTGTAAAGTGGCCCATTTTGCCTAACTATTGTTATTTTTGTTTAAAGCCTAGCTTTTGCACCTTAAGCCTTAAATTCTTAAAACAAGCTAGAATAGCAAAAGGCAACCCACTGTGATTTTTACAGGATTTTTGGAAATTATTAACCCACTGTCGTAGTTCAAACCTACAAACCCTAAATGGAAAGAAAGGAAAAGGAAATGAATAGTGTAAATTAATGTCACCCTAAAACCTTTATAATTGTCCACTAAAATCTATAAAGGCCATACAAATCCAATATGTTATTTTAAAAGAAGACCTAAACCTAAAGGGTAATAAGTCTATGTATACCACTAAAAGACCCTCGTAGCCAAGGAACCCTAAGTTAATTCTTGACTTGAATTCTGTAGCTTAATGTTCTTAAATTTTGCATAATCATGACATACATGTTCATTGCATTTCGATAGACTGTAATCTTGCTGACGGAGAGTACGTCCTCGTGCCGGAGCAAGGAGCTGCCCAGGAGGTTGCCCCCGACCCAGCACCAGAGCCTGCACCAGAGGACCTGCCTGCCACTGCTTGGGAAGGCAAGCCCCGGTTTTATGCATAACCTGTTATTTACGCTATTTTACTACACTTAATGTTTGTAGGCTTGTACTGTGCACTTAAGTATAGGAGTTGTTTGGAACCTTAGTTGCATGAACTCAGGATTTCCTTTTGAAATGGATACTAGTATGCTAGGTCGAGTAGCTGCTTTATTAATTAGGATCTCGGTAGAAGTCGAGTGATTTTTCTAGCACTCGCGCGAGGTCAGGAATTGGTTGTATCCACCTTCTTATCATATTGAGGTTGGTTTGTGGGCAACAATCCATGGGGATTGGTTGTTCACGGGATAAAAAGTTGATTAAGGATTAAGGTGTGGTACCGTGAGTCAAGCGTTTGAACGTACTAAACACATACCGAGAAATATGGTAAATCGGTAAGCCTAGTACCTGATTGAACCTGGCAGTAGACATACCTCCTCATGCGACCTGAGACGTAGTCTCCCATTCCGGTTATGGTGGGTACAAGTGCGGTCACTGCACGACGGCCAGTCGGGGTCAGTGAGGCATTGTACGCCAAGGCGGTGAGACCTGATCTGCTGACGGGGAATCGATGGGGACGGTTGATGTGTGGGGGACGGAGTGCCCCTGCATGTCGTGTGTTTGGGTTTACCTTGCAAGGATAAAACTCGATTCGAATCGTCTGCTTCTCGCAGCTAATGAGACTGCTTGATCCATGCTGCTACATTGAGTAACAAGTGGAACTGGTTGAGATGATACAAACTGTTGATTGCTAATAATGCTTGCTACTATGTATGAATAGATAGTACACTTTTAGCCTTAAGAGAGTCACACTTAACTTGATTAAGTTAAAATCTTGATTTAGAAACTCAGCTAGTGCTTTTTGCAACCAAACTCCACAGCCAAACAGCTGCATGTCTAGAGGTAGAGGAGTATAGACTCCTCACACCGGGTAAGTCTAGCTGAGTATTAGTATACTCAGCCTTGCTTGTGGCATAATTTTTTACAGGTTCTCTGGAGGACATGGTTGCTGGAGTGACTTGGCCATCCACCCTGCCACCGGGTTGGACTGTCGAGTGGGACCCCGCCTCGGCTGAGGAGGAGCATGAGGAGTGATGGGACAGGCTTCCCCATCTCTCCATTTATTTATCGTTAGTTTTATTCCGCTGCATTCCGAACAATGATGGCTACTTTTGCAAAGACTCCGATGGTGACAATGGTGATGTAATAATTTAATACTCTTCCATGCATGGTTTTATGCTTTATTGTATTTGCTCTGTGACTCACCATCGAGTGAGACTGTGGTACTTGATCCTGTCAGTGGCCGTGTCGGACTAGATCCGAGGGATTGACGGGTTATTCCCATTTAAGTGTGGTCTAGCCTCTAAGGTCGGACTTAGGCACTTAAGTCGGAATAATTCGGGCAGTTCCGCCACAGCTGGTATCGGAGCTTGTACCACCACAGAGGAATCAATAAATCCTAAATACCATCCCTTTTCTAAAAAGTAAAACTGGATAGAAACAATGTTGGATAGATAGTAGGGCGAGCAGGATAGACCTAGGACGTGAAGCCTTAGGATAATAGAAGGGTAGCTAGGTGGCTAAGTGACTAGGCCCTACAGGCCACTTTTACAGGATGGGAGTTCTTCCCTATTCCTCTTATTTTCTTGTGAGGCCGTTCAGGACGTGCATGCATGCATTCTTAATTAAGTAAATAATTGACCAAATAAAAAGGACTTAAAGGAGAAATAGCAGCCAACTAGGTCCTCACTACCTTTTTCTTTTAACCAGAGGCAGGTTGAGTTTTGTTTTCCCGGTTCTTTTTACTTCTTTTTCTTTACTTACGCTTAAAACCCTGCACAGATGACTTCCCACGGATCCTCCGAGGATGGAGATGCACTGACCCACACTGACGGACTTGCGCGAGAGGGTTTTCCCCGCATCTTGTGGGAGGTGCTTCAGGGGGCAGGATATTCGACACCCCCTCAGTACGCGGTGCAGCTATTCGAGAAGCACCGGGTACCTCGCTGTAGGGTGAGGATGACCTTGGAGCCTCATCCCTTGCAGCCAGGCTGGCGTTCACTGGACTCTGAGTCCTATGGATACCGGGCTGAGGACACTGTTGAGGCTATCGCTCTGCATGGACTGACCACCTTCTGTGGATTTCACCCCTTGGAGTTGGCTACTCACCCCATTGGGTTGTTCCCTGCGGAGAAGGAGGACGACCCGATGTGGAAGGACCGGGTGGAGCATGCCAAGGACATCTGGGCTCTCTACCCAGGCCACACGGCACACTTGTCGGTACGGTGCATGAATGCTCTGTATCGTCTGCAAGTGATGCGTGGGGAGGCCATGTCCCACCTGATGGCATTGCTGGAAGACACCAAGATCACCCTGGATAACAGGGAGGAGCTCGTGGTGGATTTATCCCAGGAGCTGGTGGAGAAGGATTTACAGGTGGAGCAGCTGACTGACGAGGCTCATGAGTTGGAAGAGCTGGTGGGTACCAGGGAGAATACCATAGAGGTCCTCGAGGATCAGCTCCTCAACACTCAGCAGCAGTTAGCAGAGGCTAATGCGCATCTGGACATGCATCACCAAGAGATCCATGATGTGGAGGCTGACGAGGACGTCGACATCGAGGGAGGAGATGAGTCTGCCTCCAGTGTAGACACCGCTGGCTCAGGGAGACCCCCTTCCCCCGAGTCTAGCGTCGCCTCGTTCGCTCAGTAGAGGCCAGACTAATGTTAGAAATTGGTGATAGTTGGACTCCTCGCCGCTAGCTTAGCTTTTGCACCCTTAGGGTACTAGGCCAGGTAGAGTTGAGTCTTTTGCTTCCTTGATGTAACCAGTGGTAAAACTCTCTTGGATGTTTAGGGATGACTGATGGTAATTAAAATTCGGATGAAAGGATCATGTTTTCATTTGTTTTATTTGGAATCTATCAATTACTTTGACTCCCCTACCATGTTCGAACCTTAAGCTTGAAGATATGTTATTAAGCAACCATGTGGCTTTTTCAGATGGCTAGGAGAGCGCGCCGTGAACAGAATGAGCACGTTCCTCCACCGCCACCGCCTCCCACTCTGCAGGAGCTCATGGCCCAGCAGAATGAGATTCTGAGGCAGTTAGCTCAGCGTCAGCCACCACCTCAGCATTATGGTGGAGACCATCAGCGTCACCCCGCCGCTGCTACTTACCAGGAGTTTCTCAGCACCCAGCCACCATTGTTTACCAGGTCGGAGGACCCACTTGATGCAGATGTGTGGTTGAGGGTGGTAGAATCCAAGTTCCCACTGCTCCATGGGGCTTGCTCAGAGGTCGCCAAGGTCAGGTTTGCCACCCAGCAGCTTCGCGGACCCGCAAGGACTTGGTGGGACCATTTTCTGGCTATGCAGCCGGATGGCAGAGAGGTGGAGTGGAGGGAGTTCAAGGCCGCTTTCAGAGGGCACCATATTCCCGCTGGCATCATGGACCGGAAGCTCAATGAGTTTCTGGCACTCACTCAGGGCAGCAGGACAGTGTTACAGTATGCCCAGGCCTTCAACGATCTGTGTCAGTACGCCGGATACCATGCAGACACGGATGAGAAGAAGCGAGACCGGTTCAGGAGAGGGCTCAGCACCAAGCTCCGTGACCGTCTCAACACCGTCCGGGCCAACAGTTACAATGAGTTGGTCAACATGGCCATCTCCCAGGAAGACTGCATCTTGGCTCGGCAGGCGGAGAAGAAGAGGAAGACCCCTGTGGCCGGACCCTCGTCACAGCCCCAGCGCTTCAGGATTGTGTCTGACTCCCAGAGCAGGGGACCCCAGCAGCAGCAGGGAAGGTGGGTGATCAGGCCACCACAGCAGCAGCAGCAGCAACAGCAGCAGGCACCCTACCGTGCCCAATTCCCGGCTCAGAGGAACAACCAGCAGCAGCAGTACCGCCAGGCTAATGATAACCG
This sequence comes from Zea luxurians, assembly GCA_029449295.1. NCBI lineage: Eukaryota > Viridiplantae > Streptophyta > Magnoliopsida > Poales > Poaceae > Zea > Zea luxurians. The sequence continues at coordinate 44,660,760 of JAOPSE010000016.1, forward strand.
GTGTTTCACTTGTGGCAGTACTGGGCACTATGCCAAGAATTGTCCCAAGAATCAGCAGAGGCAGGGGCAAAATGTCAACCAGAACCAGGGAAAGAGGCAGAAAGTGCAAGTGAGGCAGGGCAAGCTGAACTTCACTACAATGGCTGACATTCCGGAGGGAGCACCCGTCATGACTGGTATCTTTACAGTTTTAAATTTTCCTGCTACTGTCCTTTTTGATTCTGGTGCATCGCATAGTTTCGTCAGTGCCAAATTTAGTGTCAAGTGCCAGTTGCCTTTTTGCCACACCCACGGGGCTATTACCATTTCCACCCCGGGAGGCAGGATTGCCACTAACCAAATCAGCATGAAGGTACCTCTAAAGTTTGGTAGTTTGATAATTAAAACTGACCTCCTTATTTTGGGACTGGATAGTGTGGATATCATCTTGGGGACTGATTGGTTGACCAGACATCAGGCAATACTGGACGTTGCGGCCAGAGCCATTGAAATTCATTCCCCTGTTTATGGCGAGACTGTTTTGTATTTACCCAACCAGGGTGGTACCCAGTCTTGTGCCTTTGTTATGGCAGAGTCTCCAGTAAGGCAGATCCCAGTAGTCTGCGACTACCCCGATGTCTTTCCGGAGGAATTGCCAGGAATGCCACCTGACCGAGACATTGAGTTTGCCATTGAATTGCAACCCGGGACTGCTCCTATCTCCAAGAGACCTTATAGGATGCCTCCCGCGGAGTTGGCAGAACTGAAGAAACAATTGCAAGAATTGTTGGACAAGGGGTTTATTCGCCCAAGCACTTCACCATGGGGATGTCCAGCATTATTTGTGAAGAAAAAGGATGAGAGTTTGAGGATGTGTGTTGATTACCGCCCTCTCAATGCGGTGACCATCAAAAACAAGTACCCGTTACCCCGCATTGATGTTCTGTTTGATCAGTTGGTAGGAGCCAAGGTATTCTCCAAGATAGACCTTCGCTCGGGCTACCATCAGATCAAGATTCGAACCAGTGATATTCCCAAGACGGCTTTCTCTACCAGATATGGGCTCTATGAGTTTTTGGTGATGTCTTTTGGGCTAACCAATGCCCCGGCTTATTTCATGTACTTGATGAACTCAGTATTCATGCCAGAGCTGGACAAGTTTGTGGTTGTCTTCATTGATGACATTTTGGTTTATTCCAAGAATGAAGATGAACACACGGAGCATCTGCATATTGTACTTCAAAGGCTTCGTGACCATCAGTTGTATGCTAAGTTGTCCAAGTGTGAGTTCTGGCTGAAGGAAATAAAATTCTTGGGTCACACTATCTCTCAGGATGGGATATCAGTTGACCCTGAGAAGGTGCAAGAAGTGATGGACTGGAAACCCCCGACTACGGTGAAGCAGATTAGGAGTTTTCTGGGATTGGCAGGGTATTACCGACGATTTATTCCGGATTTCTCTAGAATTGCCAAGCCAATGACTGAACTGTTGAAGAAGGGAGCCAAATTTGAGTGGAACCAAAAGTGTGAAGACGCTTTTCATACCCTGAGGCAATATTTGACAACAGCTCCAGTGCTAGCTCAACCCGACAACACCAAGCCATTTGAGGTTTATTGTGATGCTTCTGGTACGGGATTGGGTTGTGTGTTGATGCAAGAGAACAGAGTAATTGCTTATGCTTCCCGAGCCCTCAGACCTCATGAGCAGAATTACCCGACACATGACTTGGAGTTGGCAGCGGTAGTTCATGCTCTCAAGATATGGAGACACTACTTGATGGGAGCTCACTGTAATATTTACACTGATCACAAGAGCCTCAAGTACATTTTCACTCAGACAGATCTGAATATGAGGCAGAGGAGATGGTTGGAATTAATCAAGGACTATGATTTGGAGGTGCATTACCATCCTGGCAAGGAAAATGTTGTAGCAGATGCTTTGAGCCGGAAGGCCCAATGTAATTGCATGAACATGGATGCAAGCATCACCACCTTGTGTGATGAGTTGTGCAAGTTGAACCTGGAAGTTGTTCCTTCCGGTGAATTGAGATATATTGCAGTGGAGCCCACATTGCAAGAACAAATAGCTCAAGCACAGTTTGGGGATAAGGGTGTTCAGATCATCAAGGATATGATCAAGCAAAAGGCCGAGAAATACAAGTGTTTCCGTCAGGACAGCAAGGAAATTTTATGGTTTGAAGATCGATTGGTTGTTCCCAAGAATCCAGAGCTCAGAAAGAAGATATTAGACGAAGCTCACCTTTCTAAGTTCTCCATGCACCCTGGTAGCAACAAGATGTACCATGATCTCAGACCTCTTTATTGGTGGACCAGGATGAAGAGGGAAATTGCCAAATACGTTTCAGAATGTGACACTTGTCAGAGGGTAAAAGCTAGTCATCTGAAAGCAGCAGGCCCTTTGCAACCCCTTCCCATACCATCTTGGAAATGGGAGGACATTTGCATGGATTTCATAGTGGGATTACCCAATACCTCCCGACACCGTGATTCCATATGGGTTATTGTGGACAGATTGACCAAGACGGCTCATTTCTTGCCAGTGCACACTACCCACCGGACGGAGAAGTATGCGGAAATTTACATCGACCAGATAGTTCGTCTGCATGGGATACCAAGGACCATAGTCTCTGACCGAGGAGCACCTTTTGTGGCACGATTTTGGGAGCAATTACAGGAATCACTTGGGACCCATGTAATCCGAAGCTCAGCATATCACCCTCAAACAGATGGTCAGACAGAAAGGGTAAATCAGATTTTAGAAGACATGTTGAGAGCATGTGCACTACACTATGGAAAGGACTGGGACAAGTGTCTGCCCTTGGCAGAGTTTTCTTACAATAACAGCTATCAGTCTAGTCTGAAAATGGCACCTTTCGAGGCTTTGTATGGAAGAAGATGCAGAACCCCGCTAAATTGGTCTCAAGCAGGAGAAAGGGAAATATTTGGGCCAGATTTGGTAATTGAAGCAGAGGAAAAGGTTAGAGTTATCAGGAAGAACTTGGAAGCTGCTCAGGCCAGACAAAAGAGTTATCATGACAAGAGGCGGAAGCCTCTACAGTTTGCGGTGGGAGATCATGTCTATCTTAAGGTATCACCAACCAAGGGTATCCAGAGATTTGGGATCAAGGGCAAGTTGGCCCCTCGCTACATTGGACCTTATAAGATCAAGGAAAGTTGTGGACCCGTAGCTTACCAATTGGAATTACCATCCCATATGTCCGCAGTTCACAATGTGTTCCATGTGTCTCAGCTGCGGAAATGTGTTCGTCTACCCACTGAAGTGCTACCAGAACCAGACATTGAGATAGAATCAGACTTGTCCTACCAAGAGTACCCCGTCAAGGTATTGGATCAGAAGGAAAGATCGACTCGAGCAAGATCAATCAGAATGTATAAGGTTCAGTGGAGTCATCATTCAGCAGAAGAGGCTACATGGGAGACGGAGGATTTTCTACGTTCTCGCTTCCCCGACTTTCTGCTCAAAGAAGCCGGTACGTAACCTCAAGACCCCCACCCCCACCTGCCCTTTGAATACAATTATAAGAAAAACTTAGATAACAAGGATAGTCTAAGTTATGGATACAACTTAAGAAGGGCTTCCTTCTGAAGTTGCAAAGAGGATGACATTCGAAGAGCAGTTAACAAGAGAAACTTGGGTAAAGGAGAGACACCACCATCACCCCCCCCCCTCAAGCACCCCTCCAAGGAACTCTACCTAAATCTCGGGACGAGATTCCTTTAAGGGGGGAGGGTTGTAACACCCAAGTGTTACCCTGGCTAAGAGCCACTTTGGCACTAGAAGCTGTGATCACATAAGATAAAGGCTTAGGGCAGCACATAAGAACCTTGGGGCTCATGTTATGATTAAGTTGCACATGACATGAGAAACTTTACCCTAAATCCTTGTACATTTACTATCTTGGATAATAGGGGGGAGAAGAACCCTAGATTTCTTCAAAGCCATACCTTCCAAAACCCTAGTTAAGGAGGGAAAAGAGAGTGAGCAGGTGAGCAAAACATGGGTAACTTTTACCCAAACCTTAGGTGACTTGTAACCAGCATTTAGGGGAAGGAAATATTGCAAAAAGGCCCCTGGTGAAACCTCAAATCAAATCCTTAAGTGGAGAGAGAGCTAGAGCTCTCTATTCCTCTCTAAGTCCATTTTTGACCCTAGTTTAAGGATCAGCCGTGTTCACCTTGAAGATGGCATCAAATCCACTTGTGATCTATACCAAAAACGTGGCATACAACCTGGGGCACCCACTGGAAAAAGTTGAGCCCGAGACTCGGACGTTTGACATGCCATGGCATGGCTTTTGTCGCGAAGTGCCCAGTGTGACACACCTGTTTTGGCATTCAAAGATCTCCCTCCCTAGGCCGTATCTGCCCCGACTCCTCACAGTTGAGTGATAGCCCTAGGTGCCAGGAAGAGGTCTGCGCCGAACCTTTGCAAAGATTCGCACGTTTGCGACCTCTGTCGACGTTTGAACACTGGAAGAAACCAACCGCCACGTGTTCGACGCGTTCTGCCGCGCCAGAGCACGCCCGCGCACGCCCCGCGCCGCGCCCGAGCCAAGCCGGCGCCTCGGCCGCGTCCGCGCCTATAAAACCCACCCCAGTGCTCGGTTGCCTGCCCCAGTGCCTCCTACGTACCTCGCCGGACTTGCCCGAGCCAGCCCTCGCCTCCGGCGACCTCCCCGCGGCCCGCCAGTGCCGGCCGAAGACCACCATCGTGACCAACCCCTCTCCAGCCTCCCTCCGTTCGATCCAAGCCTTAAGTAAGCTTCCTGGTGAAGCCGTGGGCCTTGCTCAAGCTTGAACCGAGAGCCTGCGTCACCGGAGTGGCCGAATCGCGCTCGCCGGACTTCAAGAACCCGCCGGCGCGCGTGGACCGGGTAAATCCCTCCACCATTTCTCGATTCCTTGCGTATATGGCCTCTGCGTCATCCCATGATGCTCCTCGTACCCCTGGATTGAACCATACCGCCGTGGATAGGCCGGAGCGCACGCCGCCGACGAGCTCGCCCGCCTGCGCACGTGGACCAAGCAGCTCCGACCACCTCCAACGGCGACCCGCACATCGACGTGACCGCCGCAACCTCCCGAGTGTCTCTGACCACCTCGCCGGACCTCCCTCGTCGCCGGTAAGCCGCGCCGTCCTTTCTTTTCTACGGCCACTGTTTGGATTAGGGGAGGGACCGCGGGTGAGAGGAAGAGAAACCCAGGGGGTTAAGTGCAAAGCCAAAGACTCAGGTGAATAGTAACCCGAGGGTAGATCTGCGAGATTTGAATCCGTTTAACCCCAGGGGTCTCGGTGCAAACTGGTTTTTCCAGAAAACCTTAAGTAAATCTGTTTTTAAATTGAACATCAACTTTGAAAATGCATAACTTTTGTTTAAATCATCCAAATTTGGTCAAACCAATTTTGCCAGACTCTAAATAATGTAACCTGTCTAAGAAAAATATAAAACCCCATATGAACTAGAGAAAGATACAAGGTTCTGATTTATTTTCAGTTTTGGCCAAAAGCTTAATAATAGCAAGAAAAATAGTTGTACTATTTAACTAGGGTTAGAAAAATTTGGAGAAGTTTATATTCACTCACTAACTTAGTTAAAAATGTTAAACCTCTCTGTCTATTACTTTAAGATAATTTTAACCCCTTATTCTATAATATGCTTAAGTTTAAGGAAAATAGAAAAGGTAATATAAAGGATAAACCAGAGGGCACACCTATTTTTGTTGAGATACTTAGTCAATATAGTTCACTGGAAAAATATGTCATACCCTGTTGTAGTGTAAAATAAACAAGATACCTTTTAAATGGAGAAAATAGGGATAACTTAGAAAAATCCTACAAAAATAACCATAAGGTGAAACCTCCCCAAACCTTAGGATAACTAATGTGTTGGTAATAAGAACTTAAGAAAAATCTGAAATCTGTTGTTTGATATTTTTCAAATGACAAGTTAGTTCTAATCACTCTTGTGCACCAAAGTTTAGAAAATTCACCATTAATTAACCACCATGTAGCTCTCTGCCATTTTCGGTACAAGAGCTTTTTATCATTACTAGAGGCCAGCAAAAATAACCATTAGGTCAGAAACCACTTTAATAAAGGACTTGTAGTGTAAAGTGGCCCATTTTGCCTAACTATTGTTATTTTTGTTTAAAGCCTAGCTTTTGCACCTTAAGCCTTAAATTCTTAAAACAAGCTAGAATAGCAAAAGGCAACCCACTGTGATTTTTACAGGATTTTTGGAAATTATTAACCCACTGTCGTAGTTCAAACCTACAAACCCTAAATGGAAAGAAAGGAAAAGGAAATGAATAGTGTAAATTAATGTCACCCTAAAACCTTTATAATTGTCCACTAAAATCTATAAAGGCCATACAAATCCAATATGTTATTTTAAAAGAAGACCTAAACCTAAAGGGTAATAAGTCTATGTATACCACTAAAAGACCCTCGTAGCCAAGGAACCCTAAGTTAATTCTTGACTTGAATTCTGTAGCTTAATGTTCTTAAATTTTGCATAATCATGACATACATGTTCATTGCATTTCGATAGACTGTAATCTTGCTGACGGAGAGTACGTCCTCGTGCCGGAGCAAGGAGCTGCCCAGGAGGTTGCCCCCGACCCAGCACCAGAGCCTGCACCAGAGGACCTGCCTGCCACTGCTTGGGAAGGCAAGCCCCGGTTTTATGCATAACCTGTTATTTACGCTATTTTACTACACTTAATGTTTGTAGGCTTGTACTGTGCACTTAAGTATAGGAGTTGTTTGGAACCTTAGTTGCATGAACTCAGGATTTCCTTTTGAAATGGATACTAGTATGCTAGGTCGAGTAGCTGCTTTATTAATTAGGATCTCGGTAGAAGTCGAGTGATTTTTCTAGCACTCGCGCGAGGTCAGGAATTGGTTGTATCCACCTTCTTATCATATTGAGGTTGGTTTGTGGGCAACAATCCATGGGGATTGGTTGTTCACGGGATAAAAAGTTGATTAAGGATTAAGGTGTGGTACCGTGAGTCAAGCGTTTGAACGTACTAAACACATACCGAGAAATATGGTAAATCGGTAAGCCTAGTACCTGATTGAACCTGGCAGTAGACATACCTCCTCATGCGACCTGAGACGTAGTCTCCCATTCCGGTTATGGTGGGTACAAGTGCGGTCACTGCACGACGGCCAGTCGGGGTCAGTGAGGCATTGTACGCCAAGGCGGTGAGACCTGATCTGCTGACGGGGAATCGATGGGGACGGTTGATGTGTGGGGGACGGAGTGCCCCTGCATGTCGTGTGTTTGGGTTTACCTTGCAAGGATAAAACTCGATTCGAATCGTCTGCTTCTCGCAGCTAATGAGACTGCTTGATCCATGCTGCTACATTGAGTAACAAGTGGAACTGGTTGAGATGATACAAACTGTTGATTGCTAATAATGCTTGCTACTATGTATGAATAGATAGTACACTTTTAGCCTTAAGAGAGTCACACTTAACTTGATTAAGTTAAAATCTTGATTTAGAAACTCAGCTAGTGCTTTTTGCAACCAAACTCCACAGCCAAACAGCTGCATGTCTAGAGGTAGAGGAGTATAGACTCCTCACACCGGGTAAGTCTAGCTGAGTATTAGTATACTCAGCCTTGCTTGTGGCATAATTTTTTACAGGTTCTCTGGAGGACATGGTTGCTGGAGTGACTTGGCCATCCACCCTGCCACCGGGTTGGACTGTCGAGTGGGACCCCGCCTCGGCTGAGGAGGAGCATGAGGAGTGATGGGACAGGCTTCCCCATCTCTCCATTTATTTATCGTTAGTTTTATTCCGCTGCATTCCGAACAATGATGGCTACTTTTGCAAAGACTCCGATGGTGACAATGGTGATGTAATAATTTAATACTCTTCCATGCATGGTTTTATGCTTTATTGTATTTGCTCTGTGACTCACCATCGAGTGAGACTGTGGTACTTGATCCTGTCAGTGGCCGTGTCGGACTAGATCCGAGGGATTGACGGGTTATTCCCATTTAAGTGTGGTCTAGCCTCTAAGGTCGGACTTAGGCACTTAAGTCGGAATAATTCGGGCAGTTCCGCCACAAAGGTGTCCAATGTTGGTGCTCCGGTGGCGTACTCGGCCTGGAATTTGCCTCCTGCCAAAGTCTTCACTCTTTTTGTGTCAAATCCACCTGCGACTGATGGCAATTTGGGCCTTAGAACGCGACCCTCTGATGAAGAAGTCAGTGCTTTGGTTGCCTCGCTTGGGGAGATTCCTGATGACGAACGACAAGTCCATTTTGAGGTGCCTTTGGATCCTAATGATGCAGAAATAAGTGCTATGCTTGATATGCTGGCTGAAGATTCTTCTGATGCTGCTCCTGCTGGGACATTGGCGGTGGCGCCTCTCCCAGAAGCTGGTACAACCTTGGATGTTCAGAGACCTGTCCGTGTTCACCCGAGACGTCCTTGCCGAACCAATCAGCCTGAGCCTTCCGCTGATCAGCAAAAGAAGAAAAGAAGACGTATCCGGCGAGTATCCAGTTTTGATGAAGACGCTGGTACTTCAGTTCTTGCTGCTGAAGAAACGCCTGCGACTGGACTTACTGGCATTAACCCCAATGGGTGTGGTATGTCTGTTGTTGATCCCAATGGGTGTACTCCATCTGTCGCTGATCCCAATGGGGGTGTTGCCTGTGTTGCTGATGAAGACGGCAGGGAGGAAGAAAATGAGGTCCCTCTGACTCGGAAGAACAGTCGGCAATTCCTCGCCAGTGGTGAAAGTAGTGGAGTTCCCTCTCCTGCTTTGTCTGCCCTCATTGGTCTTCAAGAATTGTCTCTGGCCAACTTTGATCAAACTCTTGAGGATATGGTCCCAGAAGACTTGTTATTGGAGCCAGTGGATGATGGTGCAATGGAGGCTTGTGCTGACGTGCCCGATGCTGGGTTGAGGTCATCCTGTGCCTCGTCGACCTTAGAGCGCGATCTTGAGGGCCGGGAGACTAATTTGAATCGTCCTGGTCCTGTGGAGGTAGATGAGGGCCCATCAATCTTAGAAGTGGTTATTCCAGAGAACTTGGACCTCAAGAGTGGTGCTGTCATATGCCCAGCCCCCGAGGGTGTCACCGGGGATGACTTAGCTCGGGTGGAGAGTGTAAGCCACTGCCCAGCCCCCGAGGGTGCTGCCGGGGATGATCCGGCTCAAATGGGCAATGCCAACTATGACCCAGCCCCCGAGGATGCCTGAGCAGAGTCTCCTTCCTGTACCTCCATGGACGTTCATGCAGGATCTCCTCCACACTCTGGCTGTATGGTCGTAACCCAGAATTTGGATCAGGGAATCGCCTTAGAGGGCAGCGCCCCTGCTGACCGAGTGTTGGGCTCTGCTGAAGGTACTGAATTGATCTCCACTGATTCGTTGCAAACTGCTCCGGGTGGCGGTTTTACATCTGCTTATCAACTGATTTCTCCTGATTTGGGGATTCCTTCGTTCTTCTCCAACCTTTAGGTACTGTGATGTATTTTAATTTGGCTTTTATATTGCCTGAGCTGCTGTCGTCACACTCGTCTGTTTTCCTCATCTGGCTTTGGTGGATGGAATGGCCGGCCAGCTAAGGCTTCAGGGTGATTCTACCCTAGAGGTAGCCTCATCTCTTGCACGTTGGAACCCAGTGTCGCTTCAACGTCGCGTTTCTGAATTGGAGGCAACCAATGCTGGTTAGTGCTTCTTTGCTTCTCCCTGCCTTCGCTGTGGGCTGCCTTACCTTCTGACCCCATTTTGTTTGATTATCTCCTGCTAGGTATGACTCAGCAGATTTCCACTCTTGAAGAAAAACATTCTCGAGATCAGGCTGAATTAGCCCAGCGATGTACTGATTTTGAGGAAAAGTACTCTCAAAGTCAGATTGAGCTGAGTCAGGTCTCCGCTGCCTTAGATGATGCCAATGCACTGAGTTCTTCTCTTCATGCTCAGCTCGACTCTGAAAAGGTATCATACAAAACTGTGCCTTGCCTTGCTGTGCTCCTGTTACATGCTTGGTTTTTGAAGAAGCTGACTTTTGCTCGCAGGAAGAAAAGCGTATCCTTGCTGCTTCTCGTGACAATCTTAACAGGTTGTATCGTGATTCTAGCAATTCGCTGACTATCCTGGAGAGAAGTCATTGCTTCACCATGGAAGAATTAGACCTCCAACGTCATAAGCTGCAGGAATCCATGGATGAGGTAACCCGGCTTAAGCAGTTGATATCAGCGAAGGATGTTACTATCAAGGGGCTCCGAGCTTCCAAAAAATCCATTGTCCAGGAGTTAGAGAGCGCTCGACTGGCTGCTAAAGCTGCTGAAGAAACTTCTGTTACTCTCAAGGCCCAACGCGACAAAGCCCTGGACAAGGCTATTCGGGCGGGACGAATCTTGATGAGGAGACCCGGCGTGGTTGTTCCTGAAGACATAAGGGCTGACGTGAACGCCGCCCCTGATTCCTCGAGTCGCCCTTCTTCATTGGTCGCTCCTGAGAAAGACATTGTAAAATAGAAAAACATTCTGCGTGCTCCAAGCGCGCGGTTAGCACGATCGAGTATTTGTTAGAGGACATCAGTTTATCATTCAAATGACATAATTACTCTCTCATTGTATCAGAATTTATTAGTTAATGGGTGGGCAGTAATGACACATGATGATTATGAAATTTGTTTGCGGGATATGGAAGTCATCCCCTGAATTATATAGGTGCGAGCATGTTGCACCGGTCTTAAGTTGTTGCCAACTTAAGTCGATCGCTCCGTTTGTAGGGCATAGTGGTCACCCTGAGTTAAGTAAGCGTGAGCATGTTGCACCGCCTTAAGTCGTTGCCGACTTAAGTCGATTGCTCCGTTAGCAGGGCTTAGTGGTCACCCTGGGTTAAGTAAGCGTGAGCATGTTGCACCGCCCTAAGTCGTTGCCGACTTAAGTCGATTGCTCCGTTAGCAGGGCTTAGTGGTCACCTTGGGTTAAGTAAGCGTGAGCATGTTGCACCGCCCTAAGTCGTTGCCGACTTAAGTCGATTGCTCCGTTAGCAGGGCTTAGTGGTCACCCTGGGTTAAGTAAGCGTGAGCATGTTGCACCGCCCTAAGTCGTTGCCGACTTAAGTCGATTGCTCCGTTAGCAGGGTATAGTGGTCACCCTGGGTTAAGTAAGCGTGAGCATGTTGCACCGCCCTAAGTCGTTGCCGACTTAAGTCGATTGCTCCGTTAGCAGGGTATAGTGGTCACCCTGAGTTAAGTAAGAATGCAAGTCAATCGTAGATGAATTGAGTATCCTTGAAACCTTTTTTTATTGATGACATATTTCCACTTTACAGAGTACATCATCATCATCCCAGCAGTTTTGAGGTGCAACTAGGGATAAAACTTTCTGAGGTGTTCTATGTTCCAGGAGTTCCCAACTTCTGTGCCATCCATTTGAGTGAGGCGATACGATCCGGGCCGAGTGACTTCTGCTACCACGAAGGGTCCTTCCCATAAGGGTGATAACTTGTGTCGTCCCTCCCCCGTTAGAATTCGGCGGAGGACGAGATCTCCTACTGAGAAGAATCGTTGTCGCACAGCCTTGTCGTGATAGCGCCTTAGAGTCTGCTGGTACCTTGCTGATTGGATTACTGCATTTAACCGTTCTTCCTCAAGTACATCTATGTCCTCCAGCCTGGTGGTCTCAGCTTCTGCTATGCTTTCAAAGATCAGCCTTGGCGCCCCAAACTTGAGATCAGCAGGTAGCACTGCCTCCGACCCATAGACCATGAAGAAAGGAGTGTTTCCATGCAAAGCTCGTCTAGGTTGGGTTCTTAGGCTCCAAACAACATAGGGTAATTCCCTTATCCACTTTCCTGCGAATTTTTCATTCTTATCGAAGATCTTTTTCCTGAGTGCATCCAATATCATCCCGTTGGCTCGCTCAACTTGCCCGTTGGCTCTTGGATGGGCTACAGATGCATACTTGATCTGAATGCTCTTTTGCTCGCAGAAGTCAAAGAATTCTGAACTTGTGAAGTTGGATCCTAAATCAGTTATGATGCTGTTTGGTATCCCGAATCTGAATATTATGTCTTGTATGAATTCCACGGCCTTAGCAGAGGTTAAGGAGGCAATGGGCTTGAATTCTATCCATTTAGTGAACTTGTCAATTGCTACCAATACATGAGTGTATCCCCCTTGAGCTTTCTTGAAAGGTCCAATCATATCCAGTCCCCAACATGCAAAAGGCCAAGTTACTGGTATGGTTTGCAGTTGCTGTGCTGGCATGTGTTGTTGCCTTGACAAGTATTGGCAGGCCTCGCACCTTCGAACTAACTCGGCTGCATCGTTCTTTGCCGTTGGCCAATAGAATCCTGACCTGAAGACCTTCCCAACTAGTGTTCTGGAGGCTGCATGTATTCCACATTGCCCAGCATGGACTTCCTCCAGAAGTTGCTTCCCAGTGGATGGGAGAATGCACTTCATGAAGACGCCTGATGCTCCCCTTCTGTATAATGTCTCCCCAATAAGTGTATAGTGAGCCGACTGTCTTGCAATGCGTTCTGCCAAATTTTTGTCGTCTGGTTCCTCTTCATTCTTTATATACTTAATGATTGGCCTCCTCCAGTCATCAGGGTCTGACTCAGGTTGATCTGTGATGTTGCATTCTTCTGTCTGATCCATTGAGATACTTGGCCGCAGAATTTCTTGCACGAAAACCCCGGGTGGGACCTGAGTTCGACCGGACCCCAGTTTGGACAGTACATCGGCTGCTGTGTTCCGATCTCTTTCTACATGATGAAATTCCAGACCCTCGAATTTATCTTCCAACTTTCGGACGGCAGTGCAGTATTTTCCCATTGAATCGCTTGAGCAATCCCACTCCTTGTTTATCTGGCTGATGACTACCAGAGAGTCTCCGTATACCATTAATCTTTTGACGCCCAACGATCTGGCAATGTTCAATCCATGGATCAAAGCTTCATACTTGGCTGCATTGTTGGAGGCTGGGAATAGCAACTGGAGGGCGTACTTGAGGTGTTCGCCTCCAGGCGCAGTGAAGAGAATCCCTGCTCCTGCTCCCTGCAGCTTCAGTGAGCCATCAAAATACATTCGCCATACTTCTGCAGTCTCCGGGTTGTCTGGTACTTGTTGTTCAGTCCACTCCGATACGAAATCAACCAGTGCTTGAGTTTTGATGGCAGTGCGAGGTCGGAACTCGATGTCATGAGATCCCAGCTCACAAGCCCACTTGGCTATTCGACCGATGGCTTCCTTGTTGTGAAGAATATCCCCTATTGGAAAACTCGTGACTACTATGACTTTGTGGTCGTCAAAGTAGTGACGCAGCTTGCGGGCAGTTAGAAGTACTGCGTACAATAGCTTCTGAACTTGAGGGTACTTTTTCTTCGAGGGGCCTAGGACTTCACTAATGAAGTAGACAGGATGTTGTACTGGATAGGCGTGTCCTTCTTCTACTCGCTCGACTACTAACGCGGTGCTTACCACGTGAGTCGTGCAAGAGATATACAGTAGCAAATCTTCAGCAGGTTGAGTTGACGTGGCTCGCCGAGGTGGTTTCAGTACTGGTGGTGTTGTCAAGAATTTTTTCAGAGCATCTAGAGCTTCTTGCGCTTCTGAAGTCCATTGAAACTTATCCACCTTTTTGAGTAACTTGTAAAATGGCAAACCTTTTTCTCCCAGCCTGGATATAAATCTGCTTAGAGCTGCCATACATCCAGTAAGTCGCTGAACCTTCTTCTGCGATCGAGGTGCTTCCATCTTCATGATAGCTTCAATCTTATCTGGATTAGCCTCAATTCCCCGGTGGCTGACAATAAACCCGAGCAACTTTCCGGCTGGTACCCCGAAAACACATTTCTCGGGATTAAGCTTCCATCTATACCGCCTCAGACTGTTGAAAACCAGTTGCAAGTCTTCGATGAAGTCTTTTGAGTCCTGTGTTTTGATTACCACATCATCCACATAGGCTTCCACACACTTGCCCCAGTGATCGGCTAAGCATGTTTGAATGGCTCTCTGGTAAGTTGCTCCAGCGTTTTTGAGGCCAAACGGCATGGAGGTATAACAGAAAGCACCAAACGGAGTAATGAATGCCGTTTTTTCTTCATCTTCCTTTGCCAGACTAATCTGATGGTATCCAGAATAGCAATCCAGGAAAGACAGCATAGAACATCCAGCGGTGGAGTCCACCACCTGATCTATCCTCGGGAGCCCGAAAGGATCCTTCGGACAGTGTTTGTTGAGATCAGTATAATCAACACACATGCGCCAATCCACTTTATTCTTTTTGAGTACAAGAACAGGGTTGGCTAACCACTCGGGATGTAATACTTCTCTAATAAATCCAGCTGCAACCAAGCGAGCTAGCTCAGTGCGAATGGCCTCTCTCTTGTCAGGCGTGAAACGACGCAATTTTTGCCGAATCGGCCTTGCCTGGGGATAAACCTTCAATTTGTGCTCGGCCAGTTCTCTTGGGACTCCCGGCATATCCGCAGGTTGCCATGCGAATACATCTCGGTTATCTTGCAGAAATCGGACGAGCGCGCTTTCCTATTTGTCATCCAAGCTGGAGCTGATGATAGCCGTCTTGCGCTCATCAGCGAACCCCAGGTTAATTCTCTTGGTTTCTTCAGTCGGCCGCATAGAGGTCGCGGTCTGAGCTTCGCTTGCCGGTACTGCGAGGTCCTCCTCAGGCTTAGAGTTCGCCAGTGTGGAGGGAGTCGTCGATGGCTTGGCGATGAGGGCTGCTTGAATGGCCACTCGGTAACACTCTGCGGCGCCTTAGAAGTCGGCGCGCACGGTTATGATTCCTTGCGGTCCTGGCATCTTCAGTATCATGTATGTGTAATGCGGAATGGCCATGAACTTGGCCAATCCAGGTCTCCCGATGATGGCGTTGTACCCGCAGTCGAAGTTCGCCACTTCAAACCTCAGGAACTCGGTTCTGTAGTTCTCCGGAGTTCCGAAGGTGACTGGCATGTAGATGTGGCCCAGCGGGTATTCCCCTTCCGTCGGCACGATGCCGAAGAAAGGAGTGTCCGACTCATGGAGCTCTTTGAGGTGAACTCCCAAGCCTTGGAGTGTCCGGGGGAAGGTGACGTTGATGCTGCTCCCCCCGTCCACTAACACCTTCTTCACCCGGCTCTCTCGGATCACCGGATCGACGAGAAGCGGGTATTTGCCCGGATGGTCGAAGTTGAGCCATTGATCTGCCCGAGTGAAGGTGATCGGGTGCTCCGACCATCGGTATGGGACGGGAGGGCCGGTGGTCGCCACCAGTATCTGGCGATCGTTGAGCTTTTGCTGTCTTCTGTTCTCCTGTGATCCATGTCCGTCGAAGATGACGTTGACCTCCCTGTCAACGCGTGGGAAAGCTCCTCCTCCTCCCTCCTCCTGCCGATGGGGTTGTCGTGGTTCGTCTGGTCCTCCCCTCGGCGGAGGAGGAGGTAGAGGTTGGAAAGGTCGACCGTGTCCGACGGAATGCTTGAAGTCTCGGCAGTTACGAAGAGTATGGCGCATGTCCTTGTGGTACGGGCACTGGGCGTCGAGGATGTCGTCCAACGTGCGTTCGCCTCCTCGAGGTCCTCCCCGGGCGCGAGAGGCAGGTGGTCCGGCAGCGTGCACTTCTTCGCGAGGCCTCTTCTCCCATCGTTTGTCGGGTTGCTGGTTCGTGTCGCGTCGTGGTGCTGCCGGTGCGGGCTTTGCTCCTCCGATGAGGTCCTGGGCTCGCTCGTCGGCGGTGATGTAGAGGTCGGCTTCCCGGAACAGCTCCTCGGAGGTAGTCGGTGCCCTCTGTAGTATGGCTCGGACGAAAACCGAGTCATTGGAGCCTCTGTAGAAGTCCTCGATCACGGCCGCCTCCGTGACCTCTGGGATACGATTTCTCATGGTCTGAAACCTTTTGAGGTATGACCGGAGAGTCTCGTCCCCCCGGCGCTTGATGGATTTGAGGTCCCACGGTTGCGCCGGCTTGTCGGAGAGGGACTGGAAGTTGGCGGTGAAGCGTCGACTGAAGTCGCCCCAGACGTTGATGCAGTGTCGGGGCAGATGTCGCAGCCATTGCAGCGCGTCTTGCCCAAGGACAATGGGTAAGTATGCGGTCATCACCTCTTCGGAAGCCCCGGCAGCTCGGGCAGCGGTGGTGTAGACGGCTAGCCAACCCCATGGATCCTGTTTAGGTTCATATTTGTCAACATTGGATACCTTGAAGTTGGGAGGCCATTGGATGGCCCTAAGGCGCGAAGTAAGAGCGGACACTCCGCATGTGTCCTCCTGTCGTCGGGGACGATGTCTGTCCCGGGGAGGGGAGTTGTGACTGTGGTTCCTCGACCGCCCCCGGGTGGTTCCGCTAGTTGAGGCCGTTGCCGACTCAGTTCTGGTAGCTTGGCTTTGAGTCGGGATGCCGTGATCCCTGTCATACTCCTCCCGACGGCGAATCTCGTTCTCATGCCGCCGCTCGCGTGAAGCATTGATGGAGCTTCGCGCGTCTCGGCGACTGTTGATGGCGTGTCGTAGATCATTCGGCGGGTGAGCAAGCGGTAGAAGATGGTTGGCCGCCTGGGTGAACAGTCGTCGGTAGCCATCGGCGTCAGGAGTCCGAGGAAGTCCCTCAGCTATCCGAGCCAGTACCCCTCCGACTTCGCTCGGCGTGTTCATAGCTCGGGCGAAGTCGGGGTTCAGGTTGCGCCCAAAGAATGGATTCTCCCGACGCTGCCTTGCATCTTGCTCAGCCTGTTCCTGAGCTCGTCGGCGATCACGTCGTCGGGAGTTCCTTCGTTCTCTGAAGACACGTTCTTCCGGGGTTTCTCCTACCTCCGAGACCTCATCTCGCGAGACAGGCTGCTCCGGATTCCGCTCTCCGGCGGCATGATGTCGTCGAACGTTCCTGCGCTGGTTCCTCCATCGACGGGACTCTCGTTGAGGCGGTTCCTCCCCGGGTACAGTCGGCTCATCGTCGGAGACGATAGGCAACTCCGCTCTCCCGATGAAGAGGACGTCGGGGTAGAATGGTGCTGCTGCCGTGGTGACCTTCTTCCCGTTCCCCTTTGAGGCATGAGGAACAAAAAGAGCAACTTGTTTCTCCCCGGTTACCTTCTTCCTTGCAATCTGTGTCCACTCTTTTGTCGGAGAGGTAGGCAATGGAGCTCTCCGGGTCAGCGAGCCCTCGGCCCCCGGCTTTCCGGAGACGATCCTCATCCGGAGAGCTGGAGGTTGTGCTTCTCCAGTATTTCCGGAGTTCGTCGGGGGAGACTTCTTTTCTGGCGGATCCGCGATACGGTGCAGAATTCCTTCTTCATCCGCTACAAATGAGATTGTTCCGAAGCAGAACACGGATCCGGGACGCAGGGTGATCTTGCTGTAGAAGGTGACGGCCATTGAGCTAGCTTGGATTGTCGACACACCCCCTACCTGGCGCGCCAGCTGTCGGTGTTTTGGGTCCGACCGCACACCCGGGGTTGCCCCTCAAGGTGTTTTAGGAGTAGGACGGTGTCGACAACTGTAGCAAAATGGTTCGTGCAGATCGCACGAGGGACAGTGGACGAGGTTTACAGGTTCGGGCCGCTTAGAAATGCATAACACCCTACGTCCTGGTGAGTATGCTTGGTGAATGTGGTTACAAGAGAGCTCTCTGGATTGAGAATACAGAGAGTTGATGTGGGTGGCTAAGTAAAGTGTCGATCGATCTGAAGGGGTGCCCCCTAGGCCTTATATACTCGACCGTGGGGCAGTACATGTGGATAAGATAACAACAAGTAGCTAAAAGATAGTGAACCTCTTGAGATTATCCCTACGTAACCCTCACCGACTTATCCTCGCATGGCTTCGTTGCATGGAGGCTCCAGCGCGGGAGAGTCGGATCTCTGTTGCGGTCATTCGCTCGATGCTGTGGGTCGTCCGGGTTTACACCAATCCGGCCTCATGTCGTTCTGTTTTGCTGGTTGTTTCTCCCCAGGCCCACGAAAGAATGACCTTACGATTTATTGGACCCTTGGGCCTTTTGTGAGGTCCTTTACTCTTTTAGTGGACCCGAGGGATATCTATTCCCCACAGTCGGAAGCTGTGAACACAGCTTGCCATGCCATAAATCGGCTCTATCTACACCATCTCCTCAAGAAGACTTCTTATGAACTCCTCACTGGTGACAAACCCAATGTTTCTTATTTCCGTGTATTTGAGAGCAAATGCTACACTGCTGAAGAAAGGTAGACATTCGAAATTTGCTCCCAAGGCAGTAGAAGGGTTTTTACTAGGATATGACTCAAATACAAAGGCATATAGGGTCTTCAACAAATCATCAGGATTAGTTGAAGTCTCTAGCGACGTTGTATTTGATGAGACTAATGGCTCTCCAAGAGAGCTAGTTGATCTTGATGATGTAGATGAAGATGAGGTTTTGACGGCCGCAATGCGAACTATGGCGATAGGAGATGTGCGACCATAGGAACTACAGGAACAAGATCAACCCTCTTCCTCTACAATGGTGCATTCCCCAATTCAAGATGAACAGGTACCTCAAGAAGAGGGGCAGGATCAAGGGGGAGCACATGAAGAACAAGTTATGGAGGAAGAAGCATCACGGGCACCTCCAACTCAAGTCCGAACAATGATCCAAAGAATTCACCCCGTTGATCAGATTCTGGGTGACATTATCAAGGGAGTAACTACTCGCTCACGATTAGCTAATCTTTGTGAGCATTACTCGTTTGTCTCTTCTATTGAGCCTTTCAGGGTAGAAGAGGCCTTGCAGGATCCCGACTGGGTGTTGGCCATGCAGGAAGAACTCAACAACTTCAAAAGAAATGAAGTATGGAATCTAGTGCCACGTCCAAAGCAAAACGTTGTGGAACCAAATCGGTGTTCCGCAACAAGCAAGACGAACACAAAGTGGTGACAAGGAACAAGGCTCGACTTGTGGCAAAAGGTTATGCCCAAGTCACAGGTTTGGATTTTGAGGAGACTTTTGCTCCTGTGGCTGGGTTAGAATCAATTCAGATTTTGTTAGCCTATGCTGCTCACCATTCCTTTAAGCTGTTCCAAATGGACGTGAAGAGTGCTTTCCTCAATGGGCCAATCAAGGAGGAGGTATACGTGGAACAACCCCCTGGCTTTAAGGATGACAGGTATCCCGACCACGTGTATAAGCTCTCTAAGCCGCTCTATGGACTTAAGCAACCCCAAGAGCCTAGTATGAATGCCTTAGAGATTTTCTAATTGCTAATGCTTTCAAGGTTGGGAAAGCTGATCCGACTCTTTTCACTAAGACTTGTAACAGTGATCTTTTTGTATGCCAAATATATGTTGATGACATCATATTTGGTTCTACTAACCAACATTCTTGTGAGGAGTTTAGCAGGGTAATGATGCAGAAATTTGAGATGTCAATGATGGGCGAGTTGAACTACTTCCTTGGTTTTCATGTGAAGCAACTCAAGGAGGGCACCTTCAACTCCCAAACGAAGTACACTCACGATCTTCTCAAGAGGTTTGGGATGAAGGATGCTAAGCCTGCAAAGACATCAATGGGAACTGACGAACATCTAGACCTCAACAAAGGAGGTAAGTCCGTTGATCAAAAGGCATACCAGTCAATGATAGGTTCATTACTTTATCTTTGTGCCAGTAGACCGGATATTATGCTCGGTGTATGCATGTGTGCTAGATTTCAATCCAACCCCAAGGAATGTCACCTTGTGGCCGTTAAGCGAGTTCTTAGATATTTAGTTTCTACGCCTTGCTTCAGAATCTGGTATCCAAAGGGGTCTACCTTTGACTTAATTGGATACTCAGACTCCGACTATGCCAGGTGCAAGGTTGATAGGAAGAGCACATTAGGGATGTGCCAGTTTCTAGGATGGTCCCTGGTGTCTTGGAGCTCTAAGAAACAAACATCCGTTGCCCTATCCACCGCTGAGGCCGAGTACATTGCCGTAGGACAGTGTTGCGCACAACTAATTTGGATGAGGCAAACCCTCCGGGACTTTGGCTACAATCTGAGCAAAGTCCCACTCCTATGTGACAATGAGAGTGCAACCCGCTTGGCGGATAATCCTATTGAACACAGTCGCACTAAGCACATAGACATCCGGCATCACTTCCTAAGAGATGTAGTGCCCCAATCCTCTGGGACTCAAATGTGATACAATTACTAGTCCCAGGAGGCTAGTAAACACATTTATACAACAGATGATTCTATGTCTGCTTAAATGAGACAAACCTATAAAGGTGGTGATCAACTTTAGGAGTTGGTCCACAACTCAGGATATAACATCAGAGTGGGGCTGAAGCAGCCCGATATACGTAGCGAACCAAATCAGCGGTCCAACAGCCACATGCAAGGTTGGGAACAGGCGTAACTCTTACCCGATCAGCGATCACCTTCTCTGAAAAACAACAAATAAGCAAGGGTGAGTACAAACGTACTCAGCAGCCCACCTTCACCCGCGGAATGGGGAAATCAGATATAATGCATGGAATACGTGGAGCTCAGGATATTTTGCAGAAACAACAATATTTGATGCAGGGTTGTTTTGTAAAACATTTTGCATTTTTCAAAGCGCATCCTCTCCCAAAGGTGCAGGAAGTTTTTCAATATTAGAACAAAATCCCCTGGACTAAACCATCCACGTATCTCAGCAGTTTCCCACTGGTTTTCATTTTCAAAAATAGCTAATTGACTTCTCGTCCACCATAGCTCACGGCTCAACCGCCAGACCTTTTAAAAACCACTTTTCAAAAGCACCTTTTTATTTTTGGAAAACAAAACACTAATTGTCATACCACACCAGACTCGTCCATTCCTGTGGACACAGACTATTCGAATAGGTTTGAACTCTGCGTAGAGGGGTACACTTTACCCACTAGTCTGGCTCTGCGATCTCATGGCCAATGAGACCCGAATCCAAATCTCTTTCTTTCCTCGCACGTCCTTACCTTAACGGTTATACCGGAAGGAGTCAGGCCACCGCCATGTCCAAACCGGACAAAACATTCCCCCTCCTTATCCTCCCGGTGCTCCCCAGCCATCATAACCCTGGGGTTTGGATCGTACGAGTTCAGATTGAGTAACTGCCCATACAGTCTCGAGTGGTTGTACTTGTCATGAGTACAGGTAGTGAAGGATGACAAATCGGTTCTTATATGAGAGGACAATCCTTCTGCTCACACCTAACCCGGTTGAGCCATCACCTTAGGCCCTCCCCTAAACCAGGGAGTCCCTGATCATCCCTACTCAAAGGTGATAAGGGTGAAAACCCTTCATCATACCCATTTTGAAAAGCATTTTCTTTTGAAAACTCACACCTTTTCTCAAATCATTTGTAACAAATATATCAAGGATTGATTGCGGCAAGCGGCTGGGTGGCCATAATAACTTGTCTCAAAATCATATCATGCATAAAATAACAGGCTGAGGGTTGTGGTTGAAAAGCATAGGTAATTTATGCATCAAAGGGATCCAGTGAGCTTGTCGTGCTTATCCCGCGAAGCGGGAAGGGGAGCTCACGGAACTGGCTTCTAGCTCCACTGCCTAGCATAGACTTGCAGATCTGGCCTCCACAAGACGGCACGAATGCTCTGATAACTATGCAACATGAATAAGCAAACATACAAACAAGCAAGTATGCCAATGAATATTTAGTATAGTGGTCAGAATAGCGATATATGGATGTGTAGAGTTTTGAGCAGAATCTGTGTTATGTGGTGTTGAGATACTACTAGTGGTGGAGCGGAGGTGCTTACCACGAGGGTGGACTGGAGGCGAAGCGACACTATGCGTGTAGTCAGCAGAGCGGAGTAACTGAGTGGGTGGGGTGTTTGCCTTGGCTGAGGGTGTTGAGTGTGTGTGGAGAGGGAGAGGGTAGCTGGGTGTATGTGGTGTAGCACAGTGAAGTTCACTGTTGGTGAGAATAGTGACGAATGAATCGTCTGACTTAGTATGAACAGGAGAGTTATAGGCAAAATATGGGACAAGAGTATTTTGGGAGTTTTCTAGAACATGAACCATGCTTAAGGGATGACATGGTTGGATAGGGAATAGTTTGATAAGAATTTAGAAACAAGAATTATTGGAATCGGAGTTTGGAAGCCTGGTTCGAAGGAATCTCAAAGTTAGGCGTGCTCAACTTGGAGAAACCTGGGATGGGTGACTAGATGGGAAGTTCCCTACTGGAAGGAAAATCACAGTCACCGGAGTTTGTATGACTGGAATATAGGTCTGGCTGGTCTTAGGTGGACTGGACAGCATGATGGATGAGTAGTTGAAATTTGGGGTGATCGGATGAACGATGAATAGTAACGATGAATAGCAACGATGAATAGTGACAACGGAAAAGTAATTATAGATACCATCGATGAATAGTAACGATGATGATAGTGTCGGTGAATAGTAATGATGGTGAATAGTAACGATGAATAGTAATGGTGGATAGTGATGGTGAATAGTTCGCATGAACGAACGATGAACGATGAATAGTGACTATGAACGAACGATGAATGATGAATAAGAACTATGAACGAACGGACGCACGATCGAATGATCGGACGAACGAACGATCGGAATTTCGGCAGCATAACGGCAGGACAAATATTATCTAGACGAACGATGAATAGGGACTATGAACGAACGATGAACAATGAATAGGAACTATGAACGAACGATGAACGGTCGAATGATCGAACGAACGATCAGAATTTCGGCAGCATAACGGCTGAACAAAGATTATTTGGACGAACGAACGATCGAACGATCGGACGAACGGACAAATGAACCATGAACGATCGGACGAACAAACGAACAAACTAAGAACAGGTGGACGAACGATCGAAGAACGACCGAACGATCCTTGTGCTAGTGTGTGCTTGTGTGGGAAGTGGAGTGGGCGTGTGTGGGGGGGAAGAGAGTTGCCATGAAATGGCTTGGGGTGGCTTGAGAGGAGGCACTTGCCCCTCTATTTATAGCCATGGTGGGGGATTAGGGGGAGGGATGAGAGGATTAGTGGGAGATTAGCATGTATTTGTCTTGTGTAAGTGTAATTAGCTTGTAGAGCTCACCGTATGACACCGGAGGCGTACGTATACGTATGAGCATGAGAAAAGTTATGAAGAAAATATTGGGGGGACTTTAAAAATGATTCAGAAGTTATTTCTCAAGAGGAAAATATCTGGAGAATTATTGGTGGAATATTTGAGCAATATTTCTGGAAAGAACTCGAGGGGAAAATATCTATGCAATATTTCTGGAAAGAATTTGAAGGGGATCACTAGGGAAATATTTGTATGATATTTTGAGGAGGATTTGGGAGAGAATATAGACCACTATATTTTATTTGTTGATATCAACTTGCAAACAAACATTTTGAAATGAAATTTGAAATTCATTTTGAATTTAGAGCGAGTTTGAGAAAATTCCAAGATTTGAATTTTTGGGATGCTACAAATCTACCCCACTTAAAATGAATCTCGTCCTCGAGATTCGGCTTAGAAGGGTTATGGGTATAGCTTTACTTCAGCTACATATCTTCACTTTGCAGACTCTTCAAGGAGATGGAACTTCAACAAAATCTAGCCTTTGAGGAGCATCCGGTTGCCGATTGCAAACACTGATTCTGGCTACTCAAAGATCATCTTCAGGCTTCTAGCTTTCGCTTGGCAGCTAGCTTATTGAAGAAGCAACGAAGCCAACACGCAAACCTTCCTCTTGCGAACTCCCACATGGATTCCTTCCTTGATTGGTCTTCTGGTGCTTCATCAACAAAACTTGGGTGACCACTTCTCATCCAGAAACTTATATGCTTTGATGATCTGGTCCTCCACAAGCTTGCTACAGGTCTTCTTCTTTTTCTCCATAGCAGGAACCTTACTGGATCACTACCCCACTTAAAAAGAATGAGGGTAGAACTCTTGAATCTTGGGGATTTGAACTCCTTGAAGTACCTCATAACAAGGGTGTTATGGGGCCTTCTTCTGCTATTGCTGCTTGAGCAGGCTGCGGAGAAATGACTGACACAGGGTTGATTCTGGGAGAACCTTCTTCTCATCTTCTCTTCGCTATCTTCTTTTCACTTCTCAGTGAACCTTTCTTTCTCTTTGTTCTTCCCACTGGAGGATTCTATCAAAGAGTATTACCATCATACAGAGGAGGAAACCAAAGACTATGAACCATGTACAACAGTCTTCAACCCAAGAATCACCAAGCATTGTGATCTTAGGGGTGAGGGAGTGGAAAATGGGGTTGCTTGCGATTTGGCAGAGGGGATTTTATCGGGAGTGTTTCGCTTTGAGTGGAATAGGAACTGAGGGAGTTGTTGTTGGGGGGGGGGTTTATAGGCGAGCAGCACTGATGGTGGTGCTCGAGGGGTGTGGAGTGGTGGTGATGGAGCAGGTGACACGAGGCAGCAGGTGTAATGGAGGGGATGGTGTTGCTGGCGGCGATGGTGGTGATGGGTGCGCTGCAAAGGGGGTGTGGGGCGGTGGTAGTGCGCATGGAGGCGGGCACGCGTGCGGGGGGGGCACAGGTGAGTGGTGGGGTCGACGACCCTGACGTTTGTGGTCTCTGGTTCCAAGAATCTTTGCCTCTCTGTATGGTAATAACTTCTTCTGTCCTCTTTTACTGTTTACTTTGACTCAGTGGCAGTGCTTTGATTCTCACGGTCGGTCCTTTTTGACTGAGCGGATGGACTGGTTTCTTCTGTAGCTTATTTCAGGCTTCAAGGGTAAGCTTCCCGGTATCTTCTTGGGTAAGGTGCTTTTCTCTTGAGATGGGTTAAGATGAGAATGGAAGCATAAGGTGAGGATTAGCTCTAATTTATAATCTATGTTTTTAGAGAAAACCTTTCTTAAAAATAAAGAAAACACACAAGCTCAGCAATGATAAGCACAAACAAGTAAAATGTTTTGAATAAGGGAAGAATAGAGTTTTTCCAAAGCACGGACTACTCAGATTCGAGGGCTAAGCATAACTACTATTGCTCGGCTCCTGAAACGAGAACTATGCTTAAATGCGACTTATGAGCACTAACGTTAAAGCATCACATATTCACTCAAAAGAGAAGAAAACATCAAGCGAAATTCATTTTGAAATGCCCTAGGGGGCCACACAATTAGAGTTTTGCAAAACACGAGTCTACACGATTACCTCTCATACATGCAGGGCTCTAGCCAAAGTGAAGAAAAACTTCACTACCCAATGCATGTAGAGGACTGGACATAACTAACTTCAGACCAGGCAGCTTCTCTTCTAGCAAGGCTTGCACACAACTTCAATCTGAGACATCTCCTGGATGGGTCAAGAGGGAGCTGATGTTGATGACTTCTTCTGGCGGCGACTGCGATGGCAGCACGGGGTCGAACTCTTCTTCAAGCGGGACAAGCTCTTGTAGCTCCTCAGAGGGCGGTGGTGCTGGCGGGGTGCTTGCAGCTTCTTCTTTGATCTCACGGGACGGTGCTGGAATCTTCTTCATGGTGAGGGGCTCAAACAACTCTAGCGGGGGATCTTGGGAGGACTCAGGGTGCTCTTGCTTATTCATAGCCTGAAGGAAGACTGGAATTCCTTCCAAGACTATGGCTCCTTCCGGTAGTTCCCAAGTCTTCTTTTCTCCTCTGGTAGAGGCCGGGTGACCTTCATGAATCTCGGGATCTTCAGTTCTCCTCGGTTGAACTGGGTTGGATGAAGCGGGCTCTTGGATTTGTAGGGCTCTACGTTGGTTATGGGTGACCAATTAGGCCTCCATCAACTTCTGGACATGCTCATCCTTGGTTTGCTTAGGGCTTCAACAGCAATGACTTCACGACTTTCCAAGGCAGTTGCACGGGCTTGAGTTGAGGTGAGATCCACATGGAGCTTACGATTGCGCTTCTCTGCATCTTCTGCTCGGGCAATCATATAACGGTGGTGCCGAGCCAAGAATTCATACTACGCATCTAGGGTGAGCAGATATGCAGTGAGGTACACGACTGTGGGGTCGTCCTCAAGTAGCTGCTGCCCTTCTAATGCACGCATCCTGGCCATCCAAACGGGACGGTCTCTCTGAATGGGCGGAAAGAATCCGAGTAGGGTGTCGGCCACTTCTTCTTCATAAATCTGACACAGGGCCCTCAATGCCTTGCGAGCGACGACTTGGTAGATGTCTTTGAATCTGTGCCCCACTGTAGTGACACTACATTCCAAATGGTGCAGACAGGATCTAATGTATATAGTCACGACACACTTCTCTGTGCCATGCTCGACGAATTCACGACCATCATACTCTGCCTGGCTCCTGATTTCGAGGTGAACTGTGCATGCTCTCAGCAACTTGGGGAAACCATCTTCATTCTGGCAAAAACTGGTTTGGCAATGGACCTCCATCTGACTTCTGAGAGAAGGAAAGGGGGAAAGCATTTTTGAAATGAAGGGATAAGAGCAAGAATTTTTTTTAAGAAAATAGTTTTGACTCAAAAACTTTTGGATCAGGCGTCATGCGGCCAACCTAACAGCTCTGATACCACCTGTAGCGCCCCAATCCTTTGGGACTCAAATGTGATACAATTACTAGTCCCAGGAGGCTAGTAAACACATTTATACAACAGATGATTCTAGATCTGCTTAAACGAGACAAACCTATAAAGGTGGCGATCAACTTTAAGAGTTGGTCCACAACTCGGGATATAACATCAGAGTGGGGCTGAAGCAGCCCGATATACGTACCGAAGCAAATCAGCGGTCCAATAGCCACATGCAAGGTTGGGAACAGGCGTAACTCTTACCCGATCAGCGATCACCTTCTCTGAAAAACAACAAATAAGCAAGGGTGAGTACAAACATACTCAGCAACCCACCTTCACCTGCGGAATGGGGAAATCAGATATAATGCATGGAATACGTGGAGCTCTGGATATTTTGCAGAAACAACAATATTTGATGCAGGGTTGTTTTGTAAAACATTTTGCATTTTTCAAAGTGCATCCTCTCCCAAAGGAGCAGGAAGTTTTTAAATATTAGAACAAAATCCCCTGGACTAAACCATCCAGGTATCTCAGCAGTTTCCCACTGGTTTTCATTTTCAAAAACAGCTACTAGACTTCCCATCCACCATAGCTCACGGCTCAACCGCTAGACCTTTTTAAAACCACTTTTCAGAAGCACCCTTTTTATTTTTGGAAAACAAAACACTAATTGTCATACCACACCAGACTCGTCCATTCCTGTGGACACAGACTATTTGAATAGGTTTGAACTCTGCGCAGAGGGGTACACTTTACCCACTAGTCCGGCTCTGCGATCTCATGGCCAATGAGACCCAAATCCGAATCTCTTTCTTTCCTCGCCCGTCCTTACCTTAACAGTTATACCGGAAGGAGTCATGTCACCGCCATGTCCAAACCGGACAAAACATTCCCCCTCCTTATCCTCCCGGTGCTCCCCAGCCATCATAACCCTGGGGTTTGGACCGTACGAGTTTAGATTGAGTGACTGCCCATACAGTCTCGAGTGGTTGTACTTGTCATGAGTACAGGTAGTGAAGGATGACAAACCGGTCCTTATATGAGAGGACAATCCTTCTGCTCACACCTAACCCGGCTAAGCCATCACCTTAGGCCCTCCCCTAAACCAGAGAGTCCCTGAACATCCCTACTCAAAGGTGATAAGGGTGAAAACCCTTCATCATACCCATTTTGAAAAGCATTTTCTTTTGAAAACTCACACCTTTTCTCAAATCATTTGTAACAAATATATCAAGGATTGATTGCGGCAAGCGGCTGGGTGGCCATAATAACTTGTCTCAAAATCATATCATGCATAAAATAACAGGATGAGGGTTGTGGTTGAAAAAGCATAGGTAATTTATGCATCAAAGGGATCCAGTGAGCTTGTCGTGCTTATCCGGCGAAGGGGGAAGGGGAGCTCGCGGAACTGGCTTCTAGCTCCACTGCCTGGCGTAGACATGCAGATCTGGCCTCCACGAGACGGCACGAATGCTCCGATAACTATGCAACATGAATAAGCAAACATACAAACAAGCAAGTATGCCAACAAATATTTAGTATAGTGGTCAGAATAGCGATATATGGATGTGTAGAGTTTTGAGCAGAATCTGTGTTATGTGGTGTTGAGATACTACTAGTGGTGGAGCGGAGGTGCTTACCAGGAGGGTGGACTGGAGGCGAAGCGACACTATGCGTGTAGCCAGCAGAGCGGAGTAACTGAGTGGGTGGGGTGTTTGCCTTGGCTGAGGGTGTTGAGTGTGTGTGGAGAGGGAGAGGGTAGCTGGGTGTATTTATAGCTAGGTGTATGTGGTGTAGCACAGTGAAGTTCACTGTTGGTGAGAATAGTGACGAATGAATCGTCTAGCTTAGTATGAACAGGAGAGTTATAGGCAGAATATGGGACAAGAGTATTTTGGGAGTTTTCTAGAACATAAACCATGCTTAAGGGATGCATGGTTGGATAGGGAATAGTTTGATAAGAATTTAGAAACAAGAATTATTGGAATCGGAGTTTGGAAGCATGGTTTGAAGGAATCTCAAAGTTAAGCGTGCTCAACTTGGAGAAACCTGGGATGGGTGACCAGATAGGAAGTTCCCTACTGGAAGGAAAATCACAGTCACCAGAGTTCGTATGACTGGAATATGGGTCTGGCTGGTCTTAGGTGGACTGGATAGCATGATGGATGAGTAGTTGAAATTTGGGGTGATCGGATGAACGATGAATAATGACAATGGAAAAGTAATTATAGATACCATCGATGAATAGTAACGGTGATGAATAGTAACAATGGTGAATAGTGTTGGTGAATAGTAACAATGGTGAATAATGTCGGTGAATAGTAATGATAAATAGTAATGGTGAATAGTTCGCATGAACGAACGATGAACGATGAATAGTGACTATGAACGAACGATGAATAGGAACTATAAACGAACGGACGCACGATCGAATGATCAGACGAACGAACGATCAGAATTTCGGCAGCATAACGGCAGGACAAAGATTATCTGGACGAACGATGAATAGGGACTATGAACGAACGATGAATAGGAACTATGAACGAACGATGAACGGTTGAATGATCGAACGAACGAACGATCGAAATTTCGGCAGCATAACGGCTGAACAGAGATTATTTGGACGAACGAACAGACGAACGAACGAACGAATGGACGAACGAACCATGAACGATCGGACGAACGAACAAACAAACTAAGAACAGGTGGACGAACGATCGAAGAACGATCGAACGATCCTTGTGCTAGTGTGTGCTTGTGTGGGAAGTGGAGTGGGTATGTGTGTGGGGGGGAAGGGAGTTGCCATGAAATGGCTTGGGGTGGCTTGAGAGGAGGCACTTGCCCCTCTATTTATAGCCATGGTGGGGGTTTAGGGGGAGGGATGAGAGGATTAGTGGGAGATTAGCATGTATTTGTTTTGAATAAGTATAATTAGCTTGTAGAGCTCACCGTATGACACCGGAGGCGTACGTATACGTATGAGCATGAGAAAAGTTATGAAGAAAATATTTGGGGGACTTTAAAAATGATTCGAAAGGTATTTCTCAAGAGGAAAATATCTGGAGAATTATCGATGGAATATTTGAGTAGTATTTCTGGAAAGAACTCGAGGGGAAAATATCTGGGCAATATTTCTGGAAAGAATTTGAAGGGGATCACTGGGGAAATATGTGTAGGATATTTTGAGGAGGATTTGAGAGAGAATATAGACCACTATATTTTATTTGTTGATATCAACTTGCAAACAAACATTTTGAAATGAAATTTGAAATTCATTTTGAATTTAGAGCGAGTTTGAGAAAATTCCAAGATTTGAATTTTTGGGATGCTACAAGAGACCACCAGCAAAGGGGAGATATCGATATTTACCACATTAGCACCGAGAACCAGCTAGCCGATATCTTCACCAAACCTTTAGATGAGAAAAGGTTTTGCAGGTTGCGAAGTGAGCTAAATGTCTTAGATTCGCGTAACTTGGATTGATCTATAGCATACATGTGTTCCATGCCTTTGATCATGTACTTTGAGCATTTACATCAATTATTGCTTATTTATGGTGCTCAAGCTGTACAAGTCATCCTGGACCTCACAAGTCCCTCTGCAAATGATGCATATGTTTAGGGGGAGATGAGCTACAACTTGACTTCTTTGAGACTAACTTGTTTGTTTGAGTACACTTGAAGTAGTCTCTAAGGAACATTGAAAGGGAAAATGAACTTGGACAAGAAAAGGGCTTCCACTGCATTCCGGTAAAATGTATCTTGTCCTAAGTTCCTTAATGTGTTCTCATTGCCTTTTTGCTCTTATTTGACATTTTGGTGAGGCAATGAGGTTAAAGGGGCCAAAAGTTATCCCGTTTTGGTGCTTAATGCCAAAGGGGGAGAAACTAAGGGGCCAAAGCAAATGGATCAGCCAATCACTTGTGAATTACAAAAATAGTAGAGTTAAAATTGTATTTTGCCCAAATGACTCTTATTGCAAAATTTGGTCTCTTACGGGGGAGAATTTTGATTATGGGAAAAAGGGGGAGTTTTTGGCACTTGATAAATTCTTCTCTTGGAATAGCTCTCTATTTGCCCAAACAAGTGTGTTTGACTTAGAAATAGGAAAAATAATTTGTTTTGCAAAAATAAACCAAGTGGTGGCAAAAGTGATCCAAATATGTCAAATCTCAAGTGATAAAATTTGGTCTTCAAATCTGCACTTTTGAGAATGATGTTGCACTTTTAGTTGCTTTTTAATGTGTTGGCATAAATCACTAAAAAGGGAGAGATTGAAAGAGAAATGTGCCCTTGGACCATTTTTATAAATGTTTTAGTGATTAGATGTCCAACACATTGTTTTAAGTTCATATGTGCCAAGTGATTTAGAAGTGCACATCAAGAACCAAGGTATGCTTCTAGCCCTAGTAAATTGTTTTTGGGTACTAACATCTTTATCTAAGTAATAGAGACATTGCCAACAAAAGAGGAAAAGAAGTGGAGAAGAATTGGCTATGTTCAGCCAAATCAGCACCAGCCTAAGGCGCACCGGACTATCCGGTGCCCAGGCTAGCCCCGCGGCGAACTAGCTGCTCTCGGGAATCGGACGGGCGATGTGGCTATAAATCACCGGACTGTCCGGTAGTGTACCGGACTGTCCGGTGAGTTATCAGCGCCCGTCCTCAAGACCCCGGCGACAAACTCGTCGCTCTCGGGAAAAAGCGAAGGCGTCGCGACTATAATTCACCGGACTGTCCGGTGAGCCAAACGGCGCCCACAGCCAACTGTCGTCTGCGCGATCAACGAGCGACATGTGGCTGAGCCAACGGTCGGATGGTCACACCGGACAGTGTCCGGTGCGCCAACGGGACTAAAGACCCAACGGTCGGCTTCGCCAGAAAAGGAAGGAGATCATGCACCGGACAGGAACTATTCATGTCCGGTGGTGCACCGGACTGTTCGGTACACCACTCGACAGAAGGCAAGAATTGCTTTCCAATTGGATCTCCAACAGCTCCTAGCTGCCTTGGGGCTATAAAAGGGACCCCTAGGCGCATGGAACAGAACACCAAGCATTCTCTGAACAATCTAAGACACCTAGACTCCACTGCCACACATTTGGATCGCTGTGTTAGAGATTTGAGCACCTTTCGAGTCGAGAACTCCTGCACCGTGCTTTTGTGCTCAAGTCTTGGATTGTGTGCGTGTGTTTGCTGCATATTGAGTCTTGTACATGTTGCTTTCCCTTCCTTACTCTTGTGCTTCTCTTGTGATCAATATTGTAAGGGCGAGAGGCTCTAACTTATGGAGATTCCTCGCAAACGGGAAAAGAACTCTAAAGAAAAAGACTGTGGTATTCAAGTCGATCATTGGATCACTTGAGAGGGGTTGAGTGCAACCCTCGTCCATTGGGATGCCACATCGTGGAAGTAGGCAAATGTTACTTGGCCGAACCACGAGATAAAACACCGTGTCTCTGGTGTTGCTTTTCTCTGTGATTGATTTCTTCTCAAGAGCTCACTCTATAGCAACTTGGTTTAGTCTAACTAACATTTTATAAATCAAGTCTGTGTGATTAGTGTTGAATTTTGCAGGATCACCTATTCACCCCCTCTAGGTGCTCTCAGTAGTGTGCTCAAAGTATGCTTAGGTACCGCTCCATGGCTCCTTGGGGTCATTTTATAGCCCCAAGGGACCTAGGAGCCATTGGAGCTTTAATTGGAAGCTCCCGACCTTCCCTGTCCGTGAGTGCACCGGTCTGTCCAGTGGCTCACCGGACCTGCACAGTGCAACAGTCAACAGATCCCTGATTGGTCACTTTTCGTTTCAGGTGGGCACCAGACTATCTGGTGGGGGGCACCAAACTGTTCGATGCACCATCTGACCATTGGCTGTGGCGGACGTGACAGATAGTTGTTGGCTATCTTCACACTGGACTGTCCGATGGGTGGCACTGGACCGTTCAGTGTCGCCTAGTCCAGCACAACTTGTTCCTTTTTATGCCAACTTTCTTTTGTTCCTTTTGGCTCCACTTCTTATGGTTTCTAGCATTTGGTCAAACATGATTAGTACCTAAATAATTAACTAAGTGATAGAAACATACATGTTTCACTTTGATCCGTAGATGTTTTAGTAAGCCTATTTTCAAGTATAAAGGGTGCCTTTTCTTGTAATCCTTAATTTACTTTACAAACACCTATGCTCATGCCCAAACAGGACCTATATTTGATAAACTTCCACTATTGCATTCTTTTATTTTATTATGAAAATAGCTAAATTAGTTAAGTTATGGTACAAACGTTCTGTTTGATACTACTTTCGTTTTTAAATATACGAAGAAGCTACGAAATAGGCTGTGACAAATAAAGTTTTTATGCGATGCCAACGAGAAGTTTAGGGAGAGTGGGAGACAAAGCGGATTGGTGGGCTACGGTCTACAGTTGGGTCGTACGGCTGTGAATCTTGGGCCGGCCCATCCATTTTTGTTTTATATTCTTTGGCCTTTGTTAGCCTGGACTCCACCCAACTTTTCTTGCCAAATAAAACGATGAAAAAGTTCATTTTTACCTCAGTCAACTACCAATTTTCTCGCTCAGACATACAGAATTACAGAGTCGAAGTGCGCTGTGGACTCTCCCCTCCCCAACTCCGGCGAAGGGAGCAGAAACGTTGGCGTGTTGGTTGGGTGGCGTCGGCATGGACGAGGCAACGAAGAAGAATGTGGAGGCTACGGTGCTGGAGGTCCTCCGGGGCTCCGATATGGAGTCCGTGACGGAGTACAAGGTCCGCGCCGCTGCCAGCGACCGCCTCGGCATCGACCTCTCCATACCCGACCGCAAGCTCTTCGTCCGCGGCGTCGTTGAGGAATACCTACTTTCACTCTCCTCCAAGGAGGAGGCGAAGGCGGAGGAGGAGGGCGTCACTGGCAGGGAGAGCAAGGGCAAGGAACAGGAAGAGGAGGACGAAGAGGATGACGATGAGGAGGAGGATGAAGGTAAGGGTGGCGGGAAGAGAGAGTACGACGACCAAGGTGACCTTATCCTGTGCCGCGTGAGTTTCTTCTTCCTTATCTCCTCTCTCGCTCTTGTTCAAATCGATCCGAATGTTATGCTAGGGTTTTGTGGCGTGATGTGGGTTTGTGCGTGCAGCTTTCGAGCAAGAGGAGGGTGACTCTATCGGAGTTTAAGGGCAGGTCGTTGGTGTCCATCCGCGAGTTCTACGTGAAGGACGGCAAGGAGATGCCCTCCGCCAAAGGTGACTCCATCATGGATTACTGCTCGAATGTTAGATGTGATGTCCACTCGAATGGATCTTCATCTGCAATGTCAGCTTGATATTGCCGGACCTTGAGGCTTGAGCCTTTTATTACACTCTTA
This sequence comes from Zea luxurians, assembly GCA_029449295.1. Taxonomy (NCBI): domain Eukaryota; kingdom Viridiplantae; phylum Streptophyta; class Magnoliopsida; order Poales; family Poaceae; genus Zea; species Zea luxurians. The sequence continues at coordinate 44,694,607 of JAOPSE010000016.1, forward strand.
TAGTAATGAATGTCTCAGTTTTCCAGAAACCGGATTCACCAGTTCGCAGAACTTAGAACTGAGTAGCGATAATGATGTGATGTTGTTGTTCCAGTGTTATCTGTCTGTCATTTACCTATGGCTATTTTTTTTAGACAAAACGTGGCTATTATGTATCCATGCTTTCGTAAATGTTGGACTAATTTATATAGAAACACTGCAAATACCAGTTAGTTTTTTCAATCTGTCACTGCGTAGGGTATATTTCATTCTCCTGCACTAGCAATATCTAGAATCTGTTATGGTCTCAGTGTGATTTGATCATATCGACTTATTTTTAGGCTATGTCAGTCCTGTATTTTCATGCATCTTCAGAAGTCTTTTTAGCGCAGTTATTGTCTTACCACTGGTGTCTAGCTGTACAGTTTCAATTGGTGGGCAAGAAAACTGTCAATTTGAGATTTTAATGGCTTTATGGGTTATTTTACTAAGTTTAATGTGATCATTTTAATGCAGCATTACGTTCAGTATACCCCTGTTGAATCAGCACCCCTGCCTACCGAAATTTGGATTGATTTAAAGAAAAATCTGAGGAAATCATTTCAACAGGCTAGCTGATCTGCAAAAGTATATCCCCACCATATTCAGACACAATATTATATTTGTTCGCAGCCAGTTGCCAGTCAATAATCACTAATTCACTATATTTGGATGCTCTGGAATATTTGGTTCATGGACCAGTTGACAATTCTCTGTTCTTTCATGTTACAACTTGTGTTCTTTCTTTATTATTTGTTGGTGGAAATGCATGTCAACTTGATTTAGTTTTGACTCCTTTTCTAAACAAAATTTCATTTCAGTATTATCCATGTTGCATCGTATTCCATAGCAAAACAGTTATAACTCAGTTGCCATCCCTTGTGACATACTTGTGATGTCAAAAATCTGGTTATTGTTTTGCATGAGTTATTCCATCATGTTCCAACACATTTTAATGTATCAGGATTGAGAACCCTCTTTTGCGAGCTCAAACTTTGGTAGGTGTTTATTAATTTCAATAGTATCTAATCACTACCCCATTTATTTCCACATGGCTAAATGCATGTTCCTAAAGAAATTAAGATTTATCAGGTGTTTGTTAGTACCATCTTACCAAAAAAAAATGTGTTTCTGGTGCCATTGTTATGGATTTCTGCCATATCTTCTTTGTTTTATGTTGTGGTGTGCTTCTTTTTGTGTGCCATTGCTCATTGTTTATCTCTTTTCTTCTATTCTTTACTAACGTTTTTCCTAGTGCAGGTATTAGTATGACTTTGGAGCAGTGGGAAGCATTTTGCAATGCTGTACCTGCAATAGAGGATGCCATCAAAAAGCTTGAAGATTCAGACTGAGAACTGGTTTTAAGAGCCTCTTCTTATGCCCGTGTCAAATGATAAAGCCTGGGAAGCATTTCGCAATGCTGTATCTGCAATAGATGATGCATGAAAAAGCTTGAAGATTCAGACAGAACTGGTTTAGGAGCCTCTTATTTTGCCTGTATCAAATAAAAAAGCCTATTTCTGACCCTTAACGACGGCCATATATGTGTCTTGCAAGAGCTAAGTTCTGTAAAAGATTTCTACTTGTACCATGTGTAGGAGTTAGGATCGTGTGATAGACGTACTGCTGCATACAGTTCGGAATATTTGCTAGTAACAAGTAATCTACCATTAGGTGGCCTGGAGTTCACATGCTATGCTTTGTGATGATCGGGGATGTGTCCAGGAGTTCACATGCTATGCTATGTGATGATCGGGGATGTGTCCTAGCAAAGTAGCAATAGCAAGTTCATGAAGTTGTTTCTCCCGTTTTTCCCTCTATATTAGGGCTAGTTTGGCAAACATATTTTCTCGGAGATTTTCATTTTCTCAAGAATTATTTTAAAAAATAGAGTTGCCAAACTAACCTTTACATATTTATGTGATAGCGATTTTTTACATTATGTTTGTCTGAGATGACACTAAGAGCTGATTTAGTGGATATGAATCATGAGGGAATCTATAGGAGAGAATCCTGAATAGAAAAGGGATTCCCTCTCCATAGACCCCCTCGTGATTTCTATCCACCAAATTTGGTGATCAGAGGATCCATGGGGAGTAATTCTTTTGTTATTCAAATTTAAATAGCAAGGGGATTTCTCCCCATAATCCTCTCAGGATATCTGATGACCAAATCAGCCCTAAGAGTATGTTTGTTTCCCTCAGATTATAATCCCTCTTAGATTATAGCACTTATGTATTTATGTGATTTTTTTACATTATGTTTGTCTGAGATGACATGAAGGGTTGTGTTTAGAGATGTCAATGGGGATTCGATACCCGCTAACCCGTGAGGAATTCCCCTATTAGGGTACGGGTATGAGACAAAAATTGTTTCCATGGGTATGGATATGGGACAAAATCTCCATCCATTGGGTAAACAGGTATGGGTTTGGGAAGCAATAATCCGAACCCGATTACCAATGGGTATTTAATACATCTGCACCTGTCCTGTTTGTATGAACGAGTTGAGGCCGAGTCGGCCATCAAACCCGACAGACTCCATTTCTTATATTGGTACCAAAGTACTGATTTCTTTTCTAATGGATGGATGAATGGATCATGGTTGTCGGGTACCGTAATTAGGGGTACCCCCAACACTCCTAAACACGGCTCGTAAACACCTTCAGAGCAAACCATGAAGGCTTACAGTTCGGGTCAAAGTCAAAGCTTCGTCTACCAAGGGACGCGATCTCGCCTCGCCCGAGCCCGGCCTCGTGCGGGAACAGTGGTCCCGGACGAGTTCACGACTCGCCCGAGGGTCTCCTCAGGCAGTGAGCGCATCCATGGCTCAGCCAAAGGCATGCCTTGTCGTGCAAGCGACCTTGGCTGAATCGCCTTACCGGTCGACCGTATTGCATGCGCATTTAATGCTGGGATCGTCTGATACCTTATCCTGACACGCGCGCCTCAGTTGGCAAGGTCGAAGTGACCGCAGTCACTGCACCCTTTCACGGACCGATCTGACAGGAGAGCAGCGCCGCCCGCCCCGCTCCGGTTGCTGTGCCAACCACCCGGGCGAAACCGACAACGGCCAAGTTCAGCCTCGGGTGCAACAGGAAGCTCCGCCTCGCCCGACCCCAGGGCTCGGCCTTGGCCTCGGCCTCGGGAAGAGTCATGCCCTCGCCTGACCCTGGACCTCGGCCCCGACCTCGGCCTCGGAGGAGCCGCCGCCTCGCCCGACCTCAGGCTCAGATCGACCGCGCCACAAGGGACACATCATCACCCTACTCCTAGCTAGCTTAGGCTACGAAGGAACAAGATCGACGTCCCATCAAGCTTACCCCGGTAACAGGCAATGATGGTTCCCCGCATGCGTCCATGACGTCGGTGGTTCTCAAACCCCCTACGGAAGCAAGGAGACGTCAGCAAGATCCATGCAGCGCCAATAGCTGTGCTTCTACAGGGCTCATGCACTTCTCCGACGGAAACGTTAACACGTGCATAGCGACCAGGCACTTCCCCGCTGGCCACGTAGCACATAGCTACACCCCCATTATATAGCTGGGCCATCTCCTTATGTCTATAAAAGGGGATGTCCAGGGGGGACGGCAGACGAGCAGACGAGCATACGAGCATACGAACAACATACGAACACACGGACGCACGACAGGAGAGACGAGTAGACGCACGACAAAGGGATGGGAGAAGATGAGCAGGGCCGGGCCCTCTCTCTCTCTCTCTCGCTCTCTCCTACTCGCTCTCTCTCACCCTCGCTCCCTCGCAACGCTTGTAACCCCTACTACGAGCACCCTGGTGCAGGATAATACAAGGCTCATTCCCCCACTTGTGTTCTATCTCGCACCAACCCATCTGGGCAGGGGCACGCAGCGACAAATTTACTCGTCGGTCTAGGGACCCCCCAGGTCCGAAACACCGACAGTTGGCGCGCTAGGTAGGGGCCTGCTGTGTGATAACGAACACTTTCCCGTTGAGTTCTAGATGGGTAGACTTCAGCAACCTCTCCAGCCCGGGATGGTGCTCCGCTTCGGGAGTCTCGAGTTCATGTCCCTTGACGGCAGCTACGACATAGTACTGCTCCCTCTGCAGCACGACAACAACGACGATCCGCGACTCACCCGGCGGAGGCAAGCTCGACGACGGCATCTCCCCGCGGCGGAGGAGGAGCACCCGGGTCGTCCCCGCTACCCTCCTCGTCGGAGGAGACGGAGACGGGGCAACCATGGCCACGCAGGAGGTGGCACCTTATCGGTTGTCGGACCAGAGCGAGTCGACAATGCCGGCACTCCTCCGGGGGACATGTCGAGTGTTGTCCTCGCGCCTGAGACAACGACGAGCGTCGCTTCCCCGCGACGTGCCAGCCCCAAGCGGACTGATGATGCCAGCACCCTCGCAAAGGACCTGCGGGGTGTTACCCTCGTACCTGGGATGACGGTGCGCTCCGTCCCCAACGCGACTTCACCACCATCCATCGACCAAGAGGTACCGTCCGTACTCCACCCTGTTCCCTTTCGATTCAGCTTCGATCCACCTAACGACCCCGCTGTGGTGAGTGCTTTTGTAAGGGCGTATCCAGACCTTCTGGGGTACCACATGTGGTCAACCTGGGACCGACTGACAGCCGTCTCAACCTCTGGACCGGCGGGTTCCGAGGAGGAGGACGACCCCGACTTCGGTTGGGATTTCTCTGGCCTCAGTGATCCCGGTGCCATGCGGGACTTCATGTCCGCATGTGACCACTGCCTCTCCGGTTCCTCTGACGATGGCCACGACCTTGACGACAAGGGTTATGGCCCAAGTCGCAAATGTTTCCACGTCGATCAGGGAGATCACGACGAAGGCAACCACCTCGGTATGCTGGAGGTTGACGATCCCCCTGGGCCCGCATCTCGCGTTGACATCCCGCGGGAGCTAGCTGTGGTCCCAGTCCCTGCGGGGGGTCGAGACACACAGCTCGAGCAAATCCGCGAGATACAGGCCAAGGTCGACGAGGAAGCAGGCCGACTTGTGCAGCTCCGACAGAACATCGAGCAGGAGTGGGTAGGCCGGACCCTCGCCCGAGGAGCCTGTCATCGGGCCCGGGACGTCCACCGTTGCATCATCGACAACGCCAGGGCAGCGCTGCCCCCGGTCGTCAGCGGGTCCAGCCAGGACCTAACTGCAGCGGCGATGCTACTTCAAACCATGCCGGAGCCATCCACCACCGAGGGACGGCGTATCCAGGGCGAACTCAAAGATCTCCTGGAAGGTGCCGCAGTTCGACGAGCCGAGAGCTCCGCCTCCCGAAGGCGAGCTGACCCCTTAGAGCATCACGTGGCGTCCTCCCGACGCATGCGGGAGGCCTCGGTCCATCCCGAGCGCACGCGGGACGAGACACCTGCCGCCCGAGATCACCTCGGCAACGAGCAACACCATCGCGACCGTCGAGCCCGCCTCGAGGAGAAGGTGCGCCGAGGCTACCATCCCAGGCACGGGGGACGCTGCGATAGTGAGGAGGATCGGAGTCCCTCGCCCGAGCCACCCGGTCCGCTAGCCTTCATCCGGGCCATACAACGAGCGCCGTTCCTCGCCTGTTTCCGAGCCCCGACTACCATCACCAAGTACTCGGGGGAGACGAGGCCAGAGTTGTGGCTCACGGACTACCGACTAGCATGCCAGTTGGGAGGGGCAGACGACGACAACCTCATCATCCGCAATCTTCCCCTTTTTCTCTCCGACGCCGCCCGGGCCTGGCTGGAGCATCTGCCTCCTGCGCAGATCTCCGACTAGGACGACCTGGTCAAGGCTTTCGCGGGAAATTTCGAAGGCATGTACGTGTGCCCTAGGAACTCATGGGATCTCCGAAGCTGCCGCCAGCAGCCAGGGGAATCCCTCCGAGAATACATCCGGTGGTTTTTGAAGCAGCGCACCGAGCTGCCCAACATCACCGACTCGGACGTCATCAGAGCTTTCCTCGCCGGCACCACTTGCCGGGACATGGTGAGCAAACTGGGGCGCAAGACTCCCACCAAGGCGAGCGAATTGATGGACGTCGCCACCAAGTTCGCCTTGGGTCAGGAGGCGGTCAAAGCCATCTTCCGGAAAGACAAGCAGCCTCAGGGAGAGCCGAAGGACAACGCCCTCGAGGCGCCCGCCTAGTGTGGCGTGAAGAAGAAGGCCAAGAAGAAGGCGCAAGCGAAGCGCAACGCCGCTGACGCGAATTTCGTTGCTGTTGCCGAGCACAAGAACCCTCGGAAGCCTCCTGGAGGGGCCGGCGCGTTCAACAAGATGCTCAAGGAGCCGTGCCCCTATCACCAAGGTCCCGTCAAGCACACCCTTGAAGAATGTGTCATGCTCCGGCGCTAATTCCATAAGGCCGAGCCCCCGGCGGAAGATGGCAAGAGCCAAGGCAACAACAAGAAGGAGGGCGACAAGGAAGAGGAGTTCCCGGAGATCCACAACTGCTTCATGATCTACGGCAGGCAGGCTGCGAACGCCTCAGCTCGGCACCGCAAGCAGGAGCGCCGGGAGGTCTGCTCGGTGAAGGTGGCAGCGCCAGTCTACCTAGATTGGTCCAACAAGCCTATCACTTTTGACCGAGTCGACCACCCCGACTTTGTGCCAAGCCCAGGAAGGTACCCGCTCGTCGTCGATCCGATCATCGGCAATGTTAGGCTCTCCAAGGTCCTCATGGACAGAGACAGCAGCCTCAACATCATCTACGCCGAGACCCTGGAACTCTTGGGGGTGGATCGGTCCGAGGTCCGCGCCGGTGCGGCACCCTTCCACGGGATCGCACCCGGAAAGCGTATCCTGCCCCTCGGACAGATCGACTTGCCCATCTGCTTCGGAACTCCCTCCAACTTCCGAAAGGAAATCCTCACCTTCGAGGTGGTCGGGTTCCGAGGGACCTACCACGCGGTGTTGGGAAGGCCGTGCTACGCCAAGTTCATGGCCGTCCCCAACTACACCTACCTCAAGCTCAAGATGCCCGGCCCCAACGGGGTCATCACCGTCGGATCCACGTACCGCCACGCGTACGAATGCGACGTGGAATGCGTGGAGTACGCTGAGGCCCTCACCGAGTCCGAGGCCCTCATCGCCGACCTGGAACGCCTCTCCAAGGAGGCGCCCGAAGCAAAGCGGCACGCCGGCAACTTTGAACCAGTTGAGGCGGTTAAGTCCGTCTCTCTCAACCCCAGCAACGACGCCAGCCAGAAAGTCAGGATTGGCTCCGAGCTTGACCCCAAATAGGAAGTAGTGCTTGTCGACTTTCTCTGCGCAAACGCCGAAGTTTTTGCGTGGAGTCCCTCGGACATGCCAGGCATACCAAGGGATGTCGCCGAGCACTCACTAGACATCAGAGCTAGAGCCCGACCCGTGAAGCAATCCCTGCGCCGTTTTGATGAAGAAAAGCGCAGGGCCATAGGCGAGGAGGTCCACAAGCTACTGGCTGCGGGGTTCATCAAAGAGGTATTCCATCCCGAATGGTTAGCTAACCCTGTTCTTGTAAAGAAAAAGGGTGGGAAATGGAGGATGTGCGTAGACTACACTGGTCTAAACAAAGCATCTCCGAAGGTTCCCTACCCTCTGCCTCGCATCGATCGAATTGTGGACTCCACTGCTGGGTGCGAAACCCTGTCTTTCCTTGATGCCTACTCAGGCTATCAACAAATCAAGATGAAAGAGTCCAACCAGCTCGCGACTTCTTTTATCACACCTTTTGGCATGTATTGTTACATTACAATGCCATTTGGCTTGAGGAATGCAGGCGCCACCTACCAGAGGTGCATGAACCATGTGTTCGGAGAACACATCGGCAGAATGGTCGAGGCTTACGTCGATGACATCGTTGTCAAGACAAAGAAAGCCTTCGACCTCCTCTCTGACCTTGAAACAACATTCAAGTGTTTGAGAGCGAAAGGTGTGAAACTCAACCCCGAGAAGTGTGTCTTCGGAGTCACTCGAGGCATGCTACTGGGGTTCATCGTCTCCGAGCGGGGCATAGAGGCCAACCCGGAGAAAATCGCGGCCATCACCAACATGGGACCAATCAAAGATTTAAAAGGAGTACAGAGGGTCATGGGATGCCTTGCGGCTCTGAGCCGCTTCATCTCACGCCTTGGCGAAAAAGGATTGCCCTGTACCACCTCTTAAGGAAGGCCGAGCGCTTCACTTGGACCCCCGAGGCCGAGGAAGCCCTCGGAAACTTAAAGGCACTCCTTACAAATGCGCCCGTCTTGGTGCCCCCCGCTGCGGGAGAAGCCCTCTTGATCTTCGTAGCCGCAACCACTCAGGTGGTCAGTGCCGCGATCGTAGTCGAGAGACGAGAAGAAGGGCACGCGCTGCTCGTCCAAAGACCAGTCTACTTCATTAGCGAAGTGCTATCCGAGACCAAAGTCCGCTACCCGCAGATTCAGAAGCTGCTCTATGCAGTGATTCTGACACGGCGGAAGCTGCGACACTACTTCGAGTCTCATCCGATTACTGTGGTGTCATCTTTCCCCCAGGGAGAAATCATCCAGAGCCAAGAGGCCTTGGGTAGGATAGCAAAATGGGCAGTGGAACTCATGGGCGAAACACTTTCATTTGCCCCTCGGAAGGCCATAAAATCCCAAGTCTTGGCCGACTTCCTGGCTGAATGGACTGACACCCAGTTACCGACGGCCCCAATCAAACCCGAACTTTGGACCATGTACTTTGACGGGTCGCTGATGAAAACCGGAGCAGGCGCGGGCTTGCTCTTCATCTCACCCCTCGGAGAACATGTACGTTATGTACTGCGCCTCCATTTCCCGGCATCAAACAACGTGGCCGAGTACGAGGCCTTGGTTAACGGCCTGCGCATCGCCGTCAAGCTAGGGGTTCGGCGCCTCGACGCTCGTGGCGACTCGCAGCTCGTCATTGACCAGGTCATGAAGAACTCCCACTGCCGCGATCGAAAAATGGAAGCCTACTGCGACGAAGTCCGGCGCTTGGAAGACTAGTTCTACGGGCTGGAACTCAACCACGTTGCTCGACGGTACAACGAAACCGCAGATGAGCTGGCGAAAATAGCCTCGGGCGAGCGACGGTTCCCCCGAACGTCTTCTCCAAGGATATATATCAGCCATCCGTCCAAATCAACGACGCGCCCGAGCCCGAGGAGGCCTCGGCCCAGCCCGAGGTACCCGCGACCGCCGAGGGTGAGGCCCTGCGAGTCGAGGAGGAGCGGAATGGGGTCATACCGGTTCCGAACTGGCAGACCCCGTACCTGGAATATCTCCTCCAAGGAGAGCTGCCCCTCGACAAGGCCGAAGCTCGACGACTGGCTCGGCGCGCTAAGTCGTTCGTTTTGCTGGGTGATGAAAAGGAGCTATACCACCGTAGCCCCTCGGGCATTCTCTAGAGATGCATATCCATTGCCTAAGGATAAGAGCTGTTACAAGAAATACACTCAGGGGCTTGTGGTCACCATGCAGCACCTCGAGCCCTCGTGGGAAACGCTTTTCGACAAGGTTTCTACTGGCCAACCGCAGTGGCCGACGCCACTAGGATTGTACGCTCCTGCCGGGGGTGTCAATTCTACGCGCGACAGACGCACCTGCCCGCTCAGGCACTGCAGACAATACCTATCACTTGGTTGTTTGCCGTGTGGGGTCTGGACCTCGTCGGCCCCTTGCAGAAGGCACCCGGAGGTTTCACGCACCTGCTGGTCGCCATCGACAAATTCTCCAAATGGATCGAGGTTCGACCCTTAACCAGCATCAGGTCCGAGCAGGCGGTGGCGTTCTTCACCAATATCATCCATCGCTTTGGAGTCCCAAATTCCATCATCACCGACAATGGCACGCAGTTCACCGGGAAAAGTTCCTGGACTTCTGCGAGGACCACCACATCCATGTGGACTAGGCTGCCGTAGCTCACCCGATGACAAATGGGCAGGTGGACCGCGCCAACGGTATGATTTTGCAGGGACTAAAACCAAGGATCTACAACGACCTCAACAAGTTTGGCAAGCGGTGGATGAAAGAGCTACCCTCGGTGGTCTGGAGTCTGAGGACGACGCCGAGCCGGGCCACGGGCTTTACGCCGTTTTTCCTAGTCTATGGGACCGAGGCTATCTTACCCACGGACTTGGAATACGGTTCCCCGAGGACAAAGGCGTACGACGACCGAGGCAACCAGACCAGCCGAGAAGATTCCTTGGACCAGCTGGAAGAGGCCTGGAACATGGCCTTACTACACTCGGCGCGGTATCAGCAGTCTCTGCGACGCTACCACGCTCGAAGGGTTCGGCCCCGAGGCTTCCAAGTGGGAGACTTGGTGCTTCGGCTGCGACAAGATGCCCGAGGGAGCCACAAGCTTACTCCTCCCTGGGAGGGGCCATTCATCATCGCCAAAGTTCTAAAGCCCGGGACATACAAGCCGACCAACGATCAAGGCGAGGTCTACAGCAACGCTTGGAACATCGAACAACTACGTCGCTTCTTCCCTTAAAATGTTTCAAGTCGTTCATGTTCCTCGTTTTTTCCTTACATACATAAATAAAGTCTAACCGTCAAGGAAGGATCAGCCTTGCCTCGCAAAGCCCGACCCTCCCTCGAGGGCTAGAAGGGGGGGACCCCCCCCCCTCTGCGTCAAAATTTTCTTCAGAAAAGTTTTCTACCAAGAAAAGTTTTCCACCAAAACAAACTCTCGTGCTTTTCGACTATATCGATAACGGAACCCTGAAAACAAGCGGGAGAGACCTTGAACGGCAAGGCCGACCGAGCCGAGGGACTCCTACGCCTCTGGGATACGGATACCTCACTCGTCACCTTCCGCGAAAAGTAAATCACGCTCGGATAAGCGGTTCTGCTATCGAACAAGTCCTAATGCTCGGGTAGAAAATGACTTTCGTGCTTTCGACTATATCAATAGCAGGATCCTACAAACGGGTGAGAGAGCACATAAGCGGCAAGGCCGACCGAGCCGAGGGACTCCTACGCCTCCGGGATACGGATACCTCACTCATCACCTTCCGCGAAAAGTAACTCACACTCGGATAAGCGATCCTGCTACCGAACGAGTCCTAACGCTCGGGTAGAAAACGACTTTCGTGCATTTTTCGACTATATCGGTACCAGAATCCTACAAACGAGCGGGAGAGCACATAAACGGCAAGGCCGACCGAGCCGAGGGACTCCTACGCCTCCGGGATACAGATACCTCACTCATTACCTTCCGCGAAAAGTAACTCTCGCTCGGATAATGCGATTCTGCTACCAACGAACAAGTCCTAAATGCTCGAAACGAGAGGAAAGAAAACACACCTTTATAATTCGAACGCTAAATATGTTTAGGCCTCAGCAGCCGCAAAAATCATACGCATACTTCAGGCAAACTGTTCATGCAGGCTCAAACATCAGCAGGGAGAGGAGCAGCACCCTCGGCGCCGTTTCCACCCTCGGCGGAATCTGGCCCAGCCTCAGACAGCGATTGTTGGTGACTTGTTCTCAAATGCTTCGGATTAAGAACAAGGCAACATAAAGTGTTAAATGATAAGGTCCTTCGTCCTTCAAAACATTATTTCCCTTTGGGATATAACGTGCTCCGGACGAAGGTCATAAACAACATATCTTCGTGAGCATGATAAGTTACGACGAAGGACTTATGCATAACATGAATAGTAATGTAAACATTTAAATTTTATCACAATGTCATTTCTATTTTATTACTATGTAAAAATAGAAATGACTCCAAATTACAAATGTACCTTCGAACTGCAGGAAGGCAGAAGTACAAAAATGACGCAAAAGCAAATGCCAAGTCAGCGTGAACAGTACGGGAGTACTGTTCATCTATTTATAGGCGTGAGACTCAACCCATACAAAATTACATTCATGTCCATTACATTTGCTAATGACTTATGGAAATCTGTCAAGGCCTAAGTAGTCTTTTCATCTTTAAGTCGGTTCCCCTTTCTGCTATCGCGACGAAGCTTTCCTGCGCACAGCTTCGGCTGTGCATCATCCTTCGTAGAGCTTGGTAATCAGCCCGTCCTCCATTTCAATCCCCCTTCGTCTGGTTCAGGCTTCGTCCTGACCGTACTTCATGTTCACAATTCTGAGTCCGAAGGTACCTGTTCATATAATCCACTTGGCAAACATTGTCAAATCATGTTTTTGAGGACCTTCGGAGTACGAAGGCCCCCAACAGTAGCCCCTCGCAATATTAATTTGTTAATGACAAATTCAGATTGCGATATGGACGAAGGCCTTAAGCCGAAGGTCCGAAAAAACACCTTCCCTTTGCTAGAATAGCAACATTCACTGACAAACGGGGTCTTTCAATTTTCAACGCACTGGGCGTATAAATAAGATCGTAACGCAAACTCATTTTGGTACTCTCGCTTGCCATCTGCCTTCGCCCACTAAATTTTTAGCTCTTGCGCACTAAGATTTGCTGATATTTTGGTTTTGAAGCTTCGGCTCGGAAAACAGTTTTTTAGTGTTTCCGAAGATGTCTGAAGATAAGAAGGTCGCTGCTGAGATGAAGCTGAGCCTTGACGAAGAGAAGAACTTGGGGTTCCTTATAGCGATGGCAAAGACCAATACGGAAAAAATTACCAAGGAGATTCTGGAAGGTTTGTCTGAAGATACTGGTGACAGCGACAATTATGATGTAGAAAGTGGTGGGGAAGAGTCCGAAGATCGACCATGGCGGCCAAGTCACACGGTTTTCGGGAAAACCACTATTAAGCAGAGTCATATTGATAATATGAGGGGGCGGTATTTTCGAGATATATCTATTGTGAGGGCTGATGCTGGAGAAAAGACTTCTCCCACCCCCGAAGAAGATGAAGTCGTAATCTTCCGAAGCTTTCTCAAGGCTGGGCTTCGATTCCCCCTAAGCAACTTTGTTGTTAAAGTCCTGAAAACATTTCAAGTCTACCTTCACCAAATTACTCCCGAAGCTATCATAAGAATGGGGATGTTTGTCTGGGCTGCGAGAAGCCAAGGTTTAGAACCAAATGCTAAAAGCTTTTGCAACATTCATGAGTTGTTATATGAGACGAAGCCCTGGGGGAAAGAACAATATCACAACAACTTTGGGTGTTACAGCTTCGGTGCCCGCTCCGGGTCAAGCCGCCCTGTGCCAACCTTTCGGAAGAGGTGGCCCGGAGCCTGGATGGCAGAGTGGTTCTATGTGAAGAATGACTTAACAGCGCAAGAAGATGTCAAGAATATCATTATGCGCCCCATCTGGCAACGCTTCGGACTTCGAAGGCCGAAGGTTGAAATGGATGAAGCAGCCGAGGAATGCCAAAGAGCCTTCGGCGTAATCTGCTCTTTCATTGGGACAAGGGACTTGGTCCAAGAGCATATTGCCTTCAGGGTGTGGCCACTTGCAGGAAAGTGGGAAATGCCGAAGGAGACCATCAAAGAGTCCGACGAAGGCGGACTGGTCAGACTGAAATACACATTCAAATATGGGGATAAGTTTGTTGAACCTGATGACGACTGGTTGAAAAGCATTGAAACATTAAGTGACGAACTGCTTGGGGCATATTCGAAGGCCGAGAACACTGCGTTATCAGCAGCCTTCGGAGGCCGAAAGAAGAAAAGGCTCAACCGGGTATTTGACGCAGTCGGGTTTGTCTACCCTGACTATCACTATCCGGTATTGGGTCGCAAAAAAAAGAAAAAATACTTCTCCTGCGACAGAAGCTACCACAAGTGCCACTAGTGAGCCAGCGCCGCAAAGGAAAAAGATGAAGGTGCTCACACACCGAGCGCGTTTTATTGAGCCGGCCACAGTGCCAGAATTTATTGGTGAAGTCTCTTTGGCCTCTGAAGCTACAGAACCAGCTCCAGTGCCGAAGATAGAAGAGAAAACTGAAGCGCCTTCAGCAGAAAAAGTAGAAAAACCGAAGATTGAAGGGCCAAAAATATCAGAAATCTTAAGTCCTTCAGCAAATGTCGAAACAATAAAAAATCAAAAGGGCCCATTGGTGACCCCAAAAAGAAAAAGAATGGTGAACGTACTAGATGTCTTGGAGACAATTAAGTCTTCAAGCACAACTCCAAAGAAGACTGTTGAACTTGCTGAAGCGTCTACTGAAGCTTCGAAGCAACAAGCTGAAGCTGAAGCTGGGCCTTCAGAGCCCACCAAGGAACAATCTTTGGAAACCGAGAAAATATCAGAACCAGTTTTGGTTGAAGAAATTGACACTGCCGCCCCCGAAGCTCCTTCCAGCATATGCGATTACATCGTGCGACATGCTTCGGGGAAGAAATTATCTGAAGAAGAGACTTATGAAGCCAATCACTATGCTAGAGAGTTAAAGTATCCGAAGGGGGCAGTAGTGTTCAATGGGACAAATGAAGATGACTTCCTATACTGCCTCCCTGATAACAAAGAATTATCTATCTGCCGGGAGATGGCTAGAAGTATGGGTTTCCCGAAGCTCGAAGCTGGATTATGTGCTATGACGAAGGAGGATCTCGCGGACAGTCTTGCGTACAATAGCCTAAAGGTATGGGAATTAAGCGCTTGAAAACTTTTTAATTCGTAACTCATTCTTTTATTCTTATACCAACTTTTTTACATATAGGGTTTAATCCTAAGCAACGCATTAAGAGCACAAAAGAGTGCCGAAGATGAGAGCTATGAAATTGCGTTCAACAACCTTCGATCAGAAGTTATTAAACTGAGAAACGAAGCTCTGGAAAAGGATAAAATTCTGCTTACATTGGTAGATAAGGTAAAAAAGGACGAAGCTGCTTCAAAGGTCCAGGCCGAAGCCCAAAAACGTGAAATTAAAGATCTTCAGAAACAGCTAGCTAGAGCTAAAGAGGAACGTGTGCTTGAGGAAACAAAACGAGAGCTTAGTGATCAGTTGGTCAATCATTTAGAGTTAAGTGTTAAGGAGCTTCGTGCATCCCAGAGGAAATGCTATGTTAAATCTATAGAATGCGTCAAAAAGATAAAATCCAGCTTTGCCAGCGTTGGCGCCTTTTCTAGTGAAGAGAATTTCTCAAGAGGCAATCCCGAAGGTCCACTGGACTGGATCAGTCACGAAGCAGAAGCCTTCGAGGAAATCCTGAGCAGCCGCGGTGACATCTGCGCTTTTTCAGGCGCCAGAGGAGTTGCTGCTGTTTTGGAGAAGAAAGGTTGTGAGCATGTAAAATCCTTAGCTCAGTCCGAAGCTGCCCTGTCCTCTGAAGATATCAAAGACCCCTCGACCGAAGCAAGCATGGTTGGCGGTAAATTCTTTACTGATATCTGGGACAACGGCGGCCGAGAAATGGCGCAGGAAATTATTCAAAGGAGTGAAAAAGGCATCCATGATGCTAGGAAAGTGACAGAAGTTGCCGAAAAAAGTACAGAGCCCGAAGGGCAAATAGGTATTAATTAGTCGTTCTTGTTGTGCTGTAATTTTTATTTCAAACTTTGTTCGCGGTTTGTGATAGTAATGTAGACATATTCCCTTCCCTCAGAACCTACTGGATCGTCTGCTGACCCTCACACGAAAGAGGATGACGAAATTAAACAAATGGCCGAAGCTATCATGGATAAAGTTGTTGAACAACTTCTAAATGAGGCTGCCGAAGTAGTACTAAGAGAAGACTAGATGGCATTAGAAAGAACATTTGAAATGTGATCTATGTAATATTTTGTACATTTGAATGAAATATATAAGTTTCTTTTCATTATTCAATTCTTTACGATGCATGAAACTTTACATACGTACCGTTTTTAAGCCTTCGGCGAAAAAACACCTTCCCTTCTTTTCATGCTTCGTGAAGATAGAAAAACTTTTATGCGTCACAAAACCCGTAGCGCTCTGATGAAAAATATCCAAACTTCATGAGAACATTTTCCGAAGCTATATTCCGAAGATTTTTACTTTCTCAAAGCACTCTTCCGAAGGTTGATACTGTCCTCCCTTCTTTTGCCATATGCAATATGATGTATGATGCTTATGCTATGCAAAATGATGTGATGATGTTATGTTATGTAGATGAATTTGATTCCGAAGATACACACATATCCCCGTGAAACACACAATCTTTTACTGTAAGCTCTGCATTCCCTTAGGAACGTCTTTGGAGCTTCTTCGCCTTTTACTTAGGCGGTATCAGCGTTGACTTTTCGCTGTAAGCTCTGCATTCCCTTAGGAACGTCTTTTGAGCTTCTTCGCCTTTTACTTAGGCGGTATCAGCGTTGACTTTTCGCTGTAAGCTCTGCATTCCCTTAGGAACGACTTTTGAGCAGAAAACTTACACTACGCTCCCTTTGGTACGGCTTTTTGTGACTCCATCAACTTACTCTGCGTTCCTTAGAACGACTTTCTGTTGCTTCGAAGGATTTTTAATAATTCGAAGGTCCTCCTTGTTAACGCAAATTTTCTAAGCTTCAGCAACTTAAGCCTGTGGAGAAAATAGGTTTTCCTCGTGGGAAACAACGAAATTATTACATGAAAACTAACAATGTTCTTTGTTACACAGAAAATAAAACTGAATAGAAAAGACTGCTATCAACGGTAGGATATGTGTCAATAAATGTGCTTCGACTCTGGCACAGTGCTGTTGACTGTGCGAGCTTCGGATTGTTCTCTGAAGTCCCTTTGGTGTGGGGCATATTGACTCCCTTCTGGCTGTTGACCTTGTTGCAGTGGAGGTGGAGGCGGAGGCTGTTGCCAGGAAGCTTGAGGTTGACTTGCCGAAGCTACAGAAGCTGCAGGGTGGTTGTCTATGTATTGTGGGATGTAAGGCGGATGATACGAAGCAGTATGCATGACCTGCTTCGGCTGAGCTTGTTGCGCTGCAGCTTCAGCTATTTCCTTTTGCTTCTGGATTGTAACATGGCACGTCCTGGTGGTATGGCCCTTGTTTTCTCCACAGAACAAGCAAAACAGTTTCCTTGGTTGATCTCCAAATCTTCCGCCGAAGCCCCTGGCGCCTCTGCCTCTTGGAGCTGGTGGCCGGAAGAAACTTTGCTGTTGCCCTGAAGCCTGTGAGGAGCACTGCGGCCTGTTCTGCTGACTCCCCTTGTCATCATTTTGAGTAGAGTTGTGGATGGACCTGACATGCCTCGGATAGAATCTTCCTCCGAAGCCCCTGGTCATTTTAGAAAATCTGAAAGCCTCCTCCCTTCTTTGGCGAAAATCATTGTCGGCACGAATGTACTCATCCATCTTCTGGAGCAGCTTCTCCAGAGTCTGAGGAGGCTTCCTGGCGAAGTATTGAGCTGAAGGTCCAGGTCGGAGCCCCTTGATCATGGCTTCGATGACAATTTCATTGGGCACCGTTGGTGCCTGCGCCCTCAAACGTAAGAACCTTCTGACATACGCCTGAAGGTATTCTTCATGATCTTGAGTGCACTGAAACAAGGCTTGAGCAGTAACCGGCTTCGTCTGAAACCCTTGAAAGCTAGTTAGCAACATATCCTTCAGCTTTTGCCATGAAGTAATCGTTCCTGGTCGAAGGGAGGAATACCAGGTCTGAGCAACACTCCTGACAGCCATAACAAAAGACTTTGCCATGACTGCAGCATTGCCACCATACGAAGACACTGTTGCTTCGTAGCTCATCAAAAACTGCTTCGGGTCTGAATGACCATCGAACATGGGAAGCTGGGGTGGCTTGTAGGATGGAGGCCAAGGTGTAGCCTGCAGCTCAGCGGACAGGGGAGAAGCATCATCGAAAACAAAATTTCCATGATGGAAATTGTCATACCAGTCATCTTCGTTGAAGAAGCCCTCCTGATGAAGGTCTTTTTGTTGAGGCCTTCTGTTCTGCTCATCGTGAGTAAGATGGCGAACTTCTTCAGAAGCTTCGTCTATCTGCCTCTGCAGCTCAGCTAACCTGGCCATCTTTTCCTTCTTCCTCTGCACCTGTTGATGAAGCATCTCCATATCCCTGATCTCTTGGTCTAGTTTATCCTCCTGAAGCGTCGGGCTGACGGCCTTCCTCTTCTGGCTTCGGGCCTCCCGAAGAGAGACGGTCTCCTGGTTGGGGTCCAGCGGTTGCAGTGCTGCAGCTCCAGTCGCTGAAGCTTTCTTCGGCGCCATAACGAGGGTCTATGGCTTCCGAAGGTGTTCAAAAAACTCTAAGTGGAGGTGAGTTCACCGGAGGTGGGCGCCAATGTTGGTGACTTGTTCTCAAATGCTTCGGATTAAGAACAAGGCAACATAAAGTGTTAAATGATAAGGTCCTTCGTCCTTCGAAACATTATTTCCCTTTGGGATATAACGTGCTCCGGACGAAGGTCATAAACAACATATCTTCGTGAGCATGATAAGTTACGACGAAGGACTTATGCATAACATGAATAGTAATGTAAACATTTAAATTTTATCACAATGTCATTTCTATTTTATTACTATGTAAAAATAGAAATGACTCCAAATTACAAATGTACCTTCGAACTGCAGGAAGGCAGAAGTACAAAAATGACGCAAAAGCAAATGCCAAGTCAGCGTGAACAGTACGGGAGTACTGTTCATCTATTTATAGGCGTGAGACTCAGCCCATACAAAATTACATTCATGTCCATTACATTTGCTAATGACTTATGGAAATCTGTCAAGGCCTAAGTAGTCTTTTCATCTTTAAGTCGGTTCCCCTTTCTGCTATCGCGATGAAGCTTTCCTGCGCACAGCTTCGGCTGTGCATCATCCTTCGTAGAGCTTGGTAATCAGCCCGTCCTCCATTTCAATCCCCCTTCGTCTGGTTCAGGCTTCGTCCTGACCGTACTTCATGTTCACAATTCTGAGTCCGAAGGTACCTGTTCATATAATCCACTTGGCAAACATTGTCAAATCATGTTTTTGAGGACCTTCGGAGTACGAAGGCCCCCAACAGCGATGCAAGCAGACGCCTCGGCCAGCCGCTCCGTAGCCTTAGCCAACTGTCCCCTGAGGATCTCAGCTCGGCTCACAACTTCGGCAGCTTGGCCCCAGGATTGATCCTGCTCGCGGGTGACCTGGTCAAACCCCAGCTGCCGCTGCTGCGTCTCCTCGGCCTAGGAAGCCACCTGCTCCCGTGCCGAGAAAAGCCTCTGTCCGAGCCGACACCGCCTCTGTCCACGCCACCGCTGCCTTCAGCTTCGGCTCACCGCAGAGCGGCCGAAGGTTCTAAAACCGGGCAAGAGAGACCTTGAACGGCAAGGCCGACCGAGCCGAGGGAATCCTACGCCTCCGGGATACGGATACCTCACTCGTCACCTTCCGTGAGAAGTAACTCGCGCTCGGTTAAGTGGTTCGGCTACCGACGGGCAAGTCTTAAGGCTCGAAACGAGGAAGAAGCACGACTTTATACTCAAATACCCAAATATTCAGGCCACAGCAGCTACGAACAACAAACACACGTACTCGGGATATCTACGCTACGTAGATGTCGGCAGCGCCCTCGCGCGGCTTTCTCGACCTACAACGGATATCTCAGTACTGGGAGCAATCACATTTTGCTCTTACATTCCCTAACGAACGGGACTCCAGCTCCATTCCCGTGGGAATGGACAACCTCCACACCAGCAGCGCGGCAACGACCTCCGTCTCGGGCGGCTAGATACAGCAGTGATGGCCTCAGGGCAAATGCTACTGCTGAAGGGCCTTCGTTCACGTCCCTCACAGAGGACGAGAACCAGCCATTAAAGCCAAAGAGCCGGAGGCCTAGAGCGCAGGTGGTGCTGACGGTCTCGTCGGCGGTGACAACCGCTTGTGCAAGAGGAAGCCTCACCTATGGCGACCACCACCTCAGCATCGACGACAGCGGCCACCTGCCTTCCAACACCGCGTCGGCGAACAGCGGCCACCCCAAAGCGCACCAGCAGGTCCTCACTCCCGTCCTCGCCGAGGCCGTCCCAGAACACGAATACCGCCCTCACGGCGTACGACGTGTTGAGCGACCCCTCGGTGCAGCCGACGGTGCAAGGAGGACCTGGACGTGGCCGGCCCGCGCGCGGCACGACCGCTGCCTGGGTGGAGGACGAAAAGCTGCACCCTGGCCAGGGGCAGCAGTTCGCCTTCCTCTGCATGGCTGGAGGACGTCACCTCCACAGGGCTGGAGGATGCCCTTCCCCTCCGAATGCGGGAGGAAGAAGCGGGTCACCAGCCCACGCGGGAGGCAGAACCCAGCTCGGTGCGCTCCTCCACCTCAGCCCGGATGACGAAGATCCTTGAAGCTGAGGGCGGGGCGGAGGCCACAGCCCGGCTTGCTTCTCCCCACCACAAGGCTGGTGATCATCCCTACGGATGACCATTGGTGAGGGAATGCAGCCGGGCTACATGACGAAAATCCTTGAAGCTGAGCGACGACTGGAGAGCACCAACCCCCATGAGCTCGCGCTCCTCAAACAGCAGCAAGAAGAAAGCCGCACAGGTGCGCCCCATTTGGGGGCTCGGAAGGTGGAAGGGAGCGATACAAGAGAGGAGTGCGAAGGCATGGCTACTGCCTGGGGGATCGATCCCCTTTTATAGGCAGATCTCCTCACTTACACCCCAAGCGTCACGGGCAAAGTCTCCACCAACGTGCTCCAGGGTTCCCACCTTGCGACACGGGGGCTGGGTCCCACACGTCATGAGAGCTGACCCGAAACGCGAAGGAGGCAAACCGCCACACGCGAAGCATGTAACTGCCTTGCGGTTACAAGCGTTCCCTCATCCTCGCCGGAACCAGCGGACGAAAGGGCGAGCCGTCACGCAGGGAGCATGCAACCGCACCGCGGTTATGCACCCTTTCGGCTCCGCCACACTCGGTGGACCGGCACGAACGCCAGGTCCCACCTATCATGTAACCGACACGACGGTCACTACATGCAAGGAAAGCGCACCGCCACCTGCACCAATGCTGCGCCTTCTCGACTGCGGAACCAGTGCCACGACTCGAGGCGGCCCCGCGCGTGACCCAACAGTACCAATTAAGTGCAACGATCACGAGTCAGTCAACCGCGGGGGTAGGCGTGGCAGTTGATATGGCCAAAAGCGGATCGGTAATAACTGCTACAACAGACGAGCGGAAGCAGCGGTCAAATCACCCCCAGACTCGCGTCCTTTCCTGAAGCGGCAGGGGAGTCCTCTCCCACGGCGTAAGGACGACGCGCCCGTGCCCCGTTCCTCGAACGGCCCGCACACGCGCAACAGACGTCCCACAAATTGCCCGTCCCGTCGCATTAACTCCTTGGCAGAGCAAGCGACACCTTTGACAGGCGAAGCGAGCGACGTTTCACCTCCGCCATGATGGCCGCGTCAAAAAAGGTGCGCCACGCTATTTAAATTCAGATCCTTTTCTGTTTCCTCTCTCTCTCTTGCCGCTGGGACTGGGCAAGGGGATATTTCGAAAAGGGTCCTTCTCCGCAAAGGAAACGGGCCCCCGAGCCCTCCTACTGATTAGGGGTTCGAAGGCTAGCCCCTTGGAAGGGTTCGACAGCCGCCCCAGAGCACTCGGGCTCCGTGCCCATTACTGATCAGGGGTTCGAAGGCTGGCCCCTCGAAAGGGTTCGACAGCCGCCCCAGAACACGCAGAGTGAGGGATGACCCTGGGTACGTCCGATACATGGCTGAGGCTCGGGCTACCTCCCGAGGTACCCTAGGACATTTCCGAGACCAGCGGGAACGGTTTGTAATGGAATCCCACCAGAGGGAGGCACCGAGCCCTCGGACCCTATCGAAATGGGTCCGAGTCCAGCAAGTCCCCTGCAGGTACTTTTGGAGCGTGCCTCTGGGCCACTAGCCGACCCCTAACGAACGGGGCACGGGAGTCCACTCGAATCACCCGTTAGCAACTCACTGGAAACGCCATGATCGGTGCCCTCCGAGGGTAACGTGGCACTTCCCCCCCTTCCTCCTTGCGAAAAGGCGACGAAGGGGCGTATAATAAAAGTCGAGACAGTCCTTGATCGTCCTCTCGCTACGTGCAGAGGCTCAGGGGCTGCCCTCGCACCCGGCCGCGGCCAAAACTGTTGACAGCGTCAACAAACCAGCTCAAAAACTCGGAGCCTGACCATGCACCCGGGCTGCGGCCAGGCCGCATGAGGGAACAACCAGGCCGACCGAGGCATTACAGCACAAATTAAGACCTCAGAGGAGTCAAACCACTCCTCCGAGGCCTCGGGGGCTACACCCGGCGGGTGCGCTCGCGCGCACCCACCGAAACGAAACATGACCGAGAAAGGCTGGTCCCCTCGCAAAAATCCGGCAGAGCCTCCAAGCGAGTGCCTACACTCCCTTCGAGGCTCGGGGGCTACTGTCAGGTACCGTAATTAGGGGTACCCCCAACACTCCTAAACATGGCTCGTAAACACCTTCAGAGCAAACCATGAAGGCTTACAGTTCGGGTCAAAGTCAAAGCTTCGTCTACCAAGGGACGCGATCTCGCCTCGCCCGAGCCCGGCCTCGGGCGAGAATAGTGGTCCCGAACGAGTTCATGACTCGCCCGAGGGTCTCCTCAGGCAGTGAGCGCATCCACGGCTCAGCCAAAGGCATGCCTTGTCGTGCAAGCGACCTTGACCGAATCGCCTTACCGACCGACCGTATTGCATGCGCATTTAATGCTGGGATCGCCTGACACCTTATCCTGACACGCGCGCCTCAGTTGGCAAGGTCGAAGTGACCGCAGTCACTGCACTCTTTCACTGACCGATCTGACAGGAGAGCAGCGCCGCCCGCCCCGCTCCGGTTGCTGTGCCAACCACCCGGGCGAAACCGACAACGGCCAAGTTCAGCCTCGGGCGCAACAGGAAGCTCTACCTCGCCCGACCCCAGGGCTCGGCCTCGGTCTCGGCCTCGCCCGACCCTAGGGCTCGGCCTTGGCCTCGGCCTCGGGAAGAGTCACGCCCTCGCCCGACCCTGGGCCTCAGCTCCGGCCTCGGCCTCGGAGGAGCCGCCGCCTCGCCCGACCTCAGGCTCAGATCGACCGCGCCACAAGGGACACATCATCACCCTACTCCTGGCTAGCTTAGGCTATGAAGGAACAAGACCGACGTCCCATCAAGCTTACCCTGGTAACAGGCAATGATGGTTCCCCGCATGCGTCCATGACGTCGGTGGTTCTCAAACCCCCTACGGAAGCAAGGAGACGTCAGTAAGATCCATGCAGCGCCAACAGCTGTGCTTCTACAGGGCTCATGCACTTCTCCGACGGACACGTTAACACGTGCATAGCGACCAGGCACTTCCCCGCTGGCCACGTAGCACATAGCTACACCCCCATTGTACAGCTGGGCCATCTCCTTATGTCTATAAAAGGGGATGTCCAGGGGGGACGGTAGACGAGCATACGAACAACATACAAACACACGGACGCACGACAGTAGAGACGAGTAGACGCACGACAAAGGGACGGGAGAAGACGAGCAGGGCCGGACCCTCTCTCTCTCTCTCTCGCTCTCTCCTACTCGCTCTGTCTCGCCCTCGCTCCCTCGCAACGCTTGTAACCCCTACTACGAGCACCCTGGTGCAGGATAATACAAGGCTCATTCCCCCACTTGTGTTCCATCTCGCACCAACCCATCTGGGCAGGGACACGCAGCGACAAATTTACTCGTCGGTCCAGGGACCCCCCGGGTCCGAAACGCCGATAATGGTTCATGGATGAGTGCTTGTCGATGTGGTGATGTATGAAATCTGGATAGTTTGTGCTAGATATTAGTACCTAGTTATCCCTTAATTGGGGACGGGGACCCATTGGGGACCCGAAACTCGAATGGGGATGGGTATGAGATGAGTTTTGTACCCATGATGGGTATGAGTATGGGTATGAGATATATCAAACATGATGGAGATGAGTCTGTGATGCTATAACCCGGTGGGAAATTACCCATTGACATCTCTAGTTGTGTTTGTTACCTCCTAGATTATTATGTAAGTTGAATTATGATACAAAAGAGCCTGTTTGGTTCAGCTTTTTTCTGA
Source organism: Zea luxurians (assembly GCA_029449295.1). NCBI lineage: Eukaryota > Viridiplantae > Streptophyta > Magnoliopsida > Poales > Poaceae > Zea > Zea luxurians. Next base: position 44,718,484 of record JAOPSE010000016.1, read on the forward strand.
CCAGCTTTTCTGAGAATCTGGCTGTAGGGAGAATCTGAGTATCATTACGATTACGTGCGGAGGAAGATAAAGTTGTTCATAGAGCTCAGGATCTAGAAAGTGATGGATCCCTACTATTACAACGACTCAACCGATTATGTGTTTATGTTGATTTTGGATGGTTTTTGCCCCCAACGAATTTTATAGAAGCTGGCTGAAAAGCTGAGCGTTTGGCAGTCCGCAGCAGCTTTTGATGGCCAGAAGCTGTCAGAAGCCGAAACAAACAGAGCCAAAGATAAGAGGATAAATTATCACTTTATGAATACAAATAAGCTGGTATTTAGTAGCTTATTTCAACTTATTTATGATCTTAAAATAATATTTTACCCTCTTATATTTTTACCATAATCTAATTTATATAATACATGAGGAAAACAAATAAGCTTTATTCAATTATTTTAATTTCTTGTGGATTGAAACGAATTGACATAGATTTTGACTTGGGATAGATTTAAAATAACTTAATATCACACAATATATATGGACTAAGGGTGAAACGAACGATATGTCCTCTGTGATGGATTTATAGGTTCAATGTATAGATGGTGGTGGATGTATAGATGCGGACATGCGGTTCATGGGATGGGACCGTGAGAAACTCGGCTACACCTGCAAAATCCAGGAAATTTGGATCCATACCATGAAAAGATCACCACTTTGGATCCATACCATTACTATCTCATTTACATGTGGGTCTACATGAGTCAATGCCATGTGGGGTCCATGGTATATATCTAAAGTTTGGATCTTTTAATGGTATAGATCCAATTGTTCCTTACCAAATGGATATGACAATGGCTTCCTTCGTCGCCGCTACGCACCACCACGGCAGTCACCTGGCCGCCGGCTTCCCCTATTCCGCGCGAGCAGGCAGGAGCGTTGGCCGCAGCGGCGTCACCATCTCCATTAGAGCCCAGGTGGACGCACAATCGAGCTAACTTCCTCTCTCTCTCTCTCCACCTACAGCTCTCCCGATTCACACGCACTTGCCCTTATTTTGCTCTGCTCCATTGTCTCGCAGAAGAAGAGTAATAGCGACTCTGGGAGTAGTAGCGGAGGTGGGGACGTGCGGACCAGCAGCGGGAGGCGAGTGTGGCGTCGTCGGAAACTGGTATTTGCATTAACCAAACAATACTGTTTGGAATTTCATACTTATCTCACTCGGCATGGTAGCCAATTAGCACGATAGAAGGAGAAGTTTGCTATGAAATTTAGGAATTAGTTAGAAGATTTTGTGATCTATACAAGGTTTGAGGGCCGCATTCCTGTTGTACTTGCAACTCTGCAGCTGCTGCAGAGTAGTTCAACACAGTGACAAACGGTGTTGCAAACAGCAACAGCTGCAGCCTTACAAAGAAGTGCAGCCGGGTGACAATTATGTTAGCAGTTTAGGAGGCCTGAAAAGCATCATCGGTGCTGTAGTTTCAAGATCATCAGTACTAGCTGTTCCAAGTGACAATTCCACTTCTCTTTTGGGTTAACACTTAACAATGTAGCCTTATTCACCATTGGTTCATTTAAGTGAACCTACGGGCACAAGTATGGCATTGGCATGCCACAGTTGTCTATGCAAACAATAGAATGCAAATTGCAATGAATGTCTATAGCAATCACGTCTGTCTTTGGTTATGCGCGTGGGACAATTGTTTGTCATCCTTCTGAATTCACAACATTTACTAACCTTCCGCTATGCATCACACTTAACTATGTATCATACTTGCAGACCAAAGAAGATGACATGTTGCGTTACAAGTTGGATCGTATCCCTTTCTTAGAAGAGAAGGTGAGAAAGGTAAGGGAGAATGGGAAGATCATATGCCTGGATATTAATCAGCTGATGTTATCTCAAGAGAATAGATTTGCGTTCACCATGGAGGTGGCTGAAGAAGCTAATGCCTATCTTGAGAAGAACAGGCATGAATATGGGTTAAAGAAGCCTATACTGCATGTTCTCAGTGATCGCATGAATGAAGCTGGGTTTTCTCGGCCTGAGGGTTACCTTTATCCTTATCCTATCAAGCCTGGCCCTTATTTCATTAAAGAGGAAGGAAACTGAGTAAATCACATGCTACTTGGTAAGTGCATTTGACATTTTACTACCAGTTGTTTCTTTTTGTACAGTTTTTCCTTTTTCCTTTTCAGTCTGTCTGTTTCATCAGCTGTACCTGTGAGATGAACTCACAAGTATCATGCTACATTTTTCACCTAAAAAAATGACCATAGATGATGCACTGCCTCAGGTATGCTTTAGCAATTAGCAGAATACATTTTTGGGTGCCTAAAAAGTACACATGGGTGCCATTTATATGAGATACTCTCGACTTCATCCCGCTAGACTGTTTATCGGATAGACGGATCCCAGTATCTATATGGCTCATTGTTCCAGTTGATACATAAAGACACACAACAGGGTTCTAAACATTTGTATTGTAGGTTAGCTGTAGTAAGAGAGTAGTCTCCCTCATATAACCCCATTCGTGTAGTAGCATCTTCACACAATTTTATACAGACTGTATAATAAGGAGCTTAGTGGTCTAGCACTCTAGCCATTCCTACCCCCAGTCCCAGGCCTTCTGCGTGGATCATGCCTAGAGTTTGCACTTCCGTAATCATAATCCTGAACCTCTGTAAGAATCTTTCTGCTATGCCCCTGTATTCAGAGGATAAAAGCATACATTGATTAAGCTAATGAGCAAAGAAACCTAAACATAAAATTTCTGATATTTGTTGACATGATTTTAAGGTTCAGTAGGCCTTATCATTATTGCCAATTTATAAGGTATTGCTATATGATTCTTTTGAACATTACTATCTATAGTGAGAAGGGCAGGTCTAGTGCAGCGGTGAGAGCTGTCTCACTGAGTCATCAGGTCGTGGGTTTGAAGCAGCCTCTCTGCATTTGTGGGGGGAAGGATTGCCTCGATTTGTCTCTTCCCTAGATCCCACTCATGTGGGAGTCTCTGGCACTGAGTCTGCCCCTTTATTACTATCTATGGTCAAGATGACAAGACTGTTGCTGATTCCATATCTCAAATTTAAATAATAACAGAGGACAATCGACATACCTTTGTCAACTTTGCAGTAACAGCATTATCATTTTGGACAACTATAGTTTGGCCTGCATTAAGACAAAAGAACATGTTCAGGTATGGTATTAATGGTCTATCAATTAATATATTGCATAGAAGCAAGAGCGAACCCCATACCTGCATATACATTGAAGAGAAGAATTAAAAGGATAATGCTGAGTGCAAATGTGTCTTTAGGCATATTGTTCTCTTCTACTGGTATGTTATTGCCGTAGGAGGATTCATGGGGACAAGATATCAAACTTCTGACCCTTTTACACATGAATGCTAGCTGAGATAGCTAAAAATGAAATAAGTTGTAACATTAGGTATGACCTACCAGTAATGATTCCTCTAGAGGGTTATGATGAAACACATTATCTCGCAGCACAAGGTCAACTACATTTGGGCATTTGGCACTTGGCAGAAGCTACTTTAGACGGGGTTGTGGCCTTAGATTAGGGAGGTGTTGATGTTGTTGTATACCCCTACCCCACCCCCTTCTCCTCTTCCTTCCCCTCCTACTCTCCCCTCCTATTTTCTTTCTGCCTCTTAAGGCAGCTTGTGTTTGGTCTATTTTAGACCCTTTTTCTACTTAAACTAATGGTGCACAGTTCTCCTGTGCGTTCGAGAAAAAAAACTTTAGAAGTTGTCTACTGCCTTTCTAGTAACCAAGGCCAAAGTAAATTAAAACCTATCATGTTTTAGTAGTTGATATATTTTCTATATCTTTTGTATTCTACTTTTTTTATTTGTAGATCATGAAATGATGTCTTAGTCTTGGAATGCTACATAGCATCGGGTATGCTTGTAGTTCTTTGGTCATGAATGCATGATTAGATTAACTTCTATGGATCTCTATTATTTTATGGACATTAAACTTTTTCTGTAATGAACTAATGATGGTGATGGTGCAATGATGATTACACGGCAAGCCTCTATACCAATAATTGTTGTGGAAGGGATTTGCATCTTATTAGGATCACATTTTGCTATAATCTTTCAGTAATTCAAAACTTGAAATACTATTATACAGTCAGCACATCCGTTTTAGCAAGTCAAAAATAGATCAAATAACCAAAAAGAAGATATGCTATCAGTATAAAATTGGAGCATTCATTTAAGAGTCAAAATGTATCATATAACCAAAATGTTGCTGTACTAGTATAATAACAGCGATTTTGTTCTAAGGAGTGACAATATATCAAATAACCAAAATGTATACAGTGCACCTACTACTGTATGGTAAATGGCTAAATGCATAACAAAAGGATCTGGAGTAGTAAGTGGAGTGAGTGCACACTGACTGCTATGCCACAGGGTGTAAGAGGATAGTGGAGTGAGGGAACATAATGGAAATTGGAGGGAACTGCAAGTGCAAGCAATAGTACCTCCAAATAATGCCCTTCCACCTTAATAAAAAAGGCCCGTCCATCAAAGAAGTTACTGGTTGATTTTGGTTGTGGGGGTTCTGTTTGAGATCTTTCCTATCATGTGCTGCTTATAGCATTGACATATGCGCATACATATTCTGTGGATTTGTCTTGTGTGTCTAGGTTATCTTTTTGCTATGCATCGTATGCACCTTTTTATGGGGGATTTTATGACCTAACCATGCACATACCCACTGTGCAAATTAGGAAGCTTACGACCAACATGCAGGTGTGTTGTTGGCCGCTCGTTATGTATCCTAGGCAGCGATCACCTCTATGAAGTTGACCATCTATTTGTTCACTTGTGAGATTTTGCGAGGGTAAAATGCAATCAACAGGAAACTGATTTCATAGTCACCGCTTTACTATAGACTAGCCACTTGTCATGCTGTGTGACGCCACGTACAAAGGTCATCTTGAATAGCATGAATGCACATGCAAATAGGATATATCCTGACCTGAAAATATCAGGATCATACCATATCCTCATTGGTGTTACATATGTGAAAATGCATAGGTGGCCGTGCAAGTATTTGACTTAGACCGACGAAGACTTGATACCTGACGGCTGCTCTGTACTAATAAGAAACTATAAACAGGGTTGGAGGGATGTGGTGCATAAGCTAATGATTGCATATTCTTATTGACTCTAGGCAAAAGCATGGTGATAATTGTGTTTGCTTAGGCCCCGTTTGGTTCCATTAGTCCTATGACTAAAGTTTACTCCAGGAACTAAACTTTAGTTCCTACCTTGTTTGATGGTAGGGACTAAACAGATTCTAAATACGTTAAATGCAACACATAAAGATCGAAATACCCATTTACTTGTTTCCCGTGTATGACGCCAGTTTTCTAGGTATTAAGTTGCATGCACCAACCAGTTCAACTCAAAAGCTTAAATTGATAGGAGGAGGTAGGCAATTCACTTATATTATATTCCAACACTCCCCCTCACGTCGAGCCTCTTTCTGACGTGGAATAGGAGCAAGCAACAATTATTTTATTTAATTGCGCTAGCCAGGATTCAAAGTCATAACCTCTGGCTCTGATACCATATTAAGTTACATGCACCAACCAGTTCAACATAAAAGATTAAGCTGATAGGAGAAGGTGGATAATTCACTTATATTATATTCCAATTCTAGGCAAAGGCAATTGGAGTAAATGTTACCCTTTTGTCTCTTTTAGCACCCATGTGAGAGACTAGAGACTAAAGCCAATTAGTCCCTACTTTAGTCCTCCTGTTTGGCAAAATAGGGAGTAAACGGGACTAAAAACTAGGACTAAAGATTAGTCCCTCTAACCAAACGAGGCCTTAGTGCTTAGTTGTCCAAAGTTGTTTCATGTAGGTGTCCGATTGTTCTTAACCACTCCATATCATTAATAAGATTAGAATAGTCAAAAGCACTATCAATTGTTACTTATTTGTTCTTAAATTTAGAAGCCTCCTTTTGGCCATTGAGAGTAACTCCTTTTCTTATATGTTTGTGGCACAACATGTTTTGGGCAAAGCAACATGTGTGTTTCTGAAATTCAAAGCAATCTCTTGCCCTTGGTGCAAACTTTGGAATAGAGTAAAGAGTATCATGTTCCGAATGTCCTAACTGAAGTTCTTTTAGTTTTAGATCCATACTTTCTGTAGAAGTCCTGTGAAAGGATACTTTCTGGACAGGTGTATTCCACCTGAATGCTGTAATCTGAACCTTTTGTGTCTTTGCTTAATACTAAGACTGGGGCAAAGCCCTAGAACTCTAAAAAATCCTTTGAGAACTAGTTTGGAAACTAAAATCCTCTGGAGATCCCTGCATTTTCCCGGGGTGAGCAATCCCAGGGATATTATTTGCATAAGATATTTAGTTATTTAGGGCCAGTTTGGCAACTTCATTTTTCCAAGGGATTCTCATTTTCCAAGGGAAAATGAACTAATTTCTCTTGGGAAAATAGAAATCCCTTATAAAAATGGGGTTGCCAAACTAGTCCTTATGGGAGGTTTTGTCTCCCTTCTTCAGCTATTTGGAGATGCTTCGGGTTTACGTACGAGTGTTCAGAAAAGCAGCGTGTACCCTATTAGATGTGGAGATCATGACCTTGCTGTGCTGCAGAATATGCTGCCTTGTGAGTTAGCTGAATTCCCTTGCCGTTATATGGGCTTACCACTTGCCATCAAAAAGCTTTCAAAAACCCAAGTTCAACCCATTATTGATAAGAATGCAAATCAACTCTCTGGATGGAAGGCTGAGTTATTGACTAAAGCTGGTCGAAATGTGCATGTCCAACATGTTTTCACAGGGATGGTCATCTACTTAGCCATGGTTGTCGATCTTCTAGCTTGGGTTGTTAAAGCCACCGATAAAATTTGTCGATGTTTTCTGTGGAGAGGCCAAAGAGATGCAAAAGGTGGCCACTGTCATGTGGCTTGGGGAATTGTTTGTAGAACTCGTGAGTTGGGTGGTCTGGGCATTTCCAGCATAAAAGAACTTGCTTGGTCGCTTAGAATGCGATGGCTATGGCTGGCTAAAACTGAGCCAAATCGTCCATGAGTCTCTCTTGCCATCGAAGTCCCTAAAAAAGTGAAAGATTTCTTCTCAATGGCTATGCAAACTGAGCTTGGTAATGGGGCTACAACTTTTTTCTGGACCGATAGGTGGCTATTGGGTCACAAAATTATAGACTTAGCCCCTCGATTATTTGGAATCATTCCTAAGAAAAGAGTTAACAAGAGAACAGTGGTGGATGTTATCTCTAATCAGAGCTGGATTTCTGACATTCAGGGAGCTCTTTCTGTTGGAATTATCAATGAGTTTCTCATCTTGTAGGATTTAATTGACTCAATTGTTCTAAAGACCTCAAGTTGAAGACAAGCGTTTTTTCGCCTAGCTGCAAACGAAAAGTTCTCAAAGGAAGCATATAGGGGTTTCTTTATTGGATTTTCTGAGTTTGAGCCTTTTCATAGAATATAGAAAACTTGGGCTCCTCCAAAAACCAAATTTTTTATGTGGTTGGTCACACATAGGAAGGTTTGGACAACATATAGACTATAGAAAAGAGGCATGGACTATCCGGAGAGATGTCCATTATATGATCAGGATGAAGAAACCTTGGACCATATGTTGATTGGATGTGTTTTTGCTCGAGAATTTTGGTTCAAACTACTTCATCAAGTGAACCTTCAGCTTCTTGCTCCCCAATCCAAGGATAGTGCCTTCCTTGAATGGTGGAGAATATTATGTACTAAGGTCTCTGGAATAGCAAGGGATGGCCTCAATTCTCAAGTCATCCTGGGAGTTGGATCTTATGGAAGCAGCGCAATGGCTGTGTTTTCGACAACAAGAGCCCCAATATTTCTGATGCTATTAGAAGAGTTGGGTTGGAGGTTGACCTTTAGGAGATGGCTGGTGCAAAGAAGTTGTCTTTGCTTACCGCCCCCATTCCGGGCCTCCCTGCTAGTTAGCTAGCATTGTGGCAGTTCTTGTTAGTTTTTTTAGTCATGGATGAGTTTCTGTATGCCTGTTATTGGCCGCCGTAGGGGGCCCTAGTTTCTTCTTGTTAATATATTATCGCATAGTTCTCCTGTGTTTTCGAGAAAAAAAGGTTTATCTCCCCTTTGTTCCAAACCAACTCTGAAAGGCAAATTTCTAGTTCACACAGATACAGCTCAGGCTGCACAGGGCAGATATGTTGGTAGCTTTTGTTGCCTTCAGGCAGTTTCCTGATGGCGATTGACTTTCTGTCCCATGTATTTCTGATAGGGAGATAGCAAGATACTCGTGTGTCTTTGGGGGTATTCTATTTCGGGATTTTTTTCCTCACAAGAAATCATTGGGTCCAGTGGTGCAAAGCTACATCACTAATGCACGACGCCATGATTATGGCTTCTAATTTGACATCGTTACATTTATGCGTGTGCAGGATCGTAAAGCACAAGCTGGGAGGCAGCCTCTTTTCAGAAGGAAGTAGTCCTGGAGAGCTTAGTCATGTTGTATACACTATTCACTCTACAATTGGGAGGAACCAAAAATTCTCTGAAATATATTGCGTAATCAAATGCTCGAAGAACTTGAAATCATGGTGGCAGGCGTCAGAAGTGTTGCAATAATATCTTAGTATTAATGCAAAGCGAAGACAACGGGCCTTTCAATTTGGGCGGTTGTATTTGTTGCTTCAGTGCTAACAGGTGACCATATTCCTTAAGCAAGCATTAAAATGACAATCTGCAGTGAGAACCATATGAAAGCTGGGCCAGTAGCCATTCATCGTCAGGATTTTTTAATAAACCTTACCTGTCATTTGGTCTTTGTTATTGTTCCCATTTGGTAGGAATCTATGCGATTAATAAGTTCAGAAAGGCGACTTTATTAAAAGTTTATATACAAATTTTTTTCAAAATATTTTTGGAGAAATTATGCGATTAATAATTATAAAAATCAGAATCAATCGTAAAATCTAGGTTTTAAGGATAAAAATATTATCTGGGTGTTAAAATAAAAACGATTTAGTCCACAAGAGATTTTGAGCAACACGTATATCACAGTGGACTAGTCAGTTGTCCGTGTGTTGCGACGGCTCACAACAATACCCATATAAATTATTCACAAAAAAGATCTCAAGATTTTTTTATTAATTGTCTCTGCTCTCCGTATAATATTTTTTATTTGACTAACCGAGTCGATATCGTGGTAAAGGAAAGGTCATGTAGATAGGCGATGTCGAGTCATCAAATGGGTACCATAGACAGCAAATTAGGGACCTACATCACTCGCCTCTCCCACTTCCAAGGTTTCGTAGAGCAGGAAGGGAAGGGAAGAGACAGTCATACCTATTCGTTGTCGGAGAAGGACACGACGAAGACATGGATATCTGGAGGCGACATAGGTAGTATACCGCTAGATACATACAGGGAGAGAGCATATAAGCGGAGAAAGAAGCCCAACCAGAGCAGCTCCAAATCGAGAGGCACCCGCCCTAGGCGTCAGTCCAAAAAGGGCGAGAGAATGCGAGTGCCTTCCAGCCCTGGACCCGCCGAGGCGACTCAACACCACCACTAACTCCGTACCATATGTCGACTGCTGCCGCTATGGGCATTGGTTGTCCAATATCTCAGATCTGGACTCGTCATCTCTAAGATAACCTAAGCGTGGCAGACACCATCGTGTCCTCCTCGGCAGCACGCATGAAGAAAAGCCAGGAGCAAGACCGACTCGCCCGTATCCGCGTCGACGAGCGTCGGTCGGCTCGCGACTGTGACCATGTGCAGGGGCAGCAGGTTGGGGAGAAAGAATAGGGCAAAGGCCGGGAAGACGAACGGGACGTCTGACGATGGTGAAAACGATGGTGCGTGCATGCTGTGAAACACCCTCGTGGACGTGCAATAGCCACTACGCGGGTCGGTGTCACACCCGTTTCCAAGGGGCAGAGCCGGGTGTATCGCATATGTGTGTCATGATCTATTTCCACATATATGTTGACGTCACAAGTGTAATATATCAAAAGAACAATGCATAAAAGCGTAAATAACGATTATATTAACATATTACACTTCGAACAGACATAATGTCTTAACCTTTATTCATCAAAGTACAGCGAAATATGGACATTCATCCACAGGAAGATGACCGGGGGTATCACTAGACTAGCATCCATGGAGCTCAGCATCATAACAACGACAATATTCCTACCTTAACAACTATGAACGAGAAAAATGAGTCACCGAGATATTCGATGAATGGAATGAAGAACAACAAAAGGAATAGAAAAATGTTTGGATACATGATTAGTCCACCTCAACCACAAGCAAAAGCCACGAAACTCATGGATACCCAAACAGAAGAATCAAGTCAGGCTCAGCTATATGAGATATAGACACCCAATCAATTCTCACCCTCGGTTGGTCAAGCAAAGTTGACTCGCAAAGAACTCAAAGCAAGAGGTGCTTGCTACCACTGCAAAAACGAAGGACATCTTATTCGCGAATGCCCCAAGAAGTGTCTAGACCGAATAAAGAAGAAAGCTGCCAAGCATGACCTAAGCAATAGTTTAGAAGACCCACCATTTTATAAGTATGATGATGAAGGTCGCTTGATTAGTGTACATTGTGGAGCAAATAAGTAAGGAAGTTCCTTGATATTAGAAGAGTTCAATGTGAACTAAGAACCTACAAATAAACCATGTATCTCCTTTGCTTTCGTGCTAGCCTTTCTTAATCTCGAGGGCGAGATTCTTTTTAAGAGGGGTAGATTTGTAACACTTAAAAATCATTAAATAAAAATAATACATTTGGTTATTAATGAAATTTATGGTAATAAAAATTTTCTTTTAAGTGTTTGTTATTTATGTGCATTTGGAATGATTTTTGATTTCTCATAATTGATTTTAGATATTGAATAGCATTTCCTCTTAAATGAAAAATCACATAAATAATATAATAAATATTAGTCCAAGAATTAATATTTTATTTATAAATAATTTTGGTTTGATTATTATGAATTTTATGATTATTTGAATAGGTATTTCGAAATTAGAAAAGAAAAAAAAAACAAAAAAACCTAACTAACCTAAGGCCCATTAGGCCCAACACCTAACCCTAACCTAGCTGCCTCCCCCAGCCGCCACTCCTCTCCCTACAGCCGCCGCCGCCCCCTGGTCTCTCTCACGCGCTCCCTTCTCTCTCCTCTCTCCCACTCGGCTCTCTCTCCCTCCTCCCCTGCTCTCTTCCCTGCCCCGTGCCACCGACTCAAGTCGCGCAGCTCAGAGTCTCGACGCCAACTGCGCCATGCGCGCAACACCCTGAAGACCCGACGCGACGCCAGCACGCGATCTCGACCGCGCGCTCCAGCCACCGAGCCACAGGCGCGACGCCCGGCAGCAGCCGCGCCTAGGCCCCACACCTGTCCTGCACCCGCGACCTCGCCAGCACCCTACCCCACGGCCGAGCCGCGCACCCAGGCGCCGACCCCCGACGCCCCTGCCCCACACACTGAAGCCGACCACGCCGCCGAGCAGGATGAGAGCACCTAGAGGGGGGGTGAACAGGTGATCCTGTAAAACTTACAACTTAAAGCCACAAAACTTGATTAAGTATTAGCACAATAAATCAAGTGGCTAAGGACCGAGCTCTTGTGAAACACAATAGTCACAGTGAGAACAAGCACAAGAGACACGATGATTTATCCCGTGGTTCGGCCAAGTACAACACTTGCCTACTCCACGTTGTGGCGTCCCAATGGACGAGAGTTGCACTCAACTCCTATCAAGTGATCCAATGATCAACTTGAATACCACGGTGTTCTTCTTTCTTTACTCTTTCCCGTTTGCGAGGAATCTCCACAACTTGGAGTCTCTCGCCCTTACAATAAGGATCAAAGTGAAAGCACTAGAGTAAGGGAGGGAAGCAACACACACAAATCCACAGCAATACACACACACACAGTCAAGACTTGAGCTCAAATGAATAACACAAAGTTCACCACTAGAACGGAGCTCAAATCATTAAGAATGTCAATCGAGTGCGTAAAGACAGAGTGCGAATGATTAAGAATACTCATAGTATGCTTGGTGTTCTCCTCCATGCGCCTAGGGGTCCTTTTTATAGCCCCAAGGCAGCTAGGAGCCGTTGAGAGCAATCTAGGAAGGCAATCCTTGCCTTCTGTTGGTTGGCGCACCGGACAGTCCGGTTCACCACCAGACACTGTCCGGTGCGGATTGCTTTTCTAATCTGGCGTAGCCGACCGTTGAAGATTTGGAGCCGTTGGCGCACCGGACACTGTCCGGTGCACACCGGACAGTTCGGTGCCCCCATCTGACCGTTGGCTCGGCCACGCATCACGCGCGAATTGCGCGGCCGACCGTTGACTCGGCCGACCGTTGGCTCACCGGACAGTTCGGTGCACCACCGGACAGTCCGGTGATTTTTAGCCGTACGCTGCCGACGAATTCCCGAGAGCGGCCTTTTCGCTAGAGCCAGCCTGGCGCACCGGACACTGTCCGGTGTACCTAGACTGAGCAGCAGTTGGCTGTACTCAGCCAATTCTTTTTCCTTTTGTCTTTTCTCTGATTCAAGCACTTAGACAAATATGTTAGTACACAAAAACCAATGTACTAAGTCTGGAATCATACCTTTGTGTTGGTTTGCACTTTATCCACCATTTGGCATAGTTTAACACTTAAACCATTTGTGTTGGCACTTAATCACCAAAATACTTAGAAATGGCCCAAGGGCACATTTCCCTTTCAATCTCCCCCTTTTTGGTGATTTATGCCAACACAACAAAAAGCAACACATAAAAGTGCAACATTAATGCAGATGAGAACAAGAATTGTTTTTGATTCAAATTTGGCATATTTGGATCATTCTTTGCCACCACTTGGTTTGTTTTTGCAAATCAAAGTCAATTTCCTATCTCTAAGTCAAACACACTTGTTGAGGCATAAAGAGAGGTATTCCAAGAGAAATTGATCAAAGATTCAAAAACTCCCCCTTTTTCCCATAATCAAACATTCTCCCCACAAGAGACCAATTTTTGACAATAAGAGACAATAAGAGTATTTTGCCAAAACAAAAGTTCTAACTCTACTATTTTCAAAATTCTCAAGTGGTAGCTGATCCATTTGCTGTGGCCTTAATTTCTCCCCCTTTGGCATCAAGCACCAAAACGGGATCATTTTTGGCCCTCTAAATCCCATTGCCTCACCAAAATCTTCAACTAAGAGTAAAAAGGCAATAAGAGTATGGAGATGAACTTGGAGTAAGTTACCCTCTCATCGGAGTGCAGTGGAAGTCTTGCATGGTCCAAGTTCACCTTTCCCTTTCAATCCACCTTTGAGACTAAATCAAGTAGACTCAAGCACACGGTTAGTCTCAAAGGGTCAAGTTGTAGCACATCTCCCCCTAAATATGTGCATCACTCACACATGGACTTGAGAGGTCCGGGGAGTGCTTGTACAACTTGAGCACCATAAATAATTAACAAAATGCATAAGGAACATGATCAAGGGCATAAAACACATGTATGCAATAGATCAATCCAAGTTCCGCGAATCTAAGACATTTAGTTCACTACGCAGCCTGCAAAAGGTCTTCTCATCTAGAGGCTTGGTAAAGATATCGGCTAGTTGGTTCTCGGTGCTAACATAAAACACTTCGATATCTCCCTTTTGCTGGTGGTCTCTCAAAAAGTGATGCCGGATGTCTATGTGCTTTGTGCGGCTGTGTTCAACAGGATTGTCCGCCATGCGGATAGCACTCTCATTATCCCATAGGAGTGGGACTTTGCTCAGATTGTAGCCAAAGTCCCGGAGGGTTTGCCTCATCCAAAGTAGTTGCGCGCAACACTGTCCTGCGGCAACATACTCGACCTCATCATTGGATAGGGCAACGGAAGTTTGTTTCTTAGAACTCCAAGACACAAGGGACCTTCCTAAGAATTGGCATGTCCCTGATGTACTCTTCCTATCAACCTTGCACCCGGCATAATCGGAGTCTGAATATCCAATCAAGTCAAAGGTAGACCCCTTTGAATACCAGATCCCGAAGCAAAGCGTAGTGACTAAATATCTAGATATTCGCTTAACGGCCACTAAGTGGCACTCCCTTGGATCGGATTGAAATCTAGCACACATGCATACGCTAAGCATAATATCCGGTCTACTAGCACATAAGTAAAGCAAGGAACCTATCATAGACCGGTATGCCTTTTGATCAACGGACTTACCTCCTTTGTTGAGGTCGACGTGTCCGTCGGTTCCCATTGGAGTCTTTGCGGGCTTGGCGTCCTTCATCCCAAACCGCTTGATCAAATCTTGCGTGTACTTCATTTGGGAGATGAAGGTGCCGTCCTTGAGTTGCTTCACTTGGAACCCAAGGAAGTAGTTCAACTCGCCCATCATCGACATCTCAAACTTTTGAGTCATCACCCTGCTAAACTCTTCACAAGACTTTTGGTTAGTAGAACCAAATATTATGTCATCGACATAAATTTGGCATACAAATAAGTCACCATCACATGTCTTAGTGAATAAAGTTGGATCGGCTTTCCCAACCTTGAAAGCATTAGCAATTAGAAAGTCTCTAAGGCATTCATACCATGCTCTTGGGGCTTGCTTAAGTCCATAGAGCGCCTTAGAGAGCTTACACACGTGGTCGGGGTACCGTTCATCCTCAAAGCCAGGGGGTTGCTCCACGTACACCTCCTCCTTGATTGGCCCGTTGAGGAAAGCGCTCTTCACATCCATTTGGAACAACCTGAAAGAATGGTGAGCGGCATAGGCTAACAAAATACGAATCGACTCTAGCCTAGCCACAGGAGAAAAAGTCTCCTCAAAGTCCAAACCTGCAACTTGGGCATAACCTTTTGCCACAAGTCGTGCCTTGTTCCTTGTCACCATCCCGTGCTCGTCCTGTTTGTTGCGGAACACCCACTTGGTTCCCACAACGTTTTGCTTAGGACGAGGCACCAGTGTCCAAACTTCATTTCGCTTGAAATTGTTGAGCTCTTCCTGCATGGCCAACACCCAGTCTGGATCTAGCAAGGCCTCTTCTACCCTGAAAGGCTCAATAGAAGAGACAAAAGAGTAATGCTCACAAAAATTAGCTAATCTAGAGCGAGTAGTTACTCCCTTGCTTATATCACCCATGTTGGGGCCATGCTTCGTCGCGCCGAAGGTCCTGTAGGAAGAAGCAGCTTCGGCTGAAGCTGTGCACAGGAGATGACCGAAGGTTCCTTTTCATGAAGCTTCGGTATTACGAACCGACTTAAAGATAGAATGACCTTTTAGTCCATAAAGGTCTGAGTCAATGTTGTGAACCTTTATGAGGGGCATAATTGTAATTCTTCACAGGCTGTGCCCTGTGTCTATAAATAGATGAACAGTACCCTCGTACTGTTCACGCTGACTTGTATTCGCTCGTGCGTCACGCTTGTATTTTTGCCTTCCACTAAACCGAAGGTACAAATGTAATTCAATATTGTTCTTATTCTTCCATAATCATATAATGAGGACACTTAATAATGTTATGTGATTATTCATGTATTCTTTCATGTTTCATATGCTTCTCCTTTTATCAATATAAACTGTGATGATGAAGGTATGTCCTTCATAACCTTCGTTCAAAATCGTTATATCCTAAGGGAAATAACGCTTCGGAGGACGACGGACATTAACCATTAACTTCTTTCTGTGTTGCCTTGTTCTTAATTCATAGCATTTGAGAACAAGTCCCCAACATTGGCGCCCACCTCCGGTGAACTCACTTCCACTTTTTTGAGCTGATGGCTTCATTCAACGATCAAGCTGGAGCTGCTTTGGCTCCGAAGCTGCTGTTCCCGATAACAGGCGGTTCATGTTCAGAGCCAGCCAACAAGAAGCAGAAGAAGGAAGCACAGAGAAGGGTACAGCATGTTGGGGTGCAAGGACCCTTCATCAAGTCGAGATGGTCTCACATTCCTATTACCTTCTCCCAAGAGGACCTTCAACTCAAGGATTACCCACACAACGATGCCATGGTTATCTCTTGTGTTATCAAAGGATTTCTGGTCCACAATGTCTTGGTTGATACAGGCAGTGCAGCTGATATTATATTTGCTAAGGCCTTCAGGCAAATGCAAGAGCCAGAAGATAAGATTCATGATGCTACGCACCCTCTCTGTGGCTTCGGAGGAAGACAGATTGTAGCGCTGGGCAAGATCACCATGTCAGTGACCTTCGGGTTCATCAACAACACTAGAACTGAGCAAGTTGTGTTTGACATTGTTGACATGGAATACCCTTACAATGCAATTATTGGTCGTGGTACCCTCAATGCTTTCGAAGCAATTCTTCATCCTGCCTATCTTTGCATGAAGATACCTTCGGATCAAGGACCCATCGCTATTCATGGAAGTCAGGAAGCTGCCAGAAGGGCCGAAGGAAGCTGGACTGACTCAAAAGCAATCCATAACATAGATGGAGCTGAAGCTTGTGAACAGTACAAATTCAGAAGGGAGAAAGCAGCTTCAGCAGATCAGCCAAAGCCCATGCTCTTATGTGAGGACATAGCAGAGCAGAAGGTGCTGTTGGGCTCTCAATTATCCGAAGAGCAGGAGAAAACCTTGATAAGGTTTTTGTTCAACAACAAAGATGTTTTCGCATGGTCAGCCAATGACCTCTGCGGAGTAAATAGGGATGTTATTGAACACTCGCTCAATGTTGACCCATCCTTCAGACCCAGAAAGCAGAGGCTTCGGAAAATGTCTGATGATAAGGCCGAAGGTGCTCGTAATGAAGTCAAAAGACTCCTCAGTGCAGGAGTTATCAGAGAAGTAAAGTACCCAGAATGGCTAGCTAACACTGTTATGGTAAAAAAGGCCAATGGCAAATGGCGAATGTGTATCAATTTTACAGATCTCAACAAGGCTTGTCCGAAGGACGAATTCCCATTGCCAAGGATAGACTCTTTAGTTGATGCAGCAGCTTCTTTAGAGCTTATGAGTCTGCTAGACTGTTACTCAGGCTATCATCAAATCTGGATGAAGAAGGAAGATGAGCCGAAGACTAGCTTCATAACCCCAAGTGGCACATATTGTTATCTTCGGATGCCTGAGGGGCTCAAAAACGCTGGAGGAAGTTTCAGCAGAATGACTGCGAAGGTTCTCCAGTCTCAGATAGGCAGAAATGTGCTAACTTATGTTGATGACATCATTGTAAAAAGCACAAAACAGGAAAATCATATTGCTGATTTGCAGGAGACCTTCGCCAGTTTCAAACAAGCTGGCTTAAAGTTGAATCCAGAAAAATGTGTCTTTGGAGTAAAGAAGGGGAAATTTCTTGGATGCTTGGTTTCAACAAAGGGAATTAAAGCTAATCCAAGTAAAATTGAAGCTATACTTCGAATGGAGCCACCAACTACAAGAAAGGGGGCCCAGAGATTGACAGGGAGGCTGGCATCTCTCAATAGATTCATATCCAGATCAGCAGAAAGAAATTTACCATTCTTCGAAGTGCTGAAATCAGCCGAAGTCTTTCAATGGGGACCAAGCCAACAAAAAGCCTTTGAAGAACTGAAGCAATATTTGATAGATTTAACAACATTAACTCCACCAACGCCAGGGGCTCCTTTGTTGTTATACGTGGCAGCTTTGCACTCAGCGGTAAGTGCAGCACTTGTCTAGGAGAAGCTTGATGGCCAAGTCAAGAAGCAGGTTCCAGTGTATTTTGTATCTGAAGTTCTTAGTGTATCAAAGAAAAACTATACAGAATTGGAGAAGGTATTATATGCTGTTTTGATGGCATCCAGGAAGCTTCGGCATTATTTTCAAGCATACAATGTTGTTGTTCCTTCTTCGCAACCGTTGAAGGATATTATGAGAAATAGAGAAGCTACTGGACGGATTGGAAAATGGGCTGCAGAGCTCAATGAATTTTGCATTGATTATGTGCATAGATCCTCGATCCAGTCTCAAGCGTTGGCAAATTTCATTGCCGATTGGACGCCAGGGGCTCAGGATGAAGAAACAAATAAAGATGCCGAAGTGTGGACAGTGTTTTGTGATGGGTCTTGGGGAACCTTCGGAGCAGGAGCAGCCGCTGTGTTGGTCTCACCATCCAAAGTTAAAACTTGTTATGCGGCAAGACTCGATTTTAGCTGTACAAACAATATTACTGAGTACGAAGCTCTGCTTTTGGGCCTTCGGAAATTAAAAGCAATGGGAATCAGAAGGGCCATCCTTAAAACTGATTCCCAGGTTGTTTCGGGTCATATCGACAAGAGTTGCAAGGCTAAAGATCCAAAGCTTGAAAAATATCTAGACACGGTCCGAAGAATCGAAGCTTCCTTCGAAGGGTTTTCTGTCAAAAATATCCCTCGAGGACAAAATGAGCATGCTGATTTGCTAGCTAAGTCAGCAGCACAGGGGCTGCCTTTACCTTCGGATGTGTTCTTCGAAACAATAAAGGCACCTTCAGTGGAACTCCTTGAAAGAGCAGTCCTCAATATATCTCCTGTTTATAGCGAAGATTGGAGAACTGAGATCATCTCTTACCTTCAGGGTAAGTTCCTTTCAGATGACGAAGCTTATAATAGGAGGATAGAGGCAAGAGCTCGTCCATATGTCATGATAGAAGGGGAGTTGTACAAGCATGGAGTTTGCGCTCCGCTACTCAAGTGTTTATCTAGAACCGAAGGTATAGAGTTGATGAAAGAAATACATGCAGGCCTGTGTGGATCTCACATTGGATCTAGACCGTTACTTGGAAAAGTTTTCCGCCAAGGGTTTTATTGGCCGAAGGCAGCTTCGGATGCAGCGGAATTAGTTCAAAAGTGCGAAGGCTGTCAGAAATGTGCAAGAGATCAAAGACAACCTTCGTCTTTAACACAGCTCATACAACCCATCTGGCCATTGCAAAGGTGGGGCCTTGACTTGTTAGGTCCATTGCCACCGGCTCAAGGGAATTTAAGATATGTTGTAGTGGCTGTGGAGTATTTTTCTAAATGGATTGAGGCAAAGCCATTAGCCACAATAACTTCGGCCACTGTCCAAAAGTTTTTCTGGCAGAATATTGTTTGTCGTTTTGGGGTACCAAAGGCCATCACTGTAGATAATGGAACACAATTCGACTCCGAAGCTTTCAGAGATTTCTGTGATCAAATTGGTACGAAGATCCATTTTGCATCAGTCAGGCATCCGGAGTCAAATGGGCTCGTTGAAAGAGCCAACGGCATTATAATGACAGGAATAATGAAGTTAATCTTCAATCAACCCAGGGGAAAGTGGCCAGATCAGTTAACCAAAGTGGTGTGGAGCCACAATACAACAACATCAAGGTCTACAGGCTTTACTCCATTCAAGTTATTATTCGGTGACGAAGCAATAACTCCGGAAGAAGCTAAAACTAGATCAATAAGAGTAGTAGCTTCGACAGAATCAGGTCCTGAAGAAGCTTGTTTTGTGGAAAAAGATGCTTTAGAAGGGATCAGGCTTCAAGCTGTGGAGAATATCAATAAATACCAAGCCAAAACAGTCAAATGGCGAGATAGAAAAGTTCGGCTAAAGAATATTGAGCCAGGACACTTGGTGCTTCGGAGAGTGGCCAACCCAGACACAGTGGGCAAGTTACAATTGAAATGGGAGGGACCTTTCTTAGTAGCATCTTCGTCAAGACCTGGCTCATACAGATTGAAGGACATGGACGGCAACGACATTCCTAGATCTTGGAATGCGGATGAGCTTCGGCGATATTATGTGTAACTTGATGTAACTTTTTATGTCTTTTCTTTTTTATGGCACCCTTTTCCTTTCTAAAGGGGGAGAAAGGTTTTTAATGGGGCCATCATATGTAATTTCCTTTTTTAGTTTTATAAGAGCAAAATCCCCCAAGGAATGTAAATGTAAAAGCTGAGAACGCACCATTGAGTGCCGAAAACTAAAAAGGCGAAGAAGCTCCAAAGTTGTTCCTAAGGGAATGCAGAGCTTACAGCGAAAAGTCAACGCTGATTCCGCCGAAAGTAAAAGGCGAAGAAGCTCCAAAGTCGTTCCTAAGGGAATGCAGAGCTTACAGCGAAAAGTCAACGCTGATTCCGCCGAAAGTAAAAGGCGAAGAAGCTCCAAAGTCGTTCCTAAGGGAATGCAGAGCTTACAGCGAAAAGTCAACGCTGATTCCGCCGAAAGTAAAAGGCGAAGAAGCTCCAAAGTCGTTCCTAAGGGAATGCAGAGCTGATGTGTGATTGTTTCTAAGGAAATAATGGCTAAGGGTATGGCTTCGGATTTGTGTTTGGACATTCATTCGCACATCACATTACATCATAGCATTTGCATTCATAAACATTCATTCAGCCATATATAGGATAATCATAATCATGGCATAAGTGGTTGCTTCGGCATAAGAGAAGAGCTTCTTCGCGTACAAAAAGGAGGGTTTCGGAAGAAAGGGAAATGTTGTTTTCTATGCTTTGCTGTGTACGAAAAGAAGGGAAGGTGTTTTTTCGCCTTCGGCTCAAAAAAGATAATTTCGTTCGCACCAAAGCACTTCACATACATTAATAGAAGGGTAAGAGCATAATACAAGGTATGAACAGAACTCATTAAAGACAAGTTTAGTTACATTTACACAAGTTATCTCAAAAGTTTCCTGAGTCTGTCTACAGTCTACTCCTACTTAATCTTCAAGGAATTTTAGCTTCGGCGTCACTCTTCTAATCATCGACTTCAGCTTCATCATCCTACATGAATCAAGTTGTTGTAAGTCAAAATCGAGCTTGAAGGAAGAGGTAAGCACAAGGTATGATTTCTTACTGGTTCAAGATGACTCCGAGCTTCATCTCCAGCCTTTTCTCGCCCGCCTTTTGTCCATATCATTTTTATAAATCTATTGGAAATACTTCGGGCGAGATCAGGGATGTCATCTAGGATTGATGGTGATAAAGTGAAATTGGGCCTATTGACAATCTTTCCATGGTCGCAGCCAGCTTTTAGGAAAGCTGCAGCAGTGCCCCGAGAAGCTACCCAGGCACAGAAGTCACCGTGCCCAGCTATAATGTAACACCCGGATTTTAGGGATCCAAAACCCGGGGTTAACATAAACACCAGGTATGCTGGGACCAAGTCTCAAACATATGATGTATAGTGGCACAGGATCGAATGCCACATCTTTACATATAACAGGAGTTCTATACAAAATAAATAATTACATTATAAGGAGACAACGGTCCAGCAACCCAAAGTTGACTGGGAGACGACGGCCTAGACCTCTCACGAACTCATCACAGCATCCTCCATGAGCTTCATCCTGTGGTACCTGTTCTTGACCTGTGGCGTGTGTGAGACAGCAAGAGTGAGCTCACATACGTTCATCGCTCAACAAGTTGTGGGGAATAATGTGCATGAACTCGCCAAAGGTGGGAGCTCACGTGAAGTGTAAGGCTTACCAAAGAAGATGGTTAGAGCTGAGCATTGCTTTTAAAGTTGGTCAAAATTTTATTAGCAGTTACTAAGTATAAGTAAATACCAAACCCAATTAAGTAGTAGAACAAAAATAACAACTTCACCTGCGATGCAATGCATATGACAAATTGAATTTAGTTCCATAATTTAATCATGTGAGTGTCCGAGCTGCTCATGACCGTGAGCACGGCTAGTATACCAGTTTTACACTCTGCAGAGGTTGCGCATCTTTACCCACAAGTCGTGTTACCCATCTGCCAAGGGGTCATGAATCCCATACACCTCTACCAAGGAAGCGAGGCAGGGTAACACTACGAGGCCTTTACAAAGTTCCACTAGCTTCCGAAAACCCGCTACAGTTTATAGGAAGATCCAGTGCAGGAATCCCTTGCAGGACCGCCATCGCAGCAAAATCCTCCCGAGGGCCTCCCTACACTGACCTCTCCCCTACTGCCCTTGCCCCTTTCGGGTAAGGTAGTCTTCCACTAGCTTTCCTAATTAATCAGCCAAGGGCGTCCCATTCCACCCTTGTGGTAGCACTGTTTTCCCGGGTGGTTCTCCATGTTCCAATTAACATAATAATCTTAACATGAACCATAAATAACAACTGATAACAAAAGTATAATCATGAATAGTGTAATCTTCATACCCAAAACCACATATAGCACTAGCAAGTACTACCCAGAAAGTTCAGTGGTAAACAAGGTATAAAGATAGACAAACTAGGGTAACCTATTGGGTCCCATCAAAATTAACCTATGCAGATCATTATGATTAATCAGAACATGGCTGGGTAAAAGAAGTGATCAAGGGCACAACTTGCCTGGGCCTTGAGATTCCAGGTACCAGGATGATCTTCAGGTGATACGTATCCTCACTGCTAGTCGTAGCAATACAGACATACATGGTATAGGCAAAATTTAACATTACACCAAGCATGTAAATAAAATACACAGTAATAATCTAGACATTAAAATAAAACCACAGGAACTGGAATCACTAAATTTGGAGTTGTAGATTTTAAGTTATGATTTTCCTAAGATTTAAGGTGATTATAATATGATTAAATGATAAATAAATTTTCTGACAGAGTTCATGTCAAAACAGAGACACTAAATGATGAAGAATATTATTACAAAATTTTAGAAACTGGAATGGTTCAATTTGGAGCTAAAATGAATTTTCTATGAATTATCTAAGTTTTAGCAATTATTTTCATATTAAAAATCTATTTAATAACCATTTTCTCTGATTTTATTATGTTCTGGACTGGGCCTCAATTATAAGAAAGGTCAGGGGGCTCGGGGTAAGTTTCCTAAGACACAGGGAATAACACACTCTGGACGGCGGGTTGATTCCAAGAAAAGGCAGGGTCTCTTTTAGAAAGTGGCCACGGCGAAGGGGTACGGTTAACTCTCATCCACTCGATCTGCTACGGACGGCCCAGATTAGATCGCGTTTTAATCGAACCGGTATGCGATTCAAGCCCTCGGATCAAGATCCAAAGGCCCGGAATAGGTCGCGACCGGGGCAAACGGACTCGCGAGCGCGTCCACTCGATCCATGATCGACGGCCACGATTTAATGAAGCCAGGTGTGATCGGCACCGCAGGATCAAAGATCTACGACGCGGATCAATTTTCGCTCAAACGATCCACGCGCCCGATCACAACCGTTGTTTCCCCGATCTACGGCGCACGGCACGTCTTCACCCCCTGGCCGCGGACGACGGCGGCGCCAGCACACCCGCACGGCGGCGTCAACCGGCGAGCACGCAACACAGCCGTCACGACCCCAAACCCAAATTAAATTGCGCTGCACACTGAGAAGGACATGGCGGAGGTAGTAGTGGAGTTCTCACCAGTCGAGACGGCGCGCAACGGTCCGGTCGCGGGGAGCGGGTAGCTTGCGGCGGTAGTCGGATCCCGGCGAGAAATTCACCCGCGTCCGGTCACCAAAGTCGCCCGATGAAGCTCCCAATCCAAGCGGTATACACTGGCGATGATCTCCAATCGCCAACCGAGGCCAAAACGGTGGCCAGACCATGAATCCGTGGTGGCGGCGGTCGACTTGTTTCCGCAGACGCTCGCGGTGTGCCTACGGCGGTGGTCGCGAGAGGCAGAGAGGGGAAGGCAGCAAGGGGGCTTTGGCCGTGACTTCCTAAATAGGCGGTTAGTGGGATTAGTTGGGTACCCGCTAGATCCGCGCTCGGCAGCTGGAGAACTCCGTGCGCGCCAGAGTCCGATCGGTGAAGAAGGTTCTGACGTCCGGGCCCCACGCGGCAGGGAGTTGAGAGGAGGCGCGTGAGAGTGACGAGCGGGGTCCACGCATAAGAGGCTGCGGAAGACTGCACGCAGGCACGAATTGGGCTGGCGCGGGAGCAAGGGAGATGGGCCGAGCCAAGGGGATTTGGCCCAGGAGCGTTTTTCTCATTTTCTTTTATATTTCCCTTTTTCTGTTTTATTTCTTTTTGATTTCTTTTCAAATTCAAATTTCCTTTCAAATTTAAATCTGACACTGTGGCCAACTTGTCTTCAAATTACCTTGCACATTTAAAGTACCAACTCCGAAAATATAACTCTAGGTATATTTTATGTAATTCTCTTATTCCTCTATTTCTTTTCCTACTTTCTCTTATTTTCACATTCCAAAACTAAATTCAAATCCTTGTGTGAACTTTGAATTCAAATATGGAGGTGAATTGGTAGTCATGTTAAGTGTACCAAATAAACATACTAGTGTGGGATGAGTTTATTTACTTATAAATTTTATCTTGTCTTCTTATAGTATTTCTCTCTTTAAATTCCCAATTCAGATTTACTTCTAATTTGAATTCATTTTTGGAGGCAAATTTATCCTTATTATTATTATTACTATTATTATTTTATTTAATGCACAAACATAGAAACTCCAATATGATGCACAAGTTGACATTAGTCATTTAACCCCCTTTAGATGTGGTTGTTCTCATGTTTAGTTAAATTGAAACAAAGTAATAGGAGAATTATCTCCATTACCATAGTTTACAAATTTGGGTATTACAAATCCTACCCCCCTTAAAAATAATCTCGTCCTCGAGATTAGTAAGAAAGAGGATATAGGAAAAGGGGTTTGCAATTTAGCTTTTAGTTTCTAATTAGATCAAAATCAAGAGTCTCTCTTTTTTTTTTATTAGTGAGTGATTAGGAGAGCATGGGTATGTATATGTATGTCCATTTTATTATGTAGGATAGAAGATGTATTTAGAGCATAGATAGGTTTGGTTAAAAAGAGTAGTGTAGGGAAGGACTCCATCCAAGATTGTGGCTTTTGACTCATCTGATGATCCCACTTGATCCTTGAAGACTTGAGTTGGTGTTTATTCCTTTCTTAATGAGGTTGATCATCTTCGGTCTCAAATCTTGGTCTCATTGAGTCGAGATTGGTGTATATCATCAGAGTTAGGGGAATATGGTTAAGATAGTTAGGGATGAGATAGACTACATGATGTAGGTCAAAATCTGGTTTGATGTCAGGTGGTGGTTGATAGATTATGCAATCCATTAAGACTCTATTGGTTGGGTTGGTTTCTCACTCTTTATTTAGTGTAGGGTGAACTAAGTTAATAACATGTGGATAGGGTCTAATCTATTTCATCAGTATTCTCTAACATGTTTGATAAGTCACTTTAGATTTGATCAGATCTAGGTTAGATTGATGTGACTAGTTTGACTAGATAAGATCTATTTAATTTGCATTAGATCATGGTTGTTAAACTAGGGTGGATGAGTATGCTTATTAGGATAAGACAGATCCATAAAGATAAGATAGAATCTTCTAAGGCCAGTTAGATCTATTAGGATGAGATAAAATCTTTTCAAGATGAGATGAGTATCTTTTAAGATGAGATGGATCTATTAAGATAAGGGAGAATTTTTTTTTAAGATAAGATGAATTGGTTAGAATGAGATCTTTTAGGATAAGATAAATCTCTTATGCTAGATATGTTCCAATGGGGATAATCTAGTTTGTCTAGTTATCTTACAAATGCTATCCTTTATACTTAGATGTATATGCAGATGTAATTGTGGACATTACTCCACAACTCATCACACTCAAACAAAGATCCAAATCAGACAAGTATCATAAGAACAAACATTCAAGCATATAGATAAAAAAAAATTAGTTTTGATTTTGTTCCTAAGATTAGGTCTCCTATTCCTAAAGTCACTTTAGGCACAGGATTTCAAAGTGTGAAATCCACATTTGTCTTTAGAATGAAAAGGTAAGATTAATCAGAGTAGAGCGGAAATAGATGAGAAAAGATTAAGAAGAGTTTAGAAAAGAATCAGAGTAGCAGAGGTAAGTAAATAATGGTTGTCCAGTTCTATCTAGGTTTCGTCCTACAGTCAACATTCCTCTGATACCACTTCTGTAACACCCGGATTTTAGGGATCCAAAACCCGGGGTTAACATAAACACCAGGTATGCTGGGACCAAGTCTCAAACATATGATGTATAGTGGCACAGGATCGAATGCCACATCTTTACATATAACAGGAGTTCTATACAAAATAAATAATTACATTATAAGGAGACAACGGTCCAGCAACCCAAAGTTGACTGGGAGACGACGGCCTAGACCTCTCACGAACTCATCACAGCATCCTCCATGAGCTTCATCCTGTGGTACCTGTTCTTGACCTGTGGCGTGTGTGAGACAGCAAGAGTGAGCTCACATACGTTCATCGCTCAACAAGTTGTGGGGAATAATGTGCATGAACTCGCCAAAGGTGGGAGCTCACGTGAAGTGTAAGGCTTACCAAAGAAGATGGTTAGAGCTGAGCATTGCTTTTAAAGTTGGTCAAAATTTTATTAGCAGTTACTAAGTATAAGTAAATACCAAACCCAATTAAGTAGTAGAACAAAAATAACAACTTCACCTGCGATGCAATGCATATGACAAATTGAATTTAGTTCCATAATTTAATCATGTGAGTGTCCGAGCTGCTCATGACCGTGAGCACGGCTAGTATACCAGTTTTACACTCTGCAGAGGTTGCGCATCTTTACCCACAAGTCGTGTTACCCATCTGCCAAGGGGTCATGAATCCCATACACCTCTACCAAGGAAGCGAGGCAGGGTAACACTACGAGGCCTTTACAAAGTTCCACTAGCTTCCGAAAACCCGCTACAGTTTATAGGAAGATCCAGTGCAGGAATCCCTTGTAGGACCGCCATCGCAGCAAAATCCTCCCGAGGGCCTCCCTACACTGACCTCTCCCCTACTGCCCTTGCCCCTTTCGGGTAAGGTAGTCTTCCACTAGCTTTCCTAATTAATCAGCCAAGGGCGTCCCATTCCACCCTTGTGGTAGCACTGTTTTCCCGGGTGGTTCTCCATGTTCCAATTAACATAATAATCTTAACATGAACCATAAATAACAACTGATAACAAAAGTATAATCATGAATAGTGTAATCTTCATACCCAAAACCACATATAGCACTAGCAAGTACTACCCAGAAAGTTCAGTGGTAAACAAGGTATAAAGATAGACTTGGGTCCCATCAAAATTAACCTATGCAGATCATTATGATTAATCAGAACATGGCTGGGTAAAAGAAGTGATCAAGGGCACAACTTGCCTGGGCCTTGAGATTCCAGGTACCAGGATGATCTTCAGGTGATACGTATCCTCACTGCTAGTCGTAGCAATACAGACATACATGGTATAGGCAAAATTTAACATTACACCAAGCATGTAAATAAAATACACAGTAATAATCTAGACATTAAAATAAAACCACAGGAACTGGAATCACTAAATTTGGAGTTGTAGATTTTAAGTTATGATTTTCCTAAGATTTAAGGTGATTATAATATGATTAAATGATAAATAAATTTTCTGACAGAGTTCATGTCAAAACAGAGACACTAAATGATGAAGAATATTATTACAAAATTTTAGAAACTGGAATGGTTCAATTTGGAGCTAAAATGAATTTTCTATGAATTATCTAAGTTTTAGCAATTATTTTCATATTAAAAATCTATTTAATAACCATTTTCTCTGATTTTATTATGTTCTGGACTGGGCCTCAATTATAAGAAAGGTCAGGGGGCTCGGGGTAAGTTTCCTAAGACACAGGGAATAACACACTCTGGACGGCGGGTTGATTCCAAGAAAAGGCAGGGTCTCTTTTAGAAAGTGGCCACGGCGAAGGGGTACGGTTAACTCTCATCCACTCGATCTGCTACGGACGGCCCAGATTAGATCGCGTTTTAATCGAACCGGTATGCGATTCAAGCCCTCGGATCAAGATCCAAAGGCCCGGAATAGGTCGCGACCGGGGCAAACGGACTCGCGAGCGCGTCCACTCGATCCATGATCGACGGCCACGATTTAATGAAGCCAGGTGTGATCGGCACCGTAGGATCAAAGATCTACGACGCGGATCAATTTTCGCTCAAACGATCCACGCGCCCGATCACAACCGTTGTTTCCCCGATCTACGGCGCACGGCACGTCTTCACCCCCTGGCCGCGGACGACGGCGGCGCCAGCACACCCGCACGGCGGCGTCAACCGGCGAGCACGCAACACAGCCGTCACGACCCCAAACCCAAATTAAATTGCGCTGCACACTGAGAAGGACATGGCGGAGGTAGTAGTGGAGTTCTCACCAGTCGAGACGGCGCGCAACGGTCCGGTCGCGGGGAGCGGGTAGCTTGCGGCGGTAGTCGGATCCCGGCGAGAAATTCACCCGCGTCCGGTCACCAAAGTCGCCCGATGAAGCTCCCAATCCAAGCGGTATACACTGGCGATGATCTCCAATCGCCAACCGAGGCCAAAACGGTGGCCAGACCATGAATCCGTGGTGGCGGCGGTCGACTTGTTTCCGCAGACGCTCGCGGTGTGCCTACGGCGGTGGTCGCGAGAGGCAGAGAGGGGAAGGCAGCAAGGGGGCTTTGGCCGTGACTTCCTAAATAGGCGGTTAGTGGGATTAGTTGGGTACCCGCTAGATCCGCGCTCGGCAGCTGGAGAACTCCGTGCGCGCCAGAGTCCGATCGGTGAAGAAGGTTCTGACGTCCGGGCCCCACGCGGCAGGGAGTTGAGAGGAGGCGCGTGAGAGTGACGAGCGGGGTCCACGCATAAGAGGCTGCGGAAGACTGCACGCAGGCACGAATTGGGCTGGCGCGGGAGCAAGGGAGATGGGCCGAGCCAAGGGGATTTGGCCCAGGAGCGTTTTTCTCATTTTCTTTTATATTTCCCTTTTTCTGTTTTATTTCTTTTTGATTTCTTTTCAAATTCAAATTTCCTTTCAAATTTAAATCTGACACTGTGGCCAACTTGTCTTCAAATTACCTTGCACATTTAAAGTACCAACTCCGAAAATATAACTCTAGGTATATTTTATGTAATTCTCTTATTCCTCTATTTCTTTTCCTACTTTCTCTTATTTTCACATTCCAAAACTAAATTCAAATCCTTGTGTGAACTTTGAATTCAAATATGGAGGTGAATTGGTAGTCATGTTAAGTGTACCAAATAAACATACTAGTGTGGGATGAGTTTATTTACTTATAAATTTTATCTTGTCTTCTTATAGTATTTCTCTCTTTAAATTCCCAATTCAGATTTACTTCTAATTTGAATTCATTTTTGGAGGCAAATTTATCCTTATTATTATTATTACTATTATTATTTTATTTAATGCACAAACATAGAAACTCCAATATGATGCACAAGTTGACATTAGTCATTTAACCCCCTTTAGATGTGGTTGTTCTCATGTTTAGTTAAATTGAAACAAAGTAATAGGAGAATTATCTCCATTACCATAGTTTACAAATTTGGGTATTACATATAACTTCGTCGAGCTCGTCAATTTCACCCTCAATATGTTCGAAGGTCTTCGGTATATCTTCAGCTGAGGGGGTGAATTTATCACTGCTGGCTCCAACTGAGTGAAAAATCTTTCTTAGTCGTTGAATGCATTTGTTGCTAAATTCCAAACATTTTTCTTGAAGGTCCGCCAATAGTCTTTTCAAATCTGAATTTTGTTGAGCTTCGGCTTCAAGTTTTGCCTTAAGTTCTTGCTTTTCTTGTTCAAACTGCTTAGATTGGTAGAGAAGCTTCGTGTTCAGTTCTGTTATTTTTGCTTCGGCTTCCGCCAATGAGCCTTCAGTTGCCTGGAGCTCAAAGTTTTTCTTCTCAATATCAGCTGATTGCTCCTTTATTTTGTTTTCTAAATTTTCAATTATAACTTCGTGTTTCTTGTCTTCAAAATCTTGCTGCATTTTCAAGGCCTTGCTCAACAGCATACTCTGCACAAAAACAACCTTCGTTAGACATGTTTTCATTATTAAAAACAATAAAAGTCACGGGAATAGTAGTTCACCTTGAAATTGGAATAAAATAAACTACCAACGATATGTTGTCGTCGGTAGCGGCTAATGTCCATTTCCAGCTTCGGAAAATCGATACTCTTTGACAGAGTACTGATAACTTTGGCTCCAGTTTGGTTTCGGATACAATCTAATTTTTCATCATCAATACCTCCGAAGAGGAGTGCTCCTGGTTTGTACCCGCAAGATTTGGCATACTCTTTAAGCTCTTCTATTTTGGGTTTTGACAATTTTTCTCCAACTAAATTCTGAAACATGAAGGCTTCGTTCTCTGAAGCTTCGTCAGCAATTTCCTTTCCTTTCCCCGACGCTGCGGCCGCGGCCCCTTCGGCGGCAGCGGTAGCTTCTTCTGTGGCCATGTCTAGCAGTATTTTGTTGATATGTTCGATTGTGCTTTCCAGGTTCACATCTTCAGTTGAGGCAGCTTCGGCAGCTGCGACCTCCGAAGGTGTGATTTCAATATCTGTTCTTTCCTCAGCCGCTGGTGTCTTCTGAGCCGAAGCTCTTGGTGGTGTTTTGTCAATAACCTCTGTCATAGTGATAATTCTTTGTCTCTTTGCTTTAGTCGTCTTCTTCGTTCTTTCGGGCTCCTTTTCCTTCTGAAAAAACTTTGTCAGTTGAGGCCCCAATGGACTTAGCTTCGCAGGCAGGGATTCAGTCATTACCTTCAAAATTTCCTCCACGTCAGTGGCAGAGGGTGATGCGGGGGTTTCTTCTTCGTCAGATATTTTTCGCTTCGGAGAAGACGCTTTCCTCTTCTTCGGAGTTTTCTTCTTTGATGGTTCTTTCTCATCTTCATTTAAGGCTTCAGTTGCCCTTTTCCTTTTCTGGCCCCCGACACCTTTGTTCAAATTTTCATAGTCAGGGTATTCAAAACCCAGGGCGTCCAGCACTCGATTCAGTCTTCGCTTCGGACGGGTGCCGAAGGCCGCAGTCATCAATTGATCTTCTTTTTTGGAGTAATTGCCAAGTATTTCATTACACATTACTTCAATTGTATCCAGCCACTCTTGACAAGGCGTTTTAAAGTATTTCTTAAACTTGAAATAGTAAGGTAAACGCACAAGTTCACCTTCCTTCTTCTCCCCCTCTAGCTTCGGCATTTCCCATTCTTTTAAAGTAGGAAAAACCCTGAAGGCCAAGAACTCCTGAACCAGGTCTCTTGTACTGATATGCTCTGCAATAATTCTGAATTCATCCATTGCCTGTTGTGTTTGACCTTCTGGTGTCATGTTGCAGCGAGGTCGGGTTTCTCCGAAGATCAGTTTGAGTGGACTTTGCACAAGCTTCTCCTTGTCGTCATCAACCTTGACATAGAACCATTCTGATTTCCAGCCTGCCGGCCATTTGCTTCGGTAGCTGATTACAGGAAACTTTGTGGTTTTCCGATAAGCAAAATTATAGCAACCAAAATTGTCATGCAATCCATCTTTTCTAGCCTTCGTCTGATAGTGCAGTTCGTGAACTCGACAAAAACTGTCTGCAAACGGCTCCACCGCTTGGCTTCGGAGGGCCCAAATATAAACGCTAAGCCTAACGATAGCGTTAGGAGTTAACTGATGAAAGTAAATACCAAACCTCTTTAGTACCTCTGCAATAATCTCATGTAGGGGGAATCTTAACCCAGCCTTTAGAAAACTCTTGAAAATGACAATTTCATCCTTCTCCGGCTTTGGGGTAGTCTCTTCTCCCCCGAAGCGTAACAGCTTCTTCTGATTCTCATTGAAAAAGCCCGACTTTACCATCTTGGAGAGATCAGCCTTCGAAACAGTAGACTTTCCGAAGTCCAAGTGGCTGGGCTTACTTGGCATGGCAATACGATAATCATCTTCGGGATCAGTTTCTTCAACGTTCTCTTCTACTGCTTCGGCAGCCGCCTGTTCTGCTTCAACAGTGGGGGTTCCTTCTGAGGTTACCAGTCCGGATCGTTGCATTGCTTCGGAGATGGGAACAGTCTCCGAACCTTCAGCTTCGCCTCCTTCACGCTCAACCCTAGCGATAGAGCGCACTCTGGCCATTTAATTCTGAATTTGCGGGAATTAAAAACCTTTTCTTCCGAAGTTTTTTCTTCTTACGAAGTAGGCTTCAAGCTGGAGCTTCGTTTGATTCAGAGAGTCAAGCTTCGGCTATGGTTAAAAATTTTGGCAGCAAAACAGTGCAAATAGCAATGAATGCTGTGGTAACTTCACACCTACTCGTCTGTTTATATAGTGCTGCAGGTAAGAAGGCGAAACGCCAGGATTTTTACACCAGGCGGACAGTCGCTTGCACTCGCTGCGCGGTGGACCGCAGAGTCCAAACAGTAACTCTGCAAGGTGGGACTGACACGCGCTCGGAAACTGAATCGTTTCTCGACAACGAGCTCAGGGAAGGTGTTTTTTGGACCTTCGGCTTCCCGAAGCTTAAGAGACTTTTTTCACGGTTCAAGCTCGTTACGAAAAACGATCTAGCGCCGCGAAAGGGGCTACTGTTGGGGCCATGCTTCGTCGCGCCGAAGGTCCTGTAGGAAGAAGCAGCTTCGGCTGAAGCTGTGCACAGGAGATGACCGAAGGTTCCTTTTCATGAAGCTTCGGTATTACGAACCGACTTAAAGATAGAATGACCTTTTAGTCCATAAAGGTCTGAGTCAATGTTGTGAACCTTTATGAGGGGCATAATTGTAATTCTTCACAGGCTGTGCCCTGTGTCTATAAATAGATGAACAGTACCCTCGTACTGTTCACGCTGACTTGTATTCGCTCGTGCGTCACGCTTGTATTTTTGCCTTCCACTAAACCGAAGGTACAAATGTAATTCAATATTGTTCTTATTCTTCCATAATCATATAATGAGGACACTTAATAATGTTATGTGATTATTCATGTATTCTTTCATGTTTCATATGCTTCTCCTTTTATCAATATAAACTGTGATGATGAAGGTATGTCCTTCATAACCTTCGTTCAAAATCGTTATATCCTAAGGGAAATAACGCTTCGGAGGACGAAGGACATTAACCATTAACTTCTTTCTGTGTTGCCTTGTTCTTAATTCATAGCATTTGAGAACAAGTCCCCAACAACCCAATATTTGGTCGACGGGATGATTCCTTTGAATCGTCGCTCTAACTTGGGTTGGAGGGGCCCTTGGTCCTTCTTCCTCCATATCATGATCATCTTGTGCTCCCCCTTGATCACACGTCTCTTCTTGATGAACCTGTTCATCGTCTTGAGTTGGGGGATGCACCATTGTTGAGGAAGAGGGTTGATCTTGCTCTTGGTGTTCCTGTGGTCGCACATCTCCAATCGCCATGGTGCGAATTGCGTCCGTTGGAACATCATCCTCATCTACATCATCAAGATCAACTTGCTCTCTTGAAGAGCCATTAGTCTCATCAAATACAACGTCACTAGAGACTTTAACCAAACCCGATGATTTGTTGAAGACTCTATACGCCTTTGTATTTGAGTCATAACCTAACAAAAACCCTTCTACAGCTTTGGGAGCAAATTTTGAATTTCTACCTTTCTTCACTAGAATGTAGCATTTACTCCCAAAAACTCGAAAATATGAAACGTTGGGTTTGTTACCGGTTAGTAGCTCGTATGACGTCTTCTTGAGGAGGCGATGAAGGTAGACCCGGTTTATGGCGTGGCATGCTGTGTTCACAGCTTCCGACCAAAACTGCTCGGGTGTCTTGAATTCTCCAAGCATCGTCCTCGCCATGTCTATCAGCGTCCTGTTCTTCCTCTCTACCACACTGTTTTGCTGTGGTGTGTAGGGAGCGGAGAACTCGTGCTTGATTCCTTCCTCCTCAAGAAACTCCTCCACTTGCAGGTTCTTGAACTCGGACCCGTCGTCGCTTCTAATCTTTTTCACCTTGAGCTCAAATTCGTTTTGAGCTCGCCTTAGAAAGCGCTTGAGGGTCCCTTGGGTTTCTGATTTGTCCTGCAAAAAGAATACCCAAGTGAAGCGGGAAAAATCATCAACAACAACAAGACCATACTTACTTCCCCCGATGCTAAGATAGGCGACGGGTCCGAAGAGGTCCATATGCAATAGCTCCAGAGGTCTTGATGTAGTCATCACATTCTTGTTGTGATGAGCACTTCCCACTTGTTTACCTGCTTGACAAGCTGCACAAGGTCTATCTTTTTCGAAAGTTACATTTGTTAGACCTAACACATGTTCTCCCTTTAGAAGCTTGTGAAGGTTCTTCATCCCCACATGTGCTAGACGGCGATGCCACAGCCAGCCCATGCTAGTCTTAGCGATTAAGCATGCATCTAGACTGGCCTCCTCCTTTGCAAAATCAACTAAATAGAGTTTGCCGTCTAGTACACCCTTAAAAGCTAATGAACCATCACTCCTTCTAAAGACAGACACATCTACATTTGTAAATAAGCAATTATACCCCATATTACATAATTGACTAACAAACAACAAATTATACCCGAGCGATTCAACTAAAAACACATTAGAGATGGAATGCTTGGATGAAATAGCTATTTTTCCTAGTCCTTTAACCTTGCCTTGATTCCCATCACCGAATATGATTGAATCTTGGGAATCTTTGTTCTTGACGTAGGAGGTGAACATCTTCTTCTCCCCCGTCATGTGGTTTGTGCATCCGCTGTCGATAATCCAGCTTGAGCCCCTGGATGCATAAACCTGCAAGGCAAATTAGGCTTAGGTCTTAGGTACCCAACTCTTGTTGGGTCCTACAAGGTTAGTTATAATAGCCTTAGGGACCCAAATGCAAGTTTTATCTCCCTTGCATTTGGCTCCCACCTTTTTAGCAATCACTTTTCATTTTTACATGAAAGAACAAATTTAGCATTGCAAGCATGAAAGATAGTGGTAGATCCATTATACACTTTCCTAGGAGCATGAGACACAAAATTCCTCCTAGATCTACCATTAAAGTTTGAACTTGAAGCAATCATGGCATGAGAGTCAAAAGCATTAAAATTCCTATTATAATGAACATTTCTAGAATATTTCCTATCATGATACAAGAAAGCATGATTCCTTTGAACACTATTAGTCATAGGGGCCTTCCCTTTGTCCTTGGCAGAGATGGGAGCCCTTTGACTTGTTAAGTTCTTGGCTTCCCTTCGAAAGCCAAGCCCATCCTTAATTGAGGGATGTCTACCTACCGTGTAGGCATCCCTTGCAAATTTTAGTTTATCAAAATCATTTTTGCTAGTCTTAAGTTGGGCATTAAGATTAGCTACTTCATCATTTAATTTAGAAATAGAAATTAAATGTTCACTACAAGCATCAACATTAAAATCTTTACATCTAGTGCAAATCACAACATGCTCAACACAAGAACTAGATTTATTTGCTACTTCTAGCTTAGCATTTAAATCATCATTAATACTTCTTAAGCTAGCCAAAGTCTCATGACAAGTAGATAATTCACACGAAAGCATTTCATTCCTTTTAACTTCTAAAGCAAGAGACTTTTGCACACTTACAAATTTACCATGCTCTTCATATAAAAGATCCTCTTGCTTTTCTAAAAGTTTATCCTTTTCATTTAGAGCATCAATTAATTAATTGATCTTTTCTACTTTTGCTCTATCTAATCCTTTAAACAAGCTAGTGTAATCAATTTCATCATCACTAGAGTCCTCATCACTAGAAGTAGAGTACTTAGGAGTTTCTCTAGTGATTACCTTCTTTTCCTTTGCCATTAGGCAAGTGTGGCGCTCGTTGGGGAAGAGCGACGATTTGTTGAAGGCCGAGGCGGCGAGTCCCTCATCGTCGGAGTCGGACGACGAACAATCCGAGTCCCACTCTTTGCTGAGGTGTGCCTCGCCCTTCGCCTTCTTGTAGGCCTTCTTCTTTTCCCTCTTCCCGCCTTTCTCTTGTTCCTGGTCATTAGTGTTGTCGGGACAATTTGCTATAAAATGACCATACTTACCACACTTGAAGCAGGAGCGCTTCCCCTTCGTCTTGTTCTTGTTGGGATGCTCCTTGTGACCCTTTAGCGTCGTCTTGAAGCGCTTGATGATGAGGGCCATTTCTTCCTCGTTAAGCCCGACCGCCTCAACTTGCGCCACCTTGCTAGGTAGTGCCTCCCTGCTACTTGTTGCTTTGAGAGCAACAGTTTGAGGCTCGTGGATCGGCATTGGGCCATTTAGCGCCTCATCAACATATCTCGCCTCCTTGATCATCATTCGCCCGCTTACAAACTTCCCAAGTATTTCCTCGGGCGTCATCTTGGTATACCTAGGATTTTCACGAATAGAGTTTACAAGATGAGGATCAAGGACAGTGAAGGACCTTAGCATAAGCCGGATGACGTCGTGGTCCGTCCATCTTGTGCTTCCATAGCTCCTTATTTTGTTGACCAGGGTCTTGAGCCTGTTGTATGTTTGGGTTGGCTCCTCCCCCTGATCATTGCGAACCTTCCCAATTCGCCCTCCACCAACTCCATCTTGGTGAGCATGGTGACATCATTTCCCTTATGCGAGATCCTGAGGGTGTCCCAAATCTGCTTGGCGTTATCCAAGCCGCTCACCTTATGGTACTCTTCCCTGCACAAGGATGCTAATAGAACAGTGGTAGCTTGTGCATTTTTGTGAATTTGTTCATTGATAAACATGGGATTATCCGAACTATCAAAATGCATTCCATTCTCTACTATCTCCTATATACTTGGATGAAGAGAGAACAAGTGACTACGCATTTTGTGACTCCAAAATCTGTAGTCCTCTCCATCAAAGTGTGGAGGTTTACCAAGAGGAATGGAAAGCAAATGAGCATTCGAATTATGCAGAATACGAGAATAATCAAAAGAAAAGTTTGAGTTGACCGTTTTCTTTTTCTCGTCGTAGTCGTCGTCGTCTCTTTGGGAAGAAGAGGACTCGTCGCAGTCGTAGTAGACTATCTTCTTGATGCGCCTCTTCTTCTTCCCATCCTTCTTCTTATGACTTGAGCCCGAGTCAGTGGGCTTGTTGTCTTTTGGCTCATTGATGAAGGACTCCTTCTCCTTGTCATTGATCACCATCCGCTTTCCCTTAGGATCCATCCCTTCGGGCGATTAGTCCCTTTCGTGAAGAGAACGGCTCTGATACCAATTGAGAGAACCTAGAGGGGGGCGAATAGGTGATCCTGTAAAACTTACAACTTAAAGCCACAAAACTTGATTAAATGTTAGCACAATAAATCAAGTGGCTAAGGACCGAGCTCTTGTGAAACACAATAGTCACAGTGAGAACAAGCACAAGAGACACGATGATTTATCCCGTGGTTCGGCCAAGTACAACACTTGCCTACTCCACGTTGTGGCGTCCTAATGGATGAGAGTTGCACTCAACTCCTCTCAAGTGATCCAATGATCAACTTGAATACCATGGTGTTCTTCTTTCTTTACTCTTTCCCGTTTGTGAGGAATCTCCACAACTTGGAGTCTCTCGCCCTTACAATAAGGATCAAAGTGAAAGCACTAGAGTAAGGGAGGGAAGCAACACACACAAATCCACAGCAATACGCACACACACAGTCAAGACTTGAGCTCAAATGAATAGCACAAAGTTCACCACTAGAACGGAGCTCAAATCACTAAGAATGTTAATCGAGTGCGTAAAGACGGAGTGCGAATGATTAAGAATACTCAAAGTATGCTTGGTGTTCTCCTCCATGCGCCTAGGGGTCCTTTTTATAGCCCCAAGGCAGCTAGGAGCCGTTGAGAGGAATCCAGGAAGGCAATCCTTGCCTTCTGTTGGTTGGCGCACCGGACAGTCCGGTGCACCACCGGATATTGTCCGGTGCGGATTGCTTTCCTAATCTGGCGTAGCCGACCGTTGAAGATTTGGAGCCGTTGGCGCACCGGACACTGTCTGGTGCACACCGGACAGTCCGGTGGCCCCATCTGACCGTTGGCTCGGCCACGCGTCACGCGTGGATTGCGCGGCCGACCGTTGGCTCGGCCGACCGTTGGCTCACCGGACAGTCCGGTGCACCACCGAACAGTCCGGTGATTTTTAGCCGTACGCCACCGACGAATTCCCGAGAGCGGCCTTTTCGCCAGAGCCAGCCTGGTGCACCACCGGACAGTCCGGTGCACCACCGGACAGTCTGGTGCACCCAGACTGAGGAGCAGTTGGCTGTACTCAGCCAATTCTTTTTCCTTTTGTCTTTTCTCTGATTCAAGCACTTAGACAAATATGTTAGTACACAAAAACCAATGTACTAAGTCTGGAATCATACCTTTGTGTTGGTTTGCACTTTATCCACCATTTGGCATAGTTTAACACTTAAACCATTTGTGTTGGCACTTAATCACCAAAATACTTAGAAATGGCCCAAGGGCACATTTCCCTTTCATAGGACCGCACCAGGAAACCCGCGACCCGGCTTGGCCGACCGCGCCCCACGGCCGGACCCAAGCAACCACTGCCCGCACATCCGTTTCTTCGTTAATGGAGCTTCAAGACAACCGTTTCCCTCCCCCATTACCTCCCTCCATTAATGTCGACGCCATTGATGGCAGCCATGAAGCACCCCCGCCGTTTCTCTTCTCTCCCCCGACGCCCTCTCCCTATAAAATTCGTCCGAACTCCCTTCCTCTCTTCTCCCTCCCACAGCCGAGCTCTCTCCCTGCCTAAGCTCCCTCTCTCACTCCCTCCTCGTTCTCTCCCTCGTCGCCGGTGATCACTGTCGCTGCCGTCCGTGGAGCCTCGCCGGAGCCCGTGCTCACCGTCCGCGTTCCCCGTCAGAGCTCCGTCCGCGCAACACCTCGTCGGAGCCCCGTTCGACGTCAAGAACCCCTGCCCGCACGCGCAGCAGCACCACCGCTCGCCGTCGTGCCTCGCCGGAGACGTGACAGAACCCCGTCCAACCCTTCGCCTAGACACGCGCTCGAGCCCGTTCGCCGTCGTCCGTTCACCCAAGGTTGAAGATAGCCCACTGATTTATTTTCTAAATTATGTTTTGAATCTTACGATTTATCGTGTAATATTATGATGATGCGATTTGGCGATTCATGTACGATTTAAGAGATTTGATATATACGTGTAACCGAAATCGAACCCCGCGACAACGCTTTAAATATGCGTATGATTTTATAATTCTAAAAATGAACACGGTCACTATTCACTACTTCAGTGATTTTCATACTAGAATTGTTTACGGATTTGTTTTCGCTTTAGTGTAAGGAGCGATAATCGGTTAGTAATGATATAAGTATAATTTTAGTGATATAAGAAATTGAAATATGAATTAAGCCACGTATTTTCGGACGAATGAAAAATGTATAGATTTTACTATTCATAATAAAAGTATTCATAAGTTTAGCACTTAAGTACTTAGAATTAGTAAGATATTTATTTATGTCATAATAACCATGATTATGTTATTAAAAGTCTCATTTAGTAATTTACATTAATTCTTAGAGTATTAATGTTAGAAGAATTATAAATAAATAATTTTTAGGGCGTTCAAATTCTATTTAGAAAAGAAAGGAGAAAATCGAAACAATAGAATTTTACTATGTTAAAATGACTTAATTAGACGCTCATACTTTTCTAATAAAGAAATTGATAGTTATATAGGTAAACATAGGTTTCTTACTAAAGAATTAGATAATCTGTTTCTAACTTTAAAATGACATTTTTAATAGATATCATATTTAACAGGGTTCGTATAGATGTTTAAGTATAACCGTATTAAATAGAAACTTAAAAGAATATGTAGACTATATGTTTCTTAATAAAAATAGAAAATAAACATATGTCCAATTAATAGAGTATTTACAATTTCTTAATTAAAACTGTCGGCGTTTCGACCCCGGGGGGTCTCTGGACCGACGAGTAAATTGTCGCTGCGTGTCCCAGCTCAGATGGGTTGGCGCGAGACGGAGACACAAGGGGGAAAAATAGTAAGGGGAACCCACGACCTCGTGTTGTCCTGCGCCCGGGGCGGATGCGCTTGCAGTAGGGGGTTACAAGCATTCGCGAGGGAGAGAGAGAGACAGGGGGCGTGAGACTGCGCGTCAGCACGTTCTCCCGCGCGGCCACCCTCTTGTATGAGGGCCCTGGACCTTCCTTTTATAGACGTAAGGAGAGGGTCCAGGTGTACGACGGGGGGTGTAGCAGTGTGCTAACGTGTCTAGCAGAGAGGAGCTAGAGCCATATGTACGTGCCGACGTGGCTGTCGGAGAGGTGTTGGAGCCCTGTTCATGTGGCGTCGTGGCCGTCGGAGGAGCGCTTGAGCCCTGTAGAAGCACAGCTGTCGGGGCTGTCGGATCCTTGCTGATGTATCCTTGCTTCCGTAGGGGGCTGAGAACCACCGTTGTCATGGAGCACGCGGGGTGCCATCATTACTTGTTTTACTGGGGCGAGCCAGATGGAACGCCGGTCTTGTTCCCCGTAGCCTGGGCTAGCTAGGGGTAGGGTAATGATGGCCTCCCCTTGTGGCGTGGTCGGCCCGAGCGAGGTGGTGACTCCTCCGAGGTCGAGGCTGAGTCCGAGCCAGGGGGTCGGGCTAGGCGGAGATCGTCGTCCGAGGCGAGGTCGAGTCCGAGCCCTAGGGTTGGGCGAGGCGGAGATCGTCGTCCGAGGCGAGGTCGAGTCCGAGCCCTGGGGTCGGGCGAGGCGGAGACCGTCTTCCGGAGTTGAGGTGGAGTCCGAGCCCTGGGGTCGGGCGAGGCGGAGATTCCTATGGCGCCCGAGGCTGGACTTGGTTGCTGTCAGCCTTACCCTGCCGGGTGGCACAGTAGTCGGAGTAGCGCAGGCAGCGCTGTTTTCCTGTCAGGTCAGTCAGTGGAGGGGCGAAGTGACTGCAGTCACTTCGGCCTTGTCGACTGGAAAGTGCGCACGTCAGGATAAGGTGTCAGGTGATCCTTGCATTGAATGCTCCTGCGATCCGGTCGGCTGGCGAGGCGATCTGGCCAAGGTTGCTTCTCCGTGAAGCCTGCCCGAGCTGGGCCTCGGGCGAGTCGAAGGTGCGCCCGTTGCTTAAGGAGACCCTCGAGCGAGGCGTGAATCTGCCTTGGTCTTCCGTTCCTGCCCGAGGCTGGGCTCGGGCGAGGCGAGATCATGTCCCTCGAGTGGGCGGAGCCTTTGACCGGAATTGCGCCCATCAGGCCTTTGCAGCTTTGTGCTGATGGGGGTTACCAGCTAAGATTAGGATCCTTGGGGGTACCCCTAATTATGGTCCCCGACAGTAGCCCCCGAGCCTCAAAGGGAGTGTGGGTACTCGCTTGGAGGCTTTGTCGCACTTTTTTGCAAGGGGGCCGGCCTTTCTCGGTTGCATTTTGTTCCGGTGGGTGCGCGCGAGCGCACCCGCCGGGTGTAGCCCCCGAGGCCTCGGAGGAGTGGTTTGACTCCTTCGAGGTCTTAATGCCTTTCGTGATGGCTCAGCCGGTCTGGTTGTTCCCTCATGCGAACTGGTCGTTGCCCGGGTGCATAGTCAGGTTCTGAGTTCTCGGGCTGGTATGTTGACGCTGTCAACGGTTTGGCCGGAGCTGGGTTTGCGAGAGCAGCCCCCGAGCCTCTGCACAGGGTGAGAGGACGGTCAAGGACAGACTCGGCTTTTTTCATATGCCCCTGCGTCGCCTTTCCGCAAGGAGGAGGGGGGGGGGGGGGAAGCGCCATGTTGCCCTCGGAGGACGCCGAACATGGTGTCTCCAGTGAGTTGCTAACGGGTGATCCGAGTGGACGCCCGTGCCCCGTTCGATAAGGGTCGGCTAGTGCCCAGAGGCGCGCTCCAAAAGTACCTGCATGTGATTTGCCGGACCCAGTCTCGTTCGATAGGGTCCGAGGGCTCGATGCCTCCCTCTGATGGGATTCCGTTACAGAATCGTTCCTGCTGGTCTCGGAAATGTCCTAGGGTACCTCGGGAGTGTAGCCCGAGCCTTGGTTATGTATCGAACGTACCCAGAGTCATCCCTCACTCTGCGTGCTCTGGGGCGACTGTCGAACCCGTCGGGGGGGGGGGCAGCCTACAAACCCCTGATCAGTAGTGGGCGCAGAGCCTGAGTGGCCTGAGGCGGCTATCGAACCCTTCCGAGGGGCCAGCCTTCGAACCTCTGACCAGTAGTGGGCGCGGAGCCCGAGTGCTCTGAGGCGGCTGTCGAACCCTTCCGAGGGGCCAGCCTTCGAACCTCTGATCAGTAGGGGGCTCGGGGCCCGTTTCCTTCGCGGAGAAGGATCCCTTTCGGAGTATCCCCTTTCTTGGTCCCTGTAGCAAGAGAGAGAAAGGGGAAGAGGAAAAGGATACGAAATTGAACGACGTGGCGCACCTTTTTTGACGCGGTCATTATGGCGGAGGTGAAGCGTCGCCCGCTTCGCCTGCCAAAGGTGTCGCCTGTCCTGCCGCAGAGTTAATGCGACGGGACGAGTGGTTCGCGGGGCAGCCGTTGTGCATGCGCGAGCCGTTCGAGGAACGGGCGTTTCGCCTTCGAGCTTTGGATTTCGCGGCGGGTTCGGGCGGAGCGTTGAACGGGTCTTGCCCGGGTCTTTATATATTCGGAGGAGGGTCTGGTGGTGGTTCTTTACTCTGCTGCTCGCCTCTGCTTAGGTTATCGCAACCTGAGGGAATAGCCAGAGAAAGAAAACCTCGCACCTTGTCCGCCCCGCCGCCACCTCCTTCGCTTGGCGATGGCCGACCGGGTAACCATCGTTCCGCTGCGCGACCCATGGCCTTTCTCCACTGTCACGGTGGATGACCTGGAGGCTCTTGTTGCCGATGGCTTGCTGCGCCCCCTCTCTGATGTCCTACGGCCGGAGTGGATGGTCCCTCCGAGCGGGGCCGACCCAAACCCGCCGTCGGGGTATGTGCTGAGTTTCGTCTCCTTCCATGAGCGGGGGTTTGGTGTGCCAGCAAGCCGTTTTATGCGGGCGCTCCTGCATCACTATGGGGTGGAGTTGCACAACCTTAGCCCCAACTCTATCACGCAAGCGACCATCTTCGCGGCGGTTTGCGAAGGATTTTTGGGGATTGACCCCCACTGGGATCTGTGGACCCATCTCTTCTCCGCGGAGCCCTTTGCCTCGGTGACCGGGGAGAAGAGAGTCCGCATGGCGGTGCGGGCCGGTGGCTGCATCCTCCAGTTGAGGCAGGCGCGTGCGCAGCAGTACATCCCCGCCATCCTTGTGTCTTCGAACAAGGGGTGGCAGCGCCGGTGGTTTTACCTCCGGAATGACGATGGGAGGCTCCCATTGTTTTCTCAACGAGTGGTGGCCACCGCCGGTAGCAATTGGCGCTATGGGGCCCCGCGCGAGAGGCAGAAGAACCTCCAGCCCCTTCTGGAGGCCTTGGAGAAGCTGCGAGATGGAGGGCTCACCGCCACGGGGGTGGTTGCCACCATCCATCGCCGGAGGGTGCTCCCCTTGACGGAGCGACGGCTGCTGCTTTCGGAGATGACGCCGGGGGTCGACTTGGAGGGTTTGCAGATGTCCTCGGTCCCTCTCCTCGCTGATGACCTCCACAGGCGGGTAGCCGGCACGGTAGGGAGGCTAGACGCCGGCGCCCTTATCCAGCTCCCGATGCGTCCCGAGCGCGGGTGCATGTTCCTGGTGAGTGTCCGCTCCTTCTTCCTTCTTGTGTCTGATTGCCCTTGGTTCTCACAGTCGAGACTTTTCGTTCGTCTTTAGGAGCTGGGGTCTCACAAGCCTTCCTTGCCACCGGTCCTGGAGGACGCGGTGGACCGAGCCGCGCGGAGGGTTGCTGCGGAGAAGAAGAAGGAGATGAAGGACGCGAAGAAGGCTCGGGCTCGCGAGCGAACGCGGGCTCGGGACGCTTTGGAGAAGCGTCGTCGTCGGCAGGAGAGGGACAGGCTCCTGAGGGAGCCGTCGCCGGAGACGCCTGACGATGACGGCGACGACGACGATGATGACGAAGACGATGACATGGCCGCCCGCCTTGGCCTCAGCCCGGATCTGAGGCTGGGCCAGGGGTCGTCGAGCCAGCCCCCGAGTGGGCCAGCGCTGTCGGTATCCGGGGTCGGGGCATCGGGGTCCCGACCCGAAGAACAGGGGCAGGCCGAGGGGGTACTCGACCCCTTGGCCAAGGTAGCTAGGGTGACCCCGGGGATTCAGGCCATCCCGCCTGTTCCCCCAGAGCCGTTGCCCGTGCCGGCAGCAGAGGAGACCGATCCTCGGGTCGCCATGTCCGCGCCTGGGCGGACCGTCCCTTCGGCGCCCCGGGCGCCCGAGGCAGGGATGGTGCCGAAGCCGGCAGCGGGGCAAACCTTGGTGGCGTCCGCGGGGACCAAGGCTCGAGGAGCCTCCCCGCAGGCACGATTGGTCGTGGCCCAGAGTGGGTAAGTATATGAGGATACTTCTGTCCCGACGCCTTCTCCGTGTGTCCTGATCCTACTTTTCCCTTTCTTCCCAGCAAACGGAGGCACAGTTCGACCGATCTGGCTCCCTGGAAGGCCCTTAAGACGGCGCCAGCTTCTGCAGCTGGTGCTGCACCGGGCCTCGCCGGCCGGCTGGCCTCTGCACAAGGTGCCCCCGAGCAGGGGGTTCAGGCGACACAAGTTGCCGTGGGGCGAGCTCCTGAGGCTGACCCCTCCGTCGAGGTGGCCGTCGAGTCAAGGGAGACTGCTGGCGCGGCCGCGGCCTTGAGCCCACCAGTCGTGTGGTCGGTGCTGGCACCGGCTTCTGCCGAGGCCGTTGCTGCTCTGGCTGTGGAGCCGCCCGTCGCCGCCGATGCTAAGATGGACGAGGCGCCGCTACTCGAGGCCGGCGATCGGAACCCTGCCCCCTTAGCCGAGGAGGTTCCCTATGCGCCGACTGCAGGGGGTGCCGATGCCTTGGAGAAGGGGGGTGCAGAACCGCGACCTGTCCTGGGGAGCGGCGTCCTTGGCCTCGCGCGGCGTAGTCCCAGCGAGCGGCGTCAGCCACTCCGGTTCTGGGCCCGTGGTGCTTCGAAACCCCTCTTCGTTCTTGACGATGAGCGAGAGGAGCGGTCTTGGGACGAGCTTCGTGAGCGTGCCGAGGCAACGGTGGGATCTCTTCGGTCGACCCTGGAGGTCCTTTCTAGGGACGTTCCCAGGATCCTTCTGGTACGGA
This sequence comes from Zea luxurians, assembly GCA_029449295.1. Lineage (NCBI taxonomy): Eukaryota > Viridiplantae > Streptophyta > Magnoliopsida > Poales > Poaceae > Zea > Zea luxurians. Next base: position 44,763,333 of record JAOPSE010000016.1, read on the forward strand.
TTTCAGGCATACCTTTTACGTGATCAAGGCATTCTTCGTGATGCCCCGCTTCCCTTCCTCAGGATCTGACGGATCTGAGCGCCGCCAAGTCATCGTTCATTCACCGCGAGGCCGACGTCTGGGGTTCGCTGCGGTTTCTGAGGACCGCGCTTGCCGAGGCTACCGAGCGCCTCTCCCAACAGAGCGCCGAGGCGGCGGACCTTCGTTTGCTCCGTGACGAGCTAGGGGCAGAGGCAGCGGTGGCACGCGCAGAGGCGCAGCGGTGGCAGTTGGAGCTTGGCCAGGTCATCGGTGAGCGGGATCAATCTCGGGGCCGGGCCACCGAGGCTGAAAGCCGGGCTAAGGCCCTTGGAGGCCAGCTAGTCGAGGCGTCCGCTCGGGCCGGAGCCCTTGCGGCGGACCTGGCCGTGGCCATCGGGTCTGCTCAGTCCGCCCAAGCCGCAACCTCGGAGCAGCGTATCTGGGCGGAAGGTATGTCTTGGCTGTTTTGAGGTTTTGATTCAGCTTTACTCTTCAACTTGCGTTTGAAGACTTCTGCTTTGGCTGTTTGCAGAGCTCGAGTTTGCCCTCGGTGAGTCCGCCAAGGCACTTGCCCAGGCGGTTGAGCAGAAGGAGGCCGACCGCGCGGCCATGTACAAGGCTATCTCGGCCTTTGGCCAGATCTTTGGCCTTGACGATGTCCCCTCGGGAAGCTCCCCTCAGAGTCGCCTGCAGGCCCTGGGCGACCACGCGCGCGGCAGACTCCGCGAGGCGCTGCATCACGGCGTTAGGCGGGCCTTCGTCGTGCTCGCTTCCCACTATGATGTGGATCTGGAGCGGGTCAGCGAGGGGTATTGCCTTCCCGACGAAGACGAAGCCGCCCTGGCCAAAGTTCAGAGGCTTGACGCGGCCGCCGCGGTCCCAAGCGCGGTGCTGGCGTCCACCTTCGAGGTGGAGATCCTTCCGCCTGCGCCACCGTTCGAGGCCGGGGCGGATCTTGCCGAGGGTGGAGACGGTGCTGAGGTCGGAGATGAAGCCGAGGGTGCCGCTCCTCCCCCGGGCGATGCTTGATTCTGCCGGAGCAGTTTGTTTTGAACACGTGTGTGTCTTTCGCGGCCGCTGAGGCCTGAACACTTTGTCGTCGTGATATAAAGCTGTGTCTTTTTCTTCCTGTTTCACGTACCTGGACTTGTTCGTCAATAGCAGAATCGCTTACCCAAGTAAGAGTTATTTTTCGCAGTAGGTGACGTGTGAGGTATCCGTATCCCGGAGGCGTAGAAGTCCCTCGGCTCGGTCGGCCTTGCCGCTTTCATGCACTCTTATTCGTTTCTCGGGGTTCTGTTACTGACATAGCCGGGAGACACGAAAGTCGTTTTGGCGGAAGACTTTTTTCGAGGAAGATTTTGACGCAGAGGGGGTTCCCCCCTTCTAGCCCCAGAGGGAGGGTCGGGCTTTGCCGAGGCAAGGCTGACCCTTCCTTGAAGGTTAGACTTTGCTTGTGTATGTAAACGAGGTACATGAACGACTTGAAAACATCTTAAGGGTAGAAGCGACGTAGCTATCGAATGTTCCAAGCGTTGCTGTAGGCCTCGCCTTGACTGTTAGCCAGCTTGTATGTTCCGGGCTTTAGAATCTTGGCGATGATGAATGGCCCTTCCCAGGGAGGCGTGAGCTTGTGGCGCCCTCGGGCGTCTTGTCGTAGCCGAAGCACCAAGTCGCCCACCTGGAGGTCTCGGGACCGAACCCCTCGGGCGTGGTAGCGTCGCAGGGACTGCTGATACCGCGCCGAGTGTAGTAAGGCCATGTCCCGAGCCTCTTCCAGCTGGTCCAGTGAGTCTTCTCGATTTGTCTGGTTGCTTCGAGCGTCATATGCCCTCGTCCTCGGGGAGCCGTATTCTAAGTCTATGGGCAAGACAGCCTCGGACCTATAGACTAGAAAAAACGGCGTGAAGCCCGTGGCTCGGCTTGGCGTCGTCCTCAGGCTCCAGACCACCGAGGGGAGTTCCTTCATCCGCCGCCTGCCGAACTTGTTGAGGTTGTTGTAGATCCTTGGCTTGAGCCCCTGTAGAATCATGCTGTTGGCACGCTCTACCTGCCCATTCGTCATGGGGTGAGCTACGGCGGCCCAGTCCACCCGGATGTGGTGGTCCTCACAGAAGTCCAGGAACTTTCTACCAGTAAACTGGGTGCCGTTGTCGGTGATGATGGAGTTCGGGACCCCGAAGCGATGGATGATGTTGGTGAAGAACACCACCGCCTGTTCAGACCTGATGCTGTTTAGGGGTCGGACCTCGATCCACTTGGAGAATTTGTCGATGGCGACCAGCAGGTGCGTGAAGCCCCCGGGTGCCTTCTGCAAGGGACCGACGAGGTCCAGACCCCACACAGCAAACGACCAGGTGATGGGTATTGTTTGCAGAGCCTGAGCGGGCAGGTGGGTCTGCTTTGCATAGAATTGACACCCTTGGCAGGTGCGTACAATCCTAGTGGCGTCGGCCACCGCAGTTGGCCAGTAGAAACCCTGTCGGAAGGCGTTTCCCATGAGGGCTCGAGGTGCTGCATGATGACCGCAAGCCCCCGAGTGTATTTCTTGTAATAACTCTTGACCTTCGGTGATGGATATGCATTGTTGGAGGACACCTGAGGGGCTGTGGTGGTAAAGCTTCTTTTCGTCACCCAGCAAGACGAACGACTTGGCGTGCCGTGCCAGTCGCCGAGCTTCGGCTCTGTCGAGGGGTAGCTCTCCTCGGTGGAGATATTGCAGGTATGGGGTCTGCCAGTTTCGATTAGGCGTGACCCCATTCCGTTCTTCCTCGATGCGCAGTGCCTCATCCTCGGGGGCTGAGGCTGCCTCGGGCTGGGCCGAGGGCGCCTCGGGCAGAGCCGAGGCCTTCTCGGGCTCGGGTGTGTCGTCGGTCTTGACGGAGGGTTGACGCAGGTCTCAGGAGAAGACGTCCGGAGGAACCGTTGTTCGCCCCGAGGCTATCTTAGCCAGCTCATCTGCAGTCTCGTTGTATCGTCGAGCGACGTGGTTGAGCTCGAGCCCGTAGAACTTGTCCTCCAGGCGCCGAACCTCGTTGCAGTAGGCTTCCATCTTCGGGTCGTGGCAGTGAGAGTTCTTCATGACTTGGTCAATGACAAGCTGCGAGTCACCGCGAGCGTCGAGGTGCCAGACCCCTAGCTCGATGGCGATGCGCAACCCGTTAACCAGAGCCTCATACTCGGTCACGTTGTTGGACGCCGGGAAATGGAGGCGCAGCACGTAGCGGAGGTGCTTCCCGAGGGGTGAGATGAAGAGCAGGCCCACGCCCGCGACCCATCGAAAAACATGGTCCAGAGTTCTAGTTGGATCGGAGCTGTTGGAAGCTGGGTGTCGACCCATTCAGCCACAAAGTCCGCCAGGACTTGGGACTTGATGGCCTTCCGAGGGGCGAACGAGATCGTCTCGCCCATGATCTCCACCGCCCACTTTGCGATCCTACCCGAGGCCTCTCGGCACTGGATGATCTCCCCCAGGGGGAAGGATGACACCACAGTCACCGGTATAGATGGCCAATAAGCACGAGGCCCGCGAGCCCAGCACGAAGCCCGCTTTTGGGCCCGGTCCGAGCCCGGCCCACTTTTCATGTCGTGCCGGGCTTGGACAGGAAACTAGGCACGGCGGGCTAGCCCGGCACGGCCCGTTTACCTCTAAGCCCGTTAAGCCCGTTTTTTTACACTAAAACGTGCTTACCGGCCCGTTTAGCCCGCTTTCCGGCCCGCTTTTTTCGTGCTAAACGGGTCGGCCCGGCCCGTTTAGGCCCACCACGGGCCGGGCTTGGACAGGAAATTGAGCCTGCAGGCTCAGCAGGCCCGACCCGGTTTTCGGCCGGGCTTCACCGGGCCCGGGCCGGGCCGGGCGGCCCGTTTGGCCATCTCTAGTCACCGGATGAGACTCGAAGTAGTGTCGCAACTTTCATCGTGTTAGAATCACCGCGTACAGTAGCTTCTGAATTTGCGGGTAGCGGATTTTGGTCTCGGACAGTACCTCACTGATGAAGTAGACCGGCCTCTAGACGGGCAGTGCGTGCCCTTCTTCTCGTCTCTCGACCACGATCGCGGCGCTGACCACCTGAGTGGTAGCGGCGACGTAGATCCAGAGGGCTTCTCCGGCAGCAGGGGGCACCAGGATGGGCACGCTTGTAAGGAGCGCCTTCAAGTTCCCGAGGGCTTCCTCAGCCTCGGGGGTCCAAGTGAAGCGCTCGGTCTTCCTTAAGAGGCGATACAGGGGCAGGCCTCTTTCGCCGAGGCGCGAGATGAAGCGGCTCAGAGCCGCAAGGCATCCCATGACCCTCTGTACTCCTTTCAAGTCCTTGATAGGCCCCATGTTGGTGATGGCCGCGATTTTCTTCGGGTTGGCCTCGATGCCCCGCTCGGAGACGATGAACCCCAGTAGCATGCCTCGGGGGACTCCGAAGACACACTTTTCGGGATTAAGTTTCATGCCTTTTGCCTTGAGACACTTGAATGTCGTTTCAAGGTCGGAGAGGAGGTCGGAGGCTTTCCTTGTCTTAACTACGATGTCATCGACGTAAGCCTCGACCGTTCGACCAATGTGCTTCCCGAACACGTGGTTCATGCACCTTTGGTATGTCGCACCCGCATTCCTCAAACCGAATGGCATAGTAACGTAGCAGTACATGCCAAAAGGTGTGATGAAAGAAGTCACGAGCTGGTCAGACTCTTTCATCCTGATTTGGAGATATCCTGAGTAGGCATCAAGGAACAAAAGGGTTTCGCACCTAGCAGTGGAATCCACGATTTGATTGATGCGAGGCAGAGGGTAGGGAACCTTCGGACATGCTTTGTTTAGACCAGTGTAGTCTACACACATCTGCCATTTCCCACCTTTCTTTTTCACAAGCACAGGGTTGGCGAGCCATTCGGGATGGAATACCTCTTTGATGAACCCAGCAGCCATCAGCTTGTGGATCTCCTCGCCTATGGCTCTGCGCTTTTCTTCGTCGAATCGGCGCAGAGGCTGCTTCACGGGTCGGGCTCCAGCTCGGATATCGAGTGAGTGCTCGGCGACATCCCTCGGTATGCTAGGCATGTCTGAGGGACTCCACGCAAAAACCTTGGCGTTTGCGCGGAGAAAGTCGACGAGAACTACTTCCTATTTGGGGTCGAGCTCGGAGCCGATCCGGATCTGCTTGGAGGCGTCATTGCTGGGGTCGAGAGGGACGGACTTAACCGCCTCTGCTGGTTCGAAGTTGCCAGCGTGGCGCTTCGCATCTAGAACCTCCTTGGAGAGGTTTTCCATGTCGGCGATGAGGGCCTCGGCGTACTCCACGCACTCCACGTCGCATTCGTATGCGTGTCGGTACGTGGGGCCTACGGTGATGACCCCGTTGGGGCCCGACATCTTGAGCTTGAGGTAGGTGTAGTTGGGGACGACTATGAACTTGGCGTAACATGGTCTCCCCAGCACTGCGTGGTAGGTTCCTCGGAACCCGACCACCTCGAACGTGAGGGTTTCCTTTCGGAAGTTGGAGGGAGTCCCGAAGCAGACGGGCAGATCGAGTTGTCCAAGGGGCTGGACGCGCTTCCCGGGAATGATCCCGTGAAAGGGCGCCGCGCCGGCCCGGATCGAGGACAGATCGATCTGCAAGAGCCCGAGGGTGTTGGCGTAGATGATGTTGAGGCTGCTGCCTCCGTCCATGAGGACCTTGGTAAGCCTGACGTTGCCGATGACAGGATCAACAACGAGCGGGTACTTCCCCGGGCTCGGCACGCGGTCGGGGTGGTCGTCTTGGTTGAAGGTGATGGGCTTGTTGGACCAGTCTAGATAGACTGGCGCCGCCACCTTTACCGAGCAGACCTCCCGGCGCTCTTGCTTGCGGTGTCGAGCCGAGGCGTTCGCCACCCACCCACCGTAGATCATGAAGCAGTCATAGACCTCGGGGAACTCCTCTGCCTTGTGGGCTTCCTTCTTGTTGTTATTGGGGGCCTTGCCACCTTCCGCCGGTGGCCCGGCCTTGTGGAAGTAGCATCGAAGCATGACGCAATCCTCAAGGGTGTGCTTTACGGGACCCTGATGATAGGGGCACGACTCCTTGAGCATCTTGTTGAACAAGTTGGCACCTCCAGGAGGCTTCCGAGGGTTCTTGTGCTCGGCAGCGGTGACAAGGTCTGCGTCGGTGGCGTCGCGTTTCGCTTGCGACTTCTTCTTGCCCTTCTTCCTCACGTCGCGCTGAGCGGACGCCTCGGGGACGTTGTACGGCTGGCGCCCTGAGGCTGCTTGTCCTTCTGGAAGATGGCCTCGACCACCTCCTGGCCAGAGGTGAACTTGGTGGCGATGTCCATCAGCTCGCTCGCCCTGGGGGGAGTCTTGCGGCCCAGCTTGCTCACCAGGTCGTGGCAAGTGGTGCCGGTGAGGAACGCGCCGATGACATCTGAGTCGGTGATGTTGGGCAGCTCGGTGCGCTGCTTCGAGAATCGCCGAATGTAGTCCCACAGGGATTCTCCCGGCTGCTGGCAGCAGCTTCGGAGATCCCAGGAGTTCCTAGGGCGCACGTATGTGCCCTGGAAGTTGTCAGCGAAGGCTTTAACCAGGTCGTCCCAGTTGGAGATCTGCGCAGGAGGCAGATGCTCCAGCAAGGCTCGGGCGGTGTCGGAGAGGAACAGGGGGAGGTTGCGGATGATGAGGTTGTCATCGTCCGTTCCACCCAGCTGGCAGGCCAGCCTGTAGTCCGCGAGCCACAGTTCCGGCCTCGTCTCCCCCGAGTACTTGGTGATGGTAGTCGGGGCCCGGAACCAGGTCGGGAACGGTGCCCGTCGTATGGCCTGGCTGAAAGCTTGCGGACCGGATGGTTTGGGCGAAGGGCTCCGATCCTCCTCGCTATCTTAGCGTCCCCCACGCCTGGGGTGGTAGCCTCAGCGCACCTTTTCGTCGAGGTGGGCTCGACGGTCGCGGCTATCGTGCTCGTTGCCGAGGCGGCCCGGGGCCGCAGGCGCTGTGTCCCGCGTGCGCCCGGTGTGGACTGAGGCTCCCCGCACGCATCGGGAAGTCGCGACACGATGCTTCGGGGGGTACCCCTGCCTTCGGGAGGCAGAGCTTTCGGCCCGTCGGACCGTGATATCCTCCAGGAGATTCTTGAGCTCTCCCTGGATACGCCACCCCTCGGTGGTGGATGGTTTCGGCATCGCTCAGAGTAGTATTGCTGCTGCAGCCAGGTTCTGGCCGACCCCACTGGAAACCGGGGGCAGCCTTGCCCTGGCATTGTCGGTGATGCGGTGCTGGACGTCCTGGGCCAGATGACGCGCTTCTCCGGCCGGTGCTCGGCCTACCCGCTCCTGCCCGATGTTCTGCCGGAGCTGCACAAGTTGTCTTGCTTCCTCGTTGAGCCTGGCCTGCATCTCGCAGATTTGCTCGAGCTGTGTGTCCTGACCCCCCGCAGGGACTGGGACCACAGCTAGCTCCCGAAGGATGTCAACGCGAGGCGCAGGCCTAGAGGGATCGCTGTCCTCCGGCATACCAAGGTGGTTGCCTTCATCGAGACCCTCTAGATCGACGTGGAAACATTCGCGACTTGGCCCACAGTCCTTGTCGCTGAGGCTGTGGCTATCATCGGAGCAACCAGAGAGGCAGTAGTCACATGCGGTCACGAAGTTGTGGCAGAACCACCCGAATTATTCCAGCTTAAGTGCCTAAGTCATGCCTCAAGGGCCGTGACACACTTAAATCGGAATAACCCGTCAGTCCTTCAGATCTAGTCTGATAGAGCCACTTAACCAGGATCAAATTCCACAATCTCACTCGAAGGTGAGTCACAGAAGAAATACAATAAAACAGGAAACCTCAAATTAAGTACTGAATTATTACATAAATCGGAGTTCTGGAGTAGCAAATAAGTTCATTAAGTAAGGTGCAGCGGATAATCGATGTCGTCGGTAATGAGGAAATGGGCAAGGCCTAGCCCACTACTCCTCATGCTCCTCTCCTGCCGGAGCAACATCCCACTCGACCGTCCAACCCGGTGGCAGGGTGGTAGGCCAAGTCACACCATCAACCAACTCCTGCATGGTACCTGCAAAAATGGTGCCACAAGCAAGGCTGAGTATACTAATACTCAGCTAGACTTACCCGGTGTGAGGAGTCTACTCCTCTACCTCTAGACTATGCAGCTATTTGGCTGAGGGGTTTGGTTTGCCAAAAGCACTAGCCGAGTCTAAAAACAAGTTTTAGCTTTTCCAATTCTAGTATCATTAATTCAGCTGAGTTTGCTCTTTCTAAGCATACATGGTAACAATCAATTAGTTCAAACAACAAGTTATCTCATATAACCACATTTCACTTCTTACTCGATGCAGTACAAGGAATCAAGCAGTCTCATTAGCTGCGAGAAGCAGACGATTCGAATCGAGTTTTTAAACCTTGCAAGGTAACCCTAAACACACGGCATGTCAGGGTACTCCGACCCCACACATGACAACCGTCCCCATCGATTCCCCGTTCGCGTCCAGGCCTCACCGCCTTGGCATACAATGCTCCACTGACCCCGGCTGCCGCCGTGCAGTGACCGCACTTGTACCCACCATAGCTAGCATGGGAGAACCAGTCTCAGGTCGCATGAGGGATAAAGTCCGCGCCCGGCTTCACTCAGGTACTAGGTTTACCGGTTACCATTTTTCCCGGCATGTGTTTAGTACGTTCAAAAGCTTGACTCAGGTATCCACACATTAATCCTTAATTCATTTTCCCGTCTCATGGACAAGGCATCCTCCCTGGATCCAAGTCCATAGACCAACATATATCCCATTATCAAGATGAATACAATCAATTCCTGACCTCGCGCGAGTGCTAGAAAAATCACTCGACTTCTACCGAGATCCTGATTAGCAAGCAGCTACTCGACCTAGCATACTAGTATCCATCTCAAAGAGGAGTCCTAAGTTCATGCAACTAGAGGTTTCAAGCAACTCCTACACTTAAGTGCACATTACAAACCTACAAGCATTAAGTGTAGTAAAGTAGCATATAATAACATGGTTATGCATAAGACCGGGGCTTGCCTTCAATTGCTGGGGCTGCGGGGAGATCCTCAATGGCAGCCTCTGAAGCCTGCTCCTGGTCCTCCTCTTGGACAGGTCCTTGCTCGGGGATGAGCACGTACTCTCCGTCGGCTAGATTACAATCTAATGAATGCAATGCGTAAGATATATGCATGATATGATATGTGCTTTTAGAAATCATAACTTAAAAGGTGTATAATTTTTCTTGAGTTAAACAAAGTTAACTTTACTTATGCAAGACCCTTGGGTGGTATACTTGGTAATTTAAGTTAAACTTTTAGCTAAGGCAAGTGGTAGGTTTTACTTTTAGGGGTTCCACTGAATTCCTTTAAGTCTTAGGGATAAATGATAAGTACTCAAGTTAGACTTATTGAGGTGGGGTTTATTTCCTCTTTCCTTTTTCTTTATCCTCTTTAATGTTTTGGAGTAGGTTTGAACTACAAGTTGCTTTTATAAAATTCTAAAAATTCTGTAAAAATTACAGTGGCTTGCTACTGGTGTGTGTTTCTCTGTCCTAAAATTTGGGGATCAGAAAGTGAATAGTTTTCTCTGCACAAAATTGTTAAATTCTAGGGTAAAAGAGGTGCTTTGAACTACAACTAATATTTAACAGGGGGTAATTCTTCAGAACTTATTTTTGCTGGCTTTTAGGTGTCATAATAGGACTTGATACAAACTTCTAGCCATTAATACCTTTTAATTATTTTTCTATGGTTTTCTCAAGTTTCTAGCCAAATGGGTGCTTTCTACTACCACTATATTTGAAAAATATCAAACAACAGAATTCTTATTTTTCTTAGTCATTGTTTTGTGCAAGAGCAATCATTCTGAAGTTTGGCATCTTTTTGCTTAAAGGAAGGGGGTGGGGTGCCTTATTTGAATTAAATGGCCTTTCCCTTGAATTATTAACAAATGGTATGAGTTTGCTTCTTTTTCATGGGTTTGCATTTTTCTCTGGTAGTTTACCTCATCATGGACTTAGCTAATTTTTGGTTGCCCATTATCTCATTATTTGAGGTTGTTCATGATTTAGTTTGGAAAATGCCTTATTATCACTTTGTATTTATTTCCCTTACTTAAAAAGTTGGACTGAGGTGCTCCATATTTTTGTAGTGGGGCTCTGGTGGTTATAAGTTCACTGGATTTTTGTTAAGCATTTTGGTTATGGTTTTGCCTCTTTAATAATTGATTTTCAGTCTTATTTAGGCTAAACAAATCACTTTAATTTAAAACTAATCCAAACTAATAGTCTCTGTATTTTTCCTAGGTTCTTTGTTTCATAAATAACTAGGAAAAATAACATTAGTCACTGTTCATTAGTTTCTAACACCCTTATGATTTTCTCTAAGTTTTGGTCAAAACATCTTCAAATGAGAAACTACATCATAATGTCTAATGCTGGGGTTCCTACTATTTTTAAACAGTGTCTAAAAGAGGTCTGAATACCCACAAATTTTCTTAAGTCTAGTACAGAAGAAAAACTAATTTTCCTTGATTAAATAAGGTTTAGGGGGTTTCTGTTTTTAATTTTAAACTCTAAAATTTTGAACAGAAAGCATATGGTTTACTATTTTTAAATGATAGATTGTAATATACAGAGGCTAGCAAAATTGGTTTGACATTTTTTGAGTAAGAATTCATCAAGTTATGAATTTTACAAGTTCTCTGGTTATTTAAAAGGATTTCAGAATCGATTTAAATGAAAACTACTTTGCACTGGGGTCCCTGGACGTTTTCTAAGTTTTTCCTCGCGAATCAGTCCTCAGGCTACTATTCACCAGGGTCTCTGACATTGCAGAAAACCCCCCGGGTTCTTCACCTCCTAACCCGAGGTCCTTAGCTAAACTTAAACAGTAGCCGCGGCGGGGAAAAGGGCGGAGGGGCTTACCGGCGGCGAGACTGCTCCGGTGAAGTGGTCGAGGATGAAGGGGAGGTCCTGGGGATCACAACGGTGGGCGAAACACCGTCGGAGATGGCCGGAGTCGGTCGGTCCACGCGCGCAGGCGGGGATGCTCGTCGGCGGCGAGGAGACCGGCCTGGCCACGGCGAGATAGGTCAATTGAACGGGTTAGAGAGGTTCACGGGATGCCAGAGAAGACATGAGCGAAAGGAATTGGGCGGAGACTCACCGGATAACTCGGTCCACGCGCGGCGGCGGATGACCGAAGTCCGGCGAAGTCGATCTCGGGCCTCCGGTGAAGTCCGGCTGGGTCCGAGGGCTTGGCGAGCTTCACGGGCTACTGGTGGAGCTGGCCGAAGCACTGGCTTGACTTGAGGGTGGCTGGAGGGAGCTGGCCACGGTGGCCGAAGCTCGGGCGGCAATGGCGGGCGGAAATCAAGCTCGCCGGAGCTAAGGAAAGCGGCTGGCCGAAGAGGGTGAGTGCGGGGTGAAGTGAGGCGCGCCTGGGGAGGCTTTATAGGCGCGGGCGGGCACGGCCGAGGGCGAGGACGCGCGGCGGACTTGACCGAACGCCGGGGAGCGCGCGCGCGCGGGTTGGGCGAGCTCTGGCACGCCGGCCAGGGTCGAACACGTGGGAGCACGCGTTCTGCCCAAGTTCTGGCGCGTGTAGTCGCTCATCCGAGCCTGCTCTCGCCTTGGTCAATGCACAAAACCTCTTCCCCTCCCTACAAGCTACCATTCTTGTGTGGAGGTCATAGGATTTTGCCTACTGGTTGCAGAGATATGGAGCCAGGAAATCTGGTCTGTCTCCCTGCGCAAATCCGAGGCAAATCCAAGGTTTAGTCGTGTCTAGGGCTCGCGTCCCAATGCCATCTTCTGGCACACGACAGAGGGGTTAGTTAGGCACATTTTTGTCAATGGGACCATTAGGATTCGAGTTAAGGATCAAGGTGAACATCTCTGATCTTTGGATCAAGGTCTGATTTTCAGAAATCTGAAATTCAGAATTCTTATTAAGTCCACACATGGGAAGCTTGATTTGGGGTTTTATTTGAGCTATTTTGGCTAAGCTTTCTCAATCTTTCTTGCTGCCCATTAAATATACTTTAATTTTTATAATTGGCTCAACTCAAAATTTTAAACTTTTCACTTCCTTTTTCTTACTTTCTGAATTTTGCTCTTGGGGCTCATTTTGGGATTTTTAAACTAGGGTTGCATGATCTTTTCTTTTAAGGGACTCAATTGCTTTGATCATGACACTTTTAAGTATGTACTTGGTGACTTCATCATTACTTAAGTTATTTTGATGCTCATGCTTACTTTGGTTCACATAAAATAATGGTTCTAGGTTTAGCTTTTGAAGGAAAAACCCTGAGTGACACTGGGGTGTCACAGCCTTCCCCCCTTAAAGGAATCTCGTCCCGAGATTCGGGCCAGAGTCCTCCCGGGGTAAAGCGAAGGGTGAGACTGATAGGAAAAAGGGTGATGATTGCCATTACTAGGATAAACTGCTCTTCGAATGTCATTCTCTTTGCAACTTCAAAAGGAAGTCCTTTTAAGTTTTACTTTATAGTTACTTCATTCTGACTTAAGATCATATTTTTGGAAATTAGATTCGAAAGGCAGGAGGAGGGGTTGGGGGTGATTACGTACCAGCTTCCTTGGGTAGGCAATCGGGAAAGTTGGATCTCAGGAATTCCTCGGTTTCCCAAGTAGCTTCCTCCTCTGAGTGATTACTCCACTGGACCTTGAACATCTTGATCGATTTAGCCCGAGTTGATCTTTCCTTGCAATCCAGAATCTTGGAGGGGTACTCTTGGTACGAGAGATCTGGCTCTATCTCCAATTCTGGCTCTGCTAAGATTTCAGTCGGCAATCGAACACATTTCTTCAGCTGAGATACATGGAAAACATTGTGAATGGCAGACATCTTTGAAGGTAACTTCAGCTTGTATGCCACGGGTCCACATGCTTCTATGATCTCATAAGGTCCAATGTATCGAGGGGCTAGCTTGCCTTTGATCCCAAACCTCTGCATTCCCTTGGTGGGTGATACCTTGAGGTATACAAAACTTCCCACCTCGAACTGGAGAGGTTTCCTTCTTCTATCATGATAACTCTTCTGCCTGGCCTGAGCAGCTTCTAGATTCTTCCTGATTAGCTTGACCTTCCTTTCGGCTTCAGTCACTAAATCAGGTCCAAAAACTTCTCTTTCACCAGACTGAGACCAATTGAGTGGTGTCCTGCACCTTCTTCCATAGAGAGCTTCAAAAGGTGCCATCTTTAGGCTGGATTGATAACTATTGTTATAAGCAAACTCTGCCAAGGAGAGGTGCTTATCCCAGTTCTTGCCACAATCGATCGCACAAGCTCTCAGCATATCTTCCAGGATTTGGTTTACCCTTTCCGTCTGACCATCAGTCTGTGGGTGGTAAGCTGAACTTCTGATTAGCTTAGTTCCCAAAGACTTTTGCAATTGTTCCCAAAATCTGGCAACAAATTGGGCTCCTCGGTCAGAAACAATGGTCCGAGGTAATCCGTGCAAACACACGATCCGGTCAATATACAATTCTGCATACTTCTGAGCCTTATCAGTGGTGTGCACAGGAAGAAAATGTGCCACTTTCGTCAATCGGTCCACAATAACCCAAATTGAATCATGATGACGAGAGGTGTTAGGCAGACCCACAATGAAATCCATGCTGACGTCGTCCCACTTCCACGAAGGTACGGGTAGTGGTTGCAAAGCTCCAGCGGACTTCAAGTGGCTTGCCTTTACCCTCTGACAGGTGTCACATTCTGATACATACTGGGCTATCTCCCTCTTCATTCTGGTCCACCAGTACAAAGGCTTCAAATCATGGTACATCTTGGTGCTTCCCGGATGCATAGAGAATCTGGAGAGATGAGCTTCATCCAAAATTCTCCTCTTGAGATCCTGATCTTTAGGAATTACCAATCTGCTTTTGAACCATAACACACCCTTCTCATCCT